>CM021731.1:1727955-2126294 GCA_011075105.1 Heteronetta atricapilla | reverse complement strand
GCACACGAAGAGGATATGAGCCCTGGATCTCTTTGATGGGCACACGAGGAGGATATGAGCCCTGGATCTCTTTGATTCCTGGTCCAGTAGCTTTGTTTCGTTGTGTGTGGTCTCTTCTGAGACCCTGCGTTGCATCAGTTGTAAATAAAAGTGACTGATCTCCCCATCTGCCCCCCGTGCTCTTCAATTCGGTAACATAACCTCTTCCATCCCCTCTCCTTTGTATCAACTTCATGGGCTTGTGCGTGTGGTTTTTTTTTCCTTTTTGCTTTTTTACATTTGCAAAATTCTGTTCCCTGGAAATGGTGCAGGCTGAAAGGGGGAGGAAGGAGTCTTAACTAACAGCTTTTTTATCCATTGATGATAGATCGGTGTCACACATCAATAAATAGGCAATTCTCATAGCTGCCAGCATTATTAGATTGCAAAACCTGGTAAATTTACGGGCTCCCTTGTGAGTCACAAACGTCTTAAAAACCCTCACAAGTAATTATCGGAAATGGAGACAAGTTAATGCGGGTTTTGTCTGTTCGTTGCTTCTGACTTTTTCCCGGTTAGAAGTCCTTCAGCACTTCACTTTTCTCAAGCTGTACGTGTTTTTCCATGCACCGTAGCCCGTGTGAATGCAGGGGCCAACTTCTCCACGAGGGCACTGCCGAGCCAGGTGTGCGCGTCCCGCTGCAGTCGTGTGCCCCGAAGGGTGGGCTTTGGGATGGCAACCTAATAGGTTTTACAGCAATGGCACAGAAGCTTGAAATGGTGAGATGAATTTTTGGCAGCCCTCTTCTCTTTTTTTTTTGGGGGGATGTCACAGGGGATGCACGAAGGTCGTTGGAATTATTCCAGTAGCACAAGGCGACGGCGTGTGGCTCTGAGCAAACAAATTCCCTTTTAACCTCCCGAATTTAGGAGCCAGGATTGAGGTGGTGCAGCGGGGTCGGTTTCATCCCGGAGGAGGGATTTTGCCCTGGCAGTGGCAGCTTTTCCGTTGCGGAAGGCAGCAGGTAAATGGCAGCAGCTCCAGCAGCGACCTGAAGCTGACGTTGCCACCATCTGCTTTGTCTTGGCTCCACCCAGTGGCATGAGCCTGCCAGTTTCCCACTTCTGCAGGAACCTCAGGCTGCTGTACATCAGCAGGAAAGTCACAGTGTTGGTTTCTGTTAGGCTTAAAGCATTGCACAAACTCACTCTGCCTTTACGCTCCTGTACCCCAGAGCGTGACTTGAGTTTGGGCTTGATCTGTCCGGGTCCCTGGGCTTGGTGCCGCTCAGAGCTTCCCATTCAGCACCCGAATGGATGTTCAGAGGGCCTGGAGCCAGGCTGGCAGCTGCTTGCAGAGGTCCAGCCCTCTGGACCATCTCTCTTGCCGCCTGCTTTTCTTCCCGTTCTCTAAACAAGTCCCCACCTCAGCTGTGTCGTCGCCGTGCAACTGAAGATCGGCGTCATTAAAAATTGACCGCGCGGCAGTAGCCCGAGGACGTCAGGTGGAATTTCAGCGGAAAGGCCCAGGCTCTGGGGGCTCCTGCCGAGGAAACCAGGGACGAATTCAGGCCCTGCATCGCAGAGAACAAAAAAAAACAACACAGAAGTGTTTTGCAGGAAGGTAGGAAGATGCTGGCTGGAGGAGCCGGGGCACTGTTGAGGAGGGGCTCCTTTCCGAGCAGCAGAACCGGGATGTTGTTTGCTTTAGAGCCTATAAAAATACAAAGTGTTTTTTTTTTTTTTGGTCAGGCTTTTAGCTTTAAAATGGATTCCTGTTGCTATTGCATTTACACTTCCTTTTGGCAATCTAAAGAAATGTTTTTACTGAAGGAAACAATGACATGCATGATTGGTTTGGATATTGGAAGCCACACAGTGATTCCAGAAGCACTTACGCTTTTCTGAGTAAACAAAAGCAATGCTTGCAGGTCTTGCTGGAGAAATTTTATCTAAAATAATTTTTCTCAGCTGAACACTCGCCAAATCGAATGCGTTTCAGCAGGGCGCAGCGCGGCCTTAGTGCTGAGAAGCGCTTCGGCCCCGAAGGCGGGACAGCAGGGAGTCCTTCTCGGGTCCCCGAGTTGGCAGAGCCCTTGTGGACACCCAAAGGCCACGAAGGTGGACGAACAGAGCTCAGCCAGCGTCGCTGTTGGTGTCCCTGCAGTGCCCATGCCATGCCCGAGCATGGACCTTTGGTGCTGTGCCGCTCGCTCATCTCCCCGGGCAGGAGAAGCCGTGATGGCAGTGCTGCCCTTCTGCACCTGCTCGTCTTCAAGGCTGGTCCTTAAAAAATGCTTATTTTTTAAATTCCATCCTTAAAAAATGCTTTTGGTGAGCAAAGAGCCCTTCAGACTGGCCTTGGGAAGGGTCTGTGGGTTATGATGTGGTTATCCATTTGTTTTCTTACCTGCCCGTAGTATGGGAGTGAAGAGAGCATCTACCTGGGAATAAAAAACCTCTTGCTTCTCCCTGCCCAGTCCTCATCCTTACGCAGGAATTCGTTTTCTTCTTCCTTACTGTTTCCGTTCAAAGCCTGGAGTAAGAAATCTCTTGAAGGTCACACTCCTCCTTGAAGCTAATGATGGCGTTTTTGCTAATCCCGTTCCAAGGTCCCCAGCATCATTAGGTGCGAGCGTTGCCGTTTAGCTTCATTTGATAAGCTGATGAAAGGGGAAGGCAAAGGCTCCCTGATGCAGGAAGACATTCAAGCGTCTACTGTAACGGAACACGCTCAGAACCGTTATAATCTGCTTAACTTCGGCATCTTGGTGGCCTGGTGCCGTGCCTTTTGTAGAGCAGCACAAAGGGCAGAAGGGGTGGCGATCCCGACGGGTCCCTTAAAAAGGAGGAGTGGCTGGTGCGCCACAGCTTTGAACGACTCGAAATTTTGATTGTTTTACCCCCAAGCCTGAAAATAGGAACCTTGGCTATGCCATGAGCTCCCCCCTCTGGCATCAGGATGGCTGTGAGAACATCAAAGACCCCGAAGCCTTAGAGAAACGTGCATTGCTGGAAGGAGGTTGGGGAAATTCTTGCTGAAGTGTGATATTAAGGCTCCAAAACCAGACTGCTGGCAGCACCGCACCGACACGCGCTGCCGTCTGTGTGGGAAGGATAAATCCCTGCCTATTGTAAGGTTGACAAAGACGGTCTCTACTTTTGCCTTTTCAAAGATTTTGGTGGCCTTACGAGCTGGGCTTGAACTGGTGGCTGGGTTGGTGTCAAAGGGGAGCGTGCCCCTAATTTTACGGGCCGTTTCTCTCTGTTAGGTGCTCTGCCTCTGGGCCGCAGCTGTAGATTCAGCTGCATTTGGGTCTTCAGGGGTTTGGTCAGGTAGAAATGCCAGCATGGAGTTAACAAGTCCGGGAAACATTATTTGTTAAGTCTGGTGCTCGTTGCATGGAGCTGCTTGGAACGATCTTGTTATGAAGGCTCTCTGTGAAAGGAGTGAGATCTAAAAATCTTGGAGTTAATTTGGACAAACGCTAGAGATTACCTATGAGCTGACAAACCGTGGGCTTTTCTAAGAGCGACGTCACAGCCTTTCCTCCTAGATCTGTGTAAAAGAAGCCTTTTGTGTGTAGTAAGACAACAACTCTGGGTTTAAGTGCAGCAGATTTTTTTAAATCCTCTTTTACTTCTTTACACGCCCGCTACCAGTCAGCAAATCACTTCGGTGGCAGCGGTGTGTTACGAAGAGGTAGGTGGAGGTTCCCTTACACCTCCTCCTTTTTTTTTTTACAAGTAACCGTGATGAGGTTTTTAATTGATCTGAAAGAAGACGAAGCAACTGGTGGCCGTGGACTTCTGTTACTAACTTCCATTGAACTTTGCTGTCGCTTACACCATTTCTTTCCCACTGTCTGACCCTGTTTAAAGGCAGGGTCTGCCTCTACCTCAATTCCTTTTGCAGTCTGGGTTGTAAGTATAATAGTCACCTTCATGGCACGTGTTCTTCTTCACTGATTTTCCTATCCCGTGCAGCACTGTTGCAGTAACTAGCGGTTAATGTAGCTGCTGGATAGCTTATGGGAAAACAAATTCTCCTAAGACTGGGTCTAGTTTGTCATTGTACAACGGATGCGGGCTTGAAGTGCAATTCTAAATCTTAATTCTGGAAGAAGTGACTGCGGTTGTGTATCTAGGTGTGTATCTAGTTGTCCAAACATTCCAGTTTTCCCCCATTGCCCTGAATGTTAATTACGAAGATGTGTGCTCGTTTTCAGTCCAGTCACAAACTGAAATGCACGGGGCAGTCTCAGAGGCAGTCCTGGGTGCAGTTGCCTTCGCTGGGATTACTGACTGAGCCCCAGGGTGTATGAAATAGTTATTTTGTCATGTTTTGGCATTAAGTAGCCGATCACAGATCCCATTTAGGTTGGCTTCTCTGCCGTACGTAACTGCAGGATGCTGCTAACGACACCGATGTACCCGAGAACTGAAACCAGAGACTGGAATCCTAGCTAACTGCAGGACATCTCAGGTCAGTTTTCACGTGTGGCTAGCTCTCCTGTCTGACTGAAGCTTTCAGCCTCTGTATTCGTTGTAATGAGTCACTAGGACCCAAATCAGCGGGTCAGATTAATTAGCAGCAGCACTGCAAGAGCTGCGCGCCCTGGGAAGCGCCGGAGCTTGGTGCTCTCAGAGCATTCAGCACCGGCACCCAGCGCGAGCAGCTGCTCACAGAGCACTCAGCAGACGTACTAAATTTACTCCAAGCACTGTGCAGCCGTACTAAATTTACTCCCACCAAAGAAGTTTTTATACTTTCGACTGGCGCTAATTGATGGGCTGTACCCTCGGGGGGAATAAATCTCTACGAGTCAGATTTATGAGGACCCTGATGTTTATTTGTCAGCATGACACGGTTGCTACAGGGGTAAACCGAGCGAACGGGAGGAAAGCTGACACGTTGAAAAATGTTGTATCCTATTTCTGAACCGGACTCCTGCAGTTTGAGAGCCATAAAACTTTCCGTCTCGTCGTACGGGCCGAGTGGCTCAGAGGATTTGAATTTGTCAGGGAGCTGAGGACCGGGAGCCGTGCAGGTGTTTCTTCAGGAAAGAATCCCAAGGCATTTTTGTTCTTCTGTGCTGTAGGGATATTGCACGTTTTTGTCAAGTGCCTGATTAAGTTTGACATTTGAAAATAGAACTTCACGCAGAAATAAGTACTGTACTTCTGAGTATTTAATTAAGATGTTTAGTTCCTGTCAAGCCTGGTAGTTTCTCTTTCCTGTTAAGGGCAATACGTCTTCGACTGCTGGAATTTCAGAAACCTGTACTTAACCTTTAATCGTCATTCCATTTACATAGAAATCTGATTAACAACTTTTAAAGTTCAGGAGCTGCGAGTAAATGCAATTAAAGCCCTTTTGGAGTCTGTTATTAAGAGCTGGCATTTAATGAAGACTGAGGGCACACTACTGTTACCGTCTACACTGTAGCAGGATGTCTTAAGCAATTAGTCGAAGGCACGCAATACATGAAGTGTGCTGTATTATCCATGAGTTAACACGGTTGATATTTGAACAGCATGCTGCCTTCTCCTCTCCTTGCTGTGGCTGGATGTGCCACTCGGAGAAGCAGAAGCTCGGGTAAGGTGAGTTAGCCAGCGCTGTTCCTTGTACACGTCAGGACTGCACATTTCTTTCCTTGGGAAAGGAGGATGCTCCAGGAGGTGGGTGTGTAGCAGACACTCGGTGTGAGTACTTCCTCTTTCTCTGTGATTTAAAGATGTTCAGCTTCACCTGAGGTATGAGCAGGACTTTCTACCTCTCCCTTGCAAAATGTGCAGAACCAGTGAAGGATTGCAGGTTTATAATTGGCAGAGCACAGCTCTGCACGCAATTACCTGTCCAACTCTTACACTCCTCCTCGACCTTTTTATGGGCTGTGTGAACAAAAGAGAGGCCAGTCAAACTGAAAGGCAGCGGGCTCGAAGCTTCAAGTTGTACAGTCTGTGAAGCAGGTGCTAATTGCGCCTTTCTGATGAAGTTGATTGCTTTTTGGGCAATTTGGGAGTACAGTTGGCCGGTTATCTGGGTCATACTGGACTGTGAGTATTTCCCAGCTTCTCATCAGTCACATCAGAAGGACCATGCACTAAAGGGGTGTGTGTGTGTACATTTGTAGGCACACACTCATTTTTTACATGGTCATTAAACAGTCCTAGGAACTACAAGTTACAGTCCCCATCCCAAAGCCCTTGAGGTGTGTAAATGTGGAGATCTCGCTGGGTCCAGTCATAGTCTTGCAGATACCACGTCTGCTTTCCTATGGAAACGTGCACCAGCGTGCTGCTTTCCTTTGAGGACATGAATCATCTGACTGACTCCTCGTGCCGCCCACCTTACTTCTGTTTTTTATTCTCTGTGAGTTTTGTTTTGGTGTTGAGGGCCTGGTACTGAAAGAAGAAAGCAGCCTTGGATCATTTCTGTGAGCATGATCTGGGTTTGCAGAGCAGCTGATGTGCCTGGAGAAAATGAAGTGCTGCCCAGTTTGGTTTATGACCCAGCTATTCAAGCTGACTCTTGGTAGCTTGAACAAATGCTGCTGGCTAATTTTTGTCTCTCTTATTAAAATAAATGCATAAATAAGCAGAACTGCTGGGAAGGCTGGAAAAAAGGCCGGCCAGCTCCTGTTTCTTTGTGAAGGCCAGATGACTAAATTTCAGAGAAAACGTCTTAAAACTTTATGCATCAGTAGACTGAAGATGGCCTCACCTTTGTGTGAGCTGCTCCTGGGTTGTGTTATATGGCTGTTAAAGCCGCTAAAGGTAGAAAGCAATTGCAAAGCCACCCTTGAGGACTTGGAAAAGAGGCAGCTCTGTTTCAGCATCACGCTCCTGCTCCATGTTGCAGAAGATAAACTTACCTGCTGCAGCTTTTTCTTTTAGCCGCTTATTTTCGGAGCCACGAGTGGAAGTTAAGGTGAGACTTGTAATATTGATGCAGCACAGGTGAGTGGGGATGGAGCTGGGAGCTGTAAGAGGCCTTTTATCCTGTGGGTACGTCAGGAGTAGGGCACAACCTGATGCTCTCGGCGATGCTTCTCTTGGTGCTTGCGGTAGGGACAGGGCTTCCCTTCAAACCAGTTGGATAATTGCATGTCACGGGGGTGTTGACACATCACAGGGTTAATTAGCTAGCATTTGCAGAAAACACTGCAATTTAAATCATTACACCACGCGTTCGTTACTGAACCAAAGGCCCTTTCTTGGCAGAGTGGGAAAACACAATGAGGGCTGGCCAGCGCTGGCTTGTTCGAGGAGCCTACAGCCTGATGTCTATGGCTGGGACAGCACCTCTAGTTTCTCCTTTTGCTGTACCAGCAACTGGGAAAGCCATTATATCAGTAGATATATACTCAAGTGACTTGATATATACTCGAGAGACTTCAGCTCATCCCTGCATCAAGTGCAGGCTGAGCTTGTGGTGCTCGGGGCCAGCTGTGACGTCCACTCACGTGCCACCAGAAGCTGGTGAAGCGCAGAGGTTCTGGCGTGAAACCTTCCCGAGCAATGCGAGCGGCTGTGCGGCTCATTGCCAATTAAAACAGCTTTGAAGGAGTTGGGGGTTTAGAGCAGTTACCAGGTTTGTTCCCTTGCTCCCCGGAGGTAAATGCACATTCACAGGTCTCCGGCAATGGTTGTGCTAATTGACAATTAGCATTGATAATGAACGTAGCAGCACCGGCAGTGACAGCATTATCTAAATATTCTTGGGTTATTTTCTTACTTTTTTTTTTCCAAAACTGCAAAACAAAAGAATTCTTGCTTCTCGTTCAATAACGGAGTTGGGCAATGCCTTGAGAGAATTAATTCTTGAAAGGTTTTTATTCTTGTGTTTGAGTTAAATTAATTTCACGGGCAACAAGAGGATTAGATAAAGCAGGTTGTGTAGCATTAAATGGCATTCGTGGCACCTAAAACTTGTTTTTATTCTTTCAGCCCTACCTCACTGCTTTGCCTTGTGCTTTGTTTGCCATTTGCGTACCCAGCCCCTGCTGTCGACGTGGTACAACTTACAGAAAGCTCAGTGCTCTTAGAACTCACACTGTTGCTTTTTGTTGTTGTTAAATCCACAATTTCTGCAGCATTACAGTTATTAAGAATGTCGATGCCACACATCACTGGGCAATCAGCTCTAGACCACCATCTCACACAAGGTGCCGCCGCTTTTCTTGCCTTTTTCTGGCACCTTGCTACTAGTTACATCCAGCCTCCAGAGCTTCGAGAAGGATGCTGCTTTTCACGTGTACAACAAAGTGAATGCGTGTCACAGGAGCGTGTCGTGCTAGCACTGCTTCCATCGCCCCTGAAGCCACCTGTGGCTCCCAAACCCTCATCTCAGCAATGGTTTTGCCAACACGTGCTCCGCATTGCGCTGTCACCGGGTACCTCCGAGCGTCCCCGTTGAACTCAGCCATGTAATAGAATTTGAATGTCATCTGCTGTTCTCTTTGAAACCAGCTGGCCTCATTGAAATCCCTTTAGGAAGCCTGCCTTCCACTTTGCGATCTCAGCTTCGTGCTCCTGGTGTAACTGAAGGTAACTCCAAAGTGTTCTCGGTGGCTGGTGCAGAGCAGGAGGGGCGCGTGGCTCGGCAGCTGCCCCGTGTGTCGGAGCAAGGAGCTGCAAAGAAATCATGCCTTCAACTGCCCGTACCACACAGCAAATTACTGGAGATACAGAGATTATTTCTCGGTTTTCTTTTCTTCTGCCTTTACAGCTTCTGCACAGTATAAGGGATATTTGCAGCTTCATGCCCAGCGGTTGCCAAAGTGCCAAGTGTCCTCCGGTGCAAACCTGTTCCCAAACCCAAACGTTAGCAGCGGCTGTTTTAATTTCCTCTTTCGATGGAGACGGTAATTACAAGGTGCTGTGTAGGATCGGTACTCTGACCATTAGTGATTCCTTCTCGCAGGAGCTGGCCCTGAGTGCCGCGGCGGCTTTAGTAAGATTCCCAGATCATAAAGCCAAGCGGAGCTGTTGTGATCCTCTCGCCTGACCCCGGCGTAAAACAAGCCGTGGTGCTTTCTCGAGCTAATTCCCGCTTGAAAGAGGGCACGTCCTTTAGAAAGCAGTCCAGTCCTGACTAGGGGAGAGAAGAAAAAGTCAGTGACAGAGAATGCAGTGTAACCTTTGATGTGAGTGGTTAATTACGCTCTGGAAATGTATGCCTAGCTGTTAGAGCCCGGCCAGCTTCAACTTTCCAGCCTTTGGAGGTTTTTCTTGTAATTCATTAGCGAAGACTTTTCTCCTCAGCTCTGTGCTCTGGGTGTTACATGCTTGCAGACCGATCTAGTAACCTCTTAGCCTTCTCTTTGCCAAGCTAACAAGGCTGAGCTCACGACTTCTCGCTGTCTGGCCGTAGTTGTGCCTTCCAGCCTTTTAATAACTTCCAGGCTTCCTTCGCGCCCCCTTTTTGTCCGCTCTTTCTTTGTAGGATTGCCAAGGTTTCGTTCGGCCTCCCAGATGGGTGACTTCCAGATGTGTGACCGACACGGAGAGATGCTGCCAACTTTGACTTCTGACAAAGCTCTTTGCTTTACGTAGCCCTTTCCAATTAGCTAATTAATATCCACTGTCACAGGGGGAAATTCTCTGCTGCTGATTATCATCGATATTCCCAACGTTTCCGGCGTCATTCCTTTCCACAACAGTCCCATGGATCCTGACTCATTCTTTTTCCCTGAGTGTGTAGAGTTACATCTGGTGACAACGAAATTCTTACAGTAGCTTGATAATATTATAAAAATAATATAAAAAATATTATTCTGTATTATTTTGTATCAATAATCCGCTACTCATATAATTTACCAATTTCTCCCCAAAATATTACCGGCCACAAACCTTCTGTAGTCATTATTTCCATAGGAGCTTGAGTCAGGAAAAGTTCTGGTCCATTCAGTGTAGGAAGTCGTTGCTTCAGCTGCTTTTGCCACTGCTTTCTGATCGAGCTTCTTCTACTTGATGCTCTTCTACTTCGTCTGGAAATGAGAATTTCTAACCAAGCAAGAGAGAAAGCTTCTGGAACAGACTTGCGTTTCACTTGGAATGCAGAGGACAAAAGGGAAGGAGGACTTCAGATTTCTGAGACCTACCAAAAATCCTCAATTTGTGGTTTCCTCATTTCTACGTGGACGCTAAGGATCTTGTCACTGTCTTGCTGATTTTTACCTGAGCGGATGCTGTGCTTCCTTCTCTTGTTTTGGCTTTTCTGTCAGATCCCTGTTGGAAATAACTTCCTCTCTGGGTTTATTTAAAACTATATTTGGCATCTCCTAAGAATACCAGCTAGCCAGGTTCTGTTTTCTGCAAGCCCATGTTGCTGCTGTTCTCCCTTAATTCTTCTTTAACAGAGTCTTCTATCATCTCTTCTGTGATTTTGTCCCCGATCAATATGAGGTGGAGAGGCCAGCAATTACCTCTTCATCCTATTTACTCTTGCAAAATTCATGGCATGGTGTTAATTTCCATTCGATCTCCAGGATCGCCCAAATATATAAAGGCATAACCAGTAGTGTGAGAGCGTAGAGAGGTTTTAAGACAGGTTTAAAGGTTCTTTCAGTGTATTTTACGTCGCTCTGGCTAGGTTGGTAGCTGCTATTCAATGGCTTCGTGCGTCAGTGTTCAAATACCGAATTGCCATCCCATGGTGGTTACCTGTAAGGAGCACACTGAAACAGAATGTTGTGCATTATGCTTTCTTCCAAATTTTACTGGTTGGTTTTGATGGAAATGTCTTGGGATTTAGTTACTTAAAGTGTCTTTTCCTCGAGGTCCCATTGCTGCTGTGATCGGCAGGGCTGCTTGAGGTGGAAGCATCTCCAAAGAGAACCGAGACCAGTAACATTTTGGGACGAGATCCCCTGTTTTGAAATAGGATTTTTCAGCCATTCACCCTGCAGCATCCATCTTAATTCAGAGTACGTGAGGATGCAAAATACCTGTTTGCAGCTTTTAGTTGATGCAATAGAGCTCAGGCCTCCTACCTAAAACCTCGGAAAAGGCACAAATAATGAATTAATTCTTTAGTCACTCTGTGGCCAGCCTGATTTTATGGCCTGTGCTTTGTTCATCGACTTGCACAGCCCAGGGGGCTCAACCAAAAATTAAAGACGTGGATCTGGAAAGTCTCAGCAGGTGCAGTGATCAGCCACAGAAGCAAATTCTTGCCCCGTTGTAGTTCAGAGAGGCAGGGTACAACAAGCTGTTAGCAGACCGACGTGACGGACAGGATACACGTACCGCCCTGACCTTTTGAAATTTCAGAATTTAATTACGCCTCCAAATCCATAAATATTGCCTTTTTAATACAACGTTTATATTAATTTTCATTTCCAGAGAGCAGCAGGGTAAGGAGTGCTTTGTTCTCTTGCTTTATGTACAGCTTTATTTGGTTGACATTGATATAAATACGCTACATGGATGGCAGACCTCAACCATCGAACAGAAAGTCAAAAGTCCTTGTTATAGATGAATGGGATGTTGCAAACTTTACAGTCACTCATAAATCTTGCCGTACGTCCATGTGATTAATGTCTAACAAGGTTTTTGATTGATGGCTTAGCAACGGCTAACCAGGTGTTATGGGACCAAATTGTCAAATCCCTTACTTCGGCGTTAAGGAAAGCTCCTGTTCACCTTGACAGGCAGGAAGACGTCTGCTTTTTCTCATAAGTGGATTTCCAAGTTCTTGCTGTGATTTTTTGGTAGGTACAGGGTCAGGCTCCAACTAATGACACTGGAAAGTCATGTTTGTTAGAATCACCTATAACCACGATGAGGGCAGAGCAGCTGGGTTACGTCGAGCTGGAGGGATTAAGTTGAGGCCAAGAATGGTGGGTGAAGGCCGTGGGTTGTACAAAGCAACAAGACACTAAAACTTCACCCTAATTTTTCAAGCAAGTAGCTGGCAAGATATGAAGAGCGTCCCACGTGTGAATAGTATTGCTTAAAAATGTTAAAGGCTTTAATCTTCGTGCTGTAGTTAAAAGCCAAATGTACTGTGCGCCGGAGATGTCTCCTGTCTCAGCTCCTCTCCGGCTTGGCTGCGTAATGTAACTGCTCAGCCATGCTTCCAGTTAATTACTTGGTCCTGAAGAACCGGTGTAACTTGAATACAGGGCACTGGAGCACAAAGAGCTTTGATCTGTCGCGCACGGTTTCTGCTATGCTTGGATTTTATAACTTAAAGATGAACTTTGAGAATAGTTATCAGAACCAGCAATTTCTGCTGCTCGTACAAGCTTTTGACTTTTTCAGAGCCTTGCGCCTTAGCATCCTGCTCTGCCTACCTAGCAGTGCCATAAATAAACAATTTTCTCCTTTCTCCTAATCTGCAGTGTTTTCAGAACTGTTCCGAATAGCGAACCACAACCGATTTTTATCCTTCTGTTTCAATTTTTAACTAACAGGAGCAATTCATAATATTTCTAGCACAAGCCTCTGTTGCCTTATTGTAGTCTTGGAGCTCTGTGCCGTATTACGCGCTTCGTATTTCCCAGCCCTGCATATAAGGGGACATCAGAGTCCCGGAATCCATTATAAATAGGTTTCATCCATAACGTGAGAACAAATTGTTAAATGATGTTTTTCTTCCCCCCCTTTTTTTTTTTTTTCAAACTTGATTAAGTTTGAGGGTTTAATGACATTTTCGTGGCGATTTTAAGGTTGCTAATTCAAGTAACGAAGATGAAATGCAAATACGCGAATACAAACGGATTTGGTAAATTACTGTTAAAAATTAGCACGGCGATTATTTCACTCTCGACAATAAGCATGCATTTTAAAAGCTGGTGCTCAGGTAAAGTTTTAATAGAGACATTTTAAGAGTTGGAGTTTTCATATTTTATTTTTTCCCAAGTAATCGTGAATTGTTTCTAATTAGGGGCACGATACTATTTGCCTGGATATTTATTCGTATGTAATTTGTTTCAACATAGACAGCGCCGCACTGATGTATTCCTTTCATTAAGACAACTCTCTTTGATGGGCTTTGACTAGCTAATTACTGAAATGGAACACATTGCTAATAGCCTCCAAGTAGGCAGAGTTTTCTGAACATAAATAATGAATTTCTGAAAGCACTGACAAAAGTTAATTTTTAAGGGGTTTCTTTCCATCGTCAGACACGACGAAATGAAAAACGAGTGACTTTGAATCCGTTCACAAAGGCACCCACCAACCCCTCTCTGAAGTTATTGGGCTAGAAGAAAATCAAATTTAAACTGAGGTTGAAGAACTGATCACTGTGGGAATTTATGTTTTTGGTGTTTTTTTTTTTTTTTTAAAAAAAATCAACAGTTTGGGAGCTATTAAAGGGCAATACTTGCAGCATTCCCAGGATTTTTTCCAACAGTGTTCGTGACCCTTAGTATAGCCACATGAATTTACACATGCATGTTTCATATTCATGTATGCAAATTGACATATGCCTGTAAATTTTCTCCATATGTAGAATGTGTTTCTGTACTGGGTTGTATCAGTGTTGGTAACCTGTAGGAGCTGTGGGATGTAAGCAGTCTGTACGGGCCCGCTGAGGTGCCCCCCACCATCTCCCTGTAGCCACTGCTGATGGAATCCGTTTGGGGAGGAGAGGGGAACGGGTGGAATCACATCATAGAGGAATCAGTCCTCTGGGCTGCAAAAGACCTTCGGGATTGCCAAGTCCAACCATCAGCCTGAGCTACGGAGCCCCACCACTGAACCACGTCCCTTGGTGCCACGTCCACACGTCTCTGAAATCCCTCAAGGGATGGGGACTTCGCCACTGCCCTGGGCAGCCCGTTCCAATGCTTGAGCACCCTGTCCATGGCAAAATTCTTCCTAAAGTACAACCTAAACCTCTCCTGGTGCAACCTGAGACCATTTCCTTGCTTCACTTGTCACCTGAGAAGAGAAACCAGCACTCTCCTCTGTGCAGCCTCCTTTCAGGTGGTAGAGAGCAGTGAGGTCTCCCCTGAGCCTCCTCTTCTCCAGATTAAACAACCCCACATCCCTCAGTCACTCGTTGTACCTCTTTCTCGTCTCTTCACCAGCTTCGTTGCTATTCTCTACACACACGCTCAAGCAACACAAGATTCTCGCAAGATACCTTCCATAACATCAGGGTTTTGTAGCAGGTTGAATTGGTCGAGTAACGTAGGAGCTTTTATCAAATCAGTGAGGGTGGCGTATGGGTCACTAGGATCTCATTTCTGAAAATAAAGCCGAGTTCCTGCTAATTAAAACTGTTGATGTGTTTATTACCAGTCCTGTACAGTCTTTAAAGACCCTAGCAGTGCAATGCTGTCGTGTCTCTAAGCAGCGTTCCTCTTCCTTCTGCTCCCAGATGCTGCTGACGGAATATCTGGATATGAAGAACACCCGCACCGCCTCGGAGCCCTCCACCCAGCTGAGCTACGCCAGCTCGGGGCGAGAATTCGCGGCGTTCTTCGCGAAGAAGAAACCACAAAGGCCTAAAAACCCTTTGTTCAAGTAAGTGCCAGGATGCACTTAAAACTGGCTGTTGATCACGCTTTCATGTGGGAGTGGGGTGGAAATTTGGAGACGGAGATTGAACGCCTGAAGCTGGAGCCTCAGGAGGATCTCTGTTAGGGATTCACTGCTGGTTTGTAGAGTGCAGCTCTTTCAGGGGCTCATTGCAGGGTTGGGATCCCATTACATGAGCATGCAGCGATACGTTAAGCCTATCTTTGTGCACAGCATGTTCAAGACCTGTTAAGAAGGGTGATAAAGGGGACCGGACAAAGAGAATTAAGATAAGTGTGTAATTACTGGATAGGCTAACTGGCTAATCCTATCACTGGTTCCTTTAATTCAAAGTGGAAAGAATTAAGTGGCTGGGAGGAGAGAGTAAGAGAGCAGATGAGAGAGGATAGGTGGGTGAGGGAAAGATTTGGGGTACAGATTTCACGTGCAAGAGTGAGGGATGAGGAGGAGTCAGTGTTGAGCAGCAGTTACAAGAGGACAGATGGCCTTGGCAGTATACCAAGACTGAAGGGAGCTTTGCTGAAATTTTGTCTCATCTCTTGACTACCTGTGCTGGTCCATCCTCTTTGTCCCCTTGAGGATTTGGGAGAATTACCAAAATGTGCTCTTTTCACAGCAGAAGCTCCAAGTGGAAAGGTTGTGGCTTTGGTCTTACACTGCAGCTCTGCCACTGTGTGTGTGGCTGCCCCTAACTCAGCACTGCCAAAATAATCTCTTTAATAACTTTTTAAAAATACAATTACATTGTTCTAAAGCAATTGTTCAGGGAACACGCGGGCTTAACAGTAGGGTTGAGGGAACAGCAGCAAGGAGAGCAGTGCTGGGGACAGCACCGCGGGGCAGTAACCTTTTACCCGTGCTCAGGTGCAGCAGAAGCAGCGTATCTGATGGGTGGACTCGAGACTACAAGCTGCTGCAGGGCTGAGCTGTCTTTCACTACCCATTAGCGAGGTATTTAGCCTTTCCAGGCTTTGCTCTCCCATGTAGAAAGCCCAGGTTTAACAAAATCTACTGAAATATTTGCTGGAGGGGGGAGCGATTGGAGAGGAGAGCGTGTGGTTTCCCCCTTTATTATGCTGGGGATAGGTGCCCGTGAAGTCTGGGTGGGTTTTTCTGGGTGGGTTTTTTAATCTACAACATCCCACTTGTAATTTGAGGTAGATCATTACGTGATGGGGAGGTAATGCAGGAAATTCAGTAATGGAAAAGGCCGAGAGTGATGGGGCAAGTGGTTAGGGGAGCTTCACACTCCGCAGCCTCATTACAGGTCGTTTGGTGTTTTTTCCAGCTAAAGTTTATTTCTCGATTACCCAGAGCTTGCAGAGCTCCCTGTTGTTTGCCCCATGGGCACGGGCACATAGCAGCTGTGTTCTCTTAGTACCCAAAGTCTTTTGCACTTCCCTCTCTCCATCTCCCAGGATTAGCTGTCTGTATAATCTTCTGCTATTAGAAGGTTAAATGTTGCCTGGAGGATCTCGGAGGTGTCTCCTGCCACCTTGGCAGCCTATGGTTATTCCTCCCCACCCCTTTTTTAACACTCCCGTGGCTCTTGGGGTTGAGAATTGTGCTCTTTGAATTCACCCTGTCTTGCAGATCTCTCTCCGAGCAAAATAAGGCTGCTCACCTTTTCATTCCGCGTCTGTTCTTGGGTGTGCTTGGGCCATTTCAGTTTGAGGAATAGGGATGCTCTGTTTCACCTACAGCAATTTAAGCCTGTGTATTAGTTTGTCAGCGGAGATTGAAGGTAGGTGTAATTGTTTCAAGTGAAGGTGCCTAACCTCGTAGGAGCAGCGCGTCTCGTGCCACTCATGGTCTTGTCACCAAGTCATCACCGGCACCACGGTGACAGCAGCACTTATTGGGAGCTCTTATTTGGTTATCTGTCTTCTGTCAGCTGTCACTATATCTATGGAAATCTCCGTTGAAATGGAATTTCTCAGTCCGCCGGGGGATGTACATGTTTGATGGAGTGTTATTCTTGTCTCCTCTCCCATCTTCAGCGCTTTGTCGCGCCGGGCTGCGAGGCTTTTTCTTGCCTTTCCATTAGCTGTGTCCAAACCCGAGGAGCCATCCACTTGTCATCAGAATGTCCGCGGTTAATTTCTCACTTCAGAAGTCTCTTAGGGCAGGGCTCCACCTTGTGTTTTCCTGGCAGCTCGATGCAGGTATCTGTGCCGTGCCCTGTGATAGCTTGTTAGCAGCTGATTTTCTAAATCCAGCTTCCTCTGGTTGTGTGTTTCTGTGAAGACGTACGACCTAGCAGCGGTAGGAGGAACGAGGACTCTGGAATTACGTCTTACAGCAACTAGCATTTGGAAGGGACTCTGAATCGTTGCTTCCCTATCTTGAAAATGGGTCCAATTCACACGTTTGGGAAAGTCATGATGCGTTCAGTTGTTTAATATTGGCTCAAAACCCCAAATCTTTGGGAATTCACGTAGCTTCTCCCATGGTAAGCCTGGCTTGCTTCTTTTCCAAAAAGTAGCCACGTGTAGGTTACTGTCTTCCTGCAGATCGGATTTGCTAGACAGAAATCGGGCACTGGTGGAAAAGGAGTGGATTGTACAGGCAGATGTTGAACCCCCAACGTGTTAACCTCAGGTTTGGCTAAAATTACGTGCACTTCTGTGCTTAAAACAAAAACTCAATGCAAGTTTTGCAACTGGAGCGAGTGTTGGCGTGGGGAGAGGCAGAGATGACAAGAGAAGAGACGTTGAGTGGAAATAGGAATGTGGGAGAAGAACAGACCAAGAGGAGAGGAGGGGAAATGAGAGTGAAACTGGGCGGCTGTGGGAGAGAAGTGGATGTGCTGAGATCAGAGTCACTGTCTCAAAGCCAGGTCTGGGGCAGCAGGAGGAGACTCGGGTTTGTTGCTGCAGTTTGCCTTAACCTGAAGCTTCTGGGTTTGATGCCTGGAAAACACCTCTGGGCCACAGCAATAAAGTTACGTTTAGTGTTTCACGAGGGGCAGGAGGGAGCACATCACAGATGCAAAGCCAAGAGTTTATCCTTTATTTAATTACTCTGCTACGTTCAGTATATTTTGATAAATGGCTATTAGCTCAGTCGCAGCAATACTAACACTCATAGTCCAAATTGAAGTAGAAGAGGCTCGTTAATAAAAATAACCTTAAAACTGCTGCACAAGAAAGCTTCCAAATGCTCGGCCCTTTGGAGTGTGGTGCTCAGGTTTGCGGTGTCCCTCTGGGTGGTGCTAATGCCCATTCAGCCTCCCCCAGCAGAAGGACCTCGACATCTTGAGGTCTTCACCACAAAGTTTGGTCATTAAAGACATCTTGTGCCACTTCAGCAATTTCCAAATGCCTTGTCCCCTCTGTCTCCCCCTTCCTGGTCCCCAGTGCCCGTGGTAGAGCTGCCCAGCACCAACCCCGGGCACGCACGGGGCTGCTGTTTGTTGGGTGTCCCCAGCGCTGAGCTGTGTCCTTGGGTCCCTCGGCCATGGGACGCGTGTGTCACAAGGACCCCCCAGCTCAGCCCCCAGCAAGCTCAGAGCCATCCTGAGACCTCGCAGTGTCAGGCCATTTTGAATGGCAAAAGGCATATTTATGGGGCTCTGTTAGTTGAAAAATCTCTTCCCTTGGGTTGATCCTTGTAGACTATTGGAGCTATCCGACAAATACTTAATTTACTACATTTTAGTTTCAGTGACAGTATTAGCTTTTAATTTGTGGCTTTATTTATATGCCAGCTAACAACGTAGTTGATACTAACACATTGATTTGGTATGGATTTCACCAATTTTTCGGGGCCATTCCCAATCAGAAGACGGGGTGTTCCCAGCCGGCGGAGCAGAGGAGCATCCCTGTGCTCTGCAGGCGGGTCTGTGCCACGGGCAGCTGCCGACGGAGCTGTCCAGGGATCCAGGATGGATCCAGGGTGGCAAAACACGGTACATCAGTGGGGGAGTTTTACAGGAAAAATGTGCTTTTGTCTGTCTTGGGTCATTTTCCTCAACCGTGCAGGGAAGTGTGTGTTGTTCAGAGCTGACCGGTGCTTACCAGAAGGCCAATTCTGTAGATGGCTAACTGACTTTTTTGTTTTTAATTCCAGGTTTGAGTCCTCTTCCCATGCTATTAGCATGAGCGCCTATTTGCGTGAGCAGAGGAGGGAGCTGTACAGCAGAAGCGGAGAACTTCAAGGTGGGGAAATAGTGTGTTAGTTTGGGTAATTCTCTTCTGCAGGAGCTGAATATCCTGTCCGTGTTATGTCAGGGTATTAAAACTTCTCTAGTTTGCTGCCCAGGCTGTCTAAATCTCTCCATTTTATAAAGTCTGGTTTTTTGTTCTTGCTCCATCCAGCAAATGCGTTTCTTTTTATTCCCTCTGTGTGTTCAGATAAAGGTCCAGGTCCTAAAAACTGGTCATGAAACAGTGGACGAAACGCAAACAGGTCTCATTGTGAGCATTGCTTTTGGGAGCTAATGTCTGCATCTTTATCTGCAATGTATTTCCCAATGTCATGCTTCTGGATCTCTCTGGGAGCTAAACTCAAGCCGTTTCGTATTTGAAGTCGCAAGTTTCTGTTGGAAATGACCAATTCTGTGTCTTCTGTACAGTACTTGAAGAGCTAGAGTATTGGAAAATGGTGAGTTGGAAGTGTTGGACTGCTCTTGCTGGTTTATACTGCTCGTGACAAGTGTTGTATATACACAGGGAAGTGTTCTCTGGGCATGGCATCGTTTCATGTTTGTGAATGGCTTAATTCACAGAAGTCTTGCTTTTGGAAGCAGCATCAGGGGAAGATCTTGAGGCTGTCATGTTAATGTATAGTAGGAATATCTTTTTTTTCTGTCTCATCTGTTGTAGTTTCTTACTGGGCTAATCATAAAAAGAAAACAATATAAACTCTTCAGATATCACAGTGATGGACAACGGTAGAACTTCTTGAAATCTTACTCGTGGTAATTTTCAGATGGCTTTTATTTGAGGATATTTTATAATTTACAAGAGAATTATTGGAGGCCTTTGTGTTCCCATCCTCCTTTTAAAACTTAGTTGGGCTCAGCGAGAAGTGAAACCCAAAGCAGGGAGGTGGGAAGCACTGAGAGATGTACAGTGTTGTGGAGCAATCACTTCACTTAGATGACTAGTTAAAGATGATCTTCAAATAGATGATGAAATACGCAATGATGCACTCTCTGGTGAATATTCAGGTCCTGCATGGGCTGTGAAGGAGGAATCTGAGATAAAAAGATGTAGTGAAGTTGACAGTTGCCCACACTGTAATCTCACAGCCATAGGAATAAAATGTAGTGAAGATCCCTGTCTTTTCCATGATGATATCACCCATTATGCACGCTTTGAAGGTGTTCAGCTCACAGCTCTTCACCTTTTAAGACTCAGGTTCTCACCTTCAAAATCTGTCACGCGTACCTGGGATCAGCTGGAAGCAATCTCCCAGTTCAGCAGGATGTGCTTTAAGTCTAAGCTATTACATGGCACAGTCTTTTTTATTATTTTTTTAAATGCCAATGGGCAGTAGGATTTAAGTAGTTACTTCTCCACAGTAATTGTTCTGCAGCCTGCATGGGGCAGCTGGATTCAGAGCCAAGAATTTTGAAGCCGTCCAGGGTGTTAAGTTTAGGATAGGGATGGGGCCATCAGGGAGCTCATAGCACTTCCCTCAAAAATTTCAAATCTCTTCGGTAGTAGTCCTGTTCCCTTTTGTTGTTTCCAGTTGCCTCCATGCCCTGATCTGGCCAGCTGGCCTTGTTGCTTTAAAAAACACAGAAGGCTGTGAGCGTTCTGCAAGAGAAGAGGGTGCGAAAGAGCTCCGCAGGCTTTCAGCTGCCGAGCTGGCGTGGGGTTGGAAAGAACAAAGCCCAAGAGCTGACAAAGGAGTAAAGGACAAAATACAAGAATTAGCGTGGATAGGGCCAAGATGATATTGCCCTTCACGGATGAATCGGAAGAGCTGGGACGTGATGCAATAGGTGACAAAAAGTCAATGTAGGGAGTCAAGAGGGACAATAGATGAGATGACTTTGCCAGGAAATCTTCGCTGTTTAACCATCAAGAAAAGTTTCCCTTTGAACTTTATGTTAAAAATGTACTAGCCTCTCTTTCTATTATAAGCTGCTGTTCCCTTTTAGGTAGCTCATTAATCTTCCTGAATCCCAGGCCACAGCAAGATCTGCATTTTGATATTTTCTTTTTTCCTCCTTTTAAAGAGAAATACAATTTAATTGTTCAATCAGGTTACTGGAAGGCAGGCATGTGACACTCTTCTGTGAATGCCACACGGTTCCTCTTCCTGACAGCCTTATCCACAGGGATGATTTGTCAGTGGCAGCAGGGGGAGGGTGGCTTGTTAGGAAATCTTTCTTCCTGAAAAGGTCTTCAAAGAAACATATGCATTAAAAAAAAAAAATAGAACTTATAAAAGTTTGGCTCTTGCCAACTTTTTGAAATAAGAATTTCATTTAAATAGCCTTAAAATGTGTGAAGATCAGAGTGATGCTTTGTCATTAACCTCTCTCGTTGGGACTGAAATAGTACAGTGCAGAAGGCAGACGTTACCCTCAGTGGGAGAAAGGGACCGGCTGCAAGTGATTTAGAGATGGAACGATTCATTCTTGCGTCTCCTTCCACTGAAATCAGAGGAGGAAGACTTAGGCCACGTCTTTTTCGCTCCAAGTCAGACACAGAAGTCGTTTGCCAATTGTCATTAAAAAGAAGAAATCAGAAGCAAGTACGTAGCTGAAATATCTCCTTCTAGCCTAACAGAAGCGTGGTGCCCTGGGACGTTTCCAGAAGTACAATGTCAGAGGTGGTGTCTTCTGTACAAACCCCAAACCCAAAGGTGATTGTCTCTTTTCTCTCTTTCTCCCCCGCCTTTTTTTTTCCAAGCGTACGTCTTGGCTAGCTGGGGAATTCACATTTCCCTTCTCAGAGCCCTTCTGCCATTTGTCAGATACGATGTTCTTTTTATAGACGCTCTGGAATAATGGAGGCACATTTAAAAAGCAAATCAGCTCATTCCACGAGCGGCTGAATGACTGCAGCCTGGTTCATCGCAGATGTGTCCTGGTCTCCCTTAACACTTCTGTCAATAGCCACGCTTCTCGCCATGCCTCTCCATCGCATTCATGCCCCTCGCTTCTTCCTGGCACCCCTCGGCGCCTGCTTGTGTCCCCGAAGCACCCACTAAGCAAAAAGCCGCCTGTGCCACAGCTGGATCAAGCAAAGTTCATCCCAACCAAGCAGCCCGATGCCTTGGAAGGAAGCATGCTGGTAGGTCTGGCAGCATGGAGAGCTAACAAGTGCCTGCTGATGCTTTGCCTTCTGTGGAGGCACGCGTTCATCCCACCTTTGTCTGCACGGCTGTCTGTTTCCACGAGACCTCTGAGAATTTACTGCTCTTAGGATTTATGCCGCTGTCACCTTCGGCTGAAATTGGCTCTCCAGCTCAGTTGATGAGAGGATGGGACAGCCAGTCGGACAGACAGAAGATCAGATAACTCTTATTTTTCCAGGAAACCGGGCTAAAACATTGCTGTATTTCATTGCAGAGGTGGTTGCTTGTCACTGGCCAGTGGAATGAATCCCATGCATGCGCCTTATTTCATTCCACTGCTGCCTTCAATTGCCAACAGATCCTTGGGAACAGAAGAAAAATGTGGCTTCTCCCCCTAGAAAGGGGGTCAGGGACTGCAAGAGGGATGGCAGGTGGCAGGAGATTGTCCCTGGGGCTGCGCGGTAAGGCAGGAGGCAGTCTGCAGGGACCTTGGTTTTATTTTTTTTCATTAAATTGGATGTGATCGGTATCAGGAAAACATCTCTTCAAGAGAGAATTAAGAGGAAAAACCACTACTATTTTAGGTAGTGTCCAGGCATGTCTGGGTTTCTGAATCAGTATTTTGGCAGTAGAGTTAGTGCCGTTGTACCAAGCATGGTACACACGTGCTACGTGCATTGTATATGCCTGCAAGGATTAATTTGCACGTGGTGGAGCAGCCCTCACCAGCACAGCCGCGCTGCACAAGGATCGTGAAGCCTTCCCTTCCAGTGATTTATCTGGCTAAATATTGTGTGGCCGTGGCTAGGGAAAAGGAGCCGTGGCAGGAGCACTTCTTCCTACTTGAAAAAATTGGGGGGGAGTTCCCTTTGCTTCCATTTCCTGAAGTTTCTTAAATTTTAGTTGGCTCTTGGTGCACGTTTGGACCTTGGATGAATGGCTCAGCCGTACTGATCAGTGCCTACGGTAAATAACTACAAAATGAAAAATTCCAAAAGCAAGGAAGCGAAAGAAGCTGGAACCGAGGAGGGAAAGCTCAGTGGATGATAACCTTCATTTCAGCAGGTGCCAAACCCGAGGTAGCCGTTTTCGGACCCACAGGTGTGCGGCATGCCCTGGGGTGGAAGAGCTCCGGAGCACGCGGTGTCTCACCGTGCTGCTGGCTGGTAAATTCTGGCGTGGTGTTACTTCATCAGAGGTGGTGTCGGTTATGTGCTCCTCCTCAACACGTCAGGTATAGTTTCAGAGCCCCATGGCCGTGGGGAATTAATTGCGGGTGCCTGCTGTGCTCACGGTGACTCTGGCCTCAGCGTCGTTTATCAGCAGAAATGGTAAAAGATGTTTTTATACGCTGCGAAAATCTGAAGAGCCTGGAGGGTGCTGATCGGAGTGGAAAATAGCAGCCAGCTTCTGTTATCCGTGCGAGCACAGGCCCTGGTAGTTCATAGCAGGGTCAGCTTGGCTCGGGTCTTACATCTGGGCTGGTTTTAAGAATGAAAAGTGAAGTGCTCCTGAGCAGCTGCTGTGGCCATGGATGTTAAGAGCTGCTCAGCACCTCTTAAAATTGGGGCTCCTGATTTCTTTCCCCCCAGAAGCTCGGTGCAATTCAATGTTATCAAACCTCTCCGTGCCTTTGTGAAGCAGGATTTTATTTAGGGTGTAGCCGTGCAAGCTGAGGTACGAGAGGAATCATCCCGGGAAGGATGATGGAAGCAGAATTCGTCAGGGTTCCAGAGTCACCTTCCAGCCTTCAGTTCAATCACGCTGCTTGAAGTCTGAATACATTAAGGCTGTCAAGGTATGTTAATATAACGATGGTTTAGGCACACTTGATACAGCCACGTGTCGATTGAGGTGGCTCTGCAGCCCTGTGACTGCTGCTGTGCCAGCTCTGCGTGGTGGTGGGAGCTCCTGCACGGCACCCCAGGAGAAATCGCTGCCTACGGTGCTTTTGTGCTGTGTAAGAGCATAGGAAATATTCTTGTATCGTCACCGCGCCTTTGGGGTTTGTCTTTTTCCTTTTTTTCTCTGAGACATTGCGTCGTCTCTGCTCCTACTACGTGGGTGTCCTGCGGGTTAAGTTCGCGCTCTTGCTGCCAGCGGAAGGCAGGGCAGTGCTTGTTGGACGAGGCAGGCGGAAAAAAAGTTACGTGGCTTCAACGAAGGAAGTGTTTAATAGAGCGAAGAATGAAATTCATGCCCCTAAGCAGTGCTCCCCCCAACTACGGGGCACATTTTGCGTGCTGAGCTGAAACAGCAAAATTCTGTGTTGCTTTACGCAGTTGCTTTAAGCAGTGTCTGTCCAGAAGATCCCCGGGATGCAGTTCCCGTCCTTCTACTTCAGAGTTTTGGTTAGTTCCATTTGCTTCAGTTTTCCTGTTTCAGTGGGATCCTGCTAGAAGGTTGGACCTCGGATGAATGGTTTGGGCACGACCAGCAGTGCTGAAAATCACCTGCGCTGTGCAAGCTGCAAATCTCAGGCGTGCTCCAAGAGACTCTGTAGGGGTGGGCTACAAAAACAAAAGGCAAGTCACATCCAGCTCGGACCAAGGGTGGCAAATCGAGCCGTGAAACAAAGGCCTCTTGCAATGAGGCTATAGATACCAGATTTTATTTATTTTTAAACTTTATTTCTTACAAGAACTTCCGAGAAATTCTTCTTGTTGGCCAGGTGAAAAATAAAGTCGGGAGGCGCCGAACATCACCGATGATACAAATTGAAGACTGGGGATGGGGCTGGGTTGCTCACCAGTCTGCTGTTTAACTGTTCTCTCTCTGAGACGGAAAATTTCATACCAGAAGGTTTTAAGTAATTAAGGAAATCAAAGAGAAACTCTGCTAATTAAGATTTTGACGCCAAGAAATAGCGGTGGAGGCAAATGGTATCTGAGCTGACAGGGGCACAATGTAAGGCCAGGTCCGGGGAAAACGCAGTTATTTGTAGGTGCCTTGTTCCATTTGAATTCACCAGAGGGCTGCCGGAGGGAGCCAGCTGGGTTTGCCGATGACAAAAACGCATCTTGACACTTGGGATAATGAAAAATTCGGTTCAGCACCTTTTAGAGATGGGTACGATAATAACGTTGTCGGTCGGAGGCAACGGGGAGGGGGGAAGCAACGTCGTTCTCCTCTGGTTAGAGGAGAAGCTGTGACAAGCGGGCAGTCCCGGTTAAAAAATGCCCCGTAGGAAAAGAAGAGGGATGACCCGAAGAATTTTCCGAAGAATCAGAAAGTTTGGAGGGGGGAAACGATTTGATGTGAGGAACCTCCTGTCACGCAGCTGCTTTGGTCTCCCCGCGGTGCGGAGGATCACAGTTTGCTTTGAGCTTGGGGGGGAGGAGAGGGGAGAGAATGGCTTTTTTGTGGCTTGACAGTATTAATGCAATCATCTCGTTCAGACCTTGTAAGCCCACTTATTATTTCCTCTGCGTGTGTTTTTTCTGGTTTAGCGGATTAGCTGCACTGTCTCTTCAAAGGCTATCCAATCAAGAAGGGGTTATTAAAACTGGGGCGCTTTATGACTGAGAATTAATTAGAGCAGCATTTTCATGCAAAACATCCAATTTTTTGATTAGCAATGGAGCAGGGCCGCAATTAACACTCTAGGAAGCTTAAATTTCCAGCATTTTGATTCTCAGGAAATGAGATTATCAAACTGGGGTCAGGCACTTGACAGCAAAAGGGGGATTATGTGTAAGAAAATAATTTGTTTCTTGATTTTGCCTCTGAGATTGTTTTTAAAGCTGCGGTGAATTCAGAGGGAGGTGAAGAGTGGGAGGAGGAGATACCTAAAAATGGGAGCCGGAGAAACCCTTTGCCTTGTTAGCGTCCTCCTCGCTGTGCCAAGGGCTGCCTCGTCCCGGTGTAAGGCAGAGCACGCTCTGCGTCGGATTTACAGCAACAGGTTTGCATCGCTTTGTGGAGGCTCGTTGCCTTTCCTAATCGATGTGCATTGAGAATCCTGGTTTTTAAATATTCAGAGGATTTGTATCCTGGGGAAGGAAGGAGGCAGTCCTGTTGTTACAACAGACGGGCTGCTTTGTCTCCATTCCTTTAAGCAAATACATGGCATGAATGCTTATTAAACTGTTTTTTGATCCACTCCTAGTGTCTGAGGACGTACATCACTGCTTAGTAAAGACTGAGCTCTGCCAGACTTCAGGGTAGGTGGAACAAGAAGTGGGGCATCTCTGTCCCTTCCAGAGAACACGGAGGGTTCGGGGCTTACATCTCCCACTGAGTTGCTCTTGCTTCTCAGGGAGGTGCAAGGTGCTGAAAGTCAGCCCTGGGCTGTGAAATCGGGTTGTGTAGGGGACTCGGAGCAGGCTAAGGCAGTACGAGTCATTTCACAGAGTCACAGGATCATTAAGGTTGGAAGAGAGCTCCAAGATCATCTGGTCCAAACATCCCCCTACCACCAATGTCACCCACTAACCATGTCCCCAAGCACCACGTCCAACCTTTCCTTGAGCACCCCCAGGGACGGTGACACCACCACCTCCCTTGGCAACCTGTCCCAATGCCTGACTGCTCTTTCTGAGAAGAAATGTCTCCTCTGATAGCAGATCAATATTTGCTGGGTACTGGGGGACTCCCAGTTTGCATCTCCATAGGCGAGCGGGAAGCCGGCCCTGTGTCCACCTGCTTTTCCTTCTTAAAACGACCATACAGTTCAATGGCTTTTTAAAATATTTGCTTTATTATTTTTGAGCAAAACTGTTTGTGAAAGCAGATATTACGAAGCTGTTCAGGCCATATTAGCCACATTCCAGGTCCTACGTCCTATCCAGCAGTGCCCACAGCTATTGCAGCCTTTCCTGCAGCAGTCACGTTGTTAAGGATGCTCGGTCCTAGCGTGCACCACCAGCTGATGTTCAGAGGTTGAGCCTTATACAAGCCCAGCAGCGTGCTTTGCTCCGTGATGTGGCATGGCAGCACGCCCCAATCTCCTCCTTCAGTATTTGCCTTTGGGTCCCTTCCTAGGAGTCCCAAATAAATTCTCATTCTCAACTTCAGGATCTTGCTTCAGGCTTTGCCACCATACGATGCTCACTTCAGAGCCAAAGGACCTCCAGTAACTCTACCATGCAGACTCTCCGATGCCACGTTGTCCTTTTTTAATAGGAAAAACCAAAATACCAGGGCATCAAGGAGTTACACCAGTAGAGGAGCTTGTCAAATCAAGACTGAAAATCAAAGATGAGGCAATCGTTTATGAATTCCTTCACGAGCTTTGATTTTCCGCTCTCTGCATCGATGGCTAGTGCTCGGCTTCTCTCCCCTCTTGATCTGAAGAAGGACACAGAAACAAGTACTCATTTTTTAAAGATAAAATAATCCCATAGATGCATGCTTCAGTCTTACTGGTATTGCTGGGAGGCTGCTCTGTCCGGGCCTGCTTGGTGTTTTGTTGTTACACTTCTGGGCAGAGAGACTTCAGGTTTTCTGGGACTCTGTCACAGTGTCCCTCGTTTGGAAAGCAAACATTGATTTTCAAGGTACTTCTTTTCAGCTTTGAGTTCTGGATTACTGAAGAATTTGGGGGCTTTGTGGTGAATTTACAAAGATGCCGTAGAATTATCTGGTATTACGCAGATTAAAGCAGAATTGGTAGGAAACGTTTATGTCTGTGAACTGTAATACCCTGTTTTGTATCAATTCTAGGAGGTTTTTTCATGGGGACTAGGCTTTTGGAGGTGCTGAGCCATCTCAGCTTGATGCAGTGAGGTACGCTGCAAGCCTTGATATCCATTAAAATCAGTCCCTGTGTTTTCATATGATCAGTTTCTAATCGGATGTAACTTCTTCGAAGTGAACTTTATTGGTGTATCGGTGAGTATTTGCTCTCCTTTCCCCTCTGTCAGCCAGAGCCCAGCTTTTTGGGCTGCTCTGTGCCGGGCAGCGAGCCGTGCTGTGTCCCTGCATAAAATGTGTCCCAGGCTGGAACAGATGAATCACGCTTGGCTTTTCTGAAGGACACTGGAAACATTTCATCAGTACAGGCAGCAGTAAAACAGCCACGATGCAGTCGAACAGGTACTCTTCTTACTGTGATCTAAAATAATACGTTCTTCCTTTCTTTCCGTATGAGAGCTTCGTACTCTCCTGGAATTTGTGCCTTTGTGTCAAGTTCAGTAGTAAACCCTTTATTTAAAACTGCTCTGTCTTGCTGCTTAGGATCAGGATTCTCTCAGTTTGGTCTGAGGAGGTCTGGTTTCTGACAATCTACTCTGCTTTGAAGAGTGCTCATCGCGGCACTGGTGGAAGTTGGCTGCAACAACCTGAAAGGATGAAAAAGGTTCTGTAGGTTAAGTGGATGCCACTGCCATTGTCTCTTGGAAAATTTTCATCGTCTGAAGCCAAAAACCTGTTTTTGTGCTGCTCTGGCTTTCCTTAGGACGTTATTTCCTGCAAAATCATTTCCTTGTCTAGTTGAGGGAATATTTTTATGCTGCTCCCTTGTGGTTTTTGTTTGTTTGATACCAGGACACTCCAGCGTACCTCTGGTACCCCAGGGTTAGATTCCTACACTTACCTTCTATTATTGTTAATGATAATAGTGCACATTCCTCTCAATCAGAGTATGCGGAGTTAGGCTACACACAGTGGAAAACAAATTGTATAAAACGAAAAATAAATTGCCCAGCAGGAACGTGGATCAGCTGAGTACAATTAGCTGCCTTGGAATTTGGTTTGGCCAACGTGAGCCCCAGGAATCCTGTTCTCCTGGGACCTTTAACGACCAGGTTAGCCCAAACTGCAGCTTGTATCCTTCAAGATGTGTATTTTTGAGAGATTCGTACACTATCCAAGTGTGCTCTAGAATGCTAGCTTGATTTTGAAGTTTCTGTGGCATCGTATATATCTTTTTTGATTGCTTAATGTAGCCTGTTAAATAGGGTAGAGATCTAAGATGCTCAGAGGTATTTTTGTTTTGTGTTGAAATCTTGCTAACGTTGGCGTTTTTCAGAAATTTCTTGTATCTTTTTGTACTGAATTTTGTACAGATCCCTTTCTTTTGTGAATCAAATTCTTGTTTACTTGTCTGGGATTTGTGAAACCTCTTTTTCACCAACTTAATGTGCAAGATAACAAGCACATTGCTGAAACACTGCTTTTATTTTTCTCGCTTGATAGAGGAGCTAATCTTAATAATAATAATAATAATAAAAGGCCAATTACCTGCCATCTGAGCTGCCATCTTGCCTTTTGTGCTAACTTTATGCCCTCCAAGCTGAGACATCTGGAGAAAACCACGAGGTATCGCAGGGGACGGCAAATTCCAACACGTACCTCGAGGGTGAGTGTGGAGGCAGGAGCTGTTGCTCTTGCCTCGTCTCGTACCTGTTCAGCGGGTAGGAGGTGTTTAATCTCTGGCCCTGTCATTCTAATGCCTCTAATCTGTGTTTGACGTCCCTCCAAATCTGAAAGCATTGTTTTTCAAGTAGCATAAAAAATGCACCAGGGACAGCTTTATTAGCATTTGGATTTTCTCCTTTGGCTTTGACTGATGGATATATGCATTTTTTTTTACGCTGAAGAGTTTTTTATCTTGATAACGTTGAAATGAAACTTTACAGTGACAAAGTAGTGGGCAGCTTTAGAAAGCCCCGCTTTCAAGGAGGGTTAAAACCATTTAGGTGAGCGTGAATTAACATTTCCCTTGTCTTGTAAAGGTCACCCTTTAATTGAGATTCACCACGCTCAGTCCAAAGCCTAGGATCCAGGAGACCTCTCTTCGCAAAGAAGGCACAAATTGGCAGCATAATCTCATCAGAGGCTTAGGTTATATGGTAATAAATCATTCAATTCGAAGCTAAAGAAGTTGCCACGCAGCATAAAACACGCCAGATGCTTGAAAGACTTTCGTGGCTTTGAGTTTGAATAACAGTTGGAAGATCTGTAGATGTCTTGAGATCCTTCTTAATAAGGAAGAAGCGTTGGGAAGAAATCAATTCTTACCTAATTAAAGGATTAAAATGTTACAGACTTGCTTTTATGTTAGCTGCTATTCATTCTGTCCAACATATGAATTTAAGGTGTGGCATTTCTATATATCTCTTTGCATGCTATTTCAGAAATTATCATAAAAAGTTGCCATATTTTTTAATATATATACATTATGCCCTGCTTTTTCTAGAGAGAGAAATGAGAGTTGAGTAGGGGATTCCCTTCTGCAGAATAAAAGAGGTGGCATTAATCAATAAGGTGACGTGATTTAGGGCTCTGAAGATACGGATGCTAACAGTTACTGAAGGGCTGTTGGGACTAAGTGCACAAATTGTTGTTGAATTTTTTTTTCCTAACATTACATGTACAGTATTAGAATATTTTACCACCAGAAGATAGAAATATTTTCAGGCGGGAGGGGAGAATATCGTAGGAGAAGGTTTTTCATCCAGTAATAATGTAAGCAGGCAGACAGAAGGCTATTTTTGTGGAGATCGGAGAAACAGCATGCCCTTGAGAAGCACCACAGCTTTGAAGCCTCCTGCCAGTAGGGTAAATCTCGGATTTTGTGGCTTTTTGTTGCTGTTTATGGGGCCCAAATGGAATTGTCCATTCAGGAGCGTGTGGCTGCCTCCATCTCTCAGCAGAAGGTTTGGGATAGCAGGACGACTGCCTCTTGTCCGCATGGCAGTGCAGAGACCTGGCACTGAGAACACTTTTAGAAATGTCCCCGTCCTGCTGCTGGTTGACTGAAATCTGGCCTCTTGTACCCTCCGATTCACTTCTTGGTGGTTTTTTTGTTTTGGTTTGGGTTTCATAGCAGCTCAGCAGATCGAGGTCGCTATCACCTGGAAGGACCTGGCCAAGGAACCAAGTACAGATGCAGATTGTATTGTTTTTGGTACAGAGTTGAAAAATTGTGTTTTCTGTCTTGGCTGTTGTGACCATGGCCTTTCAAGTCACTGGGAGATGAGGTGGTGGCGTTTCTGGGGTACAGCAGAGGAGCCTCGTCATTTTGATTCAGTTACAAGGCCCGTCAGATGAGGAGACCATAGAAGGATGTGATGCACATGTTAGATGCGTCTTTAATAGGAGCTTGTTTTGGTGTTTAGTCTAATTTAATTTGGCCTCAAATGTCTAAAATTAGTTGCATTGATGGAAAAATGATTGAATCACGAACTGACTGCTGAGAAAACTGTCTTCCTCCCAGCCATCTCTGGCCAGGTGAGTGTAGTGGGATGTGCACGGGCTCCACGAGCGGTGTTTGTGGTCAGCTGTGCCAGCTCTTTCTTTGGGATGTGTCCTGGGCAGGGTCATGATCTTATAAAAGAAAAAAGGAAAAAGGGGGTCCCAGGCCTCAATGGCTGTTTTTGGCCTTTGTAAATTTGCTAGTAGCTTTGCCCTTGAGCCCTTTTTTTTTCCCCATTGCATTTTCTCCCCCTTTTCCTTTGAGGAGGGGGAGTGAGGGAGCGGCTGTGGTGGTGTTCAGCTGCCCAGCTGGCTGAAACCACCACAAAGGGTGAGCCCCCGTTTCCCGATGGTGATTGAACACTGAACTATTATGCCACATCTGTCTCGAATTTCATTAAAAAAAAAGGGTGAGAGGGCAACCAAGCTTCACACTCGAAATGGAGTTTGCCGTTTCTCCCATGCATACCTGCCCACACTGGGGTCTGAATTCAAATTCCTGCTCTCAATGCAGATTTCCCCACTTGTCACACATCTATCACCAGGCTCTTGAGCCACGCAATCTCCCCAAATGAGGGGAGGTTTTTGCAACCAGATTTTTGTCTGGGTTTTCTCCATATAAAACTTCTGCAGCTGCTTGAGGGAGGTTGTTCCAAGTTTGCTGGAGGAACGCAGACTGATTCTTTTCCCTCTAAATAGTGGGTACAGCAAATACTCTGAAGATCTCATTAGTGTTTTCAAATTTCATTGTAATTGCTTAATAGTATAATAGCAAAGACTTGATGCTCGGTAGCTGGATTCTTTTACATAATATCAAAAATATTCTAAGTGATTGGGGGCTTAGAGTGCATCTGTGCTCCTCTTTGGGAATTTTAAAATTGCGCTGATCATGTGGCTGTGTTTGACTTAATTGTCATCAGTAGTTATTGGATGAGATCCCTTGCATGAGCGCTGCATTCACCGCACCTCAATGGCATCTCGAAATGTGTGAACAAATGTAACAAACGGCACTTTCTTTGTCTGCTTAATGAATATGTAAGTGATTTCAAATGGCCTCTTCCCTAGACTCTACCCGTGTTTTTCTTTATAATGGGAGATACGCTGGTATTCTGTGGAAAAGCTGTAATTCCACTGATAATTGGTTTATAGCGCACTTAGTGCTTTTCCCTCAGCAAGGTAAGATGCCAATTTGGCCTGACCTCAGGGAAGGAAGGGAGCAGCACGTGACGGGTGAGTGGTTATAGGATATCATGATGTGTGGGGTCAGCAGCCACCCGTGGGGAATAGAGCTTTTTCAGCTGCTGCTGAAGTGTGAGAATTTCATTATAATTAAAAAAAAAAGAAAAGTTATTTGCGCCATAAACAGGTGAGCTCTAAAGTCTGTAAGAGTTTCGAGGCAACAGTAAGAAATATTTTCGTGGTGTGTGTAACCAAAAAGGCATCACTACATTTTAAAGATAATTACTACACAAAAATGGAAACATGCCTATTTTCTTCAACGTGTGTTCAGTCTTTTCAGCTCAGGAGGAGCAGGCAGCTTCTCAGTGATGTTGCAGAATCCTAAAATAGAGAAGTGTTCGAGTACAACTTACATTTGTGAAATCCACGCAATATGGGATACGGGCAGAGCTCAACGAGGAGTTTTGCAGCTGGGAAAATGAGTACGTAGATTGGGTTTAGGAAAGGCAGTGCTCAGTCGTGGACTCAAAATGTCCCAGCCAGGAGACACGCTGTGTCCCTGGATCACTCGGGTGTCCCTTCGTTGGGATCACGGTCCTGTTAACACAGTAAATCTGGAGGTAGCATCTGCCAAAAGCACCTCGTCCGAAATATCTTCGAGAACGCTCTAGGTGGGCTTAACCTGAGCGTGTCTTGAGCAACGTAATAAGGAATTTCTGTACTGAATATGAAATTGTGCCTGAAGCTTGGTTTTCATGCCTGTGTTCTTAATATTAAAGTACCTAGAGCAGGATTTGGGGAGGATCAGGGTTTATATGCAGAAGAAGAATTTCCTAATTGTGAGATTTATTGGTGTTGAGGGGAGCGAAGAGAGGAAGAACCGCTGATATCTAAATTAGCTTGCAAGGTACAGCTACTGCACAGGGCATAGGAAGCAACCTCCTGTTGCCAGAACAACGAGCTGTATCACTTCATGTGTTGTTTCTTCCTCTTTTTTTTGGTCTTTTGAATTAGTTTGTAGGTGGAGCACTGTGGTACAGAAAGCAAAAATTAAATAATTCGCCAACAGCGATGCCGCGCGTTATTTCCTCTCTGACTTCATCGACCATTAGATATTCCTAAATGCCACCCTCACCTCGGGATCTGGGTAACCAATGTACTTCTTGCAACCTTTTGCTTTCTAATTAGTTCCCTGGAAGAGAAGTGCTTAGGACTCTATTAATGCTAATAGCTGGTGCGTGTGTATATTAAGAGGGGACGATGTATCACAAGATACATTTCCACGTACCTATCTGACACTTCTAGCGGTGTTAATACAGGTCTGCTATCCCTAATTGATGAGTTTGGTGCTGTGTTGGGTATTCCACGTATCTGGGGAGGGGAAAAAACTCAACAAAAGCCTTTTCCTTCCTCCGCCAGCTTACTTGATATCTGAAGGAAGTCAAATGTTTATGTAGAGGCGCGATAAGGAGGTGCACGGCGTCTGAATACCCAGCTGCATTACCCTTCCAAACACACATTGGGCTATAATTCTTCGTTTCAATAGACCAGTTTAGTATTATTACATGAAGCATACCAGATCGAGCACTTATCTCTCCTGTTATATTGCGTTTGTAATTATGCCGTGGCTTCTCACACCGGTATATTCTCGTAGAGCCTGTTAGGAATACAGAGCAGCGTATTAAAGATAAAAGCCGAGGATGTTTTCACCGGCATTATTTATAGCTCTTTTTTCCACTTGTTGTTTTAGGAGCTGGCTTCATTATTAAAGTTTATATAATTGCTTTTAGGGATTATCTTGGTTCGTGCTATAGTTAAATGCTCCGCATTCTTTCTTATTAATGATTCTTTTTTTCGGAGCCTACATTTTTCATCCGGAGATAATGCATTTGTGTGTCTGAACCGTTCAGCTTCAGACCAAGGGTGCTTTGTGTTCCCGCTGGCACGTGGAGTTTGGGGCCGGGATGACCTGAGATCGTGGTACCGTGCCATCTGTGCACCTTAATTTCACCTGCAGGTAAGAATAATTTGGCTAGCTAAAAGCTTTATTTTTTAAGGACAGGTTTTTTTTTTTTGGAACTAGAGAATCCAATTTAGGAATTTAACAAAAAAATCGCCCACTGTAGCTCGGCCTTCACCTTTGTATGACAAAAAGTGCTTACCCTATTACAGGTGCTGCAGCTACAAAGGAAAAACGGGACAGTAAACGTTATTTTCTCTTGTTGAGTGGGGATAGGCAGAGAATAAATCTGCCAGAGGTAGGAGACAAAACGCAGCGCCTCTTGTCTGGGAGCTGAAAGAGCAGAGACCCCATTCCCAGTCAAAAGGTGCTACAGAAAGCAAGCGGAGGAGTGCCACATCGCTGAGCCCTGTTCTTCCCTGCTGCTGCTTTTACTTGGGAAACCTACAGCCCTCGCACAGAAACCTTGGTGTTAGATTGAAGAGATGATATTCAGTACCCCGGTGGTCTGGGGCACCATGGTGGTAGGTGATATCTGCTGGCCCATGTACCTGCAGCGCAGCTGGTGATTGACCAAGCCTGGCTGCTCTCCTACACGTTTCCACTAAGCTCTGCTCCCCTCGCAGTGCCTCTGAGACCTGTGCTATTTGCATGATGTGCTGCCTTTCACACAAGTGTATCCATTTCAGTCCCTTTTGATTCGGTAATGGTTACCTGCATTAATGCTAACGCTTTGTAATTTCGTGATTGGAAGAGTGCAGAAAGCGCTGCTTTTACGTGGTCCTGAGAAGCCGAGGAAATGGGAAGAGAACTGCTATTTATTTTATATTTCACACAGGGGCATGATTATCTGTCACATTAAAAAAAAAGAATAAAAATCACACGGGTGAAGTTGCTGTCGACAACTGCTTTGAGCTGGTAACGTCTCAGGCTTGCGTGGAGGTGCAAAACGCGCGTGGTCTGCTGGGCGCACGCCCGGTTACGCCGTGCTGTGAGAGGCAGAAGGGCTGCGTGGCTCTGTGCTCTCATCGCCGTACCTCCGAGACACTCAGGTCTGCAATGCAGGGTGTGAATTGTCTGCTTGTGACACCCATGGGTAACACCAAACAGAGGCAGTTAGTAACTTCGGTAGACTTGGTTTGCCCATTCAATAACCAGCTTTCAGCTCTTGACAGAGGGCCAGGTGAAAGAAGTAAGTGATCAATTCATAACCAAGCCGTGTGGCATCTCATGTTTACGGTCTGAGTACGATCTTGGTGCGATTTTAGAAATTTTAGGTTGCCCTGGTGCAGACACGGTAGGGTCCTCTGACTCGAAGCAGAGGAGCAGCGTGGAAAGCTGACCGTAATTACCTGCTTGGGTTTGTTAAAAATTGAGGTTAGTTAGAGGTATTCTGAGAAAACTGCGAATCCTGTAATAAAAGACCAGAGGAAATAGAAGTTGGAGATTTTAGCTTTTTGCATTCCCTGACGCCTACTATAATATCATGGTCCCTGTGACCTTCTGATGTATCTTCAAGTTTAGTTAAAGTCTAACTTCATCACGAGACAGTTGATTTCTTGTCTTTTCATTGCTAGGAAACTAGACCAGGCTTTCTTTGCTAGCTGGTTTAGTAACACGAAGCTCACCTCTAATGGCTAGGCAGAGCCAGTCTTTAGGTGAAAGCTGTGATTGATTGTGGGGATGCTTTCTGTTTCTAATGTTGACTCTGTATTTAATAAATTTCAGAAATAATGTATTTAATAATATTTCTGAAATGTATTATTTATTATTTCTGAAATTTATTAAATACAGAGTCAACATTAGAAACAGAAGTAGCCACAAAAAGTATGCCACAGAAAGTATGCCACAGAAGTATGCCACAAAAGTAGCATATGAATGAATTTCCATCCTCACCCACAAGAGTAAATGAAATCCCCATCAGCCCCATCTGGTTTCACTTTTTTGCCTGTTCTGGTAGGTTTTTGGAAATGTTCTGAGCACGGTGCTGTTGGTTTAAAGTGTTGGATGATGCACCTACCAGTTATTTCTTGGATTGTAGGAAATCAGGTGTCTGTTGGGAGTACAACAATACCAAACAAAGCATCACAAAGTATTCACAGTACAGGAGATGCTTTGTTTAATCCCTTTTTCTCCTTCCATTCAGTCCTTTCTCCTTTACTGGGTGTTGAAGCTTCCAAGTCAGTCTGAAACAAGCATAAACCATGTCGCACGCACTGAGAAGAGTCATTAAAGCTAAGTAATGCCATACAATTGAATTAAATGTAGGGAAAGAAGATTAAAACCTCTTTCTCTCCATTTTAATAGGAAGTTGATGCAAATGGCAGTGGGTAAGCAAATTATAATACATTCTGACGAAAAAGTGGCAAGCTGGAATGATAGGTTTGATAGGAAGTTAATGACGCAGCTCTGAAGCAGAGTGAGGGGATGGATGTGGTGGATGTAATACCAGCGAAATTAAGCAGGTTAATTCCAGGCCTTGATGCAAGACTCCATTACTCTGCAGCCTGAGTGCAGATTATTACAGTTATCTAATGTATTTAACTCACTTAATGCATTCTGATCGTGCGTATGCCAAAAAACAAAGGATGGAAGTATTTTGACTTGGTGTTTTTCCTTTCTTCTCGGAACCATGGGAATCGTTTATCAGAAAATAACCAGAAATGGTGCATTCAGTGTCCAGTCACTGGTGTTCCCAGAGAGCACAGCAGGGATTTGACCTGAAAGATTTACCTGGAAAAACATCCCGGGCTTGACTTCCAAACTGTTTTCCAATATGGTTTGCCTTATTACGTTTGGTGCTAAGGTTTTCGTCCGTTTGCTTTTTGTTTTCCTTTCAGTTATTCTTTCTAACTAGCAGTATGTTGGAGGAACGTCTGTAATACTTCCGAATATGAAGTGGAGGGACATGTTTTGCCTCTGCACACCCTCCCTGTTTAATACCAGCCGGATAACCTCCAGTCTTCTGCATCCTGCTAAGCGACAGCGAGCATGAGTGAGCTTGGTTTGACCCTGAGTGAGCCATCAGTTAGTTGCTGGCCTAACTTATTCAGCTGCAGGCTCTGGTATTGACACTGAAGCTAGGCTATAATTTTCTAGGATGGCACACGGCTCTGAACAAGCAGAACTTCTTATAATTTGTCGTCCCGGTGGCAGTTGGGAAGCAAGCAGGAGCCGTGCTGTTAACCAACGCGCTGGAAGCCCGGTGTTTTCTGCTTATGCTGCCGGTGGCACTCAAACAGCATCATTGCTTTTGGCAGGCTTGCCCCAGGTAAAACAGATGGGGAGTAAACAGGGGATCGTGTTGGTGCTCAGAAGGAATAGAAATAGTCTCATTTTCTCTTAGTGGTACCGGTTCAGCGTGGCTAAGTGACAAAACCAGTGATGGTACGACTGTGATCTTAGGCAATGATTGTAGGCATCCGAATTTAGCAGAGACGAGGACTGCTAAAGCTTTGCCGGGTTTTGTGTAAGTACTTCTCGGCGTAGACTGCGATATTGAAAATACTTCTCACATTTCGGGTAGCATCAATCATACTGGATGGAGCAACAGGGAGGACGGTTGGACCAGATGATCTCGGAGCTCTTTTCCAACCTGTGTAATTCTCTGACAGCATATCAGAAAACAGCCAGTTTCTCTGGAGATTTGACTGAATGAGTAGTTGTCTGCTCTAAAATAGAGGAAGTGGATCTAGATGCATTATTTTTAGTGACTGGAAGGCCACTGCTTCGAGAGTGACTGAGAGCTTCGAAGCAGACTTGGGCTTCACCTAGATGAAACTGTGCTTTGTGTACTGCAATTACAGCGTGCGATAAAAACGTAACGAGCACCGAATGCGGGCAGAAAACACTAATTCCGCAAAGGGTTTTTCTCTCCTTTAATGCAAGTTAAATAAGCAGATGGGAATAAGCTGCTGTAACACAATTACAGTGCCACAGAGAACGAGCCTTTTGTAATGACCGGCTGCAGTAACGTTCCTTTGGAAAGAATAAACACCTCTGCTAATAATAAGCCAAGCTGCTGTCTGCTGAGGCTTAAAGAAACAAATAACGATGTCTCTTTAAGCTGGATGTAAAGTTCCATTATTGACATCAGGTGGAAAAGGGACTTTTTGACAAACACCCCTGCCAGGCAGAAGCAGTGCCGGAGCCGTGAGCTCCCATTATCACCACTTAGCCCCGGCTAGCTCCGTGGCTGGGCGGCTTGTACCGCCGCTGGCTTTCGGAGAGCAGCCAGGAAAGTTGGTCCCTTGAGGCCGATCAGCAGAACAGATGGACAGGCACGGGAGGAACAGAAAGCAACAGACAGCACATTGAGAGAAAAGGGAAACGTCTTCAAAGAACATCACGCATTAGGACAAAATGCAACTTGCCTTTAATAGTGAGGCTGCCGCAGATATTTTCTGTCACCTTTTTTTTTTTTTTTTCTCATTTGATCAGCCAGTCCCTGGTTGAAAACTCCTTTCCAAGGCTTTGAAAATCATCATTTGGAGAAAGCGAATGAATGCTGAAAGTTTGGATGCATGCTTTTTGTCCTTTTTTTTTTTTTTCCTAAGTAGAACTTGACTTTCACAGTAACTTAACTGACCTATTTTACTTGCCTTCCACTTCTCGGTGTATCAGAAATGTCACAAAACGTGCCGTGATGTTTGCGTTCAGGTTGGGCTGAGCCCTTGGTTGCTGGAGGGGTGAATGGAAAATAGCTTTCCTCCAGTTGTGGTGCCTGATCTTGTAAGAAATACATATGCAGTCTCTGAATTTCACTGAACAAATTCACCGAGTGATAAAGTACAAGTAGAGCTGAGTAATTTTCACCTGATTTTCTCGTGTCTGTGTGTTAATTACATAAGGACTGGAAGGGAAACAGGGTGTACTTTCCTAAGATACTGAAACGAGGTATATTCCTGAGGAATATAGAGAGTTTTTGAGTTATTTGAAAGATGTGTGATGGTTAAGTAAGAACTATTACTCCTCAACAACACGGGAACATCGGCTTAGAGCAAGGCTCTGTAATTCTGTCTCTAGCCAAAATACCTTCCAGTCTTTCATGAAACTTTCAGCATCTTCAGATCTTGGAGGTCTCTACATCTCTGGTACGTTTTTTTGAGAGCACAAGAGTCATTGTGGACCGGGAGTTATTCATTAGGGAGCGCAGTGATAGGACAAGGGGGGATGGCTTTAAACAAAAGAGGCTAGGATTAGATCAGATACAAGGAGGAAATTCTTCCCTCTGAGGGCGGTGAGGCCCTGGCCCAGGCTGCCCAGAGGAGCTGTGGCTGCCCCATCCCTGGCAGTGGCCAAGGCCAGGCTGGATGGGGCTGGGGGCAGCCTGGGCTGCTGGGAGGTGTCCCTGCCATGGCAGGGGCTGGGATGAGATGGGCTTTGAGGTCCCTTCCAACCCAAACCAGTCTGGGATTCTGTGATTAGGATTAGGAAATTGGGATGCCCAGATAAATAGAAGTGCATCAACCTTGATTTCCTTAGGAATTTACCTAGAAGTGGAGGATAATGAAAAGTGGAGGATAATGTTGTGGTTTTCTTAATTAGTTAATAGGTTTTATACCTAAACATGCATTTGGTTGACAACTTCTCAGCACTCACAGGAGAAGTGGAGATGCATTCAAAATAGAAATGTGCTCTATGGTGGGGATGGAGAAGAGGTGGCTGCTGGAGCTGGGCTGGATGCTGAATCAGGCTGCCTACAGAGCTGGTCGGTCATGCAGTGCAAGTACTGGGCAGCCTTTTACATCTCCTGGCATCTATTCTGCACTCCTCAAAGAAATCGCTTCAACAGAGACAGAGCCAGATTGCTTCTAACAAAGTGGTTTTGAGTTAAATTGCTCAGGTACTGCTGTTAGGGCTTATTCGGGAAAATACAAACCTTCACAGCAAACTAAGCCACAGGGCAAAAACAGTTTAGGTAGCAGTCATGCAGACTCCAGCCTTGTTCTATAATTATTTCAGCTAGTGCTGTACTCTGAATGCAGCTGTCAGGAGCACCTTAACTGAAGCATTTAAAAATAACCTGATCCACGTAGGCGGTGGTGGAGAAGCTGCGTGTGTTTTGACCAGGCTGTTTTCTGCTCCCAGTAGATAGCCCAGAACTGACACTTTGATTCACTGCTTGACCATGATCTTAGCCTTTCCCCCCACACACCAAATTAGCAGCAGTTTGGGTTTTGTAGGCTTTCGAACAGAACTTGTCTGCGAGACAATCAGTGCTACGCTATTTCAGAGAAGTCTTCTGCTTTTTGAGCACAGCTGCTGCTGTTAGGTTAATGTTTTCACAGATCAAATCAGCTGTGGAAAATTATTTCCCCGGTGAGACCAAGGCACCTCAGTGTTTTCAGCTTTTCTCAGAAATTTCAGGGTATCGGAGGGAGGGAGAAATAATCTGTTCTTTGACAGGACTAGCAAATGTTCGTGGTTTCTGAGAAGCAATAACCGTATGTATTTGCTTGGTCCTTTTCTATTTGATGCTTGCATCTGACATTCTGGACACTTTGGGATGCATTTGCTTTGTCTGGCTTTCTAAGGAGACAGCCATCTGGTACTGTCAGTGTTATTGTGTTGCCCTTCCAAAAAGAAAGGGAGACTTCGCTTTTCATCTTCCATTTGAAACAGCTCATTAATTTAAAATAAATAATCGAGAAACAACATAAATCAAATTGCGTGTGCGGTATAGCTCAGGTTGTATAGAGGAGGTCTGGGCCACAAGGAGAAAGATAGCAGTTCAAATCTTGCTCAGCAAAGAAGCAAGACTGCGAAGTCCTGACAAGTGCTCTATGTAAATAGTTCTGGTAAGACGGGGAAGGAAGGAGAGGTAAAGCTTCCCTTCCAATTCTCTTCACTTACAGTCGTCTGTACTGTATCATGAGCAGTGCATCATTTCTAACTGAAGGCAAAAAAAAAGAAACCCAAGCCTCTTCATCTTCTGTTTCTCAGGCTTTCTTGATGGGTCATCTTACTCAGCCGATTGCCTTGACAGCTTCTCATCCAGCTGATAAATGAGGGTTGCATTGTTTTTATTATACTCCAATATGTTGTGTACTGTGGTGGTAATGGTTCGTGGCAGGAGAAGTTCCTGCTGTATCGAATGCAGGGAGTCACTGAAGGATCCAAGAGGCCCCAGAAGCAGATGTGAGGTATCCGATTTTCTCTGCTTGTTAACTTATATACAAAATATAAAAACAAATCTCTTTGCTTCGGAAATTGCTGAGGTTAAAGCTGTGTATTCCTTCTGACAGCTGGCAGAGAGGCTTTGCAAATCATTAATGAAATTGTGAGCCAGGCTCCTCCAGCATCGCTCATCGTCTGCCTTCGGGGTCATTTATAGGGGAACTAAGCGTGAAAGTTGGTTGCTCTTTTCCTCATCTGGGAAAAACACTCCTTCCAACAGGAGGTATTTTATACTTCTCTCCAAATATTTAGATGAACAGCAAAGATACGTTTTCATGGCAAGGCCTAAGTCATGCATTTCTTTACCACTTGTCTTTTCACCCCCTTAGGAAATAGCTCGTTCTGGTAACCCTGGGGCTCAGCCTGGTTCACAGGAGCTAATACCTTTGCACAATCACCTTTTCTTTGACTCTTCATACTCAGTTATCTCCTATGAATTATGATAACATGATAATTTTCAGCAAAGTGCATCACAAGGATTTGCAAAGCTAAGGTGATGTTACCCCTACCTATTTTACAGACGGAAAAAAGGGATATGAATAGTTTATGCTAATATTCCTTAAATTAAATGCTAATATTCCTTAAATTAAGGCATTGATGGTTGTCAAGTGCTGATAATTGAGCTCTGCACAGAATAGTTCAGACTGTTTCCAGCAAAGTTCTCTACTCCCAGCTGATCTCCCACTGTCGGTCAGTCGAGAGTGAGGATTTGAAATCACTACCACTGATGTTACTGCAGCAATGTAGGCATTGTTTTTCAACCAGAAAGATTTGACAGATCGAGAAAATAAGTGCATGCCTGTCCTTCTTACTTGCAATTCTTTATTACCTGTAAGTACTCCCCTCCTTCTTTTTTTTGAAAGAAAGAAAATTCACCAGGTTGGCTATGTTTTATCTTGCAGTAAATTTAAACGAATATTGAACTGGCCATTGCTAAAGTCATGTTCCATCTACCATTAATATTTGCCTTTTGGTTCTCTTTACTCAGCACCACATAACGTTGATGTTTGTTGCAGGGTATAGCTGCTCTTGGATGCTGAGCCTCCAGCGATGGTTTTAGCCACCTGCTTTGCTGTTGAAGTACCTGTTTCCATTTTATCCTTACGTCACTTGCTGCACTAAGTACAAAGACTTTACTTAGTTCCACTTTCTCTCCTTTGTCAAAAAGGACTCGTGGAGTCCAGTATTGGAGTCAAAATGATATTAGAAAACATGTTGTTCTTGTAGCTTGAAGCTTATCAGAAGGCATGTTTGGAAATACATGCTCTTAGGGCTATGAATACATGAGGGACCTTGCTGGAAGGTCTTTTTTTTTTTTTCCATTGGCAGTGTTCAGTGCAGAGAGACAACTATGTTGCATGTGCCACAGATTTTAAAATGGATTAATTTCTGTTCTAGGTATGTCAGGTGGATTGGGTCCTTAAACATGTGTATCACTAGTTGCCATTTTGACTCCATTCACCCCACATCCATTCTCGTCTGGTTTTAGTAACTGCCATTGCAAGAACCACTAGAGCTTGGCATCAGTGGTTTATATCACCTGAAAGCAGCTGGGAAGCCCTGTTTTCACATACTATAAAACATTAGCCTCTGACCCTACACATTTGTGATATATTAGCTGTTAAAAGCATGCTAGAGCTGACATATGTAGGGGAAGGAATGTAAGAAAGTAATCAGAGCGATAGAGTGATCGTATTTCATAGCTGGGTTGGCAACTGATTTCCAAACAGCAAAGCTCAGGGCATTCTTGTGAGATTTTCAAAGCTAATAATAGTGAAATAAATGGGAAGGGATAAGTGATAACCATGCTGATGAGTTTGTTTTGTATTCAGGTTAGTGTGGCATTTGCTATTTTGGAAAAGCAAGAGAATGCAGGAATCCTGAAAGCACCAACTCTTGTAAAAACATCAAAGTCAATAGAGAATTAGCTTATTTCTAAATAATATTTTATACCTGCATGTTCAAAGTTCTGAAATATAAATATTTGTATTTGTTTCTCGGGGTGGGGAAGTTGGTTGTTCAGGTAAAACATCGGATTAACTCTATTTCCAGCTGCTACCAGCTTCATGTGTGGCTTTAGGGTTGGTATTGTATCTCTGCCCTATACCCCTTAAACCACTGGCCACCAGTCAGGGCTTGTAAGGCAGCTGAATAATAGGACTTAGAGCTTCACAAATACCCACCCAGGCAGATGATAATACATGTAGTAGCTTGATTTAACAGCCTTCTGTGAGCTTAAGATAAAGTTCTGGATTTGCAAGGGGTATTTTAGCAAGGTAGAGCTACAGTTGTATTTCATTGTGGCACAAAGGCTGGAAATAGTCGTAGAGTGAAGCATTTTTTATAAATATTGTAGTGAAAATAGAAACTTAGATGCTTGCCAAAAGCAGCCATTCATAGAAAGAGAAGGTATGGGGCTATTCGAGGAAACTTTCAAGTGTTTCATATAAATGTAGTTTAAAATCTAGTGCACTAAGAATGATTCCTGTCAGCAATCTCTAGAAACATTTCCCATCTTCCATCAGGTTTTTATTTCGTAGAATCACAGAATAGGCTGAGTTGGAAGGGACCCCTGAGGATCATTGAGTCCAACTCCTAGCTCCACACAGAACCACCCAAAAACCAAACCCTGTGTCTGAGAGCAGTGTCTAAATGCTTCTTGAACTCTGTCAGGCTGGGGGCTCTGACCACATCCCTGGGCAGCCTGTCCCAGTGCCCGACCACCTCTGGGTGCAGAACCTTTCCCTAACCCCCAGCCTGACCCTTGGGTCCTGTCGCTGTCCCCAGAGAGCAGAGCTCAGCGCCTGCCCCTCCGCTCCCCTTGTGAGGGAGCTGCAGGCCGCCATGAGGCCTCTCCTCGTGAGGGAGCTGCAGGCCACCATGAGGCCTCCCCTCGGCCTGCTCTGGGCTGAATACACCAAGGGCCCTCAGCCGCTCCTCATCACACGTTTTCCTCTCCAGACCAATTATCTGTATCTTGTTGTGATGGCACCCTATAGCATAGACAAAACGTCAATAGAGAGAGACATCCTGACTGGTTTTGGAGAAACAAATTAGATCAGGTTCTTTGCTGCTGTCAATACTGACTGATGAGTAGAGTTAATTTTTTTGATTTTCATGGTGCATCCTTGCTCCACGAGTGTATATATACACTAAAAATTACCCTATTTATTTGAAAAACAATATTCGGGAGGAAAAAGCTGCTCCATTTACTAGTTCTGTACGCATGTATATGTTTGTGTCTTTTTGCATTCTGCAGTTCTGTGTTCTGGGACTGATTACACTGGGGCTGCTGAAGAAGATCTCGAATGCAGTGAGCACAAGTCTAATTATTTTGTTCACTAGAGGCAATAATTGGCTTGTTCAGAAGTAATGAGATAATTCAGATGTAAATTCATTTTTGAGAGGGGAATTTTAATAATGGATAATCTAGGAAATTATATCATGAATGAAAGAATATTTTGTTTATAAAAGGAACAAGTAATGTAACTACAGAAGGTTAGGACCATTTCAACTAATTCACAGCTGGAAATGAAATCTGGGAGATTGCTTTTGACTGCTGTGGAAATGCTATATGTTCTGAGATGTTAGTATTGAGTCTTTAACAAGGCTATTATCCTGTGAATACGTGGTTCCAATGTTCCCAGAATTTTGTTGTGGACAGTGTTGGTTTTCGTGGAGTGTGTGGAGTTGAACTTCTTGATGTAGCTTTATTAAATTAGAGCCTTATCACAGTATCACATAGAGTGGTTAAGGTGGGAAGGGACCTTTGGTTGTCATCTGATCCCACCTCTGCTCAAGGAGGGACACCCAGAGCAGAGTGCCCAGGCCCATGCCCAGGTGGGTTTGAAGCTCTCCAAGGAGGGGACACCACAACCGCTGGGTACCTGTGCCAGTGCTCTGGCACCCACTCAGCACAGAAGAGCTTCTGGTGTTCAGAGGGAACCTCCTGTGCTCCAGGTTGTGCCCAGTGCTTCCTGTCCTGGAGTTGAGTACAACTGAAAAGAGTCTGGCTCCATCTTCGTACCATCCCTTCAGGTATTTATAGATATTGGTAAGATCCCCTGGAGTCTCCTCCAGGCTGAACAGTCCCGGTTTTCTCAGCGTCTCCTTACAGCAGAGGTGCTCCAGGCTCTTAACCATCTTGGTGACCCTCTGTTGGAAAGAGTCCCATGTCTCTCTTATACTGGGGGCCCCAGAATTGCACCCAGTTCTCCAAGTGGCAGCCTCAATCAATGCTGAGTAGAGGGGAGGGATCGTGTCTCTCTGGCAATACATACTGCCTATTGCATTGAAGAATAATACTATCAACCTTATAGCAACAAGGGCAGGTTGCTGACTTGCATTCAACTTGGTGCCCACCAGGACCCCCAGGTCCTTTCCTGCAGAGCTGCTTCCTACCTGGGTGCCCCCAGCATGTCCTGGGGCTGGGGCTGCTCCTCCCCAGAGGCAGCACTCAGCACTTCTCCTACTTTATGGAAGTGTATTAGTGAACAGAATGCAGTCCTGAGCTTGTCTGTGTCTTATTTTTTTCTTTATAATTTCTGCACATACTTTTTAGATGGTTATGACGAGCCAATATGCATTGCCCGTTAGAGATAGGTTTTACTATTAGAAGTCTGATTTTAAAGGGTGGGGTCAGCTATTTAACTTTGTAATTTTATTGTTCTAATTCTCAGTCCAAACTGTTCTGTCCTGCTTCCAGATCTAGTGCTGGCTTGCTTTAGAGCTTCTGAGTCTTCTTGCTTTGTCCTTCCAGTCTTGGGGGACTAAAGCTAAGTCATTAAGGAGCTGTAGATGTGAGTATGAGGTAGTATGTCTAGGTGCCATGTACCTTAAAATCCTAACTCTTTGGTCTGTCAAATAAGGGATTTGCATGAATAGAGGCATGTGTTTTGAGGTGACAGACCTTCAGATGAGTAGGAGACAATCAAGGGCATCACTTAATGAATGCGTTACGTGGCAGTTTGCTGATGGCAGACAGGAGAAAGAGTAGAGGGGGAAGCAACAGCTGGCAGGTGGGACCAAGCAGGGGAGCATTTCCTAGAGTTTCAAAAAGGCAGGTTTAAAAAGGGAGTATGTGCACTGGCTTAGTTTTTGTGGGAGCATGCAGACAAATCAAGAATAGATGAATTGAGCAGTGGGAGGAAGGTTCAGGATGATGATCCTCACTGAAGGACCCGGGATTTGATCTGAAAACACCCTTTGTTAGCTACCTTTGCTACTTTCCCCCCATGTTACCCTTTGCCTCACCCTCTTTTTCTTTTTGCTTTGGAAGTATTTCAGCTGCAAGTTGTGTGTCAAGCCCTTCTGTTTTGTCCTGTGCTCAAGAGCTGTGGCTAATTTTAATCAAGCCTGAACTGTCATTCCGGTTCATCAATGTCACATTAGCGTCATTCCTGTTCATCAATGTCACATTAACAGTAAATCCGAACTCCCTGATTATTAAAGTGGATGGAAATCACTGCTCTGTGTGTGGCCAAATAGCTTCTCATCAGCTGGGTTTTTGATGGGGCCTGATAGTTTAATGCAGGCCTTAATCAAGGGCTTGTAACTGTTTTCTGTGCTCGTTTTTATCCTCGTGCTATTGAATTGCATTAACACGTGCACATATTCCCTATTTTTCTTCAATACATTGTATTAGGACTTGAACAGAAACCTGGTTTTAGGCTGGAGCATTGCTCGTATTAACTGCTTAGGCCCTCAGTGTTAACGAGACAAAGTATTTAAGGGTTGGTATTTAAGGCTATGAAGATTGAGGAGGTGGGAAATCATTAAAGGGAGAGAATGTGAACTGGGGTTTAATGCAGAGAACCATATGTCAAAGCATTACCTGTTATATCCCTGGGATAAATCTTTGCTGCATCATTAACCTGAGCATTGGTTGGTCATTGCCTCTATTTCTTCCCTTTTCTCCGTGTTTTCTACCTTCACGCTCACTTCCCACCCAACCTAGTGCTAGTGTTGACCAAACAAACAGTCCGCTTGCGTGTTCAAACCGTAGGTGATGTGTGAATTTGTTTCAGGATGACTAACACCTTGCTCTGAAGGTACAGGGTAAGGCATTTGAGATTCCAATCTGACCTTCCTGTCATGGCTTCTGTGGGCTCAGAGGACATACAAGTGCTTCCACAATTTGGCAGAAAGCTTGGCTGTTACGTTTTGGCAGAAGCAGCGATGGGATTTTGGAAGCACAAGTGGTGCCCAGATGGGTGCAGAACTGCTGGGAGGACACGGGCTCTGGAACCGAATGCTGATGCCTTCAGCCATGGATGTGCTTGCAGAAACACAGCCTGCGCCTCGTATTTCTATTTCAAAAGTCGTGTGTGGCTCTGTGCACGTGCAGGTCCAATAAACCCCCTTGCCTACGATAGCCAGTGAATGTCTTTAGACACGATATTTTATAGAATATGAAACTGAAAATGTTTTTTTTTTGTGGATTATGAGCATAAATACAAAGTATTATCATGAAATATTGCTACCACTGTTATTCACCAAGTCAGTCAGTGCCCTGTTGAATTTGGAGGAAGCACTTGCCTACCTCTGGGCCGACCATGTATTCTTTAAAGGATAATTTGCTTTTCCCAAAGTGACATTTTATTTGTTTAACTGTAAGCACAAAACGTTCCAGTCCAATGCTGGGAGTGTTCTGGTAATTTATTAGCAATTAGCCAGAATTGCCAGTGCCATGACAGGACTCAGAAGTGACAGAACAAAGCTAGGCAGGCGCTGATTTCAGTGCCTATGTAAACCTCTAAATTTTTCCACTCTAAGAAAATATATTTATTCTAGGTCTATATACATGTGTGCGCGTTTAAGATGCACAAGATAATTAAGATAATGCATTTTCTGCACTATTAACCAGGCTCTTTCTTACTCATGCACATGAGCAAGGCCTTGCTGAGTTGGTTTGCACAGCACACAGGAAAGGACACACAAAACTTCATTTCCAAGGCATATTTTCACCAGTTCCTCCGCCAGCTGCACGCAGTGCTTTCTCAAAAGGTTTTAACCCAACTTTTGGTGTTAGGATTGAGTCAGGACTGGCATAAGACCTAATTAATGCCAGACCATACAAGCCTTGTTAAAGCGAGGAAAAAAGACTGTCGGACGATATTTGTCAGGGGCAGATCTGCCCTGTCGAGGAGAGTTACAGTTAACCTTTAACCGGTTACAATGGCAGCTAAAAGGTGCTTCCATCCTCTTCTGCTGTCACCAGACCTGGTTAAAGGTTAACATCTTGCTCCTGGCACCAGGGGCCTGCCAGGGCGCTGTTGTTTCAGCGCAGCCTTCCCAAGGGCCCGCCCAACCCCTGGGCTTGGTTTCCTAGCTATCCCCTCAAAATACAGCATGGGAAAAAAAAAAGAAAACAGCAAAAAAAATGCAGGCTCCCTCTTAACAAAAACAAGTACGAGAGCATACACATATTGGAAACAACCTGTTCCTGCACGCAGCCTTCATTAGGGAGCCCAGGATTTAATTGAAGTCCTTAAAGCAGAATGCCCTGGTGGCTTCTTTACCCTGGTGTTTTGCTTGCGGTGCTGACATAGTCAGTTGTCAAAGACACCACTCTTTGGGAATAAGCTCAGCCCTCTGTTTCCTCCTGTGCTTCTTTTCTCCTTTTTTTTTGGCCTGTTAGTGAAATGTTTTCAAAATCACATCCAAATGATGTACTACCTGGGATGAGCTTTGACAGCGTTCAGCACCTCCTGCCTCCAAATCCTTCCATCTGAAGGGGCAGATGAACAAGAGCTTAGCAGTGCTGGACAGCTGGAAGAAAATCCAAAAAAGGGTAATGGAAAGAGACCCCGTGTTCAAAATGTGCAGTGCTTAACACAGAGGCAGGCCAAATGGAATACAGAGTAAGCAGGGATGGCAGGAGCTTCTTTATTCCCTCAAGTCGGTGATGGCTTGGAAGGCATTTGGTCTTCAGATCCCCCGTGAAGGTAAATTGCAGAAGCTACCTGCAAAACAGAATGGACTTTATAATTCCGGCATATCTTCCAAATGGCCACAGCAGCATCTGCAGGTGTAAACTTCATCCCGGAGCTCAGCAGATAAAAAGGCAGGTTTTAGCTGCAAAGTTCAGGTCTGGTTCTAGAAGCAGCTTAGGTTTTGAGTTTCTCAGCTGCTGACCTGCAATTTTAAGGCTGCAGTGGAGTCTGGAAAGCACAGGAACGAGTGTGTGTCCAAACCCAGAGGGATCACCTAAGGACAGATGTATGGCAATCCCATTTCTCAGCATCTTTTGTGTTGTGAGGTGTTACGGAGACGTAGTCATATGGAAACCACTAGTACCAAAGAAACATAGTTGTTTTTTTTTATGGATAAATAATGTCTTGGCACCTGTTGGTCTAAGGTTTTAATAGAACCCCCAATCCCCATACAAGTTTTCTGGCTTCTCAGCCATACAGGTGTGGCATTCGGATAGGCTTCTTTTTTTTTGTGAGCTGCATTGCACTTCTAGATGAAAAAACAACCAACAGCTATTACCTTTTTCTCATTATAGCCACATATGGTAGCACAAGGATTGGGTTTTGGGGTGTATTATTTATCATCGAATTGTTGCTGAAAATTTCCTAGAACCGCCACACAGGGGAAATGAAAAGCAATGACACAATTTACAAACAAGAGTAATTTCAGCTGTTTATACACAATTACATCTCTGCTCCCCGAGGAAACTGTTGGAGGAACATTGGAAGTTTAAGAACAGCTTTATTTTTATAAACACTTTTTTTTTTAATTGCTGAGTCGAAGTTGTGTTTATTACCAAAAATTCCCAAGGCTTTTTCTGCAAACAGTTCAATCTCCTTAACACAGGCACAATTAAGTTATGTATTTTCATCCCCCTGGTTATATTCCATTTTTTCATCTCTCTTTTAAAATTCATTTATTCTCTGACTTCCCATGTACTAAACGAACTGTCCCTGTTTTCTTTGGACTGTTGACAGCCTTACAAGTTAACAAATACCCAAAGTTACCAAAACACCTTTCTATTAAATACTGTCATCGTGGTTCTTGAAGTATTTTGCAAATACTGCTTATTTTAATGTTAACATTAGTCCATTTTTTCAACATGATGTCCGTTTTACAGAATATTAAAAGAAAAGGCAGAGAGAGGGTGTTTTTTTCCTTCATTTATGTGCAGTACCAAAGGCTGCATTGCATAGCCCGACTCTTCTAGCTGTCTTGCTATGTCCTGATCCACAGCATCCAAGTGTCTTGTCCAGAATTCGGAAGGAACTGTGCTCAACCCAGAGCTTCTCTGTGTGGGTCACACTGCTTCCATACGTTGTTGGGTACGGTGTCCTTCATTTTGGGTTGGCTTCCTGTGCGTTTACAGACAGTTCTGCTTTGTTTCTCTGGCTTCTGGTTCATTTTACTTTGTAAAGTTGCCTTAGACAATCAGGTCTTTGCCTTCTGTGCCTTTTTGCCATTCATCTAACGTCTGAGTTTCTCCTGCAAGGATTAACCTGTACCCCAGGTTAGTAGAGGAGGAGGAGGAGGAAGAGGAGGAGGAGGACAGCCCAGTGCCACCCAGTAATGCAGCTTCCAGTGCTGGAGGAAGGTCTCTGCACATACCTGATCCAATAGTGACGGGATGTGAAAGGACAGACTCCCCTGACTGAACACACAATTTCTTGAATTCCCTTTGAAACCCTTCCCAAAGGATTCACTGCTGTTGTGACCTATTTTTGATATCGCTGTCTTGAAAGAATCAGATGATCCTACTCATCGGTAATCTAGGAGCTATTTTATATATAGCCATGCAGGAAAAGTCAGAGGCTATGATACGCTTTTCTTCCTCACTTTCTATTCCCTTGCCCCAAATATGGCACTTGGAGAAAAGTTGAGTACAAACCCATGTCTGTGTCCAGGTAAGAATATAGGATGTTACCAACCATTCAGTTCATTTCAGGACCAGTGACAATCTCTTAAATCTAGAGTGACCTGAAAAAAAACAGCCTCTTTTTTTTTCCTTCTTTTTTTTTTTTTTTTTTTCCACCCCAGTCTGTAATCCTTTCAACATGTGCATAAATGGATTTCTTGCAAAATGCTTTTTGGTGCAGTGACCTATCTTAGAGATTTCCACCAGACGCTCATTACCCCTTTGTGTGACAGCCATTTCCCTAAATTCTCTTATTCCAACATCTTGATTTTTGAGTGCCTGTTTCTGTCTCTTTTTTTTTTTTTTCTCTTTGCCATTAACAGGAATTTCTGAATACATCTCCTTGCAACAAATTAAATGAGGTTACTGCTCGGTGTCCCATCTGTACGAGAGCTCCAGCTCTGCTTTGTGTCTTGAATCTTTGAACTTTGGCTTTGTCCTTTTGGTTGTTGTTCCCTGAATGCTTTGGCACGAGGACAGAATTAAAAAGCACTTTAGCTGTTGCTGAATGGTAGGTGATGTTGACCCAGTTCTTGAAATGGAAATTAAAGCACCATCTTTTTTACATTCCTTTTCTTAAGCAACAGGATATTGATCCGCTGGGTTGAAGTCTTAAAAAAAAAAAAAAAAAAGGCTCTGTTATCTTCCCAGTTTATTTTTCTGGAGGAGTGTGTTTTAGTTATCTCTGCGTTTAGTGGTGGTATGAAAGAACACGGAGATCAGATTTAGGTTATTAGGGGGATAAATCTTGTGCTGCATTCTGTGCTTTCTTATTCTGCCTTGTACCGGTGATAAAAGCAAGGGGATCTGAAGCTGAGCTTTGTCTGCAAGTTTTTTAGCTGTGAGAAAGGTTCCTGTTAAATGCCTGTTTGAGATTAAAGTGAGATGCATGAACACCATTGATGCGTTAAGCCCAAGCAAGCAAGTTTAGCTCCTATTTTGAGTTTCAGTGTGTTGTGTTGCAGTTAGGCACAGATCTTTGTGCAGGATCTTTGTACAAGCACCGTGCCAAATCTTACCCGTCGTCGTATTCTTCCGTTAGCTGATCCATGAGGATGAGGTGGGAGCTTGCAGTGCTCGCAGGTGGGACCCATTTCACGAGTTGTGGTGACCTTATAGTGGCCGTGCAGAGCAGCGAGCCCCAGGTCTAGGAGCTGGTGTTGGCGTGGTATTGTTGTAGGGGGACCAGCCAAGTACTTACTGTTAACAGCACATGAAAACTCTTCAGGATTTGGCTCTGTCACTACCTGCCCAACTCACGTTAAGTGAAAGAGTGAAAACTGGCTGCACCACACTCGATGCCTTACGCGGTGTTTTGAGTGCCTTCTGTGGCATGGGATTCAAATTTCAATTCTTGAGGTCAGTCGCAGAAAGAAGTGATGCGGCGTCCCTCAGTTCCTCTGCGGGTTTTATCCCAGTATTCTGTCACATGCTGATGCAGTGCCAAAGCATATGGATCTCCATATGGTGACTCTTGCTGGGTTTCCACCACCTGTAGTCAAGCTGATTTGCAATCGCTGAATTTGCCCAAGAGATAAAGCAAAATGAGTACGGCAGTGAAATAAGATGGCAGGGGTAAGGACTGAAGTTTTACGTGACTTACTGTTGTTACAGTAATTACCAGAAGAAGAAGAAGAAATAAACAAATGGATTTAATGAGCATGTCAGTAATACAGGAACAAGTGTTTCCAACACCTCATTAGTGGGGGTAAGGTGGGCTCCATACGCTTTCTTGTCTCCAAAAAGACAGAATAATTTTTGTTTTGATTCCGCTTCTGTGAGTAGATGGAATTAAAGGAGTTCGGATGTCTTTAAAATAATGCTGCTAACTGGTTTAAATGTGCCTTCGTGGTGCAGAAATAACGGTGTAACGAAGAACATTTATAGTTTTGAATGAAATAAAAAAGCAACAAAAATACATCCAGTGGTTTTATTCTTAAGGCCAGTTTCTTTAATATTTATATGTGTGTGCGTGTGCATACACACAGTCACAAATAAATACCATAACCTTTAAAAAGTCTTGTTTTCAAGCAGTTGTCTTACTGGTTTGGGTCATGTAAAGATGTAGTTACATCACAGTTAATTGTAGGACTGTTTAGCTCAATAGCTAGGAGATGGGGTAAGTGTACACTAGTCTGTGTTTTACTGGACTTGGTCCATCTCCTTGGTGTGCTGATTCTTACAGGCAGGGTCCTCAGTAAAGGGACAGTAGCCCTGGAACGTCCCTGTGCCGTGATGTGCCTCCCAGGTGTTAAAAAGCCAACAAACAAGGCTGGTGCTGCTTCATCGCATCCTTTGAAGAGTTTTGGCCGTCCCACTGTCAGTAGTTAAATAAAACACCCTTCTGCAGTGCTGCAGGATGGATGTCCTCTAGGCATGGCGCCTTTCTCACTTTGTGGTTACATCTACAGCCTGTCCAGTGCGGCGAGGAGCAAATGCACAGCATCTAGTTGTGGCTAGTGTGACGCCCACAGTCTTAAAAAGCCATTCTCGGAGGATACACTTTTGGGCTGCTTTTCTTCAGTGAAGTGTTTTCTAGTGCTTACAGCTCTGCTCCAGGTGGGAAGACCTGAAGAAATGCCCTCTCTTTTTTATTGTGGTGCCAACACACTGCTTTCTCTCCTGCTGCTTTCCAGAGATTGCTTTTCTCATGCTGTTGTAAGGCAGTTATGCCGTAGCCATTCTGTGCTTTCGAGGCTGTCTTCTGAAATTTTCCAGATGTTAGCTGCCTGCTGATGGGTGAGAACGGTGCTGTTCAGCTTTGTGAGAATTCTTCCAACTTCATCGCCGGTGTTTTGACTACACGTCTACTCATTTGATGTTAGACCCTTCCCAAAGTTGGTTGTGTTTTTACCTGCACATTTGGGTTAAGTAGCATGTTGCCCTAATGAAAAAGTACCTAAAGCTGCTCAAAACCTCTTGCCATGCCTACTTTTCCACTCTCATGTAGGCAGAGAGAATGTCATTGGCTTCTTCAAAAATAATCGTGCAGTTGTACAGGGCTTTAAACAGTTCTTGCAAGGACCGCTGTGGTAACTGTAAAGCTTTGGTTGACATTTTTGTAGGGAACTTTGGATGGGAGCTTTCCCTGACCCATGCGATTGGGTAACTGAGCAAGTTACCCAATTCAGCAAGGTAGGTGTAAACCAGGAGCTGGTGCCTGCCATGGCAATAAGAGTTCGATGTGACTGTGTTAAGGGAATATTGCTAGAACTTCTTTACACTCCAGCCGTGGCATGATGCCATCTTCTTTCCATCTCCCTTACAGACAAAGTGAGTGTTTGGCCTCTTAAATAAAAGCCTGTGGGTGCAAGACCTTGCACGTTCACCCCAGTCACTACATCCAGCAACAGATGTAGGCACTCAGAGAACAACAGAGACCTGTTGAGTAAGTTACAGGCTCTTTGCTTCATTTTTCCCTAGGGGAGTTACTCCATCTTCATGACTACAACTGTTTACATTGGCAACTAAAGCTTCTAGTGACCACCCACAGTCTCCTGTGGTGCTTCTTTTGTTACCCTTTGTTTTTATTTCATGTCTTCTCTCGGCGAAGGATACTTACTTTGTGGGTCAGCTTAAATGCAGAAGCTATGAGAAACTGTATTTTTGTTCAATGAAGTACACTTCATCCCTACGTGGAGTAGTATGGAGCTAAGCATGTCTGTGAGTAGCTGTTGTGGGTGAATGTGGTTGAGATACATTTATGTCATCTGTTACTGAGATCACTAGCATCAAACCCCAATTTTTGGGGATCCCGGTTTTTTTATCAGACCTCTTGTTTGTTGTCCAACTGGGTTTTCCATTGTGGAAGCAAGTTTAGAGTAGGGATAGGCAGGATACCTTGAGTAGGACAAGAGCCCGTGCAAATCCTTATGCATGCACACCCAAAAGAAGCTGGATCTGGAAAGTCTTTGGAAAAAGCAGAGGTGAAATACAGGCCTGTTTCTGCCAGAATATATGTTGTTGGCTAACAAAGGCTATCTGTACCAGTGCTGTTACAACACAGTGTTGCAGGTGTTGCCCTGGTACAAGAAGCTGAGCAGGGGGGTGTGAGCTGGCTCTTGTCTTACTACGTGGATTTGTAATATATCGCATACATCATTTTTAAAACTGTTTGTTTAAATAACATCGTATGTGATTTTGCGATAATCTGTAGTTTGATCACTCTATTATACTACTTAGGTTTTGTTCTGGTGTGTCCAGATTGCACCGAGAGGGAGATGTGCAATATTTTCTAACCCAAGGGAAGAAGCGTTGGAGATCTGAAGTCCTGCCTTCTGCTTTCCAGGAGTGCTTGTGGCTGGTGTTTAAGTCACGCCACGGATGCTAACTGCGTGTGGCAGCTACTTGTCTAGATAAGTCGGTTTTTAATGCGTATTGGATGGTGTTCAGGCTCTAAATGCTAAAGGTAGTTCAAGCAGTTGAATGTGATAGGTAACAACTTCAAGACAAATCAGAAGAGATTCACGTTTGCTCTGCCTGCACGACTGTTTTGCGGGGGCCTTTCTTCCCAAGTAACAGCCTGTAAAATGGAAATATTCAAGCGTGAATTTACTTTGTTTCCTCTTAGTGTATTTTAAAGCCCCCACTTTTTAGTTCAGTTCCATTTAGAAGCCCTACAGGCTCAAGGTACAGTGTTTTTGACAAATACAGGCAGTCTTTACAGCTAAGGCTTCCCAAGGTCTTTAGGATCTATATTTAATTTCCTGCCTGATGGAGAAAAGTGCCATGAATTGAACTTTGTGTTCTCTTTCCACCAGCCTGGCGAATAGACATCAGAGCCACCTTTTTAGTGTTCCCCTCGCGCAGAAGTCAGTATCCTCGTGGTGTGTAGAGGACAGGTTTTAATGTACCAGCCCAGCTCTGGCGTAGCAGGATGTGTAGTTCTGCTGCGGGGACAGGGTAAGTTGTTCAGTTTCCCAGGAAGAATTTACTGGATGTTCTAGCTGCTCACGATTAAAATGAACACCGCGTCCCTGAGGAAAGTTCCAGCTGAGGTGATTCTGTGAACGCTGCTGTGTGTGTATGTACAGCGGCACATAGTTAAGTCATTAAAATACAGTTACCTGCACTCCTGAGCTGGTGACCAGATATGGTCTTAATGGATTGTTGTAGCTTTAATGAAATCCAGCCTCGCTGAATCACTAAACTTTCTTTCTCCTGGAAGGCTCTTTACAGGGACCTGACAGATCACCTCTCCGGTGCTTCCAGACGTCCTGGCTCTCTAATTCTTCTCCATAACGAGTTTTGTGCTGCACGATAAAATATTCATGTTAAAATAGGTTCTAAACTAATTATCTTCAGCCAGCAGTTGCCAGTGTAGTCATTTGCTGTTAGCTTGGCTCAAGTTAATGGCTTGTATTTCAGTACAAATAGTCCCTCCTGGCTGTTTCCTGTCACTGATTCTTATCCTAAATGGAATTTCCATACGTGTGTGGAGCTCATTCTTCTGACGTCCAGAGGAGCTTTCTCCTTCTACTTCTGCCTCCCATTTCTAAAGAGGAGGATGCATTATGTATTATGCAGTTGCTGCAACTGCTTTTTGCTCAGAAGCAATCATCTAGTTGGTCTTTTCTCTGCACAGCGTGACTTATACTCTGGGCTTTCTTTTACCGTCTGCATTTTTAATGACAACAGAAAATAGATGTTTGACGTACGGTGACCATTCTATTTGGGTATTGAAGTCACACAGGCAAAAAAAAAAAAAAAAATAAGGTTATCCCATTAAACTGGCTTAGTTAGAAAACCCTGACTGTTGTTTTGGAGCTTAAAAGTGCCCTTACATTGGACTAAAGTGGATGACAGTAGACCAAGACTGAATAAAATGGAATTGGGTCTCATAGCAGCTAATGACTTCTTCAGTTTTCAATATGAGCTGTATGTGGCAATCAAAACTTCAAGTTTTTTTCTTCCTCCTTTTCTCAGACAAGCTTGTATTGAAAATATTGACAGATTTTAATCTCTTAATATTGCCATATGTCCAGATACTGTAGAAATGTAAGTGCCACTAAATGTATGGAAGTCATTTTGATTAATCACATGTCTGTATGCCTAATTATTTGTGGGATCAAGGCCTGTGAGTACTAACATGGAAATAATTTAGAAATCTTGTGTTTTTTTTTCGTATTTTATCATGTTTACAGCAAGTAATTTAAACAGCTTGCAGGGACAAAAAATCCACTCCAGCCTACACTTATTTTTCCCCATATTAGTCCTAATGGGACTTTTGCAATCTGACGCCTCTAAAATACTTGTATTCAGATATTTAAACTCCCTATAGAATTGCAAGCGTGTATTACGGCAATGAAGACAGACTCTTGCTATAGGTATCTACAGCTATTTGATAACCAGAAAGGTTCTGCCATTTTCGATTAGACTTCAAACCTACATGGACTTCATGCAATCCACTTGATTGGAGTCTTCAGCTTTGTACGAGACCCTTGTAGACGCGCCCTTGGTGTGATTTTTGGGAGCAGAGGGGATTCACCAGAGATCCATTGGAAACAAAACTTCTGCAAAGTGATTACAGCATGAGCAGAACCCTTCCGGAGTCTTCATGGCACAGGTCACTCCATCTCACGTGTGATTTGATTGTTTTTCCATTACCTTTGTTTTTATTTGTTGTGACATTTCATTGTGCATCTAAGAGCTCCTTTAAGGTGTCTCATTTGTGTGATGTGAGCTTCAGTTCAACATGAATAATGAGGAGGGAGGAAGAAATGGAAGAAGCAGAAGCAGAGAGAGTTAAAACTTGAAGCCTCCGAGAGCTTCATCTTACTGACAGGACGATGTAACTTTGAGATATTTTCCATGGATTTTTATCATATATATGGGCCTTAGTCATCAGTAGGCATCAAATGACAAGAGTGTCCTGTTGCCATAAAGGAGCTGGGGAAGGTCTGTTGGGATTTTATGGGTGACTTACGCATCTTACATGAATATTAAATCTCTAAGGATTTGGGAGGAGGTAAGCAAAACAAATTCATTTTTTAGCGTGTATGTTTTCCATGTAGTGCTGTAGTGCATACTCTTACAGTGCATCTGAAAAAGAAGGCAGAAAATATACGGAACTATATACTCTGAAGCTGTGGAAGTTTAATGAAGTTTTACACCACATAAATTTTAGTATGAGGAAATTTTTACTGCTTTCAGTCTGTGTTATATTGATGCTGAATTTTGCACATCTTCAATATTTATGAAATTAAGAAGTGGTGGTTATTAAAGGGAAACTGTTCCCACAGCAACGCAGATTAGTGTACGTGTGATTTTCTGATTTGTTTCCTTTTCTCCTTGACATTTTTTCTTCCAAATAATCTTCATCTCTGTAGAGTGTGGATATCCAGAAAAGCATTCAGTGATGTGACTTGAATCTGTCATGCCAGGAACCAGAGGAATTCTCTCACATAATGGGACTTGAGGGAATGAAAATGCAAGTTCTTTCCATTTTCATATTTTGTATTCTCAAATGCTCTTATGTTTCATCAATATGAAGTTTACTGTATGCTCTTTCTGAAACACACATTCCTCTCAGAGCATTGCCGAACTGATAGTTTTCTGCTACATGAGAGATAACTGATGGAAGGTAGAAATTGATATCTTGATTATGGTTATGCTTTCAGGTATTTGATCTCCAGTATATCAATGATAATTTCTTCAATATCCTCTAGATTTGGGAAGAATAACCCTGTCTTTTTAGAAATGAGTGGAATGAATGCTATCTTACCAAGAGATGAATGTAGATTTAAAATTCAGTTGATAGCAGCTATATAATGGTTTTAGCTTGATTTTCTAGGAAATGAGTCCTATCATAAAGGAAATGAGTCCTTTATGATTGTGCTGTCTGTCCCTCCCGCTGATGTGATTGATATCAGGCAAATCTGAAAGAAGCACAAGGGTGCAAAGACGAATGAAATTCATGTGGAAAAAAATATATATGTATGTCAGCAACTGCACTGAGGAAACAAATGGTTAGGGATAAATAGGTAAAACTTGGCTGTTCTGTGCTGTGATTAGCATTAAGCTACTTTACAGGGACGAGACAGGGAGTTGCAAATAACACACATTTGAGGGTGCCTCCTGGCAAATGTCGTGGCAAATGGAACACACAGAGATTTATGGATGTGGAGTGTGGAAAGAGCTTAAGGGACAAGGAAATAAAGGGTTCTTCTGAGTGCTGAACCTTAAAATATTTTTAGAACTGGAGGTGGAAATAGCATTTAGTTATTACACAGCATCTTCATTATTGACTTCGGCCTTGATTTTTCTTATGTGGACGATTCTCTGCTGTACTCAAAGTAAACAGTGGAAGTGTTCAATACGTTTGAAAGCAGTGTAACTTTATTTTTCTCAGGTCTGAATTGATTCCCTCATACATGCTTCTTTTTCCCCGCACTAGAATTGTGATTTCCCACTAGCCTACGTAAAAATTTTTACTTCTTGAAAAATGGATAACGGAATCGTAGAATGGCTTGGGTTCGAAGGGTCCTTAAAAGATAATTTAGTTCTGACCCCCTGCCATGGCAGGGACACCTCCCAGCAGCCCAGGCTGCCTCCAGCCCCATCCAGCCTGGCCTTGGGCACTGCCAGGGATGGGGCAGCCACAGCTCCTCTGGGGAGCCTGTGACAGGGCCTCACCACCCTTGTGGTAAAAAAAAAAAAAAATATATATATATATATATAAAGTCTTGTTAATATCTAGCCAAAATCTAGCCTCTTTCCGTTTGAAAACATTACCCCCTGTCCTATCATTGCAGGCCTTGGTGCAAAGTCTTTACGATAAGCCCCCTTTAAGTATTGAAAGGCCACAATAAGGTCTTCCCATAGCTGTCTCTTCACTGGACTACACTAAGCCATCTTTCTCACCTTCTTCATCAGAGAGGTGTTCCAGCCCTCGCACTGTTTGATCATATCTTGATTTCCAAAGCCTTAACATGAATATCCCTGAGGCTGCTGAGGCTGCACGGCGTGCTCGTGGTTTTTGAAAGATGGAAGCATCCTGGAGACATTCAGCACTGCTGTGGTACACCTAGATGTGTGCCAGTGGCGTATTCGGTAGGCAGTTGTGAGATTACTTTTTGGCTTTGAAAAGATAGGAGTTTAACATGGCGTACGGGGAAAAAGTTCTGTGAAGTAGCACAGTGTGGTACCGAGGTTAATTAGCTCTGGTGAGATACAGAGTGCATCAAACTAGGTTATGTGTTTTGCTAGCTGGGTAAATGTGAGTAATGGGTAACTTATTTAATATGGTTTTGGGATACCTCAGGCACAGCCTGGCTTGCTGAGTGAGGGGAGGGATTGTCCCACTCTGCTCCATGCTGGTGCGGCCTCACCTCAGGCACCGTGTGCAGTTTGGGGCGTCACAGTATAAGAAGGACATAAAACTATTAGTGAGTGTCCAAAGGAGGACTACGAAGATGGAGAAGGGTCTAGAGGAGAAGATGTGTGAGGAGCGGCTGAGGGCCCTTGGTTTGTTCAGCCCAGCTCAGAGCAGGTGGAGGGGAGGCCTCATGGCGGCCTGCAGCTCCCTCACGAGGGGAGCGGAGGGGCAGGCGCTGAGCTCTGCTCTCTGGGGACAGTGACAGGACCCGAGGGAATGGCATGGAGCTGGGACAGGGGAGGGTCAGGCTGGGGGCTAGGGAAAGGTTCTGCACCCAGAGGTGGTCGGGCACTGGGACAGGCTGCCCAGGGACGTGGTCAGAGCCCCGAGCCTGACAGAGTTGAAGAAGCATTTGGACATCGCTCTCAGACACAGGGTTTGGTTTTTGGGTGGTCCTGTGTGGAGTCAGGAGTTAGACTTGGTGATCCTGGTGGGTCCTTTCCAACTTGGGGTATTCTGTGGTTCTGTGGTACTATGGTCAATGCCTAGCCTAGGTCCTCCTAGGGTTTCTTCAGTCTGCGTGTTGTCTCTGTGTAGGCATTCAGCTCCTCTCCCCCCTTTCCACGTGCAGTTTTTAAGGGGCCGTGCAGAAACTGCTGTGATGTTTTCTCCGAGGTGTGAGTATTGTCAGGGTGCTGCCTCAGATGCTCACTGGTCCAAAGTTCAGACTGGAGGAAGATGAGTCTTTGGAACTGTTACGTGGATTTGTAAGGGAAGCCAAAAGCTTTTGCTACATAAAATAGCAGGCAAACAAAAGCTGCTGCACGGGGAATATTCTCAGTTTCAAGGGGCATCAGCTTTGAGTATTCAGTTGTCATTAGACAGTGAAGGTTAAAGCAGGTTGAACATAGGCTGCTTTGGTACTTAAGTCCTGATGATGTTTGCTGCTTTACACGTGGGGCTGGCAGTCGCTGACCTTTCACGTCTACCTTGTCTAACTGTCCTCAGAGAGAAACCACTGAGCCATCAGTGAAGACTGATTAGTTAATGCATAGAAGTCATGAAAAAATGCTCTGTAGTGTAATATTTATTAATAATGTTCCATTTTGTATATGTGAAAGAGCCTTGGTCTCACTTGTAATATTTCCGTAAGAGTCTTAAGAGGGAGGGGAAGAAAGTGAAGCTCAGGTGCTGGGTTAAACTGAGATAATCCTGGGTAAGTTCAGCAGTTGAAGCAGGACAGAAAAGAATAGCAGTGTTTATATGGGGTGGTTTGGTAGTGCAAGTCATGATGTACCATTGTCCTACTCCCCTAGCTGCTTAAGGAGTCCAGAATAAAAGGAGCTTAGTGTGCTGTTATTGTTATGCCCCTTCATAGTTTTTTTTTAACTTTAATTCCTTGAGTCATCTTTTTTTATTTTTTTTCTTGCTTGCTGGCCTCCAGTGGCCTAACCAAATACCTTCCTAATTAAATTTAATAATAGAAAGAGTCATTAGTGAGGTGTGTTGTTCTGCTGGGAGAAGGGATGGTTGTGAGTGACGTGAACGACAGAGAAATTATTTCTGGGGTTTCAGCTGAACTTCCATTGCTTCACAGCAGAGTTTGGAGAAGAGGAGCTCGCAGAGGTGCCAGTGGGGAAGGGGTTAAGCTCTGAGTTTGATCTCCTCTTTTCCAGGGAGTATTTCCTGGCATATATTAGAGCAAAAGGGGGCTGTAAACTTTATTTGGAGAGCCCTAAAGAAAAGTAAGCTTTGTGTACCAAGTCCCAAGAGTTTTTAAGAAAGTGGATCAATTTAGTTAAATTGTGAATGAGTATTCTCCTGTGAACATCTGTAAACTGTTGAGTTTAATTGGCCTACAGCTGGCTCTGATTGTAGGTTTGGGGGGATTTTTTTTCCTTAGTATCTCATTTCCCTTCCCCTATAGTTTTCTGGTGTCATTTGTTCTTTTTTTTTTTTTTTTGACATTTGATAAAGTAATGTGAGTAGCACATACTCATAGACATCCCTTTCAAAGAGCCCTAAAGAGAAGTGGGCTTATCTGGCAGAGCATCCTTTTGTAGGCACCTCTTACTGGCTGAGCATCAATGGGTTCCAGCTGGTTGGGGGGATGGAGGGTGGGTGGAAAGGTGTTTGTGAACTTGGTTTATTGGATTTATTTGCTTTATGCTACAGTTTTCCAGTTTTTAGATTTATTTTTATTTTTTGAATCAGTTGGCAGGCGGCGTTGGCTGGTTTGAATAGTGGAACTCTGCTTCAAATAGTGAAAAGGGAAAAGACAAACTCTTTCAGTTGATTTTTCTTTTGTCTGGCCAAGATGTGAATGTAACAGTGTTTTTTAGTACTTCTTCACTCGTAGTCCCAGGGAAATAATATAAAGAATGAGTTTGGCTGTCATTTTCTTGTGGTCTCAGTATTGTCCACTGGCAGAGATAGCAAAATTAACTGACAACAGGATGGTGCAAGGCGTGATGGAGGCCTTAAATTGACCTGAAGATTTATGATTTCCAAGTATATAATCTGCTGAATGGCCTAACTTGTTCTTTTTGTTATTTCCTCCATAAATCCACTTTTTTTTTTCCTGGCTACCAATTAAACATTTCTTTTTACCATTTCTTGAATGTAGAACATTGCAACTGGTTCTGCAGGCTTAGGTTATTTTTTTCAAGGTTAAATTGTGTTGTATTAGGAAAGAGCTAGAAATATATCTAGCTCTTTTTTTCAGTATTAACATGTGTTAACATTGTTGAAATCACATATCAGTCATAATAATAGTTGCATAATCAGTCCTGAATTCTACAAAATCTGAACGGGGAAATTTAGCAAGAAGCACCTATAATTATTGGAAATAATATTTTTAGAAAGACTGCATTGTGAGGAAAAGCTCGGGGGGGAACTATATGGAGAGCACGCCAAATATTTATACATAATATTAAAAACCTAAATACTAATACCATTTGATGAAACATCTGGCAAAGTGGGTGGCATTCTTGTGCCAAAATATTTACTGTTATGAAATGAAAACAAACTTCTGCGCATTTCAGGGACAGAACTATAATTGCATGGCAGAGTAGAACATATTATTCTATAAAACATTGTTATCCGGCTTCTTTCTTAGAGATGGATATTTCTAATTAAAATTGCAGGATTTGGAGGGCTGCCTGCATCACCGAATCCAGCTCCCGCGTTGTTTGTAAGGCACCAAATCTTTGGGTTCTGTAGGGAAAGTTATCGAACTCCATCACGGAGCTGGTCGGGATGTTTGTCCTCGTGATTCAACTGGAAGGGTAATGCGGCTCCTCGCCGCTCCTGACGGGCAGAAGCTGTTCTCTAATTTCCAGCTGAAACCTGTTAATGACCAGCTTTCCTACCAGCTTGTTCTTCTGCCAGGAAGGATTAAGCTGTTTGTGGGAGGGACGAAGAACAGCTGGTGCTTTTTCTTCGGAAGCGGCAGGTGATGATACAGGCTGGAGCAGAGAAACCTGAGCTGAGGGAAGCTGGCACCGCTTCAGTGGAGGAAGCGGTTTGAAGGCATCGGATTAGGAAGTCCAGCGTGCTGGAGGACCGCTGCTCTAAGTGGTGCATGTTCACTGAGGTGGGACCAAGGGGCGACCCCTCCAGCAGCTGGGTCACGGTGGTTGCTGGCTCCTGTGATCTCTCAAGAAATTCCCCCGTGATGGAGTTTTGTACTTAATTTTGGGGCGTTTGGGTTAGTCGCCGCAGGTGTTGGTAGGAGGCTGCTGGCAGGTTTGTGCAACCTCTTTATAGGAGGCCAGACACTTACGGTTTTAAAGCATGGTGGAGTAGTTAGATGAAAACAAAGAAAATTTTTAAAAAAGATGGGGGGGGGGGGGGGGGGGCTTGGGACTGAAAGAAATTGAACTTGAATTAATGTTTGACCTTTTTATAGGCCATGCATTTCTTCTAATGGGAAGGTTAAGGAAGGAAAAGGTGCGAGACCTGTTGTGAAAGCAGTCCGTGGTGAGGCACAGGCTTGTTTGAAAGGGAAGAGAGGAAAGGTTACAGGATGAAATTAAGAGAATGAAGTGATGCAGAAGAACAGTCTGGAGAAAAGGCAAGAGGCTTTACATGTGTTCAAGCGTATATTAGATGTTTTTCAAATGCAAACAGTCCCAGCGTTGGGAGAAGGTGGAGGCTTTGGGTAAAAATAGTAAAATATCAGTGAGAACGGGGTTTATATTTAGCAAATCATCGTACCAAGTGATACGGTTTAAGTTTTTTTTAAAGGAGGATGGTGGAACAGATGTCAGAGAGGAAAAAAAATCTTAAGGAAGGAAGAAGGACAGAGAGAAAAGGAAGGGTGCACCAGAACAGGTGATCAGATGTTGCAGGCTCCTGAAATCTGGCTAAATTTTGCGAGGGCCAAATTGAGAAGTGTGAAATGAGGGATGGAGCTGTGCCAGTCAGCAAGAGATGGAAACCAGCCTGACTTAATGCTTAGGAAATAATCAGGTTGGTTTTTTTTTTTGGTGGGGGATGGTTTTGGAACCGTAGCTGTGCCAAAATGAAAAATGGTAATTTTTGAATTTTCAAACATGATGAAGAAGAAGAACAAAAAAAAATGAATTAACTGACTCGGCTCCTGGTACTATCTGCTAGCGCGGTGTTTTATTTTAACATTTTAAATATATTGTTTGTTTCTTGGTTGAATGGTATGGGAATGTAGGACCCGCGGGCAGAGCAGCTCCGTGGTGGAGTTGGGGGATGCCTGGCGATGGGGACTCCAGCTCCGTGCTGCTCCATGCTGAGCACCCTTTTCCACGTGCTGTGGAAAGCAAACATGTTAAGCAAAAAGTCAGCTATTTATAAAGACGGGGAAACGTCAACTAAGCTAGGTATGAATATTCGGAATTCGTTACAAAAAAAAAAAAAGCAAAACTGAGAACTGTGAATAAATATTTATGAGTGGGAACGGTACTGGTGAGGAAGCAAAGCCATCTCGGAAAGCTTTGTGTCAATCAAAACCCCCCGAGTTGTTCAAGGTGATGTAAACCCATAAAAAGGTGGATTGTTCAGAACGGATCTTAGTTTGCGGCGAACGAGGGCAGGAAAAAGCATCGAGGTTTGGTGCGGGGTTTTTGTGCGTGTGATGCCTTGAGGGTTAATTAGGAGTAAGGCCGTGTCGTAGCGTCGCTTCTGGGAAGACGTGGGAAGGTGGCGTACGGCAGGAGCTACTCCAGCATGCAGAGCATCAGCTCGGTGCTTTCTTGAATGGAGAGAAAGTAAACAAATGGAGGGGAAAAAAAGCTGGAAACGGAATTTTGTGGCTTACAAAATTATCCAAGTAGTTTCTTAAATGCTGCTATTAAGTGATTTTTTGCTGCGATTAGGCATAAAAGGGAATTCAGGAACACGCCCATGGGGCCCTTCACCAATGGCTTATGTTGCCAGGAGCAGGCGCTCAGAGGATGCCCCACAGATGTCCCAGGGACACGGTAGCATTCGTGGGGACACAATTTGGGGAACCACATTTCAGTTGTGGCTCATTTGCATGGAAGTCCATTTCCACTCTATGGGTTTTCCCAGCTTCAGCCATTTTGACATGCAGGTTGGGCAATTTTCCCAGCCACGGAAGGGGAAAAGGCTTCCGTGAAGTTCTTTGGATGCTACAGAATTTGTGCAGGTTCTGTTTATTTACCCTTTTTTCCCTTTTAACAACTTAAAAGTGCTTCAGGTTGTTGGGAAATGGCTATCGCACCGCTTTATGACCGCAGATGTTGGTTTTGCTACTGAAAAATAGCAAAAGCGGTGTCAGAACTTGCACAACCCTTTGAATTCATATTTACATGGGTTTGTGTGACTTGGCCCTTAGCGTGTGACATCTACCGCTGTGGTTTTGCTGTGGTTTATAAGTTACAGAGCTGAAAATGGACTTGCACCAAGATTTGAGAGAGAGGAAAATTGGGGTTGAGATCTTCCCCCTTGTGCCTTGAAGTGGTTGAGGATTCAGGGCTTCGGTTTGGGAAGAGAGGAGCTGAGAGACGGTTCTCCGGCCAGGGAAGGTTATGATACTTTATTTGTTTTGAAAGAGGCAGGATCTGTTTGGACATTTATTAGCTATTGGTGTGCTGAGGGCAGTAGTAACAGCAGCTAGCGTGTTTTGAAAAGACAGACTAAACAAATGCCGGGTACTGGAGGGGATGGGAAATGTTGCAAGTCACAGCTGGCTTAACTCAAAGGAGGAGACGCATTTCTTGATGAGCTGGTTTTTGTCCTAAACTTTTCTCTGTTCCCGATGAATAAAATGATGATCCTCGTAGTCCTAACGACCACAGCTTTCTGGAAATGTAAAATTACCAGATCTCATTAATGCTGGGCTATATCATTCATCAAAGCACTTCTTGTGCCTCATGCTGGCTCCTTTTCTCTCCCCGTCTTCATCTTTCTCTCATTATAACGATGTGTCTGCCCTTTGGACCTATCTGCTTCCAAGGAGCTGACACCTGCAGAGATATTATTTGGTGAAGATTTGTTAACTCTTTAAGAGTTGAAATGAAATGCTGAGCTGCTGGTGGGAGAAACCCAATCTGCTGGAAGCTGCTAAGCAGAACGAGCACTGCCCTAAGTACCGGAAGGAAACAAAGGCCGGGCAGGTGATTGTACACCAAGGAGAGGAGATGATTTGTGCAACTGTGCGGTGCATCCTTCTGGTAAACTGCTGGTCTGTTTGTCATCAGGCCGTCCAAAGGCAGCTAACGGCACCAGCTTTTCTGCTACGAAGATATTACAAAGATTTCCCGGTACTTCAGAGACTTGCTCCCAACCTGACGTGTTTTTTCACGTGTGCTTTGTGTACTTGGGTAAGTCAAGAATAAAGATTTCAAAATAAGGCTGACTTGCCATGAAATTAGCCCTCGCTGGGGACAAATGATTTTGACACGTTCGTGGAAACCAGCTCTCCAAATGATACTAATAGCTCTGTAGCGCCTTTTATCTGAAGAACTAAAGCACTTTGCAAACACTCGTATCGCAGAAGTGCTGCGCTGATCAGGTATTTTAGCCAAATAAATACTGTTTATAAAGGAATTTTCCAAAGAGCTTTCAGAAATACCTGTCACTGTTTCAGCATCTTTATTCAGTGACTGAAGCTCTTATCTCTCTCAGTGGGGGATGCCAATTTACTGATGTACTTTTCGGTTAGAATCCAAGTTCCATAAGGCAGATTAGCAGTGAGAAAATGCAAGTCTCTTTGGGGCAAAAAAAAAAAAAAAAGAAAAGAAAAAAAAGAAATTGAAAGTTGTTTTAAAGTCGATTCTGTAACAAATGAGCCAATTTTAGATGTATCGGGTGCCACAAAAAAGTCATTGGGAATGGTTAGGTCTGGGTTGTTCTAAGCTCCCCCAGCTATCATGTGAAGCAGCTGAGAGTTACCGTGTGCACCCTTCCTCCTCTGTATCCATCTGTTCTCGTCTTAGATTATGTTTCCGTTGTAAGCTCTGTGGGGATCATGTGTGTTTTCGTCATTATGCGATGACGAGCACACGAGCATTATGATCAACATCCAGACTCCTAGACAGAGATACCACGGAAAGCGATTGTTTTTAATTACTTAATTAAAAAGCATTATTCCTCGTTTAGTATTTGCCGAGCTACTGACAATATTTTGATAGCTGATATTCCAGCTGACGTATCGTAATAGTTGTCAAAGAATAATAACTTAGAAAGATGTAACGAAGTTCCACGGGAATGAGATTGAACAGGGACTACTTGGTATTTCCATTAACGGCTGCCAAATGCAAGAACATGGGATTGGAGAGGCCACGGAGTTAGCCAGTTCTGTTCTTGTCATTACAGCCAACGGACCACACAAGAAGAGGAACACACCTATTAAGACTAGGTTTTTTTTTTGCTTTTCCTCCTCCCGAGAAGCAGTCCACAACCTCAGTGCTTTGACGTTTAAAGATGTCACTCTGATAACTCATCTGGATTTTATTGTGGTCCAAGCATGTGTCATCTTTTAATACTGCCTCTAACTAACTTCTTCTTTTTCCTCTTGCTTACATCCCTGATCTTTTTATTTAATTAACCAAACTGTCCACTTCAGGGTGTAAGATGTGCTCATCGTTCTCCTGGCATCCAAGCAGCCTTTCTGTTTCTGTTCTGCTTTCCCCTTGTTTTGAATTGGTTATTCCAGATGACGTCTCACCAGCTCCTTCATTATTGACGATATTCCCTTCCTGACATCGCTGGAAGTAGCACGCCTGCTGTATCTTGGATCGTGTTTGCTTTTATGGCTGCATCCTCTGGGTGGCCCCTAGTTCTGCGATTGACCAACGCACCCGGATTCATCTGGTGAAGTTTCAAGCCATGCAGTCCCCACCTCAAGGATAACAAGATTAGTTCCTGAACACACTGAAACGTGCAGCATCAGATTATATTCCTCCAGTGCTCAAGGTGTGCTGTATCACATTCTCGATATGTTGGTAACAATTTCCAACTCTGGTTTCCTCAGCAGCTGTTTTTGCACACTAACTTCTGTGGAGTTATGATTAAAGAATCGGGAAGAGGAGTCCCTGAACTTGTCCTTAAGGAATTTTACTGGTAACCTTTTTGCAGACCAGAAGTTCTTTCAGCATAAGTAATTACTGTTCTTTTGTAGTTCATTAACCACTGCACATTCACGTTACTAGTTTCCATCATCTCCACCCTAGTGGTTTCCTTAATTACAGTATGCTTCAGTATATCTGTCAGGTCCATTGAATGTATTCTATTTTTTATTTTTTCAAGAAACCTAGTTATTTGGGCAACTTGACTTCTTTCAGTTCCAGCTCCATTGTTCCCCAAAACTTGATTTCTGAGACTTCACGGTAACATCAGCTTCTTCCTGCAGCGGAGGTAGTTTCTTCAGAGCAGGATGTGTTACACCACAGGCAATGAGGTATGAAGGTTAATGAGGACATAAATCTTCGGTAAGATCCTTATTAGGATTTACTACATAATTATACAAAATCTTTTGATAGTTGATCACTGTATTTTGTGCCTAGTCCAGTTGGCCAGTCCGGTAACCTTGCTGGAACTGGGCTTTTGAAAGAGCTCATCATCTTCCAAGACGGCTGTTGTAGAGCAGGGCTGTCCCACCCTGCCCGGATTTAGCACGTTCTTTTCCTTGCTGCTCTGTCAGAGCTGGTTGCTGCTGGGCAGCAGCAGGCAGCGCTGCCTGTTTCTAAAACTACTACGTCGACACTTTGAGCCAGGTGAAAGCAGCTGCTTTGTAGTTCCTTTCCAAATTTCAGGTTTATTCTAATTTATCGCACCGCTGTGGTAGGTTATATACTATTAATCCATTCTCTACAGCGCGCTCGTACGGCTAGCTAGCACAGAGGTGCTGCTCCGTTACTGCTGATGAACAAAACGGGTAACGCGTAGCTGTGGTTAGCCAGGATGTCCCCAACATCTTGGTTACCACGTGGACCTCTTGTCTTGCCTCAGCCTTTTCTCAAAGCTCTGTAGGTTGAATGGGGCTTCCAAAAGTCTTTGGTCCCGTGCCCTGCTCAGCACAGGGTTGCCTTCCAAGGTAGATCAGGTTGCTCTGGCCTTGTCAGGTTGAATTTAAGACCTCCAAGGTTGGAGGTTCCAGTGCTTCACTTCTCAAAGACATCTATAGGTATTTCCCTCAATATTCAGTCAGAATTTCCCTTACTGAACTTGTGATTTCACTTGTCATGCCTGCACCTAAGGAACATCGTATATACAGGGAGCAACAGTTTGAAGGTCTCTTCTCTCCAGCCAAGTTTTATCCAACTTTTAGAAGCAGCGTAATGTTTCTGAGGATCCTGGATAAAGTCTTTAGCAAAAGCTGGGAGTGGATTCAAGTAATCACCAGGGAAAGCTTTCCTGGGTGGGTGGATGGTGTGTGCTAGCCTAGCCTACGATGTTCTCCGATGAGTTATAGCTCCTGTGTTACTACTTAATAAGTTTGCTTAGGTAGTTTACTACTTAATTCAGTGTCCTTACAAAATATGAAGTGGCTGCTGGTTTAAATAAAAAATATATTGCTGTCGGTAAATCACTAAACCGTTGTGCAGAACAATCTTGGTCCTTGGTGAGCTGCATTCTGTTCAGTCAAGTCATGTGCAGCCAGGATCAAGGTTTTAAATGTGGGAGGCCTGAGGCTCGACCACTCGTTTCTGAAATCAGCGTCTCTAAAGAGGACAGAGCGGCCATACTGATCCCATGCCAAGACTGCGGCCTACTCTCTTTAAAATAAGTAGTGAAAATTTGGCAGATACAGGGGAGAACTAATTACGGTTGAATAATGCAGAAGAATATAATTTAGGAGAGGCTTAAAAGCCCCAGTCTCTCTACAGTTGTAGGGGAGAGGCAGATTATTCTCTGGCTGAATCATCTCGATGTGTTACGTAGGCATCTCGTGGAAAGCAAGCCATGGAGTAAAACCCACCAGACTCTTATCTACAAGAGGCCAAGCCAGATGATGTAATGATCCCTTTGAGCCCTAACCTCTGTGGCTAAGTTTAGCTATATGAATTTCCCCTAGGAAATGTTTGGGGTTTTTATTGCGCAGGGGTTCGGGACATGTTTAAGAGGATCATTCGACGGGCTGCAGCATTTTGTTCCCAACACGATTCAGCTCAGGCTGGTGAGACACAAATTAAAAGCAATTAGAACTGTCAGCGGTGCTCCTTCTCATTAGAAGGCTTGACAGCTCTCTGCTGTCACAACACATCCCTGAGCGTATCGATGCAGCGCTGCCGAAGGTGAGGAAGAGGAGTCTTCCTGGAGGGTGTTCTGACGGTCACTTTGGAAGTCCTTAAGACAAATGCGGCGCTAAACTTCTGAGATTCACCATACTGAGCTGCTTTTGCTGCTCCAAGTGACCCGCCGATGCTTTTGTAAGCTAACCAAGCCCTTCTTGCCTCCATCCTTACGACAAGCTTTAGCTTCGAGTTTGGTCCTGCGGGTTTGCTTTGCCTTCTCCTGCTGTGCAGGGCCGGGGATGGAGCACGAGACGCCAGACACAGAAACGCGATGCGCAACCTGGTGAGCGCCCGGGGGGCTGTCGCGAGACTTTTGGATCCCAGTTCCTTCCCGGCCACTGCTCACCTGCTCAGGCGGACCCTTTCCATCTCCCATAAGGGCAATCTGCTTTCGTCGTCCTCAGCTTGATTTCTCTTGGCAGCCGAACTGGATGTGGTTGACAGATTATGTCTGAGAAGGGCTCCGGTAATTGCTCGTTCTGTTCGGTGACTCTGGCGGTGACAGATGGTCACACTGAATGTTGAAAATGTTCGGGACCTCTGGATGATCCCCAAGCTTATGAACACCAAACTTTGCCAACGTTTCTATTATCTATTAGCAGCAGAATTTAAAATATTTCCTTGAATTACTATTTTTTCCCCTGCATCTTAGGCACGTTTTCCTGGGTTTGTAACTTTCCCGAAACATTCTCCCTTTCATTTCTTTTTTTCTTATTAAAGAAAGCCTCAAGATGTTAGTACAGACTGGCATAAGTAAGTGCCAACTGCTCTTGCAGACTCGTTAACAAATTTATTTTTGCCTGAGAATGGCACATATGGCCCAGAACGGAAATATTAGGGTCTGTAGTCTTTGGGAGGGCTGGCAGATATTGTCTGAAGAAATAGCGTTTGGGTCAGGCATGAATTTCATTTTTATTTTCGTTGCCGGAAGGACGTCTCAATTTTTTTTTCTGAAGTGATGGCCTTCAATCATTTAGCAGCCCTGTGACAGCTCTGGAGATGCAAAAAGAAAAAAAAACAGAAGTCAGGAAAGCAGCCAATTTATTTATGGCATCCCTTTATTGCAGCTTAGTAGCTGCGGACAGGGTAAGTCAGCTTGTGTGACCGAATTTCATGGACCACAGATTGCCTGCATGCAAACCTTGGTGGAGGAGGAGGGTTCGGCTGAGCTGCCAGGTGTGAGTTTGGTGCTGTGGCGGGGTTTGTAGGTTTTATAGGACCTGGAGAAGTGACCTGAACGGGAGTCGTACTCACATTTACACACTTAGGTCTTCTTCCTTGTAGGTGCTTTGAAATGCTGACCGTGCTCTCTTTTCCAGGTAGCTTCATGATCTCGCCACCTCTGAGAGCCAAGCAGGGAGCTGTAGTGCCTTTGTGCAGGTTCCTTCATCCCCCCCTTGCTCTGATGAGATAAATATTACACAGAATCACAGAATTTCTAGGCTGAAAGAGACCTCAAGATCATCGAGTCCAACCTCTGACCTAACCCTAACAGTCCCCACTAAACCATATCCCCAAGCTCTCCATCTAAACGTCTTTTAAAGACCTCCAGGGATGGTGACTCCACCACTTCCCTGGGCAGCCCATTCCAATGTCTAACAACCCTTTGGGTAAAGAAGTTCTTCCTAACATCCAACCTAAACCTCCCCTGGCGCAACTTCAGCCCATTCCCCCTCGTCCTGTCCCCAGGCACGTGGGAGAACAGGCCAACCCCCACCTCGCTACAGCCTCCCTTGAGGTACCTGTAGAGAGCGATAAGGTCACCCCTGAGCCTCCTCTTCTCCAGGCTGAACAAGCCCAGCTCCCTCAGCCGCTCCTCGTAGGATTTGTTCTCCAGGCCCCTCACCAGCTTCGTCGCCCGTCTCTGGACTCTATCAAGCACCTCCATGTCCTTCTTGTAGCGAGGGGCCCATTGATCATGGCCGCATGTCGCACTTAGATGCAAACACCACTGGAATCTCACCCTGTTCCTCCCCGTCAGTAATATGGCACAATTCACATTTGGAAAACAGTTCTCGAAGGCTTTCAAAACACATCGGGGCTCTGGCTGCAGAAGGGGGGTGTCAGCCACCGAGCATGGACCGGGACGGGCAAATCTTTTTGCTGCTGTCTCAGGTTTTTCACGCGGGTTTTTTAATCTTGAGCAAGTTGATCGCGCTTGGTCACGTTTGTACGTTCAGCCAGGGCGTGTGGCAAGCTGGCTTAAAGCGAGTTTCTTGCTGTTGTGAGCCATTCTGATGGATGTCTGGATAATTGTCCTATCTGCATACGTGCAAAGGAGAAGGAAATGATTACATCCCCAGCCTTATTTAACGGAGTGAAGGTTGTTCTGAAGATCTAGAGGGAGGAGATTGACGCAGCTCGGATACATTTAAATCAAATCAGTAAATTAATCAACATCTTGTTATGGTGGCGTAGCATGCTAGGCTTAATTACGGGGAAAAAATGGTAGCTGCTGTGTATATATATGTGTGTATATATGTGTTTGGAGGAATAATTCAGTGTGGTTGGACTTTGTGATTGCCTGAGACGCACGAGGGAGCAGGCCAGAGGATGGGTAAGTTTGCCATCCATCCATCGCCTTTCGGTTGGTTCCCAGCTCGGGATGCCTGGCATCGTCGGCAGCTCACACTGCTTTCCTCCGACACGGGGTCTGTCTGTGTGTTTTCGGGCATTTTGCTGCTTTTGAGAGTTGTGTGGCTACTTTTTTCAGTTTCTTGCTTAATTTCATGGATGAATTCATCGGTGCCACTGCTCTGTGTCCTTTGCTTGGAACTTTCAGTCCTTTTATTTTCTTAAGGTAACGGAGCAGGTGGAAGTCATCTTTTTGTGCTTTTCCCAGCTGCTTTTTTTTTCCTCTTTTTCCCTGCCTTGAAGCTAATTTTTGGAAGTGAAGGACTCTGGATCTCAACTTGGCTGCTAAAGCAGAGTCCCAGTCCAGAACTGGATGCTTAAAGCAGCAAGAATTGCCGAATCTGAAGGAAATCTTGCTGATGCCAGCCTTGAATTAAACACACTGAAAGATGAGATGGAGGAGCTTTTTGTGTTTTCCTGGTGTTTCACAGCTTCTTAATCAGGATTGGTAGAACTATGGGTGCTTTCCATTGTCAGGGAACGAAGTGTGCCATCGAGATGCTCCTCGGTACACTGGCATGCGGACGTGGCACAGCGCGGCCAGGCAGACCTGGAGAACAAACTGGCCTGGACGTGGCCCTCCTGCTTCCTCCCTGGGAGCCAGCTTGCTCGGTGCTCCGTTGGGCATCTCTACACCCAGCTGACTTCGGTAGGACAGCAAAGCTGTAACCCACTTGTGTGCAAGCTCCTTTGCTAGAAGGCTGAACAACTCCAAAGTCCCTTTTCATCGCTTTCTCCAAGACTTATTTATGTGCTGGGATTATCAAAGACCGTGTTAACAGTCAGGGAAAGAACTGATGTATACAAATACTCATTTGGGGGAGAAAATCCGTGCGGGTGTGGAAAACAGCGCTTGTCTGATAGGCTTTGGGGGGAGCAGTGATTGTGGTGCCGAAGGAAAGCCCAAACAGGCACGGTGAGGCTCACCAGGCAGTGTCTGAGCATGTCAGCCTCAGCAGCTGCTGGCCTTCTGCCCTGATGTCCACGTGAAGCATCTTTGTGTTGGAGGGGAGTTGAAAGGGAACGCTGCTGTGAAACCCTCTGTGGTTTGCTTTCCTCAAGTGCTTGTGATGCTCTTTTCTTCCCCCAGCGCAGCTGCTCTGGCTTACTTCACTATTTTGGATAGTCAGTCATGGGATCGCTGCAGGAAAGTCAGGCTTCCAGCAAAGGCTGCTCTGCTTCAGCACTTGGCTCTTTCCAAATGTAGCTGGAGAGAGTAATTACTTCTGCAAGTTACCTTTTCCCCTCCCTATTGAAATGAAACAAAACTAAGGAAAGAAGACAGCCGCCTGCTTTGCCTTGCGGGATTCCCGCATTGCTCAACCCAGGTCAGGTAAGTCCAGGAGCACCAGACCCAAGTTAAAAACGGAGTGCTTCGGATTCCTCGCAACCCCCACGACTGCCGCTTGCATCTCACTGGCTAAGTGAGGACAGAAAATGATGCACGTAGGAAGGTCACGTTCAGGTGAGCCAAGGGCGATGTAAGCACAGGTGCTTTTAAGCATCTGCTGCTCTCTGAGAGCAGCTGAAAGCCCTCAACTGGGGCAGGGTAGATGCTCTCCCAGCTGTCCTGGATTTTGGGGGCATTACCTGTTATGAGACTTGCCTGGTTTTAAGAATGGAAATACTTTTCAGCTGTTGCTTGAGCTTTTTGGGACACTCTTGGCCTGGCTTTTGGGACGCTCTTGGCCGGGCTTTTGGGACGCTCTTGGCCTGTGGTTCTGTAAGAGACTGCACTGTGCAAGTCAGCAGAAGTTGCTGAACTTTGTTCTCAGGTGGCATTTGTATTTAACGGAGGGCTTGTTACCTGATGTCTTTACTGGCCTCAAGAACTCTACATATTTAGTTTTAGGAAATATTTTAATGATTGTCATTCCTATAGCAGTGGCCACCGTGGTGACGAGGCTGAGACGTCCGACAGAAGCTGGGTGACCTCAGGAACAGCAGTAACAGCAAGGGGATGGGATTTGGCAGTGCTAAACGTGCTTGGGGATTGATAGAGAAATTTCAGCCATAAGCTAGGAGCTAATCAATTGGAAATGATGGAGGGTAAGGAGTGGTGATTACACCACCGGTTGATTACAGAATGACTTTGAGCTGCCAAAGTGATGCTGCTCAGGAAAAAAAGGTGAATGCAACCCAGGCAGTCGCTGTACGCGTCTTTGATTAGATTGCATCTGAAATACTGGGTGCAGTTTCTGGTCATCTCTGGTGAGGGAAAAAATAAAGTAGTCTGAAAGGTGATACAGCTGTTTACAGAAGGCATCGGGCTTCTAAAGTGGGGGTAGTGAGCTATTTCCCTTAAATAAAATAAAAATAGTTGCCACAGATAAGAGTAAAGAAGCCTAAAATATACCTGGAAATTGGAAGCAAGTTCCTAGCACATAGAGAAGTGAGCTCTGAACAGCGAAGGCAAGAGACTTCGGGTGTTTGAGTTCGTGATAAGTTACGAAGGGGGAGATGTGGGAGCTTGTGCTCGGAGGAGCCGAAGGGTGAGCTTAATGACCCTGCAAATCCTCTCCAGTTTCTTGCCCTCGTTTGACGCGCTTCGGGTTTTTAAATCAGCTTGTATTTAAATGGGGGACTTTGAAAGCAATCACGGGGAAGGCTTGCCAGTTTTCTGTTGCTGGGTATAGCTGCAAATGAAAGCAATGTTCCATTTAGTGTAGAAAGCAGCTACTGCTGTTGCCTCTCGTAGAAACCGTATCGGTGGTGTTGTTACTTGAAGTCTGAGAAAATGATGAAATCTTTAATAACTCTGTGCTTGCCTGTGTTCTCCTGGGCTTGTGGCAGCTATCAGGTGTTAGAGATACCGTTGAAATTAGCTTGGAAAACAGAAGATGTATCATAGTAAAAAAAAAAAAAACCACCCCTGCTAATAAAAATCCTCCAAACCCACCAAGGTCAGGAGAGGGAGATGACTTTGGAGTAGTTGTAATTACGACGCCTGTAACTCAGAAAGTTTCGTCTGCAGTCAGTAGCTCTACTTAGTCTGGAAGGGGAAAAAAAAAAGGCAAAAAGAACCGGGATTACATAAATAATGAAAGAGCTAAAAATGCCTTGGTTTTGTAATGTAGATGAAGGCAAGGTGTCATGACAGGAGCGCATTTACATATTAGAATTATTTAATTATCGTATCTTGTCCTCTAAAGCAGCAAAATGATCATGAATATTCATGCCTTCAATTAAAATATTAATGACAGACTGATAGTTGGGTTTTTAGGTCTCCAAACACCCATAAACAGTTTTATTTAAATGCAGGAAAGAACGGAGGGAGACTGGAGGTCGAAAAGGAATTGCCTTTTTGTTTTCGGGACGTGGAGAGTCGAGAGTTCTCCTTGAAGGCAGAAGATGTCGTTTGCTCCACATTTGCTCCGTGCCAGCTCTTCAAAGGCATCCTTTTGGGTACCTCTGCCATGCCCACGCACGTGGCTGGAGACGTTTGCATCCCTTGGCCTTGCCGAGCACTTGAGGAGGTTGATTTGCCCTTAAATGCAAGCCTGAAACCTCCGATGCACAGGTTGGCACAGAGTTTTGTTTGCATTTGCCACCTGTAGGTGCACGTTACTGCGTCTGCCTGTGGTACCTGTGCAACACAGCTTTTTCGTAGAGCTCTTGGGGCTGGAATTCGATGATCTTTAAGGTCTGTTCCGGTCCGAGCCATTCTGTGATGATCTGCAGCGTCTTCAGTTGTACTTGATCTGCTTCTCAGGTGTCATTACAATGAGCGTGCGTTGGTGGTGTCAAATTAAGCTACGCATTCCTGCTGGACTTAAGGAAGCTGAGGGTTAAAGGTGAGATCTAAAGTAGAGAGTGGAAGTCATCAAGCGCCTTAACATCGTGAATCATTGCCCCCAAATTACTCTTCTCGCCCTTCCAACAGGTTGGAAGGAGAGGAATTCCACAAGGATATAACCAGACAGAAGAGATCCAGCTCTTACTTACTACTATTTATCAGCCAGGAGGAGAGCATGTGTTTCATTTATATGAGCACAAGTGCTCAAACCGGTCAGGATAAACAATTAACTGCACGGGTGCAAGCCTTTTGGCTGCTCCTTTGTGTGGAGCTAAGCGTGCTGTAGAACTAACCAACAGCGTGCTCGTGTGTGTTGAAGCGTGAGGCCGAGGATATGGTTCAGGTAAAAAAGGAGACCTCGGGAGGGTTGCTGGGGAGGCCGGAGGAGTCAGAAGTTTCAGTTTTGGAGTTACCACGCAGGCTCGTGATGGCCACGTTGTCTTGAAGGAATTTGGGATAGCAAAGATGGGGCATAGCGTGGGACGTGTGTGCTTTTTGGGGGGTTGAATAAGCTGTCGATCAGCAGCTCCCCACCCGGCGTTGAATCTTGCTTCTTGTTGCCTCTGTCTCAGAAGCCCAGACGCTCTGAGGACCAAGTGTCTAAGATTAGTGTGCAGTCAGTCACCTCTTCCCGCTGTAACTCGGGAGCTAATTCTTAACCTGCTCGACTTCAGATGTTTATTTACTTATTTTTACTTGTTGTGGTTAATGCTTTCGTTTGCAAAGCATCACCCTTTGCTCTTCATTGCCTTGAGCCTGGTACGAATTGTATGAAAATACATACAATTGGCAAAGCTACTGAAAGAAAAATAGTTTCTGTGTTTGAACGTGGCAGTCTGCAAGCGCTGCTGAGCAGAAAGGAAGCAAGCAAGATCCCGAGGCTAACACACGAGCTCCGATTCTTCACCTGGGTGTGGAAGAGGGACAGTGGACTCCAAAAGCTTTATGGTCACTGGTTTGTATGGACCTGATTTACGTACAAGTTAAAGACTTTGGTCACAAAAGGAGTCTTGGTACCTGAAGATTTGGGGCCGGAGAGCCCGTGGTGTGCGTCTCCTTTGTTTCACTCGCTCGGTGCGTGCCGGGGGGAGCCCAGGGCCTTCTGCGCGAAGGTTCACAGAAGGCTGAGGTCGGAAGGGACCTTTGAAGGTCATCTTAGCCCATCCTTTCCCTGCCGAGCAGGAAAAGATGCCCTCATGTTACCCCTCAGCAGCACGGCAGCAGCAGCAACCACAAGTGTCCGGCAGCTTTGCTTCGCAGCCACGCTGAAGGCATGGGACGGAGCCTGGGATGGAGGTGATCGCCGCCGGTGTCCGGAGTGAAGAGCTTCACGGGATGGGAAGCAACCTTTCTGCACCTGGAAATCAGTGAACGTTTCTCCCAGGAGTCCACAAACATATTTAGAAATAAATACATTTTTAAAAGCTGGCAGAAGTGTGAGCTGCCACCGCCAAGAAGATGAACCCCGTCTGAAATGATTGCGCGGCGAAGGCTTTCAGGGGATTCAAGCCTTTGGGTTTGCAAAGCAAACTGTTGGGGAGCTTTCGAAGAACGTTTTAAAAGACTGAGGAAAGATGTTGGGAGAACACTGAGATGTGTTGAGCTATCTCCGCATGGAGATACGGAGGCATTTTGCCGTTCCTGGTGGCGAAATTCAGAAGAACCACATGCTCCTAAAGAGTTAAATGCGGTTCCTGACAGCGAGGGCATGAGTGCTGCGTAGCCATTCCTGCATTTGTTTTGAACTTTAAAAAAACAACAGGCTGATTAGCTGGAGCAGCTTTCCCCGGAGGGAAGACTATAGAGTGTAATTTCATTACAAAATATAGCGCTTGGAGATGAACTGGAATTGGACTTTTTTCCCCCCCCGCCCTAAGGGATTTGACATTTCTATTTCTTGACATTTCTCTCGTTGTTAGGCTAGCTGCTTTGTGCTGTGCGCTTTTTTTCCTCCCCTGGCGAAAGCGTAGCTGTCTCCTTGAAGCCTGGAGCATCTTTTCTTGCAGGTGAAGCTGGTAATGGTTTGAATTAGCTCAACGAGCAGGTGGTTGGAGAAGGAGGCCATGCTACGGAGTTTAAACGCGTAGCACTGGGACAAGCATTGCCAAAAAAAAAAAGCATTAAGCAGTAGCCCCTTGAACGTGGGTACATTTAAAACTGTCATTAGGAAGGGATGTTACATGGTAAAAAAGGATGTAAAAATAGCAACGGGTTACTCAGAGGTCTGCCTTAAGGTGTGTTACCCATGTCAAAAGCAGCAGCCGCGGCGGTTTTGTTCTGGAGCCTGTTATTTTAGGAATAACGGGTGTTGGCATGATGCTTTTCTGACTTCAGCCACTTTTCTCCACTGATCTCTTCCAGTCTTTGGGCAGTAGCACAGCAGGCCAGCTCACCTAATGCACTGGAAACCTGGCATTTATTTCTAGGGGAGCAGCACAGGTATTTTTCCACCTCCATCCGTGACGACCCCATGGCAGGCACGTCGCGTTGCCTTCTGGTGATGGGCTCCGGGCTTCTGGCAGAGTTCCTGGCATCGCAGCTACTCACAGATTGCTGCCAGCGACGTTGGCTGGGGATTTAACCTCTACAACCAAAGTCCCTGCTGTCATCCTAGCTCTCCTGGCAAAGCCAGAGTTTTAACTGGGTATCGCACGGCGTGCTCCGAGAGCAGAGCTTTGCTGTAATGGCATAAAGCTGATTAACGTTAGGTCTGGTTTTGGGGTACTGGGGTAATTTGGGGGTAATTTGGGTAATTGTTGGTAGCCTCAGCAGCAGAGGTCGTCATCTGAGCCCGGGTGGTTGCCAGCCTTAGTTTGTTTCCTCCTGATACCTAAACCCTTGGATTTTCTCTGCTCTGAAAAAATCCTCAAACGCTCAGCCAAACATCAGCCATACCAAAAAAAAAAGAATCACAGGATGAAAAAGGACAGAAATTCCTCCACCAGCTTTTTGCCGATGCTCTTATTGCATTGATTTTTACCTAATTTCATAGCTTGGAGCGAGGGGTGTTGTGATGGCCCGGCACAGCTTGGCTCGCTGTCTGCTTTTGGAGCGCAGACCCCGCTGAGGATCCGTGCCCGCCCGCTGCGTGGTGCCAGCAGGGACCTTTTCTCGAGGCCCTCCAACACGGCGCCTCGCCGTAGGCGTACGGTACGGCTCTTAAAATTCTGGGGGAGGTAGGAAACATCTTAGATCTGCCGCTGCTCCTGGGCTGCGGGCCCCTTTGTATTGCCGAGCATCGCTCTGGATAACTCAGCTCTCTTCCTCTGTTACGGTTTGGCTGCTTTCCTCGGTTCTAAGTCACCCTTGCAGGGGGAAAAATAGGGGGGGAAAGTGCTGTCTGAGCACTCCCTCCATCAAATAAGGATTCTTCTGCTTCTGGTTTTTCTTGATGAGCAGTAGCTTTCAAAGTAAGTTTGGTGGGTGTTTGAAGCTGAAAGGTTAGGACCGCAGCAGAGGGGGACCTCTGAACTCGGTACTCCTTTCCTCCTTTCAGATGCAGAATGGCTTACATCTATTTTTAAAGATTGCCAGACTGCAGCTCCGCCTGGCACACCACGGCTCGGAAATACCGTCGTCCGGGCTTACAGCTGCGAGAAGCAGCTTCCCTGCTCAGCGAATGCGTTCTGTGGGATGGGATTCACTGCGCTTGGTGCCTTTCCTCTGCCTCCTTTCACAGCGTACGCTTGATGCCAAGTTGACTTTTGCTTTTGCAGGGTGAATGTTGGACCCGATCTGAGGACACCGGCGGTCTTGCACGGGCTGCTGAGCAGCCATCGGGCTTCATCCGGTCCTTGGCAGGGTCCGGATCATGTCAGCGATCAATGATCAATACAGGCAAGGGTGTTGGTGTGTCCTATTGCTCATCAGACCTTTCAGAGGGGTCTGCCCGCCTGCAGACAGTACGGAAGAAATCTTCTCTTCCCTTTTTGTCCACCCCCACTTGGTCCATAGACACAATTTGTAGCCGCTCTGTATGAGTGTGAGCACCTCTCCTTCTCGTGGCTGAACAAAGAGCACGTACTTGTATCACTGGTGAAACTATAACACAAAGTTATTCCAGATTATAGATGAGACTCTACTGAGCTAGTGACTTCCTGCTGACAGAGCCTCCCAAAGCAGCAGGTTTGGTTTGGTTTTGTGTTTTTTTCTCTGATGAAGTTGCACCGTTCAGATCTTTGCTTCTTCACCCTGTGACTGTTGAGTGCTTTTAAATGCATTGTAAAATAAGAGCCTGGCTACTGCTTGGATTGTTTTTTAGACGTGTCTTTGGTGTTTTTCCTCGTTCTTGCCGCCTACACAACAGTAGCAACAAATAAAAATAGAGAATAATTTGGAGAGCCCTCAAGAGATTTCTGCAACGCAGGACGAACAGGAGCCCTCTGGTCAACGCTTAGCAGAACCGCTAAGTGTCACAGCAGTGGAAACGGATAGAAACATGCCTGGAAAGGTCTGGTCATTCCTCTTCCTGGAGTTTGTTATATTAGACACAGCACGGTTCTGACACACTGACTCCTATGGAACGGTTTGTTATTAAAGTCGCCAGGTTATTCTTGTGCTAGCAATTGCTTTGATTAAGCACTGCGTTAGGGTCATATCCTAGAATAACAGCGTTTCCAAATCCCCGGCCGCATTTGAAAGAATGGTGATTAAAGTTCTGGCTGTTTTCCTGCTCTTGCTTAATGTCTGCCGGGGGTTGAGTTACCTCCTTTTTATTGGCGCTCGAGTTCAGTTACAGCCCCGTGCGGTTTCGTGCCAATATCGGCGACGGTCTCCAGGGGGAAGCGGTTTTGCATTAAAATGCAAGAAGTAAAAAAAAAAAGCTGTAGCAAAATTAACACCGGGCTCTGGAATTTCCAGCACAACTTAATAGCCGCAGCCTTGGTTTGTTTTTTTCCCAAAGTCTAATTCGTCTTTGATTGAATTTCAGGCCAAACAAAGCGAGGAGGATAAGGAGGTGGGGAAACCCATCTAAAAGAGATTAGGGAGGAACAGGTTGAAAAACGCTGCCCGACGGGTCGTACTCTGAGCCATCGGATCGCTTCTGCAGGAGCTGGGAGTTGCTTTGTGCATTTCAGGCGCTGGCACGGACGAGGCGCTTCGGTCCCCTTGGGGAAAACCCTCGTTATTAGTGGGGATCACTCCGTATATTGCTGGGAAATGAATTAATTCACACCAGCGTACGCACAGACGAGGACCGAAGACGTGCTGTTGCTGTTAGGAATTAATGGCGGCATTGCGGTGTTGAACAACCAAGCAGGACGTATTTTGCCTCGTCTCCGCATGCCAGCTTTGTAACGTTTTCAAGACTTGTCAAAAGATTGGCAAACTCGTCTTCATTAGAACGGATGCATTCATTAATATGTAGAAAACGAGTCCGCGATGGCTTTCTTGGATAGCACGGCACTTGCTGTAGTCCTTGCTGTGTACGGTCGCTGAATCCTCAGTTTCCTTGTTGTGTCCTGGTGTTAAAAAATCACTCAGGCCTCTCCGTAGATGTGTAGTTCTGTGTCTGTAACTCTAGAAAACCGTCCAATGCTTCACATTATTTCATTATTTCTCATAACAGGCCCGTGAGAGGTGGGTAGCAAACCTCAGGAACGGGTGGGTTGAGGTGCAGCATTGGCCCACGTGGTCCCATGAGGCTCCAGCCTCGCCAGATATCTCTGTTACAACTCCCAGTTCTGTTCTTAAAGGTGGCCGTGAGCTTTCAGGTGTTAAAAAAAAAAGGGGGGGGGGGGTGATGAAATGTGGGAGGTTTCAAAGTTTGAACGTTTTATAGGAATATAAAACCGTAAGTGACTGGATGTCAAGTCATACCTTTGTCTTATTTCACTTGCTCTCTCTGTTTGCTCCCTTTTTTTTTTTACTTCTGACATTAAAACTGAAAGAAAACATGTCACGAATATAAAAAATTCAGATAGCAGGCATTTACCACTACGGGAGATAAGATAAAGAAAGAAAGCTTGGAGAAGAAAGCAGTTGAAAAGCGAGCGCAGGGTGTAAGTAATCACAGTTCATTAGCTCTAGCATGTTCCCTGGCTCTGGATAAGGATTTACGCAGCAGCCGGGCTTTGGAAGAGCTTACATCTGTACAGTTTTAGGGAAACCGACAAAATAGTAAATATGCAAGCTGACAAATACATTAATCAAAGTGCCTGCTGCTGAGTTGCGTGGCCTGAGAAGAAAAAAAAGGGGGAAAAAAAAAACCAACAACGAGGGGGGGAGAGAAGTATGCATTTAAAACAAATTCTGTAGCTGAAAGGAGACTTTACATATGTGGCTGACACGCTGATCAAATGATAAAGTAGAGTCAAATTGAACCTCAACCTTTTGTACGGGCTGTGAAAGTGAAGGCACAGTGCAGTTTTTCAAGGCAGATGGAGTGTGAGCAACTAATAAATCAGGTTTTGAAACATTAAAGAGCAACTTATTTAAATGCATATGGTGTTGGATCTCAGACAAGACAGTATAGGAGAGAGTAAACGGATTGGCCATGGGAACATCAGCAGAACAATATGTCTGTGCAGCAGCTCTGTGCCTGCATCCAAATCAGCTTCTTGTGCCGGAGCCCGGTAAGTAGCAAGCAAAGGGTGATGGCAGGTGGTCAGGGGCGAGCAAAAAAAAGCTGATAAGGGAGAAATTTCAGGCAATGAGTGGGTGGCGTGCTCCCAAACTACCAGCAGCGGTTTGGTGAGTTGGAGACACGTCCTCCGCTCAATGGAGAGCAAGGGTTTAGAAACAGGGAATAAAAGCTTTGCTCTAAAAGATGTTGTATGAAATTTGGGTGGCAAAACCTCCATCAGCTTTCCAGAAATTAATTTCTGGGTTGATATTTAAGGTGTTGATAGCAAGGCGTGTTCTCACGGCTGGGAACTTTGCACCAGGACCAGAAGAAATGCTGTGGTCGCGGTGTTAAGACTTACTGCCTCTCCCCGACAAAAGGGAGCATGTGTGCCAGCATGGCCTCTTCTGCTTTTGGAAACCACGTTTCCTTCAGCATGGTTTGAAGCAGCGCGTGCTGTACAAACCTGACCACAAGCTATGGCTCTCCTCCCTTCTTTCCCAGTTTTATAATGGAGAGGAATTGGTGAGATTCCAGCCATCAGGCTTGACGTGACTTCAGCTGGGATTTAAAGGTCTTTGGGTTTGTGGGGTTGTTGTTCTGACTGTCATGCTCCTAACCCCAAAGCAAGCAATGCTTCTTTAATGATTCTAGCAGGGTCCATGCATGGTTTGGAAGCCTCCCCTGTCTGTCCAGGACCCCTGGCACAACAGCCCCATTGCTCTGTGGGGCAAACCATGAACCAGCCAGGAGCCCTGCCTAGATTTCCGCAGAAGATCTGTCCTCCAGCGAGAGCTTCTGCGGCTGGCAAGCTGCTCCACAGCCTGTGCTAGGGAGCGTCACCCCAAACTCTGCTGCTGGGGGAATTGCCGAGATCTTTTTCGGCGAAGGAAATAGCACAGAAATGAAATGCGATGTACTTCATAACCTTAAAGGTCAGTTTTCTTGTTGCGTTCTTTTTTTTTCCCCCATCTCACTTCACATCTCTCTCAATTCCCACCCCACCTCTCTGTCCAAGAAGAAAAATATCTGAAGCCAGCTGGGCAGTCCTGGGCACACAGCGCCTGCGGGGCAGGATCTGCGCCTGGCTGCAGCGGCGCCGGCATCTCCTGTGCAGGGCTTAGTGCCAGCGACAGGTGATGGACAGACGGGAAGCTGGGAGCAGTCACGGCCCTTTGAGGCAGTTAATCAGCAGAGAACGCCTTCCTACCACTGCAGAGCCCTCGCCCCAAGGACTGACAGCCGGTATTTTGCAAGTACTTAGCCACCTAATTCCCAGTGATTTTGGATCTCTCCTAGTGCCAGCGTCGTCATCTCTCCAATCTGTGTTGATTTTGGTAGAAGGTAGGGTGCCTACGTGTTTATAAACCCCGATCCCTTACTCCTGATGGTCCGGTCTGTAAATTCACAGCTGCCATGATTAGGAAAGAGTGTGTAATTAAGAGAGGCAAACAAGAAATGCAATCTTCCTTTTGTCAGAAACATTTCTTAAATTGCTTCTCTCTTCAAGCAAGGAAGTAATCAAGTATTGGCCAGAGGTTCCTCTTCTGTCTTGATAAGACAGGTTTTTTGTGGTTTTTGTTTCTTTGTATGTTTTTTCATCTCCCTTCCCTCCTGTAGCAAGAGAGGTAACAGCATCCCCACGTGCTGTGGCAGTGGACCAGTGGCTTGTGGTCAGAACTAGCAGCTGTAATACTCTCCCTACTGTGGTTTGAGGCTGAGGAGGACAGAGGCAGCATCCTTGATCTGTAGGAGCAGGCAGAATCATCTGCCTGAACTAATCCACTCGATGCCACGAGAAGACGAGATCTCTCGTTTCATCCATGTTGTCCCAAAGTGGTTGGCGTTTGAAGGGCTTTCCAGGAGAACTTTGCTTCATTCACTTATACGTAACCTTTGCTTCACCGCGGTATTTGTAGCTCTGGTTTCAGTTCCAGATGCCTTGGCAGCCCCGTCACAGCTCCCTCGCATGGCTCATAGGAGTCCAGCAAGGAGGGAAGAGAACACGGCTCAGAAACAGAAAGCATTAACCTCACGTTGACCTACACCAGTGGGAAAGTGCCGTGTTTCAAGGCTGTCAAACGGTATCTTAAATAACGGTATAAGGCTTCAAAGATGGGGTTTGTTCAGGAGGAAGGTGCTGTGGATTCGGAAGTTTTCGGATTATTTCCCACAGAGCTGGCATTGGATCACAGGGGCTGCTCGGAGCACGGGGCTGGGCACTTCTGGGGCTTCTAGTAGATGCTTTGTGCAGTTGGATAAACCTACTGGGTTTCAGGGAAGACCTACCTAGGTTCTGCCACCTCGCTTATAGGACTGGCAGTCAAGGTGCTTGAAGCTGCTCGGATAAAGCTTATTTTAGGTGCAGGATGCCCTACGTGCTTCCTTCCCCAGGGGAAGGATGAAGAGATGAGACTGGAGGTGGAAGGGACGGAGCAGATCCTGCCCCATCGCTTCCCTCCTGGTGGTGTAGGACAGTTCAACGCCTCGTTTCTAACCCATGGGAGAGCACGTGGCAGGAGAGAGCTGGTGGCTGAGCCCTTCCTTCACACCTAAAGCAGGTACCTTGGAGCAGTTTGAAAAACTCAATTTGAATGACTCAAGACGTGCCAAAGAACTGCAGAGCAGATAATTGCGTCTGTTTCTTTCTAAAACCAACGGGAAGACAGTTACCAGCCCGTTGAATCACCGCTGTGAATCAGGGGAGTAAAAAGGGAAAACCTGACGCTTGTGTGTGGCTTTTTTCAGGAGGTGCAGTTGTGAGACAATTGAGCCCTAATGCACAAAACCATGAAAAAGCAGGAGGCTGTTCATGAATCCCCGTTCTTATTGTTCTGTAATAGCACCGATCAATCGTTCTTTTTCTGTTGAGCTCTGTTTTCTGATAACCTGCTTTGCTAAATAAAATTTTTCTATCCATACCTCGAAGATGGTACCCAGGCAATAGCTACGCTGTCGATCTCCGCGTAATCAAGAACTTTTGGGAAGGGCCGAACCACCTCAACTGCTTCCTTCTCTCCTACAAAAGTTTGCTCGGATGCTCAGGATGGAGGAGGCGGCATTGATTTGCAAGCTGTGTTGATTGCTTGATTGTTGTGGCTTCAAAGCCTGTGGTTTGTTTTTTTTTTTTTTAATTCTTTTTATGGTTGCATAGATTAACGTGAAGTGGCTCGCTAGGAAAGGCGCTTTGATCACAGAGAGGTGCTGAAGAATTGTTCGCTACGTGCCTGGAACTTGTTTAGCTGAAAAGTTGGCACTTGCAGAGAAATAAATGAAGTTGTCCTGTGCCAAGACAAGGGGTAGGAAGGGAAGAGAGTAAATAGGGAAGATTTGCCCGGGTTAGCTAATGGTACTCATGGGTTTGGGTGGCTGTGGTTTCCATTGAGAGTTGATTAGTGTGTCCTGGATGTTTCAGACCAGGATTACTTACTAAGGACAGTGAAAATCTTTTTTCTTGCTAGGATTTGAAGTGTTTCAGGGCTGAGGATGAAATGCTTTAGGATAGACGTGGCTCCAAAACAATTAGGTAACATGTTATGGTGCTCGGCTGTGACGTTGCAGAACACAAAGTGTAAGAAATCTCACCCTCTTCAAGTGCCCTTATTAGAGGCAGAGAGAGCTTTCCCTGCCTTGTTTAAAAACAACAAAAAACAAACCCACCAACTTCCTTATTACGAGAAGAACTGATATTAAAAGGTGCAAGGAGCCTCTTCCCAGATGCTGAGCTACGTCCTTCAAAGAACAAGAGAGTGCAGGGCGGGTGTGATTCATCTTTAAATGTGATGTTGAAGAGTAATAACTTCCGATAAATCTTGGACCTTTATGGAGAAATTTGTTTCAATAAGAAGAAATTGAAAAAAGGAAACACAAACACTATTATTTCCTCTTTTGTTTCATAGAATCATTAAGGTTGGAAAAGCCCTCCAAGATCATCTGGTCCAACCACCCCGCTACCACCAATATCACCCACTAGACCATGTCCCTAAGCACCACGTCCAACCTCTCCTTGAACACCCCCAGGGACAGTGATGAGAAATGAGGGAATTGTAGGATACCTGATCTTTTTTCTCTCTTTTTTTTTTTTATTTTCAAGTGAGGATCAAGCTTTTTCCTAGAACATGGCAGTCCGTGGTTAGAGGAGGTTACCAGCATTGCACTGATCACAAAGTTGTAGGTCAGCGTCAGTGCCAGGGAACCTCTTGCAGCGTGAGTTGTGGGCCATCTAACTTAAGATACGGCTTCTGAACTACTTCAGTGTACACAACAGGAATAAGAATACCGAAAAGTACTTCAATGCATTTGCGAAGTACATTGAGACGCTTCCTGGAGAGTGCCATTAGTCCTCAGCACTGTCATCATGGGCTTCAGTGTGTTTTCTGAAAAGAGTCAATTAGGGAAATACGGGTAGACTTCAAATTGTGGTAGACAGCTTTGAGCTGGAGTAACTTCACGGCAGAAGAAACTCTCAAACTGGTCAATTAAAAAAACGTATATTGATACTGAAGTGTTTGTGTTGCCATAATGGATCAGTAAAGCGTAAGGTTCCTTGGAAATCTTATAGATACGTGAATGTTCTCAAGAATTTGCAATACCTTTTGTTGTCTTCATTTAATAAAAATGTCTGCTTCCTTTCACCTCTTTTGCTGGATAGAACAAAATACTCGTTGTTGCCTTTCTTCTCTGGATTGAGAAGGTTCCTTGCGTTTTTCTGGGGCAAGAAAACTTGCCGTTATCGTTTTGAGACCTGCCATGAAGGTAACAGGGTGTCAGCACTAAAAAGTGGGAGATACCCACGGCAAATGCTTCCCCCAGAAAAATACCAGGCAGAATGGAAACTTGAAGCAGCGTTAATGTTTGCTCAGACTCGAGGTGTGTGCAGAGTTTCTGGCTTTCTTGGCAATCTTCTGTTTTTTCCTAGTGAAGCATGACATTTTCGGCTCCATTTCAGAACCGTTCAGCTGCGCTCCTAATGGCCCCGTCTCTGACTCCCACTCGCAGTGGCATTCAGGTGGGCACACTTCATTGCTAGCACAGCGTGAGGATGTCATTAGCTCTGTGACAAATCTCACTTCACCTCAACGTTTTTCTTCTTTTTTTTTTTTTTTGGTCTCATAATTTATTACCAGACAGATTAAATCAGCAAGCCGGTGCTCTTAAGAAGGAACAGCTACAACAATAGTACTTTGTGACAGCTGTGAAACATTTAGTGGTGGTTTTTTTTCTAGTGCCTATGAAACGTGGCTGTTATAATTTCTTCCATTAAACTAAAAAAAGAAAAAAAAACCATCCCTGCAACCAAATGAAAGGGTTGCGTTGTGTGGCGTTGCTGAAGGTCCAGATGGTTATTGGAGAGCTGCGTGCGTCGGGACGTCGTACATCAGCGAGCGTGGATGGTTAGCCCTGTAGTCAGTGCTTATGGGGAGCTGTCATGGCAATAAAGCTGAGCGCTTACATACAGCGTAAAATCTTCAGTGCTCTCTGGGAATTAGGCTGGGGATACAGCTCCTTGTCCCTAATGAGTTGGATCGTTTTCTTGGAGTCTGCTCATGTGGATGTGGCGTGTGTTTGGGACAACCCAGCAGTAATGTGTTTGCGTGCTTAGCTCTTGTTTGGTCCAGAGACTAAGCGACCCACCCAGCTGATGATCATCTTGACAAGGGGAAAAATACTCCAAAAAAGAGTGCTTTTTCCCCCCCTTCCTTCATTTTCTACCTCTTTCCTCCGCAGCCACTAGGTCGGGAGGCATTGGTTTCTCCGTAGATCGGATGAATGATAATTCACCTCCCTGCAAGAGATGTTCTTGGTAGGAATCCGTAAGGATGAAGGGATATTAACAGTGTATTTTTATGGACGTATCTGTTGGGTCTGCAGCACAAGAGCCGGGTCTGGGACATCGTCTGCATGGGGGGTATCACACTGGTCAGTCAACGTTATGGTGCGTTTCAGCCCTTGGTGCCGGCAGGTACTGGAGATATCCACATGAACATGCAGATGATGCCATCATAAGCTCTCTTTCACTCCAGTTTAGGCTTTTTTCCAAGTGCTATCGTAACAAAATGCAGTAAATTGTGGTAAACAGCAGCACTGCACCTCCATGTGCCAGCTGGGCATGACGAGGGCCGTGCTAATGTCGGGCAGCCAAAACACAATTTGGGGTCCGTAGGCATGCGGTGGCAGCATCAAGGGGTGTAAGGGTAGGAGGTGCCGTGCAGGCTGTCGTACCTCTTGTGGTGTTATTGGTATGTACGGGGCATCATTGGGAATAGGATTTACATCTCCGTGTGATTTTCAAGGTAAAATACTTGAATACAAACACAATTACTTTCCCTCATGGCTTACACCTACATACGGAGCCTTCCTTATTATTAATTGAAAGCCGAGAAGATACAAAGCATATTTTTCTGTCAGGGCTGGTGTGCTGTTCTTCTCACATCTTGCATAATGTGGCCAAGCAGAAAAGACAGATGGCTTCATTCCTTGCTAAGGAGTTCGTGCCAGTCAATAATATTGATTAGCGCGGGGTGACTTGATGTAACAAGAATAACACCCGTCCTTAATTTGAGCCCGGATTTCCTACTTCCTGCCTCAGTAGTTCATGCTTGGATGAATTCCTCAATAAGCCCGTTAAGAGACAGAGCCCGCTGGAAATTGCAGGGTGTGACATTAATAGGGGAAGCGGATAACTTTCTTTTATTAGAAGTTTTGCCTCTTTTTTCCATGGTTAAACAAGTCACATTGTGCAAGTTAACTTTTTTGGCTGCAAACTGAAATTCTTGAACTTCCTTTTCTTCCTTTTTTTTTTGAAGTCTCTCTAACTGTGGTCAGTAAAGTGTTGTAAACTCAGTCCTTCGCTGTTTCTTTGCGTTTGATGAAACCTTATGTTAATGTGGCAAGTACCAAGGAGCCCCGTGTCCGATCTGTGCACCTGGGGAGCTGTCACGTCATGGCCGTACTGTGAGCACAGGTACACATGGTTTGCTCTGGGAGTGCCTCTAAGCAGCCTCCATGGCCACATGCACACAGCAATCGTAGAGCAGGGTTATACAATCAGGGTTACACTGCTATGCACAGTACATAGGATGGTGTCTGTAGGTAACACCCTCAGTCTCGTAGTTAGAAGCTCAAGGAGCTGCTTCTCTTTGCTTTTCATTCACGTGGTGACCTCGTCGGGTTGATTTGTCCTCTGTGTTCCCTGGTTTTCTCATCGACTCCACAGGGAATTTAATCTCATCCCTTTACCAAGGCACAGAAACAACATCTTTGGCTCTGCATCAGCTTGCACAGAACAATCCTGACCTGGAGGAAGTGTTTTAGGGTATGGAAGAATTGGTGTAGGTGAACAGTCCTTGCTGTGAGGTTGCTAACAGGAGAGCCAATTAAATCAACTCGTTGAGGAACTTTTTTTTTTAATCCTTTTTCTTTTTCCCATAATAGATTGGTTGCAGGTAATGGCCTAAAGTGCATAAACTTTACTTTGAAAGAGGTTTGGAGTCACCCGGTGGTTGTGTTTTTCCTCCTCTCACGCTTTCCAATTTGAAGAACATTCTTCTTGTTTCGAGGCAGACGGGTGTCAGGGTCAAAAAATTCAATAATCTGTTGGTGCTGTTTTGATTTCAAGTACTTTGTCATTTTCCTGCCTATAAAGCTATCATAGTAATGTGATTAGGTTCTGTATTTATTATTATTCAATCATTAAGGAGAGTTCACATGCAAAATAAAAATGGCTTAATAACGTTTGGGATAGAGACTTTGCCCAAGTTTGTATTTCGGGTTATTTTTGAGAGTTCAGTCCAAAAACATAGCTGATAGGGTTATTTGTCAAGATGATACCAGCAAGAAGATTGTGACAAGGGAGTTTGACCAAAATACGGGAGCATTGTATGGTGAATTGCTAGTAATTCCAGATTCAGATGATTTGTTTTATGCTATGTAAGAGGCATCTGGTCTGTTGTCTTAAAAATGTGTCCTTCTGGAAGGACAACAAGTGGTCTTTATGGAGATTTAGAGCAAGTTTTTGTTCTTCCCCCTTTCTCCTGTCTCACTATCCTGATTTAGAGTATCTTGGTGTTAGGAGCTGCCTATGGAAGTGACTTTGCTTCTGCTGCGATGACATAAAGGTGGCTGTTTCATGCCACTTGAAACCCTGCAGTCTGGACTTGAGGTGTATAAATTACACTCACTGAGCTTGTTCTACTTCCCAAGAGTGTGCCAAACACAACACATTTATTGTTCCGTAGCTGAGAGCCTGTTTGTACGCAACTTTCGCTTGGGCAATGGAGTCTTCTGCTAGGAAATTACGAGACTCGCTGTAGGAAATGGACTCTTGAGAGCCCCAAATGGACTCTTGAGAGTAGTGTTAAATATAATAACATTTACAGACAAGTCTAAATGTTTAATTATCACTTAGTATCTAAAAATCAAGGGATGTTCAGATTCTGTTAAACAACTTGTTATGTGTTATTTTCCAGGAGGACCGGATGATAACTTAATTGAAGGTGGAGGATCCAAGTTTGTCTGCAAACCAGGAGCCAGAAACATAACCATCATCTTTCATCCCCTCCTCAGGTAAGTGAGGCTCTCTACGTAGTTCTACTATTTCTACAGATGTGAATAATTAGAATAAATGGAATTAACCTACTTTATTTATGGGCACACTGTGGGTTCTGTGGTAACACCTCCCAGCAATTTGCGTATGTATTTTTGGGCTCATAAAGCTGTTGTGCACGCGTTTAAGAAATACACGCTAGCTGAGCTTGTCACCAGTGTTTGTTTCATCTTTGTCAAGATCAGCTAGAGCTCCAGTGGGACTGCTTGCCTGGGCGACCCCTTTACATTGAACAGTGTAATTTATTATTGGCCCACGCAGGGAAAAATTTAGTTGCAGCCTGTCACAAGTTGTTTATCGCTTATCCATTTGTCCATTATGCTTATTAAAAAGTCAAAAGGATACTTTATGAACTGCAAGGTAAGTTCATTCTTCGATGAACAATTATGGTCTATGGACTGCAAATTAAATGCCTGGTCTAAAGTGCTGGGCCAGTTACTGAAATCATAGAAATTCATGGCTTACCGAGGACTGCTGGAACTTTAAACAAGTCTGTAACACATCTCCTCTCATCAAGTTACTCATCTCTGGTGCTTTAATTTTGCTCTTTTTGCTTTGCAGTCTTACAGTTCATTTTCTTAGTTTTTGCTGGAATTAAATAATATGACTTTTTTTTGCTCAGTTAATGTCAGTCTTCCACCTCTGCTTTTTCCTTGCATGACTTTTCTTTACCATCGGACATGTCCTTTCCTATTCAGGGCTAGCATCTTCAGAGAGCACTTCCCTCCTTTGCTCTGTTTATATTACTCATTATCATGAGTCAGTCAAGCAACAGGGCATTTTTTCTCCACAACTAAGGGCAAGCAATAATAAAACAGTAATAAAGACAAGAAACTGGAATCCGGTCATGAGAGCAAGGTTATCCTTCAAGTCATCTCAACAGCTGAGAACTGGTCAGTTGTGACTTCTTGTGACTTGTTAATGCACTTCCCCTCTGCATTTTTTTCTGCAAATGTAAATTTTTGATGTCATGACACCAGGTATTTCAATAATCTCTAGAAGAGCACTGGTTGTGAAGACATTAAAATATGTGACATACTAAAATTCGTTACGGTGTTTCAGATCTTCCCTAGAAAAAAGGGTTGTGTGCACTGTACGCTCTTCATTTATTGATGGATGCCTATAATGATAATTTCATAAGTGCATTTTATTTCAACACCCATCTCCTTTGAAATGAAAGAAATGTGCTGAAAATTAATTTCCTGGGCCATAATGTATGTTTTTCAACTATTTTATTGTGACAAAAGGAGGAGTGGTTAAGATGCAATAAGCTATTCAAGATGACCACTAGGACATAGACTTTGCTCCCTTCATCTTAAATGAATTTGCAGGCTTCTTTCAAGCTCAGAGGGGGGTGGGATGCTCTTATTTTTATTGATGAGTTGCTTCACATTGATTTAGAAAGTGGTGAGATGCTTTTTGCTTTCTGTTTGCTTCCCTGCTTCATTTTTTTCCCTCTGTTTTTGCCATCCTAGTCAAACACGAGTGCTCTGCTTTAAATAGCACTCCTCACAAACACTTCACTTTCAATACCAGCTTGCAAAATAGGCAGTAGAAATAATTTGCTTCATAAAAAATAATTACATCAAGATTAAGGTATCTGCGTACAATATATTTTTCTCACTAACCATCTGCAACATCTTAACTTCCGTGTGCTTGAGTGGTGCGTCAAGAGCTGTGTGGAGAAAAGGAAAATACTCCGTGACCCAGCTTACCTTTTTCTCACTGTTGAATGGGATGAGTTTGGCTGTAGGTGAAGAATGTAGAAACTTCTAAAATGTGATGTTTACCTGCCTTAATCATCCACAAAATATATATATATTTTTTTATGGGAGTCCTTGCTGTATATGTTTTAACTCATGATCCTCAACCTTGGCGTGCATAAGCTGCATAGGATGAGCGTACTTGTGCCGAGTGTAGCACGGGATTTCTTTAGGCAATAATTGCTTTTAGGGAATTCTGTTCCTGATGGGAGTCAGTAGCAGTGACCTGTCCTACCCCGCAGACGGGCATAACCACCAATTCCTGTTAAAATTGGCCATGTGGTGCTGGCTGTCATTTGTAAATGCTGAGTATGGGGGATTTGCTAAAATATCGATACGTGCGATAATTTCTGTCACATCATCTTATGCGTCTATTGCTTCTTGGTTAGATCTTTGTCACCCTTTTCTAGGCATTACTGTATTAAGTGTCAAGCTCTCCAGGAGGTAATTGCTGCAGAGGTGTGAAGTTTTCACTTGCTTTATTTTCCATTTGTTTTCGAGGCTGCTTATGGCCTGTCTCAATCATCTTTCATCGATGTCGCCAGTACAGGCTTAAAATGAATCTGTTTTGAATTCAAAATGATCGATATTTTCTTTAGAAGATTTTTTTCGTATTTTTATCAAGTTCACATAAGTGCGTTGGCAGAGAAGTTTTAACACTGATTTTATTAGGGTGCTGAGTGCTTCTTGAAAGTATCAAGCTAACTGGATTACTGGGAAACCAGACATTGGTGTGATGATTTAAAGCCTGAGCATCTCTTTAAGTGGTGGCTTTAAAATGTAATTCAGCACAGTAATGTGAAGTGGAGAGTTGTAACCAGAGCATTCATATTCATCAGTCTGAATTCATCTCTTCATGCTACTGACAGAAAAGTGTCATTTTCCATCACATCAGAGAGTTGCAGCATCGCAGAGCTAAGTTTACTGGTTATCATAGCCTTATTTTGGATCCTTTTTTGTTTGCAAACTGAGACTGAGCTTGGATCCAGACCCCTTTGAGGAGCTCAGGAGTTGGCAGGCGTTCAGTGGGCTGCACGTCATTGCTCGTGTCTCCGGTAACGAAAGTTCATTTAGAGGAACTCTTACCTACAACCACGGAGGGTCAAAGGGCAAATACATCCAAGTGGTTTTCTCTGCCTGCCTTTCCTGGAATTCATTTAGAGCAAGAAGCCGGGGTTGGGAAATGAGTCGTTATGCCGTTTGGGATGTGAGCCCCTAATTTCCACTAGGACAACTGAGATTCACCAGGCCCCAGATTAATTACCAGGATTTAATGACACCACCACACACATAATGAATGAATAGCGAATTTTTGGAAGACAAGTGGGTATTCTAGTGGAGATGATTCCTGGGAATAGATTTTACTAACTACATATGAAAACTAATTGCATTTACAAATTGAAGAGGAACGCACATCTGATTCTCCTTAATTACATATTGCGGGAGGTGTCAAAGTATAAAAGTTATCAAAAGAGTCCAGTTGCTTTCTTCATCCTTCAAGGCTAACCAGCATCTGCCCGGATCGTTAAAGCGTTGGTGTTATTGGTCTGTGGACTGACGTCTCCTGTTGAAGGAAGGAAACGTGCAGGACCAACACTGAAGCCTTTACGTTGTAGAATATTGAACAGCCTGAGTGATGTCTGTTGTAACATTTGTTTGGTGGTGGTTGTTTTTTTTTTTGTTGTTTATTTGTTTCAGCTGGCATTTGAAAGGCACTTGGCTCTTCAGGGTAATAATCATTTTACATATGCTTTATAGAGTATGTTTATTACCAGACAATTGAAGAACAGATGTCTGCAGTCTTGAGGCTTAAGGGGGAGGGACAGGAGGGGCTGGAGATAGAGGGGATGATGGCGTTTTGAATCATGAAAGCACCGCTGATGCTAATGCAGTTGAACATTGTTTGGATATTGGGTATTAAAGCCGCAAGGGTATCTATTTATTAGTATCAGCCACACTTCATTAAGATCAAGCAGCAATTAAAAGGGCTGTGGGATGGAAGAGAAAGCAAAGCGTTCATTGATTCGGAAACAGCAGTCATTTCTTAGTGAAACTGTATGCTGGTGAAGAAGGGCTCTAGAAGGCTAAATTGACTTGGCACCCTTTACCTGTCTCTTGAACGGGCCGTGTCTGTCATACAGCATTTCAGTCATTGCCAGATGGGAACAAGCGCACCGTGTCAGCAATATCCTAATTCCTGCCTTCGGTTTCAAAGTCTGGACGGTAAGAACGTGAAAAACAAAGCGTTGATTTGTTTGAGTACCAAAAAAAAAAATCAGCCAACCACCACCAACAAAAACCCTACTGATTTCACTCCAGTGATGATGTTTGAGGTGCAAGAGTGAAGTTTAACACTCAGGTGTGTGCAGTGCTCCAAAGCATTGCAAAGTTTGCCAATTCCCGGTATTTCAGACTGCTCAGAGGTTGGGACTAGGGGAGGGCAGGCACTATACGGTTTGACAATTTAATTTAACAATTGAATGATTATGTTCATATAAACTGGTTGGTCCCTGTTGTTTACAGCAGTAGCTTTTCAACTGTTAGCATTTTTGGAATTTCATTTTCTTTCATCTGTATTAACGGTGAAAAAAAAAGAGTGATTGCTCTTTTAATAAATAAAATTAACGCTTTAGGGAATAATCATGGGGAATAGCAATTTTCTTTTGCTGCTGGTTGATATCATTGTGCTCCTCACCAGCTGGTGGCAATCTGCTCTAAACTGCTGAAGGTCACATTTCAGAATCCACTGGTAACCTGTCCTTGGGAGGGATGTGCACGATATACAGGATATATACGTACGTGCAGGTACATATGCATTAACAGTGACGTCTTAGCTTTCCGTGCTTGAGAAATAATCACGTCAAGCTGCTACTTAATTCAGGATATGTCAAGATGAAAGGTACTGTATGTAGAGTTTAAATCCTCTGTTTATTTTCAAAATGTCAGGAAGCAATGGCAAAGACCTTGGCAGCTCCCAGGGGGCATCTAAATCCTTTGGCCTTTGCGAACATCAACTGCTGCTGCAGTTGAGCAGTGTTCCTAGCTGCATACCTGTAATTGATACAAAGCTGTGCATCTAATTAAGAACATGTGTATGTCACTGATAATCCCTCTTATTAATTTTACAGCTGTAATAATAATCAGCTAATTTAATTTGAAAATATGCCATAATATCTTACAGTGATATACTATAAAATTAATATTTGATACTGCAGAAAGTGTTACTTTGGAAGCAAAAGGAGTGTGAGAATTTGATTGGTTTGTTAGTTACTTTTAGTATGTTGAGGGGATGTTAAATGATACCAGGATTGTTAAGAAAAATGTGTGGCATTTTATCAGTCTAAGAGTAATGTATTATTATTGAAGTAGGTGGAAAATGTCAAATACTCTTAGGGCACAGATAATGGTAAATAATGAGAGCTGATGTTTTTAGCTTTTTGAAAGTGAAGGACTCGATTTTAGAGAAATCAATAAAACTGACTCTAAAGGTAGGAGGTGAAACTTATAATACTGACTAAAGTCTGTATTTCCCAACAAATAATGTTCCAAGGAGAAGGGGTTAAGGAAAAAAAAAAAAAAAGATTTAAATCCAAGATCCTCTTTCATACACAGGAAAACATCATTTGCACACTTTTAATGCCGGTGACCCCTTCAGAATAAAACTATCCAGGTTTCATGAATAGTTTGTCTTGCCTTCAGACATACCCCTTACCTTCAAAAAGAGGGGGAAATACCACTTAGCTCATCTAAATCTTGCTTCTGCAAGGTAGGCAGTATTCTCTTTTTACTGAGCAAGGCTACCGGGGCAAGGAGCATGCCTTCCTGCAAGGTCTGCGGTGCAACGAAGCAAATGGGGCTCAGATCAGGAGGTCTCAACTGTTGCTTCTCATTATGGTACCAGTAGTCACCGTGCTGCTTAATATTCACATCTTTATTTTGGAATCATTAATACTCATCCTTGAACGTGACAGGTGCTCGATGCAACTTTTCATACAATCGCTGTTTACTTCAATTGACCTCGATCACAAGCAACAAAATCTTAAGGGAGCAATTTGACACCCACCTACTGATTTTTTTTTTTCTCCCCCTGGTTTAATGAGTGTTTAGAAGACATTTAGTTGACGAGTTCCTTGCTGTTGACATTTAGTACTTTATATCTGTCAACAGCAAGAATGAATGTTTCTTGCAGGCGAATCCTAACTCTTTTCCCTTTGACAAGCTCTCATAAAGTCTGCATCGCTGAATTATAAAGACACGTTTCTGAAAAGCTTGTTGTTGTGACACTGCTAAGAAAAGGTTTAGTTCTGACTGAGGCCATCGCAAAAATGGGGCGCGTGCACGGGAAGGGGATGGGGAACAGCTTCATGTTTTGTGCTTTTTTTTATTCCCCCAATGCCTTATGAGAACTGACAGTCCTACTGTGTGTGTCTGATTAAAGATGACAGTTTATAAAAACCTTAAGGTAAGGCTGTTCATTTTCGATGACAGAAAATAAAGCGATCCCCCCCACCTCCCACACAAACAAAAACTCTTACACGCCAAAAAAAACTCTTAATATGTGATGCATTGATTTTATATTGTCTGTCAGAGAATGTGCTTCAGCAGATCAGTCAAGTTTTGAGTTTTCAAACATGCTTCAGCCATACAGGAAATCAACAGCCTGTCAGAAATTTCACATCTCTCCAGCTCCTCCTTTCAGTCGGATGAAATAGAACCTGAAGCAACATAGAAATTTGACATTTGCAAGAACTTGCACTGAATAGCTGAGAGCAGCATTCATTCATTTCCATGATAGCTAATTACTTCTAACCCATATTATGTTCATCAAGCCAACAAAGTAGTTTCAGCGCATTTCTTAATAGAAACACTGGCTGGGTTTAGTTCTAGCAATTTAACTCATGTTTTCATGGAGTAAGATTAAAGTACCCCATATTGCTGAACACTGTTATTTTCATTGTAGTATAAATAGAGATTTAATCATACGAGTTTTCAGTGACTTATTTATTCCATTTGAATACTTCATGGCAAGACCTGAGTCATGTCCTGACAGCAGGTCTTGAGATACACCAGCAAACCTTGTGTAGATCTACTAGTCTGTGCATTCCCAAAGAGATGTTGAACATCATCTGTGGATGTGTGTTAAGAAGTTGGCAAAAACAATGTTGATTGCATACTGGGCTGAGAAGAATGATGGGGTTTCCTCCAAGCAGAAGAGGTGATGTTGGACTGGAGAAAGGCTGTTTTTGACTTTTTAAGCTTGTTATAGCATTAAACCAAAATTTAAAACGAGCAAAAGCCAGTATGGTGCTATGAAGACATTGTTAACCTAACTGATGTTTTTATCAGCACACTTATGGTGAAATCAATGGTTATAAAATGTGGATGCGTAGGCCAGACTATTCCATTATTACTGATCCTCTTAAATAATTTAATTAGCAATTACATACATAAGCTCTCTAGTATCTGCAGCTTGCTTTGGTGTTAGCTAACCTTTCCAATGCATTGTTCAGGTGAATTGTTGTTAATTCTGCTGAGAGGTGGATGTTTGTTGTAGAACTTCCTTGTTCTTGAGTTTGCGTGTTATTTTTCTGCACAGTCCAAGAGTCTGTATCCAGCACTTTCTTGTCATGGGTCCACAGATTTTTCTTTATGCAGTGAGCACTTAATTTTGTTACACCTTTGCAATCTATGGCATAAATCTGGGAGAAAAATATTTAAACCCAAGCTGAAGCTACAAACAAGTTAGATGTTAATAATTTCCCCGTCAGGCAGCTTTGTTGCTGTTGAAATAAGCTTGAGCCAAGAGAAAACAGTATAAAGTTTTATATTACCAAGGTTTTATGTGATTTTTGACCTGGAAATAGCAGTGGCAATGCTGCATTTTCTGTGCAATAAGTCTGCAAAAAGGACTAAAAATGTTGAGAACCACTGACAGAGTTGAACCATGTCTTTCTACATCCTGGTGTAATGAGCCACCAGAGAAGGCAGAGTGACTTCTTGTCCTTATGCAGTCAATTTATGTTACTGTTAGTGGCTGTGTAACAGTTTCTCTCTGCTGATGGGTTTTATTTTCCTGCACTGACTTTTTTAAAAAACTTTATTTTTAGTTCTGGTGTCCATAATTCCCAAGGGGAACACGTAGGTCAGAGCTGATCTAGTTTTTCTGATACTGACAGCTTTTGAGTTCTACTTTTGCTGTTTCCATAGATCATCATTTGATGTTGAAACTTCTGCTTTTGTTCTAGCTTCTATGAATACAATTCCTAGCTTTCCACTTGAGTTCCTGTTAACAGCTGAGGTTAAAAGTCCAATGTTCTCAGTTACAAACTGGCCTCTTCCAAGCACCAACTAGAAACCTGAAATCACTTAAGTATTGTATTTTTTTTTGTAGGTGATAGTAGCTATGATGACTGGAAGCGTTACTGGGTTTAAGTAGGAGGATTTTGGTCTTTGGGGGGTGCTGCAGGGGTGGCCTTTTGGAGAAGAGACCAGGGGCTGCCCCGTGCTGGACATGGCCTGTTCCAGACGGCTCCAAAATGGCTCCCCCTCAGGGCACAGCTGAGTCCATCAGCAAAGCTGGTGGCACTTCTGTGATAGCTTAGCTAGCACAGAGCAAAGTGCTTCCCAGGCAGTGAGGAGTGAAGAAAAATTGTGAGAGAAACAGGCCTTGTGAACGCCTAGGTGAGAGGAGAAGGAGAGGGAGCCAGTGCTCCAGGGCAGAAGTTCCCCTGAGGCCTGTGGAGAGGCCCCTGGCCTGTCCCCCTGCAGCCCAAGGACGACCTTCCACAAGGAAAGAGACAGTTTTATTTAAATTCATTTAGTGGTTCTTGTCCAATACCAGACATTTCTACACCATGTAATAATACCAGTTACATTTCTACACCATGTCATTGGACCAATAATTCTACATCAGAGCATTTTCTTACCCGTCAGCCAAATAGTCAAAGCCTCTGAAAGGCAATCCTACTCATACATTTTCCAGTGTATTTTTTCTTACAGAGTGTACAAAATGTGTATTTGTCTTTAAGAGAGTTCAATATACATGAAATTCTTTGGCTTTTTTAAGCTCTGTTTTGATGTAAAATTTTGTCTATCTAGCTTGCCTCTAGGAAAAGTTATTTTATTCCTTCAATCCACACCTCTCCAGCACAAACATACGGGCAGGGGCAGTGACTGTTGGTGCTTTACCCAGGCAGACAAACGAATTGGTGCAGATTATTGTAGCAGGGACCCGTGAGGTGAGACATGTAAAATGCATAGCTTGCTTTCAAAAGAAGCTTGAGTCTTGTGCGAGTTCAAACTGGCTGTAAATTATAATCACCCAATGGCACCTTGTTAGCAGGACAGGTGCGAGAATACGATTAGAGATGGGGAGTAACCTTCCTTTGTTACAAGAAGGTCATCTTTTCAGATAGCAGCTGAGAGCGAAGGAAAGGAGCTGGTACAGTGGAAGCATGGACCAGGGATATCGTTTTTAGTTATTTATTTTTTAACCGGTTAAGTGTTAAACTGTTACACAGAATGTTCTGCAGAAGTTTGTAGGTGTTATATTCAAGAAATGGGAGACGAAATGTGATTGAAAGGGGTCTTACGTTCACTGAAGTTTGCAGATTTTTTTTTCTTTCTGCAGTTTATTTTCCTTTTCTCCCCCAACCCCACCTTGGAACTAGAAGCATAAGCGTTGTTTTTCTTAGAATCACAGAATATCCTGAGTTGGAAAGGACCCACAATGATCAACAAGTCCAGCTCCTGGTTCCTCACAGGACCACCCCAAAACCAAACACTGCTTGTGAACATTGTCCAACGTCTCATCCCCTATAGTCTGTACGTATCCAGGGTTGTCTGCTCCCAGGTGCAGAATCTGGCACTTGCTCTTGTTGAACTGCATGTGGTTGGTGATTGCCCCAGGCATCTTATGTGTCCATCTCTGCAGAGGTGCCTCTGCCCTCAAAGGAATCTGCAGCTCCTCCCAAAAACTTTCTGTTCAGAAAAGTGTTTAGGAAAGTTGGAAGGGAAGATTGGATCCATTTATTTAATTTGAGGATCTTAAGTACAAAATGGCATGATCTTGGAATATTTTAGGGATCCTGAGTTTTCCTCTGAGATACATATTTAGTGCTTTGGCTTCTCAGGCTGTATAAAACTGTTCAAGCACAAGGTAAGGGTCCCCTATGCAGGAGTCAGGGCTTTTCTGGCAGCTCCTCTGGCACTGGGGAATGAACTTCCACAGGAACTGAAACTTTCTTTGTCACTAGTTTTCATATGTAGTAAGTACAACTCTTACACTAAAAAAAAAAAAGTGTACAGAACAGCAGAAGAACTCACAAGCATAGCTGGCAAAAATATATATATAATAAATGACATGTTTTTTCTTTTTTTCTTCCAAAAAAAGAAGCAAGTTCTAGGTTTGCAATCTGTTTATGGAAGTCATTCAGAAAACACATCATTGAGGGCTTTTCCTGAGCGTAGCAGAGGAAATGCAAGGGTGAAAACCTAATGTGGTTTAAATCTGACTTACGGTATCATAATACTGAAAAGTTTGGAGAGCTATTGTAGTTACTTTCATAAAGCTTTATAAATTTTTGATTGAAGTGGAGTAGAGCTATTTTGTGATTTTAAAAAAAAAAATGATTTCTGTGTTTTGTGCTTGCCTTTATCAGTGAAGATACAAAACCCAGGATGATAGGTTTTGGGGTTCCATTCCCCTACTGAGCAATCAGAAGAATCAGAATCAGAAGAATGAACAGGTGGAATGAAAGGCTTTATATTTTTAGTTTTTAAATTACATTTATTTCACATACATGATACGTTTAAGGATCTTCTGGGAAAAGCCTTTGGTGTAGTGAATTGATGTTCTTATGTACAATATTAAAATTTTGTAATTTGGGGAAGTCCAGCAGTTATCCCAGCTAGAGCACAGAGGTGCATTTTGAACACTGCCAAATACATTAACAGGAAAATATATACATATATTTTCAAAGTATTTCGTTTTCATCTATGTTTTCACTGAGTACTGCGTGTTCCTGGGGCAGCAGGAGGAAAGTCCTTGTGGCACTGCAAGAGCTGCCTTGTAGGGAAGTCAGCTCATGGAAGAGCATGCTTTCAGCCTCCGAGTCATACACAAAACAAGCTTTTGGCGGAATGTTCCTTTGGGGTTTCATTTAAAATCCTGTAATTTTTAGCAATCTGCAGAACAGTCATAAATAAAATTTGCAGGAAAGAAGTGGGCCTTTATTTTAGTTATTTTGGGTCCCCAGCATCTTGAATACCGGATAGATTAGCGGTAATTGCACATTGCGTAATACCACTGCTAAGCACTTCTGTAGCCCCTTTCATCTGATAACTTGCAAGCTTTTTATAGACGTCAATTCATTAACACCTCAGCGTGAAGTGTATTGCTCGGTATGTGGAAATCCTGGCTCTGTGACAGCCAGGGATGAAGGCGTTGTGGATGAAGCGGTGAGTTAAACAGTCATAAATCCTGCGCGGGTTTGGGATAGGTGGAACGTAACTGCAAGTCGTAAATCCCCACTGTTATTAATCAAGGTCCAGCCTTTTCCATTTTGTTGTAGCTTCGCCTCTGGACAAATGGGTTTTGCTCTGGAGGGTGTGACAGGTCTGTGACAGCGGTCCTCTAGCCTGGCAGTGAAGGCTGTGCGGGCAGGGTATGTATAACGTGGGTGACCTGGTTGGCTTCTCCATTTGAGGACCACATCTGGTGCAAAGTGGCGTGAATACCTCATGCAAGCTCTGAGCAGCTTTCTGCACATCTCTGTAGCCCCATCCTTTTCCCCTCTGCGTGTTCCTTATTCAGACCCATCTTTGCTTGTGCTCCCTTTTTCACTGCTTTGATTACCAATTACTAGAACAGCTTTTTAAGCCATTTTTTACTGTATTCCCCTTCTGACCACGTTTCAAACCACTTCATCTGTCTCTGCCTGACTTCCACGCCTGTAAAACAGGGATGTTCATCCTGCGCTGACATGGTGGTGCAGGAGCAAAAGGTGAAGCATCTCTGTGATGCTGAACAAATAGCATCATGAGGGACATTAAATAATACTGGTAGGCTGTGACCAGACCTGTAAGCTCCTTACAGCAGAGATAGGGACCTCTGTGTGAAATGCAGTGAAGCCTTTGGAAAACACGTATTAGATATTGGTTTCTACATTAAATTTTTAGTCTTTCATCTACCACCTCGGTCAAATGGGTGCCTATGAAATTTCCACTGTGAAAAGGATTAAAAGGATGCCCTGGCTCAGGGGTGGGTTCCTTGGGCACGTGAATGCACCCAGGATGAAACAAATACACACTGGCAATTTCTGCTCTTGTTTATCCAGCACTGAAGTGTCAGGGCTTGGTAACTTCATTTCATTCAGTGGACTGATGTTTTATATTTTTAAGAAGCTGTTGGAGCAAGCGTGCTGGATGTAACCATAAAAAAAAGAATGCTAAATGTTAAACTGAAGAAGTCAGCTGGGAAATGCAGGTCTGCTCTCCCTTCCCTTACCTGTAATTTAAGTAAACAAGTTCTTTCACCTTTATGCCTTGGCTCTGACATTTTAAAACTGGAAGGAAGGAAAGAAGGGGAAACAAAGATGTGTTCATTTAATTAAAAAAGAAAAAAAAAATGTATTTTGCCCTTGCTGGTAGGATGCTGGGGTCTGCTTTTGACCAAAGTAACAATACACAGCGACAAGGCAATACATTTTCATCTGCTTAAACAGAGGTATAGCAGGTTTTCCTGAGCAGCAAACATCACCAAGCCTCGCTGTAGAGGGCTTTTAGTCCCTTTTATTTATTTATTATTATTTTTTTACTGTTGTTTTCTATTCCTGAATGTTCTTTCTCGAGATGGTCTGAAATCTGGAGCACCTGCTGGGAGCCTCTTAGCACAGGAGCGGTAACCCCATCCTGCACGGAGGCAGCAGAGCCAAGGGGAAGTGCTCTCCGACCGCAGATCCAACACTGCTTAATCACCTCTGCCTCCTCTCCCTTATCTGTTAGTCGTAGATAACGTTTATTCATGGGTCCGTTGAGCAGTTTGTCATCTGTAGATGAATAGCCACATCAGGCAGCTGGCTGTGCTGATGGTCGTGTGGGGTTTTACGGTCGGTTCAGTGATTCTGGGCTCAGGGACGGGGCATTAATAGGAGAGCACGAGGCTGGGTTTCTGCGGAGGTAGGCTCCATGAACCACAGCTTGTCCAAGCGTTCTGGAGGTTGATTTGAGCGCATGGACACCAGTTAATAGTTTTGTTCCTGGAGAACATCCAGGCAGCAACACATGACGGAGAATTGAACTTTGGAAATGGACCTTCAGGTTCAGGTGCTGCTCGTGGCAACTTGAGGTTTTGAGAGCCCCATATGACTGTTTGAGAACATTGCCTTTGTTCTGTCTGTACCTTCAGGTTGATGAGTTTCTGATTATTTTTTTAAATATATGGAAATACGAAAATGTTACAAAAAATGTTACAGAAGCTAAAACCACCTATTTTTGAGTCTTTATTGTGACTTAAGCCTCAATCCATGTTCTAATAATTAAAACTAGTGGCCTAGTGGTACAAGGAACGCTAAATGCTGTGTTCATTATCAGGATAATCATCAAGTGGGGCTGTTGAACATCTTTGTCAGTGACATGGACAGTGGGATCGAGCGCACCCTCAGCACATTTGCCGATGACCCCAAGCTGTGTGGTGCAGCAACATGCTGGAGGGATGGGATGCCATCCTTAGAGTCTAGAGGATGCCACGAGGATGCTGAAGGGCCTGGAGCCCCTCTGCTGTGGGGCCAGGCTGAGGGAGCTGGGGGTGCTCAGCATGGAGAGAAGGCTCTGGGGAGAGCTCCCAGCGGGCTGCCAGGGCCTGGAGGGGCTGTAGGAGAGCTGGGGAGGAACTCTGTGTTGGGGCTGTGGTGATAGAACAAGGGGGAATGGCTTTAAACTAAAAGAGGGGAGATTTAGATTAGCTATAAGGAGGAAATTCTTCCCTCTGAGGGCGGTGAGGCCCTGTCGCAGGCTGCCCAGAGGAGCTGTGGCTGCCCCATCCCTGGCAGTGCCCAAGGCCAGGCTGGATGGGGCTGGGGGCAGCCTGGGCTGCTGGGAGGTGTCCCTGCCATGGCAGGGGGTGGGATTGGGTGGGCTTTAAGGTCCCTTCCAACCCAAACTGTTACATCATTCCATGAATTCCATTCTCTGAACAGAAATGCTCTTATTTACGGTTTTTAGGCAGTCCCAGTTGATTCATCATAGGAGAAAAAGACTTCAGAGCAGACATAGACTAGCAGTGCTGTGTGTGCTGTAAGATTTAATGACTGGTCAGGTACTGGCTGAGTGTCCTAGTGGTTTTAATCATTTTTCATGACCTTTTTTTCAGTTAAGTCATTTTCTCTGCAGTAACAGTAAGAGTGAGGGTTTGTAAAGTTAAAAACAACCAAACATTTACACTGCGTAAGGTCAAATAACGCTGCTGTATAGGTATAGATCCCTCAGAAACTGTTTCTTGGATTTGGGATACTCACGTTTATGGTTTCTAGCACGGAGACAGATAGCTCAGTGGACACGAGATGTTGCATCGATGTAATTGTTTAGAATATAAAGGAAAATTTCAGACCTCCTGTGAGAGAGGTAACACTAAATACAACAAGGAGGGAGAAAGACTGGGAAGTGTCAGATTTGCTTCTCTTCTAATAAGTCTCCTGGGCTTAGGGAGGGCGGGAAAAAAGTCGCCATTCGACTGCATCTTGCTGAAGATGAGTGACAGCCGTGGTGGGGTCTGGTTGATGGCCAGACAGCAGATAGATCACAGCGCAGAAATGCAAACCGCTACGCTGCTAAGCTTAAATTTTCTGAAATGTTATAAGACTACCGAGAGGAAATAAAATCAGCCTCTTCTCCTTGATCCTTACAAATGATGGAGACTAGTCTTCGGGCTGAAGCCATTCTTCATTTAGTTTTACAGGGCTGTGTAGTTTATCACGGCGATTCATTCCTCATTGTGAAAAGCATCCCTCTTGGTGCATGCCGCATAATTGATGGCAATGAAAATGGGGTTTGCAGTTCACTCAGAAGAAAGTCAGACTGGGCTTGCGCTACTTGCAAATCAGTAATCCGAACTGAAAGCAAATTGTTGTTAAAAAAGAAAGTAGTAAAAGTTAATTAATTGCAAGGAATCTCTAGATTGTTTCTTGCTATTTTCTTAAGATCGCTATTTCTCTCCCTCTCCTTCGCCAGGCTCCTGAGTCATTGTTCTGTCTCCATCCCCAGCAACATTCCTCCTGGTCCTCATGGCACTTGGAGTACTGGGGATTATTTTCTGCTGCCAATCCATCAGGGTCAATCAAGAGGTGCCGAAATTTTTGCCTGTGTGATCTGCTGATAAAACAATTCAACCTCTGCTCAGCTGCTTTTTGCCCCGATGTCCCCTCCGCACCCTCCCCATCGCGTCCCCGGGACTGAACACGGGTGCTGCCGTGTGGCTGCTCACACAGGCACGTGAAACCCACGTTTTTTCCCTGCCTGATGGGAGGAGATCAGTCACACGCATCCCTCCAGATCCTCCTAAAGAAGATATTTGGCGTCTCCTCCACGTTAAAAACAATAAATAGAAGTTGTCAAGGACGGGGAACTATTGTTAGTGTAAGCAGAATGGGTACTTATTACCAGTTGTAGATACGCCCAGGCCAATAGTTAAATGTTTTTCTCTGGTTAGTTTGATGAAAGGCAGTAATAGATTTAATTGCTGGTTGTCATTTATAATGTGCTATATGCAGTATTTGAGTTATTCTGATAATGTGTTGTAATTACCTACCATCAAGCGTTTTACAATGTTAAAAACATGATCTTTGAAGAAATGTAGCTAAGTTCTTTGAATTGAAGGCAATAGCTATTGAGAGTACAATATCAGTTAAAAACGTCAATCACCTTCAGTTAGGTAAACAAAATGAAGGGTGGTTGGCGGTTGGTGGTTGTGTTTTTTTTTGTCGTAAATTCTTCCATTGCCCTTAAACCTTCCCAAAAGCTCGGCAGAGTAAGCAACGTGCCTGGAGGGCTGATAAATAAAAGCTATTTCAGAGTTCCCTCCGCACACACCCGGGCTGAAAACTCCTGCGCGTAAAGCACCATCCAGGAAGCCTCTTTGTGTTGAAACCCAGAGGGATTGCTGTTCCTTTCGCCTTTGAGGTCCCTTCCAACCCAAACCTTTATATCATTCCATGAATTCCATTCTCTGAACAGAAATGCTCTTATTTACATTTTTTAGGCGGTCCCAGTTGATTCATCATAGGAGAAAAAGACTTCAGAGCAGACATAGACTAGCAGTGCTGTGTATACTGTAAAATTTAATGACTGGTCAGGTACTGGCTGAGTGTCCTAGTGGTTTTAATCATTTTTCATGACCTTTTTTCAGTTAACTCATTTTCTCTGCAGTAGGAGTGAGGGTTTGTAAAGTTAAAAACAACCAAAGCAGCAGGGAGAGAAAAACTCTCTCGGGTGGGGCTGCCCCTAATTCTGCATGAGGAATGAGCGTGCTAATTGCTAGGTGGGACCAAGTTTTTAACAAGGCAGAGGTTTCCATTCTCATTGACCTCCTGCATGCCCAGAAGTGAATCAACAGCTGCGAACGGAGCATTGGAGGCTGAGCTACCAAAGCTGTTGCGCTCAGGTGGTTCGATCGCGTGCCTGGCCTGGCAAAGGCGGTAAGATGGAACCATCTCCTTGTAGACAAGTGAAGCTCCTCAGCTCTTCAGATACCAAATTTATATGCGTAACAAAGCATCCCGTGGAAGGTGAACTAAAACACCACCTCCATAGACATATTTTAGCCTGGGCCATTGATTAATAGATGTGAATCGCCTAAGAAGTGAGCATCCTTTTTTCCACAGGGAAGCACGTGGTATGTTTATAGTTTTGTGATGGGTTTCGTACTGTAAATCCAGAATTTCCCCTAGCCCATGGCATTTAAGTGCTTGTTCCTCTAATTTAACATACGTTGCCAGAAAAAAAAAGATGAAAAGACCAACAGAGATGCTTTTCTTCATCCAAAATGAACATGAAATAAAATCTTTCTTACGGTTCTTGTAAATTCCTGAAGGTCAGGCAGATCTTATCCGAGACACGTCCATGTTTTAAGGGCAATTTAGAATATTTTATTTTCCTCTACTTTTCATATGAAATCAAACTGGGATAACTGGGGCTGACAGTGGGTGGGTTTTTACAGAGCTTTACAGACATAAATCCCTCTCCGGATGGAATTAGCATCTGGCACGAGGAGAAAACAACATCAGTGTCGCTAACGGGCATTTTCTGAGGCTTCCCCGCATCGGGTGGCAAGTCCCAGCAGCTCAACGCCGAAATGAGTCAAATTGTCAGAAGCCATTAGTGGTTGTCACTTCGTAGCCCTCAAACCGGAGCTCCCCCGTCGGAATTTCAACAGACGGATTTTGTTGGTGGTGGCCTTTAAGTAGGACAATCAGATGTTGTGCACAAACAGCTGGGGTTTAACCCATCCAGGGCTTTTTTGGCTACGGTTTGCGAAGAGCTGGTAAGTTTAGGGGGTTGAGGTTCGGTCCCACGCTCAGCCAGGATCTTTGCAAATTTAGTGAGTCTTTTTGCACTCAAATCCACAAGGATTGGTTTTGAAGCTTGATCTCAGCGGAGATACAGGCCTCTTGGGTGTGGATAGAGGAGCTTCGCTGGAAGCTGTTGGTTTAGGAAGCAGCGGCTTCAGCACATCAGGTCTCTTTGTTCCTTGTCATTCAGTGTTGCTTTTCCTCTGTGTGTTTTTTTTTTGGTTAGGTTTGGGTTTTTTGGTAGTATCAAAATACCGTTATTTTAGTAAATTAGCATTTTAAATAAGTTGCGCGAGGTAAAAGCATAGTTTCTGTGTTCCCGTGGCTCTGTACAAAACAAAGCAGGGCAGTGCTAAGCGATGCTGTTTGTTTATAAACGGGTGCCCTTTCCGCGGATTTATTCCTTAGTTTCTAATTGGGAGCTTTTTGATTGTTAATTAAGCCAGTTTGCCTGATGAAAGGAAAGAGAAGCCTGATTAAGCAGGATGTAAATAAGCTAATACCTTGTAGTGCAGGGTTTGTTGGGAGGTCTCTCAACTCGGTCTGTCCTTAAAGGCTGCTTCTGCACAGCTATTTCAGCTCCTGAATGTTCTTTATCCCTCTGATTTAGCCCTTCTGGCAAAATCCCTCCAGAGCCCTGGTCACTGGCAAAGATTTTCCTTCTTCTTCCTTGGTTTCTCCTGCTCCAGGTCCGTGCTGGAGCTGTGCACTCTAATTCAGCCTCCGCCAGGACATTTGCTGCTCCAACATAACCACTGAAACAAAAGTCTGAGAGGGTTTATTAATTTTTAAATACGTTCCTCTTCTGTTCCTTTCCTAGGAGGGGTGGATTTGGGGAGCCTTAGTGAGGTTATTTTTTCCAGATCCTCAGATACAAAGCGCTGCCACCCCCCGAGGGCATCGAAACTGGTTCCTGGAGAGTTATTTTTGTAGAGGATTTTTTTGCACATAGCCATGCAGAAATAGAAAAGTTTCAGTTTAATTTATATGCTTTGAATTCCCAAATTTAAAGGACATATCAGTAATGGTTTGGTGCTCTAATTAAATACCTAATTACATTGAGCTCATTTTACATTTTTTTTACCAGTTTCTGATGGCTTTTACTGTAACAATCTTTGTTGTTTATGAAATGCAAAGCATATGTTTGAATTCTTGTCTCCTGCGTCTTATCCTTTCGTTGCTCTTTTTTAGAACTGACACATAACTTTAAAAATAATTGCTCAATAAGGAATGCAGTGCAGTTTTTTGAAAGGTACGGACCCAGTAGGCATCCCCTGAAGAAAAAGGAACAGAGATCCAGAGTGCGGCTGCAGGTGGGCACAGAGCAAGGAACCAGCTGGTTTTGTGAGCATCAGAGTGGTTGGAGGCACGTAAGAGTCATTTCCTTCTAGCTTTTGCTTTTGTAATTGTGAATTTTGTTACCCATTAGATGCAACGTGCACCGTTGGGGGGGAAAGAAAAAACAATAACATGAAAATCACCTTGAACTTGGCCTGGAGGTGCTTTTTACAGTAAATCTTTTGACGTTTTTGATGTCCTTGTCATTACAAAGTTGGGGTGAGATTCCCACCTTGTATGACAAGCCACCCCGGGGAGACCAGTTGTGTCACAGGCCGTTAATTTTCGTCGTTACAAAGGATAATGTGGCTTTTTCCTTTGTTGAGGTCCATCACGATTTATCTGGGAGGTAGGTAGAGGCGGCCTAGGGGTAGAGCAAGAAGTGAAGCTTCAAGCTGAGGGACTGTCTCTCGAAATCACTATTAGCCCAGAAGGCTCGTACCGAATGTTGGCAAGGGGTGTGCGACTTCAGTGTCACTTTGGTTTTAATAGGAAACGTTGCTTTATGGAAATAGATGAAGCCTGCATGCTTCAAGGGAACCTTCTGGGGTCAGGAGTTAGGGTTGGCTGCTGCTGGAGTGCGCCCGGCCCACACGGGTGCGTGTTCGGATGGTGTCCTCAGGCCTGTGCATTAGCACAGCTTCCCCGTGGTGCCTGCAGAGCTGGTCAGTGTTCCTCGGCTGGAAAATCACGGCCTTTCATAAAGTGACTGTACAAATCCTGCTTAGTTTTTCCTTTGTTTTAGCTATGTGGTGTGTAACAAACAGCACACAGGTGTATGGAACAAAAAGGTGCCCTCTCTTTTCACGTGTTTGTGCCTCCTTTTTTTTTTCTTTTGCTATTTCTATAGAAATTTTTCTCACTTGCACTAAGGAGGCTATTTAATCTTGTGCTATCTAAGTGCTATCAGGTACTTTTTATTACTATGCAGGTCTCTACAGTAGCTAAGTGCTGGTACAGCCTGATCTATTTTTACAAAATCCGGTGGAGGTGGAGGTGGTTTTAGTGAGAGCATCGCTCACCAGCGCGGGGTTCTCCTCCATTCCGTTCCTGCTGCAGAAATGTAGCAGAAAACCAGCTCGGCAAGAAAAAACACAAAATTTAGGTCAGAAAGAGAGAATGGGAGAGAGAGACCCTGGAGCAGGTCCACATTTAGGTCTGCCCGATTTCACAGCTGCTTTGAAAGATCAGATCTGAGGGCTGATTCTCCTCTCTCTGTTCCCCCTGGAATTTTACTGATTGTCTTAACGTTACAGATTGCAAAGACACAGAGCTTAAATTCCTGCCTTTATTTGTAGCTCATGAGACTGACCATTGATGCTTTGAGAGTTTGTTTGCCAACTGCCGTCACTTTTCAGTGCCACAGAGCCTTGCCTTTTAATTCCATGGCACGAGAGCAGGAAAAAGCTCATTGGCACATGTTGCTTCTTATGAGAACAGACAAAGTGACAGGTTCGCTTCTGGGAAAGGGCAGTTAATCCCCTAAATACCCACCAAACAAGCCTTGTTCACCCCAAGGAAGCAGATGACTGAAACTTTGCAGGACTTCTTTAATTGAGGAGTTTTTAGCAAATTTGTACTTTGTTACTGAATTTACCCTTGCGCTCTGTTCTTTCTCCTCCAGTCTCATAGACGAGGGTCCAGAATCTGAACCACAAGCAGAGCCTGAGTCTCTAGGTCTGAGCCTTCACAAGGGCTCATCAGCCTGTTTACTGGACACTTGGCCTCATCTTCTGCACAAGAACATCTAAACTCATACCAAAATCTGCACGTTGCCTGGTAGTGTATTAATAAACGTGGTGAGAAATTCGCTCTTGCACTGTACGTGAAGTAGGTTGGGAATATCTATTCCCACAGTTCAGTTCTATCCACGGGTAAGTACAGTATGAATATACTGCTTCAGCTTCTGACTTGCATGTAGAGGAGAGAACACCATCTGATTTCTCTGCTTACTACAATAAACGTCAGGAAGGACATGACCTAATTATCTTGCTTCCTGTTTTCCATCTACATGAAGTCTTTCAGCTTTGTGGGTGGTTTTTGAAACCTCTGATTTTTGTCATTGATCCTAGAATTTCCATAATTTCAGTATTCACTAAAGAGTGCAAAGAAGTAAGCTTGTCTTATAATTATGTGATGACATGCAAATAATGTCTCCTAGGTAAAGAATCAAAGTTCCATTCTGATATTGATAAACCTTAGGGAGGAGAAAAACAAACACCCAGATCTTTGGTTTAGCTCCGAACATGCAGGTTCCAGGGTAATGAGTTACCTTGGCTGAAGTCCCGAGGTATCCTCTGGAACAATAATAGATATTTATCTTTTACCTCAAACTTCTCCATCCCGTTTCTCGTTCCAGCACTTCCTTTGTTGCCTCAACACCAGGTTGATGCTTGTAGTTCAAGGGCAGAACACGCGGCATTTTGATGAGCCGGTTCGCAAAGGGTTGAACACAGTAGACTGAAATGTTAATTGTATGCAAAGGAGCCTTGAAAATGTCTAAGAATTTGGGGGAGGCCTGAAGTTTAATGAATCTAGTAACGTCTACATCATCTTCAGATTGTGTGCATTTTCTCAAGTTGCGTTGAGGTCACGTAGAGTTTTTTTTGTGTGTGTCTGTACAAATCATGAGTTTATGGCGTTTATATAGATGTGACACTTGTTGGGCCATGGGTTGTTGTTCAAAGCTCATCGGAGGATTAGTGCAGTCAGCCTCATGAAAGGATATGGACATTTACTGATTTTATTACAGCATTTTCAGTATCCTTGAAAACAGAAGCTGATTTTGTTTTTACCATAGCATACATCCAGTTTTAATTTCAAGATCGCATTGGAGACTCTTCTCTTGCATCCAATGCCAACTAATTTTTTTCAGAAAACATTTAAATATAGTGAAATGTTTGTATCCGTGGAGGAGGGGGGACTGAAGCACAGAGAGGACAAGGTAAAAAAAAAATGTCCATTAAGCTTTTTGTAAATGATTTAAATGCAGAAGATCTGACAATGCTCATGGTGAATTTATGGCTCTCTCTTAGACTTCTCTAGTCAAAGCATTAAAATAATCAAGAATACAGAGTATTTATTAGAATTACTAGGGTAATATTTATCAGAAGAATGATTTAAATATGTTTTAAGTGGCACATTAAGGTGAAGGTGGGGAATTTTTATTTCTCTGGGCTGCATTTCATAACAGTTAATTAAAACAAGACTGCTTGTGGGAAGAGGGTGCTGTCAAGTCCAGTAGGCACTGGTGTGACTTCATTAATCTAAGCATGAATAAATGTGGGCATCCTCGTATTGCTGTTTCCCCTCCGTTTTAATCTCCCACATACCTTGTAAGGGAAGATGTGGAGTGCAAAGGGTTTTAGGTCTGAGAACAAATTGTATGCAGCTATTAACAGCTGGCAGGATGCATGCTTTGAAAAGATTAACCTGTTATCACAACCAGCTAAAATGGCACCATCGCCCTCCGTCTCTCCCTCTCCTCCAATGAATTTGAGCATCTGAAGCCTTTGAGGTGTCAGCGAAATCTGCACCATAAATATATATGTATTTTTTTTTGCCTTACAAACTCTGATCCTCGGGTTTAACCAATTGGACACCCTCTGTTGACAGTACGTGTCATCTTCGCCCTGCGACGATCACTGAATGATCAACAAAAATAACTCCCTCATTGAAGCCGAATCAAAGCCGCTGAAGGGTGAAGGTAACAATCACAGCCTTTCAGCCCGGGCTGCATGCGTGGCGACAAATCTCGAAATCCCCACTACTTGGCCTTCTTTATAGTCGAGCTTCAAAGAGTAGGGCAGTCTGATCCTTGACTTTCAACACGCTTTAATAAGGCTTTTTCTCCCCTTCTCTGCTGTTGCGCATCGTGCATAAATCACTGAAGTTTCACAACACGTTTAGTAATTGCTTACTCTTATTTTTTGAGAGCTCTTCAGCTTTGCTGACCGTTCTGGTGCGGACTGGTGTCACGATCCTACTGAGGATTCATTTCACTAAACTTTCGATTACTTTGCTGCCGCATCAGAGTGACCAGACTGAAAGGAGGGGGAAGCAAACCTTGTTGCAGCAACTAATTCACTACTAGAAGAGTTGCTCTTTAATGTCAGTGCTGTCCCACGGTGACCTGATGCTGAGATGTATTTGGTTCCCCTCGACACGTTACAGAAAATACTGACCTGACCTTTCAAAAAATTTTATTAACATTTATAAATTTTATTTTACTGTGCCATGTTCAGAGAAATTGTTTCAGCTCGACAGACATTGCTTTACTCATTTGTATAACAATGTATTAAAGCCATCTCCCTTTTCCATCCTAAGCTGACTATTCTCATCTCATCTACCCTTTCTCATTTATTTTGTGTATACTGGCTGGTCTTTGCAGGTAAGCTTTAATAAACTGCCTTTTGTGATATTATCTGCTTACTGTGGGCACCACCTAACACACACTCTCAAGGTAAATCTTAGGTGTATTTTGGTTGATTTGGGCGTATTTGGGACCACTTTAGTCACTGAGTTTTCCTGGAGTGGTAAACTTCTGATGAAGGTACATGTGCCTGGTGGGACCCATCTGTCAGCAGCACGGCTCATCGCAGGAATGACCTGGCTGTGCTTTGGATCTAAGCTGAAGTTGTCTTCTGGATCTAAGCTGAAGTCTTCTTTGGAGGAGAAATACGGAGTACGAGCCCACTCTGTACCAGGTTGGCTCGATGGCAGCAAACTCAAGATTTCACTTTTGCCTCCTCTTCTGAATTTAATTAGGAAGCAAAATGAGTTCTGAGGAGGAGGATGTGGTTATCATCCAAAAGTGTACCACGTGAATTAATGCTGGAAGGGCAAATAGTCACTTGGCCGATGTTGGCTGAGGAATTAATGGCTATAAAGACAGTTTGTTGTCTTATTTTTGTCTTCTCATCTTAATCAGACATCTACTGGTGACAATCTTACTCTTGTTTATTATAGGTTGTTTGCTTTAAGAATCTTTTTGCTTTAATAATATAAATTAATCAAAATGGCATACGAGACAAAGAGACATCATGCTGCTGTCTAGAAAGGACAGCTCATCTTATCTAGAGCAGTGGGTTGGATGTGTGGAGTAACCTGTTCTGTGCTTTGTTTGCTTAGCTCTTAGAGGTTGACAATAAAATAAGAATGAAAAACGTATGGTGTACTCCCCAGAGACAGCGGGGAAGGGAAGTAGGCCTCCCAGTGCCTAGTTCCTGGTAGAGCAGCAACATTTGTTGAAGTATTTCATGTGCTTTAAAGGTGAACAAGTTGCAGAATGTCTTCATGCTTGGTAGGCAGAGCTTTAAATAGTCTGCTCTGGAGATACGTATTTTATCTTGGTGACTGGTGTAAGGTAAGGGTAATTAAAGGAGATGGTAACTTTGTTTTGCAGTAAGTGCAACGCAGCAGCAGGACCAAGACATTACTCTGTCTGCGTTATAGTTTTGGTACAGTTCAGTTTAGGTTTTTAGTGGGAAAAGCAAGTTTATTTGTTCTTCGTAAGAACAAATTTTAGAGGAAGACAGAGACTTGATGTCAATCAGTTGCTTTTATCGAGGAAATGGGACCCCACTCCTCCCTGGTCTTAATCACAGATCTCCCACTGCTGCCGTTGCCTACCTTCGGCACAAATTGCTTGGCTGTGTCTGCTTTGCCTCACTGCCCTGTGAAGATTGGGTCGCTTCCTACCTGCTTCTGCTGTGCTTTCACGGCGACTTAATTGCATAAAGACCACAAAAAAAAATTGAGATGAAAATGGTTGTGTCGCTGCCTGGCTGTCGCCATGCTTCTGTTTCCTCCCAGTGTGTAGGATTTTCCAAGCCCATCCCTCAAGCAGCCAGGCAATCATTGCTTAATATGCATGCTCTAATAATGACTGAAATTAATTTCATAGAAATGACACCAAAATAATTAATACGGCTCTCTTGGGCTGCATGCAATAGACGTGATGTGAGGAAGTGGAGATATTAAAGTGTCACTGTCCTGCTCCACACGTGAAATGTCATCAGCAATTTGGAGCAGTCCTGCTTTATTACGGCCATATTACAATGAATGTTTTCCACATCTTCATAGAGTGTCTATTAACAGCATTTCCTTCATTTAAGAAATGGCTCCACTATTCTAATGCAACCCATTTTGATGAATAAATTTAGCACTTTAATGCTATTTATTTACTTCACACTATAAAATGTAATAAGATAAATAATGGGTCCCACAGGGGCATGGGGTAAGTTGGTGATCATCCTCTCAGCAGGCAGTTGAACATAGCTCGAGTAAAGAAATAATGATCAAAATTCACAGTGCTCCCTGGGATGCCATTTATATACCTGAATCTAATAAAGAAAGAATTACAATGCTTAACAACGTGCTTAGCACCGGGATCTGAATGTAATGAGACCGGCGGTGAGGAACGTACAGCCATATTAGCTAAACCCGAAGCGTCGAAGCAGAAGTGAGGACAGCAAGGGATGTGAGTGGTGTGAATGTCCCTCGGTGCGGGGATACCTGTGCTTTTGTTCTTCACTGACTACTAAAATCCACTCCAAGACGCTTCTTCCTCTCCAGCCAACGTAGGTTCATGAAAAGAAAGTCCTGTTTCACTGATCTGATCTCCTTCTATGCTAAGATCACCCACTTAGAGGATGAAGGGAAGGTGGTGAGTGTAGTTTTTTGGGATTTTGTCAAGGCTTTTGACACCATCCCTCACAATATCCTTCTGGACAATTGCAAGAAGAGCAGGTACATGATACTCTCGTTGAACAACGGGCTGAAAGGTAGGGCTCAAAGGGTCGTAGTGAATGGGGCTCCAAATGGCCGGGCCCTATCGGCATTCCCCAAGGCTCAGTCTTGGAGCTAGTTCTCCTCAACATTTTTATCAAATCGGTCTAGATGGTGGAGTTGAATGTGTTCGAAGTAATTTTGCTGATGATACACAACTGGGAGGTGCTGTTGACTCCCTGGAAGGACGAGAGGTCTTGCAGACAGATCTAAATACATTGGAGCGTTGGAGTAATGTCAGACATGGGTACAGGCTGGGAGACGAGAGGCTGGAGGGCAGCTCAGCAGAGAGGGACCTGGGGGTGCCCTGGCATTTGCATCTCATCTGGTTTTGCACTTGCTTTTCAGAGCAGATTTCTCCTCAACAGGAAGTATTTGGGAATTTTGCACTCTATTTAGGTTGTAGGCACAGGAGGACTCTACAAAAAATACATTTCAGAGACTTTGAAAATGATTTTGAAAAAATCATAATTCAGATACTGTTGCTGCAATACATGCAGTCATAATTTTGGCATAAAAGTAATAACAATCTGTCTGGAGACTCTTCCATCTATTTCTTGATCAAGCATTTGAAAAGCACAAAGACGAATAACAGAATAAAATAGTGAAATGATAATGGAGTGATTTATACTTCAGTTTTTACATGCTTTTTAAGCTGTCAATAATCCAGCACATCCCATGTTTAAAAAATAATATGTGTTGGTTTTTTTTGTAATCGTGGGTCTTGCAAGTTAACTCTCGAATCCATTTGCTGCTACATTTGATCTCCTCCAGGAACAAATGATTCTATCCCAAGTTGTTCCTATTTTAGTAACTTGGCTTCTCTTTGAGTTTCTCAGCTGTGGAGTTGGTAAGTTGCTAAAACTTTCTGCCCTGTGGCTGAGCCACTGTAGAGCATCATGAGGAGGATCTGCTAGGATCAGATCACATCAAGGGAGACACAATGCGTCAGTTGATGGGAAGTGGTTAAATAAGAAAAAAGTAAATGAGGCACGTTGGTTGAATTTCCAGTTGACTGAAAGGTTTCCATTTTCAGGTGTGAGCGTTCATTTCCAGCAAAACATCAGGTTTTTGTGGAGAAAATGGACATTTCTCATGAAAAGAAAACCATTCAGTAGAAAATTAATCCCACAATTGTGAAAGATAATTTGTGACCACCCTTAGTCATCAAATCTGGTTGACTACGCATGCACGCATGCACAGCGGATGCGTTGAATGAGAAAGGGGCTGTTTTTGACTAGGACCTCTTCCAACTAGGCCCACACATTAAAAAAGGAATATAATTTACATATCATTCAGACGGCTGGAAATCCCGGTTGTATGGGAGGGTATCTGTCTTCTGTTTGGTTGCTTTTTCATTTTGGTGAAATAAATCCTTTCCCGTGTGGGAGAAGAAAGCTTGCTGTATGCTTCGGTATGCAGGAGCTATTTCACATAACCAATTCAGGCAAGCACTTGAAAGGCATCTTGCAGGAACAGCCTCAATTGGTTATTTTTAGGAGGGGGAGGATGGCATCAGCAAACCCACTAGAGAGATCTCTTCTGCCACCGTATACACATCTCTGAATAAAAGAAGCCAGTGGCTGCCTAATGAAAAGAGAAATTGGAAACCCCATGCAGGCTGATTACAGTCACGCAAATGCTTTTGCCAAGATTTCCACCTTCCTGGACAAAATTTGCTCTCTTTTCTCTGCAGAAAACCTCTATTATTAAATAATTGTTGTGCGGGGGGAGTGGTGAGGGGGTGCAGAGGAATCAACTGCTGGACTAAACAAATTAGGTCAGGGACATTGCGCGCTTCCCTAACGGCACGTTTATGGATGCTGGATGTTATGGGAGGAATGGGGATGAGTAAAGTGTAATTGCTCGTCAGGAGCGAGGTGATTCCTTTGTAGCTGTGTTTGCCTTATTCTCATTGTGGAATTACCTGTTGTCTTGCAGCTAGGACCATGGGTGTCAATCTAATACATGTAACTTGCTTATTCCACTATTACCTGAACACCAAAAGTCCTGTAGAGCCTGTTGAAGGAAATGCATGTATTTCCAGCAAACTTGTTTTTTGTACTGTATTTCTGTTTGGGAAGTAGAAGTTTGAGAGATGGAAGAGCCTTGTTTGAGGTGAAGTGAATTTGGAAACAAGACTGGAAGGTGATGAGGCTGGAAATGGATCGAGTAGCTGGAGTGTGGGATGCTGTTGTAAGTGGTCCAATCTTGGGTGTCTAAGAAGCCTGAAGTGTGCAGGATCTTCCTCAGGTGACTGTACATCAGTGAGGATGATGAAGATTTCTCCTCCTGTTGAACCAATCTTGGCTTGTTTGATTGCTCGTTGCTTAAGAACGGGGGAATTCTTTGGAGAACAGGCCCATTTTTCTCGTCTTTCTCCTTTTGTTCCTTTGGTAGGTATCTCTGATAGTCCTCTGAAGTCCATATCATCCGTGTTTCTCTTATATTCCTGTTAAAACCAAACAAAATAAAAAGTTTTATTCTGACCGTGATTGCACGCTGAAGGAGACATCAGGTTTGCTGTTTGTGTCGCTTTAGGATTAGCTCTTAGTTCAGCTCTTGCTACTCTAATTGGGGCTGCAAGCTAGAAGGTGTGGACCGTGCTCTGCAGACTTCAAAAAAAATAGAAACACAACAGCTCAACACAACTCTCACAGAGGAGAAATCGGTTTATTTTCCCAGCTTTTCCTTCTCAGATCTACACAAGCTGGAAATACATCAAAGGTCAAAGAATTATGTCAGAAAGGGGAAGCAATTTTGGCCTATACACGATTTTCTGCTTTCGCCTGCTCCGGCAAGTTAGTTTCTCTGTTCTTTAATAATGTCGTTTATTACTGGAGATTGGTTATAGACTTTCCGCGAAATAAAACTAGGAAGCAAATCAAAACTTTCCTTTTAACAACTTGGCTGACTTGCACCTTTTCAGCTCTGCTTCTGGCAAGGAACACATTAGAAAAATCTGACTGTGACCAGTGAACCTGGATGGGAGGACTGAGGCTTTAATGCCTTGTTTCCAAAGTATTGTGTGCTTCCATGGGTGACAAACATCTCATTTTGGGGGGAAGAGCTGGGTTTTGTACGAAGCCTAAATGCTTCTGCAGATACTAGAGATTCACTTGGGTTGATTCCAGGAAAATATTTAGCAATCTGACCTAAAGCCTGTCTAAACCAACAAGCAGTTTTCTATTACATCCCTTGAGCCCCCCAAGTGGAGTGAACGCTGTTTTACGTAGCACAGTCGTGACTCTTAGTCATCGTGTTTATAACCTACACGTCTTCAAGGATAAAACCTTAACGCACGCTCCTCAGGAGAATGGGATGTATATCAGGACTCCGGGGTCCCCTTTTACACCTCACTGCTAGGAAGAAAAGCTTTTGTCTAGAGTTGTGGGGAAAATATCCCGTTAATCTCTGTATCAGCATCGCGTTCTCGGATGTGCGTGTATGGGTCATAATTTGCTGTAGTAGAAAAACAAAGTACTTGGGGAAAAACATAACGGCCTGCAGAATTTGAGGTATTGGATGAGAAGTGTTTTTGTCTGGGAATTGTCTCACCTTATGCAACTTCTTACACAAAACTTTTATAGGCTTAGAATAGATTTTGCTGAGTATTTCTGTTATTAGAGTAACTAATCCTTAAAACCTTCCGGTATTTACTGTGAAATCTCTTTTAATTTTGTGATCACTGGGGCATTGGAACATTTTGCACTTGCATGTGTGTTAAAACATGTGCAGATTACAAACTTTAATACTTTTTTCTATTGAGACAGAGCCCTGGGGTCTGTTCAATCTGCACGTTACAGGTAAGGAACGAGAATAGGGAATGACAAGTCACAGAAAGGAGCACTTGAATTGATCAGGCACTTTTACAAAGACAACTCCTCTTTATTTATGCAGATTACTACTAACCCATCCATTACTCTCTCTTCTAATGTCTTCATAAACGCAATGTTTTCATGCTTTTGACTCCTGTGTTTAAATTTAAACTTTAATCATCCGAGGGCCTTCTTGGGTAATATTTCTGTTTCTAATAAGCCATGGAACTCCCCAGTTTTGGAAGCGGTCGCTGAGTTTCTGCACGTACCTTGCTTCCCCCTTAACCCTGTGATGACTGATGCTAACTAAGGTGCCGTCTTTTCAGCCAACTTTGTTTTCTGAAATACTTGGTTGGAGAAATTGTAATTTCAAAACACGTTTCTTTTGACCTGATACAAAACTCCTCCCGACCTGTAGGTGTAGAGGGAGTATGGGTCAAGTCCTTCGACGGTCCTAGCCCTGTGAGCACAGCTACTAGCAGGATCTAGGTGTTAAGAGGATTTAGGATAGCAACTCCTGGACATTGTGGGCCTGTGCTTCAACATGGTCTTCAGCTTTGATTGGTGCACTTCGGTGCACATTGGTATGAATCAAGTAGATACTTTACCTCCTCAAGACATTTTGGTGTTGACGGTGGGGGAGAGTAAGGATGTTGACTCGTAGCTTTGAGGTTGTGTTTGCTTCTAGGTGTTTTCTTCCCTTTTGGTTTGCTATAAGACTCCATGAAAGAGTGAAAATTAGGAGCCAAATTGTTCATTCCTGAAGCAAAATCCAGAATGAAGAGATGAGGCTTGAAACCTTCCCTGCAGGTGAAATAAAAAGGGGCTCCAATGGGTGAAGAAGGGGCTGAGATCGATATCGAGACCCTCCTATGAAAAGTATGCTGGCATCAAATTCCTCCTTCCTAATTTAGGAAATTTACTCATAAATGATGTGTGCTGATGGCTCAGAAAGAGAAATAATCTCTGGTAACAGCATCAGCTGCCTAGATCTGCTGTGCTGCAGTCAGCCAGGTAAACCTGGATGGAAAATCATGGTATGCAGGAGCAGAGGAGATACCATGCCTAGAGCACAAACCCAACTCGACACAAACTGAGGAGAGGGCATGTTAGAGCTCTGATACTTCGTGGAATACCTTGAGCAACAGGTTGGTGTGTGTCTGCGTGGGGAAACTGTTGTGGTTTGAAGTGGGGATTGTATCCCAGATGCTATGGCTGCTCGCTCAGGTGCCATCTCTGAAATGGAAGGCAAAGAACTCAAAATAGTGATGAAAACTTCTTTGGAGTTATTCAGGGTTGGGAAGGGGGTGTAGCCTCACTTTTCCAATACACTCAGAAACCAGAAAGGGGATAGGAAGAACAGTGAAGAGAAAAATGCAAGCCTGAACTGCTGGCTTCTGCATGCTGTGCTTAGAAGAAATTGTGGTTTCAGGTCCAGTAGGAAAATAGCTCTTTTTAACTGCTCTTATCAGCTTTATTGGCAACAGTGCTACTCTGTAGCCTGGGAAGTCGTCACTTCCATCTGTGCATTTCTATCCCAAGATGGGAGAACCTCATGACACACCAGAAACACAAGCTGACGCATCTTTGATGGCACTGTTCTCATGATGCTAAAGATCCCTCCACACTGGTAATTAACTCAGGGCCTTTTCTTCCTAATTTAAAATTAGTTTTGATGTCCAGAATTGCCTTTGGCTACTGTTCGAGTGAATTAGGATTTGAATATTTTCTTGTGTTTACTAACTCACAGTGGAATGAATTTGGAGTCAGATCATCGGGGAGTTAAAATAAATGTATTACCATGGTATTAAACAAATTTAAACCCATGGATGGTTTGGCCAGGGGACTAGAAGAGGCTGTGTGTTGGATTATAATGAGTAAGCAACGTGTAATGAGGTTGAGTTTCAGAAAAGAAGGCTATACCAGGCTGGCTTTGTACCTTGTGCCTAGTTTTCCTAACGGGTAACAGACATGAAACAAATTAATATGCCAGCAAATTGGAGGCTGGGAGGAGAAGAAATCATCGATACAGCTTTCAGATGCAGGCTCCTTCATTTTCAGCGGGTAGTTGCAGCTTATCCTTTATGTGTTTGGTGTTTGGGCCTTGTGAAGAAAACATTTCAATGAAGAAAAATAGATCAAGGCATGTTTTCAAAGCCAGCACTTCCACCAGAACCTTTCAATCTCCTGGTTCATTTTCTGTACACCGTGACCCTCTTGAATGTCATCTGCTCTTTTCCAATTGTAAAGCCTTTCTGTCTCCGCTTCTTCCCCTTGCGGATCTCATCTCTTCTGAGCTGTCCTTTCTTCCTTTGTGAGCCTTCCCTCCTCCTCCTCCTCCGGCTGGCTCATTCGGGCTGACACCTTTTGTTAGTGTTATCAGCCAGATTAGAGGGCTAAGATTCGGGGGGGAACTGATGCAAATTCTTCCGGGTCAACACGTTCGTTCTCAATGAGAGCGCTCTTTGATTGCTCAGTGCAAGTGATGATTGATCGATAGCAACTTTGTGGTTAAGCCTGAGATCTAATTAGTGTGGGCTTAATTAGCTGAATACTGATTGAGAGGGAAATGGGGGTTTGGAGAAAGGGGGAGAAAGGAGCTGGGATTGATTTTTCTCTTCTTAATGGACCCAAACCTTGTATTTCTTGGGGTTTTAGTAGGCGGACTTGCTGGGCAAAACAGGGCAAAAAGCCTTTAAAATATTCAAGTCAGATGCTTGAAATTTTGGCAGAGGACCTTGGTTAGCATTGGCTTGGCCTGTGATTCATTGTAGTTCTGCCAAGTTACTCCACCAATCCACCACGGGTCTGTTCTCATGGCTGGGAGATGGCATTGGGTTGTCTCTACCATGCTATTCTGTAGACTTACTGCTTTCCCCTCTTGACACTCTCCAATATTTGTCCTTGTGTCCTTGTGTCTTTACTGCAGGTGTTTGAATGCACATCCCTTGACCTTCCACTAAAGGCCATGATCTTGCTATTTTATTTTTTTTTAATGAAACTTTTTGGTGTAAGTTGAAACCAGCTTCCGTTCTTTGCTTGTAGCGGATCACACATCATAAAATACGTGTGCATAAAATTTTAAGTCTCAAAGATATTACAGCTTAGGCCCTGGCTGTTCAAAGCAAGATAATCTGTGCTGTGGATACATCTGTTTGTGTCATTACTGACACCCTGCCTATTTGCAAAAAAAGAAGAACCAGCTCTTGTTTGCTTTATCGCATTATTTAGTGCAGCTTAAAAGATGAGGTTGTTACAGAATCTTTCATTTTGCTGCATTAACGAATGTTTGCGGACTGTATGGACTGGGTAAAGCCATTCCTGCTCTATTCACACGTTCATGGCTTGGAATTCAATCCATGAATCAAGTCGTATAATACAATAGCGGCGTCTTCAGGCAACTGTGCAATTTAATAACAGCCCTCAACAAAGCAGGTTTGCGTTAGGTCTGTGCCATGGTTCACGAGAGGTTTTGCAGAGAAATCAGGCTCTGTTTATCCGTCTGTCTCATTCATTTCGTGTTTCGGTGTCGGTGGGCTTAATAACGTCTCAGGCTCCTGCAGGAGAGAGATGGATTTTGAAAAGGGAAGGAAGAAAGAGTGGGCAACAGCAAAACAATCTCCCTGTGTGTTTTACTCGGAGTCCCAGTGGATTAGCGATAGTCGTTTGCATTAGCAATGACAGTATAGAGATGATTGCTCTTCCCCAGGGACTGGCAGGGATAGAAACGGTGCTCCATTATATGGCTCATTACTATTCTCCATGCTAAGTGGCACAGTGACTGGGGAGCCAAAGGGCAGAGCTGAGCAGTGGGTTTAAGCTAATAAAGTTGTATGAAGCAGGAGATGGGATTGCTAAAACAAAAGCTTTGTTCCAAGGCGTTTGAAAGTATGTTTTTAATTTTAACTAAGTTTAAAATGTGGACTTTTTGTGTTGGCTGTGCTTAGTTTAATTGAAAAAAAAAAAGTGCTTTTCCTTTTGTTAGCTTTATTGAAATCGTATGTAACAAACTCTAATTGCATTGTGCTAGAGGACAGTTTCCTCCCTGATTCAGGTTTCTGGTGTTGTTTCTCTCCCCTTTGTATAACTGAAATGATGGAGAAGGGGCCAGTCTTGAGGATTGGATTGCGCTAAGTTCACGATAATCCTCCCTCTGAAAGTAAATCAGTGACCTTCCTACCTCTGAGAAAGAGTTCCTCAAGGCTTGCTCTTCCTTTCTGCTTAGTCTTTGCATGGAAAACAGGTTTCATGGTCTTAATTCCATCGTTCTCTCCCTATGTCATTGTAGAGTTGTGTTGCCTCATTGTCCTCTTCATCATTTATAAATGACTGTAGTCGTTCATAATTCACAGAATCACAGAATTTCTAGGTTGGAAGAGACCTCAAGATCATCGAGTCCAACCTCTAACCTAACCCTAACAGTCCCCACTAAACCATATCCCTAAGCTCTACATCTAAACGTCTTTTAAAGACCTCCAGGGATGGTGACTCCACCACCTCCCTGGGCAGCGTGTTCCAGTGCCTAACAACCCTTTGGATAAAGAAGTTCTTCCTAACATCCAACCTAAACCTCCCCTGGCACAACTTAAGCCCATTCCCCCTCGTCCTGTCACCAGGCACGTGGGAGAACAGACCAACCCCCACCTCGCTACAGCCTCCCTTGAGGTACCTGTAGAGAGCGATAAGGTCGCCCCTGAGCCTCCTCTTCTCCAGGCTGAACAAGCCCAGCTCCCTCAGCCGCTCCTCGTAGGACTTGTTCTCCAGGCCCCTCACCAGCTTCGTTGCCCTTCTCTGGACCCGAGAAATTCATCTCTGATGTTGCAAAACTTTACAACCACTAGTAAATAACATCCCACTGGCGTGATACTTTGTTTTTATTGCAAGTAGACCATGTTGTGGACAAGCAAATTGAGATAAAATGGCAAAATCATGAGGTCAGAGGGCAAAGCATCACCAAAGTTAGCGAGCTATGAATTTTTAACAATCAGCAGACAACAGCAGCTCTGAATGGAAAGGTAGTTGGAAAATCTGTTGATTTATGAAATAGTAGATGAGAGAGGAGGTCCATTAAGAACACTTCTTTATCTATATATTCTTCTTTATCTAAAACTGGAATATTTCACATTGTGTTAAATCAAGGCAAAAAAGGATTTCTCAGTGATTTTGTAGTGTGTACCTCAGTTTATAGCATAAAATTTTGTTACAATTGGTCTAATATAGACCAATAGAACTAACATAGACTAATTGATCTAATATATATAATTTCAAATTTCTGTTACCCTTCATAAGAAAAGCATAATTTCCAGGACCAGGGTTGAGCTGCAACACAACACGTAGCTTCATTCATGCCTGACCACACGACACCGTAATTTTTGCCAATATTTCACTGCCATTAGGTCTACAAAGTAGTTATTATTTTGACACAGCTGCGTGAATGTACTTACGACCAGCTTAGTATGTTGTGTGAAGACTGGCGATTTCCTGGACTCTTTGAAAAAGGAGAACAAAGGTACGTGGTTTGGAAGAGACTGCCCAGTTCTGTCATTTGGTGAAACTTGCGCATTTTCAGTCAGGCCGTAGAGTTTGCTGAATGCCAGGATTTTTATGCTCTAAGAAAGATTGCATGAGGGCTGGGGCCGTAGTCCGCCCTGTGGATCTGTAATGCTGAGAGCTGAAGAAGACATAAATATATAGCTGAACGTCAATAATACGTTCCCAGGAATAATCCACAAATAATGCATGGCTTACTTAAGGCACTGCATACCGAGCAGTAAAGTTCCTGGTCCCGTAACCAGGACGTAATTGGGTTTGCTGCGATCGACTGACCAAATACGTTTGCTGGGTTCTTTCTAAGGGGTAAAACAGTCCCTATATAAGACATCCGGGACACCCCTCATCCCTCAGCTGGGTTTGGTGGGTGTGCTTGCTACTCTGTGCTCATCGCCTCCCTCCCCAAAAGCAGCAAGCACTTGATGAGCTCTCCAAAGCCAGAACAGGTCTCCTCGACTCTTGGATCATGTTGAGCATCTCTTCTAAACTGTAAGGATTAAACCCTTTTTGGTGTAATTACTAGGAGCTTAAATTCTCATTTGATGAAACTTTTGAGATATGAAGCTGTGATGTGTGCAATTTCCTCTTACATTGTACATGGTGAAAAAAAAGAGTGGGTAAGAGAGAGATTTTCCTCCTGGCACAATTTTAAGGATCGTGGCAGGTGATTTGTAAACTGATTCAGAAATGGTTGTATTTTATTCTCATTCTGTAAAATGCTCCCCACCTTGTCTGGGTTTTGAAGCTGCCATTGAGGTGTCTTGTCCCTCCGAACTGGAAGGGAACTGTTTAAGTTCTGTACTCCGAAATCTGTGAATATTTGCTCGATAGGCACAGGGTATTTCGAGCAAGGCAGCTCTGTCGTTCTTTGCAAAAGCTCTCAACCTCCTTGCTTATGTGATCTGTCGTCAACTGCAAAGTCCGTGGCCATATTCCCAATCCTATCAGCAGAGCCTAATGAAGGGGCAGGATTTGATTGTTTTTCAAAGTCTCTTTGGGTTGCTGGCGTTATCCATCAATCACAAAGCTGCGAAGGAGCCTGTTGAAGCTGTGCCAGTTCCTTTTGCCCCAAACCGCGCGGCAAGCTGCCAAAAGCTTGCAGGGAACCTCCAGGCACGCCAGCTTGATAAAAATGCAGATACGAAGCCGGTGTAATTGAGAGCGCTCGGGGTGTCCTCGGGCAGATCTGGGCAGAGCTCAGGCTCGGAGTGCAGATGGATGTTTTCATCCTGGATTAGGTTTTTTATCTGCGGAGTGTCAGAACTCAGTGAGCGGGTAGGGTCTCTTTACAAACCCCAGAGCATGGGTATGTATTTCAGAAGAACAGCCAAATTGGGCTACTCATACAGAAAGTAATACCCAGCCTAGACGTACGTGCTTGTTGAGACCCAAATAATCCAGCTTTTGAAACGCGCTTCAATCCTGTCGCTTTGCAGTAGTGGCACTGGGGTTGGCACCCTGGAAGGCAGCCTCTCTTTATTTACAAACTTGTGTAGAATCAAGGAGTTTCTATTCAAAGGTAGAACGGGCCAAGCTTGCAAACGCTGTCCTCTGCCTTTCTAAAACTGTTTCTGGAGTAATACCCTGCAGCACGAAGGGATATGAAAGTGAAATGTGTTAGCCAGTGACTGAGGTTAGAATGGGCGCCGTATATCTTGGGTTCTGTTGTAGCGTGTACTTAAAGGAAATTATTACTATATTAAATCTTTTAACTCTTAAACTTTATTCTTTGCCTGCCGCAGGTAACGGGATACATCACTGCGGTTAAAGTCTTTATCTTGGCTTTTATAATGTACTGTGTGCCAAGCTCCAGCACGAAGGAATAAACACTTTTGATCTAACTCTGATCCATAGTGCAGTTTACATGGTAAAAAGTCTGCTGTGGTGTTAACTGCTCTCATCTTTATTCATGTCCCGGGATGATTCAGCCTGTGCCATATGAATTACCGGCTCAGGAGCTCTTTCAGAACTTGTCCAAGTTTACAGCGGTGCCTGGAGCAAGCAGGGGTGTTTATTTAGGGTCTGCAGAATGGGATCGTCTTCATTCACAGGGCTTGGTGGGAGTGTACAACTGGGGGGCTGCTGGCTTTAACAACCTCCTGTGAATGCTGTGAGAAGGAGCTACGAGACTGATGCCAGATTGATGATGTCTGGAAGCCTGAAGTCCCGTGTGAACCCAGAACGGAGCGGGACCGGCAGCTCCCCTGCTATCGGGAACAGCAGCAGGGCCGGTAACCGGCCCCTCTCGGAGGCGTGCTGACGGTAATTGCTGCATTAAGTTCCTCGTGTTTGTTCCTTCTTACTGTAAATTAAGAAAGGAAGATTAGGGACTTGTCTAATGTGGAACTGGATGAGGTTTGCAAATAGACATGCGTCTTCAAAAAGTCATTTAGAGCAATTATTTTAGAGCAGTTCTTTGCTGATGGAGACAAAATGCACTATTAAAAAAAAAAAGATAAGGCTGGTGCAGCAGTTATTTGCCTAATGTACTCCAGTTTATGGCTTTTTAGTCTCAAATGACACAAATCCCCAGTTTCATATAACTATTTTTCCCTATTAGCAGTGCTTTGGAGTTGCTGGACCCGTGGCTCGGCTGCTGCAAACCTCAGAGCGAAGCTTTGGGCTCTGCTGTCAGGCTGTATTTAGGTGGATTTTGCTGCCTGTGATGGGATGACTTGAGATCTTCATTTCACTACTTCAGTGTGCATTTTTACTCTTAGAAAGGTAGCCTAAAGGAACTGCGTTTCCACAAGGGACACGAGAGGCAGCAGCAGCAGGACAAGGTGGCTTCCTCCAGGCAGCTGGGACCAGGGGAGATTCGAGACGTAACGCGCGGTCACACCAAAGCTAACGCGATCCCTGAGAGAGGGAACGCTTCTCAGTGAGTCTTTGCAAAGAGGCAATAGCAATTTATCTTCGTGTCAGTGAAATGACATAGAAATACAGATTGTTTTATTTGCTTCTCTTCCCGGGGAGGCTGCCCACTCCTCTTTAATTCACTTTGGCTGCGTCCCCCAGGGGTCGATACCTTTCCGACTCCAAAACCAACCCTCTGCTGCTCCAGGGCTAAGCAGTCATCGCTCTTGGAGGTCTGCACAGAAGCAGAACGCACTCCTGAGCTTCCAGGGATCCCTGAACAGGGAACACGTCTGAACGGTTAGCAAAGGAATCGGGGATCCCTGAACAGGGGATCACTCAGACATGCTTTGTGATGGCTCGTTGCCCTCCAAAGGAGACCTGAAATAAGAGGCAGAGGCGAATGCTCCTGGCTCCCTGCCACCCAGCTGGGTGTCTGCTAGGACACATCACAGGAGACATCTAATTTTCCTCGATGGGTTTTTAAACCATAGTAAGAGGCAGACTTCTGCACTTTTTCACAGGTGATTGAAAAAGTGACAAACGAGTCCAGCTGCTCAACTTTGTCTTTTTGCAGTTACAGCAGGAGAGGGACTCGAGCCCGGAGCTGATCTCCTTGTCCTCAAAAAGCAGCTGGGAAACGTAGCAAAAGCCTTTGGCTGCACAAGAGGCCTCTTGCTTTGCACACTGTGCCTTGTATTCCTACGAGCATACTGCAGATCTCATCCCTTGTGCCCCTCAGTCCAGACTGAGGTGTCCTGTCCTGGGCCTGTGGTGTCAGCACATCACAGGAGGACAGTGGATTGCGATGTCTAGAGATGCCGGATGGCCACTGCAAATGTGGGGACTGGACAGGGGAAGGTTGTTTCTGCTTGTTAGAAGATCCAGTGTTTGGGTTCCAAGCACTTTCCTCGGGGCACTCCCAAGAGCATAGTTATTATTATTTTTTTTCCCCTTAATAAAAATGCCGTGTTAGTCCAAGATCCACATACCATTGTGATGGGATTCTGGAAAGCTGCTTGCCCTGTGCATGTGCCACCAAGGGGACGATAGCTTCTCTTTAAGTCCTGACATATTAAGTTACCAAGAGCTCGGAAGGGGCCTAAAGAAAGTTTTGGGGGGAAAACTTTGCATGACTCTTCCTTTTGTGAAGAAGCATACAACCAGAAGTCTAACTCAAAGCTGAAATGCTTAACAGGGGTGCCCGGAGCAGGGAGGCATTTTGCAGAGACTTCTCCTGCTGCTCTTAGTGCCAGCACCTCTTCTCCGTGGCTTCCAGTTTGTTGTTTTTACAGGTAATTTGTTCTTTGTCCTTCCATCTGAATCGGAATTGTGACCTGCCATTACCACGTTGCTCCGGTTCCGTGCTCGTGGCGATTTGTGTTGACTTGGTCCGAGCTAACGAGAGGTGTCTGAGCTGCAGCAGAACCCAGGTGACCTTCCCTGCCGCCCCACCATGTTCTGTGGCATCTTGCACCAGCTCACCTTACATTTTGTTGGTAATTAAACCAGAATCTTGAGATTCTGATCGTTGCTTTTCTTATTTAGCACCCTCCACCCTCCCGTAAGTGGCTCCGTTTGCCAGCTCGCAGGTCTGGAAGCGTGCATCAGTGGGGCTGCTGCTGCCACGTAGCATAGAAACATCTTCGGGTGTTTTACAGACACGGATTAAAATCCTGTTAGAAAACCTGCATGCCACACAACCAGTGGTGTAGGACACCAGGCGGAATTTGAATCTGTGGCTGAGAAAGCAAAGCCTTACTCAGTTAAGCTGCTGTGACAGCAGGTTCAATGTGGGATCGTGTCCCGTGGTTAAGCGCGGCGATTTGGAAGCCGCTTTCCTCTCTTAGCCGATGCCTACAGCCCTCGCACGAGTGCCGCATCGTGCTTTTCTTCACACAAACAGGCCTGAATTGAACACCTTGCCATGTTACGGGATGTTATTGGCGAGTTTTAAAGACGTACACAGTTTTAAATGGCACAGTCATCAGTCTAACAACATGATATCGGAAGAGGAGATGAGAAAAAAAATATTAGCTGGGTTGTTGATGAAACAATGGGAGATAAGGTGTACAGCAATGTATCTATTGAACAAAAGCAATCGAAAATGAACTGTATTATTTCTCACTCACTTGCTCTGTCAGTGATTGAGGCATTTCAGAGCACAACCAGGAAAATAATAGGTTGCTTTCACAATGGTAGAAGTTTAACAAATGCTCCAAATCATTCATCCAACATCATTGCTGTCGTCGGTGAGAGCTTTAGCGCGTGCTATTGATGCCTTGCTTCATTCGTATTGCTGCTTTCTTTTCAGATTCAATCTCCCTGCAATGGAGGACTGAACATTTCAATTTGCTACCCGTAGAGCCGTATTGAAATGCTCGGGCTAAAATGAGAGCGATGATTTTGGGTGAGGCTGAAAGCAGAGGCTTTGTGGAAGGCATTCCGCACAAACCCTCTGACAGGACCTGCTCTCAGTAGTGCATCTCCTAGCTGTGCGTGACACAAGGCCAGCGGAGGGTGTTTGTAAGTAAAATATTCTCACTGATAAGCACTTTTGCATTGTGTGGATGTCTAAACCCGTGTTATCCTGGCGTTCCCTTTAAACCACAAAGTTTGATTTCACGCTCCTTCTGCTTGGCAGAACCTTTGTCTTTAGACTTGGTACACATGAAGGAGCTCAGTGCAAGCCGTTCATTCAGCGCCTCTTACACAACAGCTTCTAGCTTTTGGTTCGTCCATAAGGTGGAAACACAGTGAGTAGCCCCTTAAACACTTGCTAATGATCCTGTGGGTCATTATGATCCAATGATCCTCAGCTGGTTAGTCTGCTGGCATTTAAAAGGGGGCAACTTCTTTCTAAGGTGGCTTCTGTCTGAAGTCGTGTGTTTTGAAAGGTTCATTGTTCCAGTTTTGTGGATGGAAAAGCAGAGATGTGGGAGAAGCACTAAATAACCTGGCACAGCAAGAAGTGAACTTCTCATCTCCCGGTCCCTGTTCCCTGTCTCTAACCTCTGCAGACCCTCTCTGTTGCGGTGTGTCTGAAGGCTTCTTGAGACTTCGAAAACAATCAGAGCAATAAAAGCAATAACGTGCTGGTTTATAGAGTGCGTGAGGGGGAATACAGTCCATTACCCAATTCTTTGTCCAAGAGATGACCTTTCTATTTAGCTGTGAATGTAATGCTATTAGGATCGTTTTCTCTGTCATATATCCCCAGGGCTCTGCCTCTTAATTCCTCGTGCACGTGTAAGTACCCTAACACAGAACACAGAAGCAAGTTTTCTTTCAAAATGGGACTATTTGGCGTGGAGGGTGGAATGAACTGGAAAGTGGTTTGGCTGCCATCCACGTGATGCTGCTGTAAGTCCTCAGGGCGGTGTGTTGCCCTATGGGCAGCAGCACCAGTGGAGAAGCAAAAAAATGAAGCTAAGGAGAAGGGAACGAGAATCACCTTGATACCATCTTTGCCCAAACTGTTGGGACAATATTTCTCCAGGCATTTCTGCTCTGATCACCATGCAAAAACTCGAGTTGCCTTCAGAAAAACATCTTAAAAGCAGAAACTCAACGTTTGTACGGCATGTTGCAGTGGAAGTGCAACGTTCCCAGATGTTGTAGGGTGCATGTCCAGATTTTAGCCCAGCCCATCCTAAAGTGGGCTGAAATTAACTGCTAACGGTGGCTATAGAATAGACCCCATTAGCTGCCTAATACTTAAGCTCACCTTCAACCTGCATTTAGTCCAGAATCCTAGAGATTAAAGGCTTGGCATGTTAAAAGCCCATTCATTACCAAGCTGAGGGTACAGCCAGTTCTTCAAGGCTTGGGTCTTAATCATCAGCAGCGTAATTTGGCCCACTAGAAACTGTAAATACACAAGCTATCATGTGCAGTCCTCTTCAGGGTTCATTTCTATTCAGAAATGTCATCAATTAGTTAAACAAATGAGGCTTGCTTGTATTTGTCAGGAAGTAAGAGCATAACATCGCCTCTTTGAACACAAGTTTTTTTCTACCTTGATCTCCATGGACCCGTTTCAGATTGCTAGAAACGTTTTCTCTTTTTTTCTTCCTGTTCTCATTTATATTTTGTATTCCTGTGGCTCGCTGCGCACAAATCAATATAATAGCTACTTGCTTCTGATTTAAAACTTTTAGCTTTGAATGCAGGCATTAAGTTATCTTGGAGAAGCTGCTTGAGTCTCGGTAATTCGTAGGCTTGTTGCTAATATTTAGCAGGTACAATTTGTACTTTAACACTTTGCGCTTACTTGCTTTATCTCCTTCCAGTGATCTTTCCCAGTGTCTCCTTCCTGGGCTTTGGTGTCCCTCAGTAACGTGGCCCAAGATGTCACTCATCCAGTAGCCTCGCAGCATTTGCTCCATCTTGGATGAAGCCAGGAGACTTTTCTATGGTTTTCTCTGTCTAGGAGTGATTGGCAGCAGATAATTCATGGGAAGGTTTGCACTTCCTTCTGCAGAACGTAAGCACTCGGGCTTTCTTCTCTGTCCTTGCCCTGTGGCTCAGCAGCATCTTGAGGAATGGTGCCCAGTGCTTTCCACCAGGGCAGCCAGGAGCGGGGCTGCCAGCAGGGCTCTGCCATTCCTCTTCAGCTAACTGATGTTTGTGCTTGCCCTAAAATCCTGCTCATTAATTCCTCTTCCTTCCAGCTCAAGGGTGATTCCTCTAAGTCCTACTCTTGTACCCATCACAGAGGCTGGGATGTGACTGCAACAGTTCAGCTTTCAGGTAGACCAAGGGGTGTCAACGGGCTCCCGCTACCCCCGGTGCTGGCTGTAGGTCTCAGAGGAATAAATCCCCAACACCATCGTCGTTAGGGCCCCATCTGAGCCTGGCTTGCTCCTTCCACAGCACGATCAGCTGATCCGGGGAACAGAGGTACAGCAGCCGCACGTAAAGGTGCTGTGACAAAAAGAAGCTGTCAGCCGAACAGCCGCAACAAACACGGTGATAACCTTTTGTTTCCTATCACAACTAAAGCAGTGCACTAGGATAATCTCATCGGTTGAAGGAGAAAAATTATGGACTTTCCTCTGATATATTATCTGTAGATTGCTTGCCTCGTTTGTTGTAAGTCAATATTTTGCCCACTTGCTGTGGAAGTCTTGCAGAACATGGACATTTAATTCTGAAGCTGTTTCCATTGGCATTTCTTTAATAAACTCTCATAATTTATAGACTGTGTTTTACATCTTCTCCTCATGCCCCCGGAGTTTGTTCTAGCCAGCTATGAAGAAATGAGATATTGAGTTGTTACTCTTCGTGATTAAGTCAATAAAATCCATTTGTCTTGTTAAGTGAGTAGCTCCGTTCGGTGCATTGCGCAATCCCAGATCCTACGTTTTGGGGTGAAAAAACAATATCCAAGGCAATGATTAATTATTTGAAAATCGGAGCTGACCATCCAGGACTTGAGCTCAGCTGTGCTCGCCCCCGGCTGTGGCTGTGCTGTGTTGGTAAGGCAGCGCAGTGCAGTCAGCACGACAGCTTTTGCCGCGGTTTCAAGGTGATGATCTGTAATTATTAAATGATGATTGCTCTGATCACCGAAGAACAGTTTGTTATTTTTAGATGACAGAACTTCTCTCTTTTTTTTTTTTTTTAATATAAAAACATTGCATCATGGTGAAAGTTACGTGATGGAAAAAGAAACCTGCTGAATGAAAGGGTGTCTGTGGTTTGGTTAGCACCATGTCTTTCCTAAGAAGCAGCCTGAGTTCTGCTGCTTCTTATCAAATGGTCGCACTCCTCTAGCACAAAGCCCCTGGCTCTTCTGTTCTGATTTGAAGCATTTGAATGTCGATGACATTCTGGTTTGGAAGTGTTGGAGCCTAACACTGAGCTGCACTTGAAGCATTTCAGGATCCTGCTCTACAACTTCACCCAGCCCTTCCCATGAGGACTGAATTCAAGCTGCAGAGAGAAAACTATCCAAATGACAGAATCCCATTGAACATTCACAGTCTGCTTCCAAAGTCTCCCTGTCCTTTCCTAAGGTCATTTTGGATCCATGTTCTTTACTTCATAACTGCTTTAGCTTCCATAAAGAAGACGTCTGCAGAAGGAGCAGCTCTTCCAAGCTCAACGGCAGCAACCAGTGAGTCCTCTGAGGTGGACTTCTGGGGTATGAGCTGCTCTGTGACTCCCGTATAATATAGATCAGAATCTGTACGGAGAGTTTTCTGAGTGTCACCTGTGTTTTTCTGGCCACGATAAAAATAAGCGTTACATTCTCAAGTTAGATACATTGACTTTTCAGATCACCGAACCTGAGGAAATAGAGGGTGAGGAGTTTTCAGGAGAGTTCTGGTAGCTGTGCAGGCCATTCGTATCGTGGAGAGCCCTACATTAGGATTTTTGCAGTCTTCTGTCCTAAAAAAAAGGCAAAAAGTCAAGGTAATATGGGAAATGTTGGATAATGGGCACTGCTGTCCATGTGAAAGAACTGAAAGCGAATCTGATCAGGATTTGGCCTATGAACACTCCCTGTCCCGTTCCACAAAAAGTTCCAGTATTTTGGGTTAATTTTGAATGAGTGTCAAACCCACTCTTCTCTGAGAATCAGCATTTGCTTGAAATATGGTGAACAGGAGAGGAGGATGGATTTCGAGGAATCTGGGGGAAATCGGGGCACTTTGGGACCCCCAGCTGCCCCACCGTGGACTGGGGCATCCCACCTGCCCGGCTTGCAGAGCTTTTCCAACACAGTTGATAGTTTTCTAATGCTCGAGCCCATTTGGGAGACGAGGACAGAAGCACCCAGTGCAGAACGTGTAATTCCCCAGGGAAGAAATGAGGAGTACTCGTTATTTTCAAGGGAAATAAATCAATCAAGGAGTGAATCCAATCAAAACTCAGAATGCCTTGCTGTCGCTTCTTCCCATGGTTTCTGCAGGATTTGGCTTGCAAGTGGGTCCAATTCGGGGGAAAACAGGGGATGTGGGGGATGAGCTGTACCGCAACCCATTCCTGCCATCATAGCCCCGTGATGGGGTGCAGGCAGGCTGCTCATCTTGCATCCTGATGAAGAGAGGCATCCTCGCTTCGTGCCTTTTTACTGTATCACCTTGCAGTTTGCTGCTTCCCTCAGCTCACAGGAGCTTATTATAACCCAGCTTTACAATAAGACCTAGGCCAGGCTTTTTATTTTTATTTTCACCTGCTGCGATTCTCAAATTACACCTTTAAGGGCCACTGTCAAGGGTGATGGTTGCAAATTTAATCTAACTTAATATTAAGTGTTTGTCTATTAACTCTCTTCCTGATCCTGAAAAGCTATTAGGCTCCCTCAGGAGAGGAGGGCAATAGGATTGAAATCCAGCCTCTCCGAAGATCCCTATCGCTGTTAATTCCTACTCCAGGCCTTTGTTTTTGGCTTGTTTGATATCAGTAGCACCCAGAGATTTGCTCAGAGTTATCTGCATGTTGGCTTCACCACGAGCAACCATTGCTAAATAACTTGGCTGCAACAGGAGCTTCCAACTTTGAACCGACAGTTAAGGGAAGAGTCTCCTGGTTGCATGCACTGTCAATGAAATTTTCTTTCTTGACCCTTTCATTCAAGCTCTTTCTTAATTGCATTTTAAATGAAAGTAACGTTTTCAGTTCTCTCCTGTAAGAGCAAGGTGTTCCTGGCTCAGTACGGACCAGACTTGATGCAGTCCCCTCCAAAAGCAAAGCATTGCTCCTGCTGTGGTGTCTGGTCTGCGCTGGGACAGCAAGGAGGAGGTCAGCTAAGTCCATAAGGATTAACCAAGCTAATCCAAGGCTTTCTTCCCAGCCATTGCATCATGACTTTAAGACACAACATCATGTGTGCACGCTTAATGCTCTACTGTTGATACATCCCTGTTTGCAAACTTCAAGTTTTATATTAATTGGCAACATCAACCTCGATTCCCATTCCTTCTTGTATCCGCATACAGCACAGCAGATCCAGCGCTTCAGGGTGCCCTTCTAATAGCTTTTCAGCACACATTAATTCTGCTGTTGACCATGCAGTCTGTGTGTGTCGGGGGCTCGGTGGTAGCTGTGCAAGGGGAGCAGTGGAGCAGTGGAAAGAAGTATATGGAGGGGCTGGAAACATTTTTGATTTATTAGCCTGTAGCTGCGGATTCCTTTGAGTCTCGGGGAAGCAAAAAGCTGTGTGTTAAGGGAACAGCGTCCCAGCTTTACTAAAAAGTTTTTATTCAGCTTCGTCCCAGCTGTACTAAAAAGTTTTTATTCAGCTTTGAGCACTACCAAAAGCATCACGCGCGGTTGCCAGTGGCAGCAAGGATAGGACGTACCTCCTGGTGAGTTACTGCTAGATCTGTTCTGCTTATTGCGTGGTGTTACAGCTCTCAAGCAAAAACAGCGCGGGGAGACCTGCTCTCAGTTGCATCACAACAGTAAAAAGCATAATTTTGGCTGTTAAGTGTGATTGTTTGACATGAGCCAGTACTGACACTGCAAAATGGGAAGAGTTACTGAAGACAAAAGTCCTCAAAATCTTCTTTTAACTTTGGAATCTCTTTCAGCGCCTTACGGGGTAAATTCCCAAATCCCCTCTGGATTATAGTTGCTTCAGAGCTGTGATATTTTGGGACGACATTGTTTTGCAGTGCATTTGCCAGTGCTGATTCACAGAGCAATAAACCCCCAGGACTTTGATTTTAATCTCTGAAAACAAATTGGCATATGAGAAATGGATTTCACCTTGCAATGATTAGCTCTTAGCAAACGCATGCTGTCTTTCCGGAGACATTTAGAGTCAAACTGCATCTGCAGAGACAATTCATCTTTCTTCTCATTGAACCAGCAGTGCTGAAATTCTGTTGTAAATCAATAAAAAAGTTAGTCGTTTTGCTTTAGTTGAAGATTTTACATCAGATTACATTTTTAGCCTGTAGTCCTGCCTACTTAGCGCGTAATCATCGTAGTTTTTAGCCAGTTGAACCAGTGGTAGGTGGCACAGCAGCATCTGTTAAGGTGTGATAATTCAGTGCTTGCTCTGGCTCCAGAAACTACAAAAGCCAGAGGTGAAGAAAGCTGATTAGATTATCCAGCCAGCACAATATTGCTGTTTGTTATGTGTATTATGATAATGAGTCAGTATTTCAACTGCGACCAGGACCCAGCGGTGCATGGACGGAATAAAAGAGGACTTGATGTAACTAAACATGGCAAGCAAGGGATGAGAGAAGAGAAAGGATAATTACTCCCATTTTACAGATGGGGAATGAAGGCCTGGGAAGATTAAGGGATAGATCACGTAGAGCTTTGGACTCCTCTAGCCTTGGTATAGCTCAAATGGCTATGGGATGCTCAAATGGCTTGAGCATCTGCTGATCTTTAATTACAGGAGTAGCCCTGGTGCTTTAGGATGAAAGCAGTTGAACGAAAGTTTTCCAAGTCCCTGTTCTTCTCTTTAAGTATAAACCCATCCTCCGACCCAAGGAATAGTTTTTTTACCATGTTCTCTGCCGTTCTGTACAGCTTCGGTAATGTGTGTGGAGGCAGCAATCAAATGTATTTTGTAAAAGCGATGCTTATTTCAAAAGGGAGAGAGCACTATTGTTAAAGCTGCATTTAGGTAGTTTTGTGTTCTTATTGCTAGTCTGCCTTTTAAGAAGTCTTTCCAGTTCTGCTTTTGTTGGTAATAAAACCAGTGAGGTAAACAGAGATGATAGCTGCCGGACTATTTAACACATTTGGGGATTCTGGAGTCAGAGGGAAGGGGGAAATCTATGAACTATCAAAATGTTGCTGGCTTTTTATGTCCTGATCTATGTAGGCTCTCTCAGCACATCGCAATGCAAAATGCTGCATAATATCACAGTCCTAAATTGTCCCAAATTGTGCCCCAAACTGTGGCATTTTTAAGCCAGGCTAGCTTTCTTTAAATAATGGCTTTGCCACGTAAACTGTCCCATTGATTGGATTACATCTGTATGTCATAGCAAGAAAAATGAATGTGTGTCAGGCTGAATTACATGTTTACATATATTATTTAAGCCTTGCTCTTTACCTCTCCCCCTGTCAATCACCATCTACTTCCAGATTGCTTTTTTCCCAAAAATAGTTCTCGAAGTCCAAGGTTGTTTTCTTCTCAAGCAGCAGCTTTAAACCAAATGTTATTTTAGCAATTACATTAACAATAATTAAAAATAAGGTGTTTATGAATGTACGTGTTACCATTTTACAACAAAGATGTCCAGTGCACCCTGAGGGGTCCAAGAGCCTAAAGCAACCTACTTTGGTGGTTTATAGGGAACAAATCCTTAACGGTCCTTATGTTTGCTAATCAGCTGTTTTTCTGCAAGTAAACCACTGTTGTTTTTCAGTCTGCTGAGCCTTTTACTGTAGGGTTATGGAGAAAAATAAAAATAGCAGCACACAAATACAAGTGGAACTGGAAATAAAGGGTTGAAAATGCAGAGGTGGAAATCAAAGCTCCTACCAGTGGTCCTCCACACCTTGGACCACTTATTGAGAGCTTCTTTCTCATTTCTGCGATTTTATGAGGTCTCCAAATTGCCCGTTCTGAATGTACTATGAAGTACCGCTTGTCTGGTTCATCAGTGGAGCCATGCTGAGTGGGAATGAGCTGGAGTAAAAAAGTCAATACTTATAACTTTTTCATCAAACCTTTAAACGTTACATTAAAAATGTATTGGTTTAGGTTCAGGGAGGGGAGGCTGCAGAGAGTGCAAAGCTTCAGTAAGTCTTCAGATAACAGTTTGCAGACCTTGCTGAAAGGGGAAACCATTCATTCATTTTTGCACAAAAATTATCAGCCCCAGCTTTGTCCCTATAGGGATCTAGTACGTGCGCTCAGATGCAGGTGGATGGAGTGTGTGCGTGCAGATATACGAGCATTAGGTATTCTTTCCCTTTATTTAAGGTTGAGTTTACAAGATTTTTCCCAAATGGATCTCAACAACCAAGGGACACAGGAAGACCTGTGACACTGTTATTGTGTGATTCACCTTGCATAATAAGGTGAAAAGGAAAGAGAAGTTGCATTTTTATTCTGCAAAAAAATATTCTATATTCCTGAAACCTAAACCTTGCTCCCAAGATCGATGTCTTTCATTTCATAGTAACAGCTCCGAGTTCTGCCATTTTGTTCCTTTTGAAACTCGGTTTCTCAGTGAGGGACGCCACCAGGCTGTTCCTTACTTAGATTTATCACTTTGGGGAAAGTCACTGGATATTAGCAGAGGTTTGGCAGCTCCTCTGTGGGATGGAAATGCAGCCACATCCTAAATTTTGCTCATGCCCTTGCAAGAGATGAGAGGATGGAGGATGCGAGATGGCAGCATCCATCAGAACACCGTGCCAGCATTTTCCATCGGGTGGGCTCTTGCTAACATTGGCCGTGCAAGAATTTGTTTTGCCGGCTTCACTGAGGGAATCACCACTCTGACAGATGGGATTTTCCTCTGACAAGATGAGAATGAACAGCAAGGAAGAGGCTTTTGCCACCTGCTTCTTGTGCAAAAGATTCGCCAGGAAGAGTTAAAGACAACATGTTTCTGAGAGCAGCTCTCAAAGGTAACATAAATAACCCTTTGTCAGACCATCAAACCAGGGAATATCTGTGTCTGAGATGACTAAACCCCCCCCCCCACAGCTGTATTTTTGTTAGAAGAGCAACCTGGAGGAGAATTAAAAGCAGTTTTAAAGCCTGAAGTGCTGCAGCAGGATGGGGCACAACTGATGGTGCCAGCGAGGCCTACCCGGGCCTGCCCGTCAGCCGGGATGCAAGGCGCAGATCATTCCCTCTGACCCATGCTAACTACTTGCTGCTCTTTAGCATTTACAATACTTCAATGTTAGGGATTCTTTCTAATCAGAAATGCTGGCAAAATTCAGTTTTTTAACCTAAAAAGCCCATTGTATTTGGAGCAAGGTCGGTGTCTGAACATGCTGCCTGAACTCCAGTGCCGGCCTGCTCTTTAGTTTTGCCTGTAGATTCAGCGGCGTGCACTTGTGTTTGCTCAGCTAACACAAATTACAATCTTTTGCGGTGGATCGCGAAACAACCGTAGTACTTCATCTTACAACGTATTTGCAGAGGGTGAAATTGCTTGCATGGGTTTGTGTAAAAGTGCTGAGGACTTTTAGCGGGCAAAAAGCCTTAAATGGACTGTCCACTTTACTTGTTCAGTTTCACAAAAAAACAAAACCAAACCTAGTAAATAACTGAGTTAAATTCAATTTTAGTTTGTTTTTACAACCAGAAAGAGCAGGTCAATATTTGTGAAACAGAGGGGAATAATCTTTTTGGAAGAATTTTTCCATCTTAGAAGTGTTTTATTGTGAAGCCAGATTAGAGCTGAATCTAGTGAAAAGTTGTAAGTTCTGACATTCCCATCCCCTCCCTTCAATTTAATACCTCTGAATAATCCTGGGTAACCCACTGCAATTGTTAATTACCCCTGCATAAACTACTTAGACTATTTTGCCTGCCCAGTGCCAGACCTACAGTGCCACTGCTTTTTGTGCCACATCCCCATCCCCAAATGCAGAAGTGAGAGAAAAGGTTAATTTATTCTGTAACGCAGAACACCGTATTTCCTTAAATAACTCTGCAGAAGATGCTTATAATATGTGGAAACCTGGTGTTATCACTTCTGCTTTGAATGAGAGTATTAAGTGTTGAATGAAGGGTGATTATAAATGAGGATCTTTGCTTCGTTAATAGACCCTCAGGTGATACAGAGTGATGGTTGGGACTAAGAAGGCGTAGAGTGCTTGGGTTCATGGTCCTTTTCTGACCTGGTTTAGCAACCCAATGTTTGGCTAAATAGCTGTCTGGGGAAGGACAAATGATGATTCTTAAGATTCTGGTCTGGTTTTTTGTTTGTTTTTTTGTTCGTTTGTTTTTTTGGGGGGTTGTTTTGATTTGATTTTTGTTTTGTTTTAAGAAACAAAATAGTGAAGTAGGGCTGGGAAAGTATTACATTTTATACTCTGGCATTTCACTGGTGGCTGCAATGGGAGTTTTTTACTGCTGTTTTGCATACACAGACTATTCTCTGTCATTAATGGTCAAGTTAATAAGTCTTAAAACGAGTAGACTCAGTTACAATCATCCCTTAATTATTAAAAATGTTTTATTTTTCCTCCAGTGATGTAACAGTGTTTTGGTGTGTTTTTACCCCACGGAACAACAACAACAAAAAAAGACATGAGAACTCTGTTTCTTGAAAGTTGTAAAAATAGCCTGGAAGTGGAATGAATTTTAGTTTTCAAGAAGAGCAGCTGCAGTGCAGGTGCAAGTATGTAACAGGGGAAACTGTACCGGTGTGTGTGTGTGTATTTTGATGGTTTAGGATCGTTATCTTCAAGTGAAAGCAGTCTGACCCACAGGTCAGTCCCCATCTTGCTGCACTGTGAGCCCAAGGGTACAACTGCCAGCACAAAAAGGAGGCTTTTTCCTCCTTCCACCACGGGGGTTTTGTGCTCCTTCACTAAGTATGGCCCTGAGATGCTGGAAAATGAGATATTGAAATCTAGTTCCATCTGATCTTGGAAATTGCCAAAGTTAACAACTTTCAAAACCTAAAAATAAGAAAGGGCCATTTTGCAAACCCCATAATTGACATTCTGTCAGGGCTTGCATTTTATTTCATTTCTGTGAATTCAATATATGGATTTTTATCCAAACCATTTACCAAGCGCTGGTGACTCTCTCCCTTTGGCTGATGGAAGATGAGTGTGTGGGGAGGGAGGGGGAAGAAGGGCGGTATTTTTATTTATTCACTTTTGTGTTTGTGAACTGAACTGTGGCCCCAGGATGACTCCCATCAGCTGCTCAGACAGTACTTGAAACCCTTCCCCAGCTCCCCATCCATCCTTACAGGTCACTTAAAGGTTTCCAAAGAAAGAAGAGACTGAAATGACTTTCATCTTCTGTGGTCATTACTGTGTTACTTGTGAGGGGGGCATTTTATAGATTGGATCTTCCAGAAGGATTAAACAAGAACTGGCACATTTAAAATGAGATCTTTGGATGGACTGTACTTGATAATAATTTACTGGCCTTTCTGCCTATGTGTGTAATTGATATTCTCCATGCACAGTTCTGGCTTTGTCTTCTGGCTTTGTCCAAAGGCACAGGTATCTTAAGTTCATTTTGACTACGGGGGGGGAAAGATGAGAAACAAAGTTAAGGGAGGGTGATTTATTTTTCCTCTCTCTGTTTTGGTCATACCCCAAAACTGCTTAACAGCATCCTGACCCAGGACGAGAGCATGCAAATCTTCTCGAAGCACACTGGGAATTCTTTTTAATTGGCTTGAAGTCATTCCTGAGTGGTAGGAACCTCACCAGTGTCTCATTTATTTAACATTCCCAGGATCATTCCTTGGCTTGCATCAGCCTTTGGGGTCTGCTTAGTACTGGATCCATCCGCCCGCTTCCTGCTTGGCAGCAATGTGCAGTTTCTGTCCAGTGGCATTAAAATCACCAAATCGTCGTTGCTTTTCATCATTCAGTGACCACGGTCATGCAGACATACTTTTTTATTATAAAGTTGTTAACGCCATGCTGTCTTTTAGGATATCCAGAAAAGGAAAGGGAGATGGTGACCTGCAAATAGGAGCTCAGCTTATGTGGAAATGACAGTGGTTTGTTTGTAATATTGTAAGTGGCTGCATTCAGACTGAATTGTAGAGAGCCATTGTTTTACTTACATCACTTTGTAACTTAGAATTCATGGTAACTGAAAGGCTTAGAAAATAATAAAAATATCATCTATTTCTTTGACCTGCCATCAAGAGTGGGTTTTGAACAAAATACAGTCAAAGCTTAGCCTGGTTCAGAAGCCACAGTAGTTGTAGTGGTGGCCTGAGTAGGAAAGAGTTTAAATGCTAAGAATTCATATATAGTTCATTTTCTTTAGAAAAATCATTACCAGCTCTTCCCTGGAATGAAACAGTGATGAAGAGAGCAGTATCTGCTAACTCAGTAGTTCTTCTCCATTACTTACACTTATCATATCTGAAAAAGAAAAAAAAAAAAAAGAAGAAATCAATTCCAGCAATCCTTAACCACGTAAAAACAGCGCTTATCTGTGTGAGCCTAATGGAATTTACCTTGTCTGTTTGAAAGCGTATGAATCTTGGGGGGCCGAATAGAATTTCTTTCTCCTGTTAGACTTGCAGATGCTGCTATGGGATAGAGTTTTATCCGCCAAATGAGCGTGATAAAAATTGCTCGCCGAATGGTCCCAATCGAAGCAGCTTTTCCAAAGTTATTTAACGGTATGGACAGAACCCAACTGGATGGCCATTCAGCAGCCGAAAAGAAAGGTTTCGTTTTGTTTTAGTGGCTGAAGTGGAACACGCCAAAGACATAGCGTGGCTTTATTAGACCCAGGGGGAAAACTAAGCACCAAAACAAAGCAGCAAAAATTCCTTTGGCCACAACGTATTTTGGATGGATCGGGGTTAATGTGGGAATCGGTAGTGCCAAGAAGGCCAGCCCGGAGATGAAACAGGACTAAAATAAGAACAGGTTGCAATGCACGTGAGAGGAGAACTGCTGAGTTCTGAGCTGTGGTTTTGCGAGATAACCAGTCGAGGTTCGTGTTTGTGTTTTAAGTTGGTTGCCTGGCTTTAAGGACTGTGCAGCAAGACACTATGGGGACTGTGAGCTCTCAGGGCAAACTTCGCTAGGTATGAAGATGAGAGGTGACCAGCCTCCCTATCTGAACATCATCGGAGCTAATAGGTCTGGACTTTGGGTCGATCCTTGGCATTATGGAAATAAATACAAGCACGTGGGTGGTGTAGGAAATAAAGCATCTTGTCCCCCTGTTGCCACTGCCTGCTCGCTTTGTTTGTGACAAGGGCGCTGCTTCCGAGCACAGAGAACACGTCTGTGGCAGGCCCAAATGTACACTCGTGTACACACATTTCTTCCAGGCTTTTTGCCCTCCTTCCTTGCTTTATTTGCTTTCTTTCTAATCCCAAACGTTCAGCAGGATATTGGGGCGCCTAATTGCATTTCATTTTTCGCTGGCTGCTGTTCTTATCGCGGCGGCACAAGGCTCTGCAAGTTCAGTCAATACTTGTGTATTCACGGGAGGTGATCAATGAAAAAATTAAAAAGGAGTCGTGGTAATTAGGCTAAAGCTGCCGCTTACGAGTTTTCAATAATTACTTGAGCTTCCTCCTTTTCTAACGTCTCAAGAAAATGGTGTCTGATTGAAGGAGGGGATCTTGCTTGACTGAGGACATGTCAAAATTCGACAAAGCCGAGCAGGAAGGCAAATTACCGCTCTTTGTTTTAGCGCATGAAGGGGGCTTCACATGGAGGCAGGGAAAGAATAGCCTTGATTTTCACACGGTGCCAGCTAGCAGCTGTGTCGTTCTCTCTTACCTGGTTGTTGTTTTCATGCCCTGCAACATCAGCTCCCCTGGCAGGAACCCAGGGGCTCTCGCATCCCTTGGAAGAGCTCTGGGGAGAGGTGCCATCTGGAGGAACGGAGAAAGTTTGGAGGAATGTGCTGCTCGATGCTCTTGGCTTTGTCACAGCCGTGTGTTTCTGAGACCGCTTATTTCCTTCTGGTTGTATTTCAAAATCCAGAAGTGAAGGAGGTGGGGGAATGGCACATTCATTGAACCCGTAAGGAGGAAGACCGGATGGCTTGAAGACCATGCTGTGCTGACATTAACCTTGTTATTAAGGGAGAAGAAAATCCCTCAAGTCCTGCTAAGGCTGTATTTAGACCTTATGGTAAACGTGGCACAAACTAAGCATACTGTGTGTACGTAAGAATGGCTTTGCACAAGGGAAAGTCCTTTCATGCAAATGAAAGACATCTCAGAGCATCACACTGCTCCCCTGAGGAAGACCTCTTTCATCTTCAGCGAAGCACTGGAGAGGTTTTGTATCCACGCCGGCTTGCCTGTGCTATAGGTAGCCAAATTATGAGCATCTTCATGTAGTGTGAGACCTGCGATCCTCGACGTCTGCTGGGCATTTTCTCCGTCCTTCTTCTGGAGACTACATTATCGTTTCTTGGCTTCAGCACGTGAAAGGCACTCAGTGGTCCTTCCCTGGTGGGATGGGGTGAGGCTTTCTACCCGAAGCACACACATTTGTAGTCGCGTGGAAGAAGAAAAAAAACACACATTTCATTATTTTGCACCATCTCTGCTTCTACAAAAATGGACTTATTACTTCAGGGTTCGAAATAGGGCCCGTGTCCGTGAATCTCATTTTGCAAAGAGGCTGCGCTGTTGTGCTGGAGAGGAGCAGACTGATACCCAAACTAATTCAAAAGGGGCGCAGAGCCCTTTTCATCCTTTCTCTCCATCATTTCAAAGCCATGGAAATGGAGCCCGTGTCTTCCCTGTCTTATTCACTCATCCAGAGGGACTGGACTCGATCCCACACAATTTTGGTTTGGCCGTGAGCAGCAAATTCTTACCTACCAGAGCTTTACCAGTCATTAAAAAAGGCAGAAAGGAGCAGGATTATTTTTTTAAATATATAATAGCTGAATTTATCACACATTCTCTCCCTCCTGTTTCCAAAAGTTCTGCTTTTTGAGTGGGAAGTGTTGGAATTAATTTGAAAGTGTTAGTGAGGATTACTGGTAGACACAGCTGTAAAAGCACTAGGACCTGCAAAAGCCCCCAAAGAGCTGTCAGAGCTTGGCTCTTTGCAGAAAAATTGAAGATTTCTTTTTTTTCCCCCTCAAGTGTACAGAAGCTTTTTGTCATTTCTCAAGATCCGAGGCGGCTTTGTAAAATCTTGATTTTTTCCATGTTCTGCTGGTCTGTTCTTGCTGTGCTGCCATATGGTGATGACCCAGGCTTCCCTGCTTGCTGTCAGTCCTGTTACAGCGCCGAGCGGTGGGAAAGGAGGTGAAAGCACCAACGGCACTGGCTGTGCAGCCGGGGAGCATCCCTTTCACCCTCCTCGTGCACTAGCCAAGGCACAGACCATGAACAGACTGAACGCCTCAAAGGTAGGCTGCAAGATGTTCGGGTCGCTCGCTGTGGTGTTTCTGAGCTTCTCGTGTAACTGCAGCCTTCAGTTTTCTCCTGTTGATTTATTTTGGGACCTGGAAACGTTAATCAGTCAAGCCTTGGTGTATGTAAATGCTTTCCAACAAAGGAAAACAGATGATCCCTTCTCCCAGCCTCACAGCTTGTTATGTATCGGATAAGACAAATTTTGACAAATAGCCCAGACGAGCCGTAAGAAGAAATATGGGCTCAATATTTTTTTAGTATTGCGGCCGCCGATCCCAAGATTGTTCAAGTTTCTCCCAGCTCTCTTTCAGATCGTCTTCATTTGCCGTCGGCCACAGTGCATGAGAATAGAGATCCTTCTCCGGGGTAGAATTCACTTCCAGCTACAAGACCAGCTGGCACGGATCCAGGTCAGGACTGCAAAACCATCAGGTTTTGTCTTAAGAAAGAAAAGTTTCCCTGAGCTGCCTCTGAGCTGAGAGATTAGATTTCAGGCAGGAGAGCTGAAGGGGCAGATGGGGACTTGAGATGCAGAAACTGCTCGGGAAAATGTTTTCCCTAGGGATTTAGTGGCTGCCTGGAGGGAAGGCACCAAAGCCGCCTGGATGAATCCCGAAAAGGGTTTAACAGGGCCGAGGGGATTCTGCATGAGGAAAAGGTTTGATGAGAAAAGGAAGAGAGAGAAAAATGTGGGAGAAGGGGAACTTTGGCAAAAATCAAGCCAAGCTAAATGCGGAGAAAGAAGTTGGCCCCAAAACTAAACTAACAGGAGTAAAGCTGAAACAAGCCCCCACACCATATCTAGCTTAAATACAGAATTGCCTTGTGTATTAAATACCAGGGGTCAGATTTAGCAGCCCTGGGGAATCCCCTGGAGTCCTGCTAGGATTTGGTAACGGTCTGAAAGCAATGTGCTTCTGCATTGTCTGCCTTCTCCGGCAGTCTTGTGGGTAACCTTGGTGAACGTAATCAATGGGGATGTATTGGACAGGTAATGTTACGCCATTGATAGCAAAGGGCATTGTCAGGATCGAACCACTCCGAATTTCAAGATGAATTGTGTTTGTTTTGAATTAGCTTTGCTTTACTTCCCTTGATGTGGTCAATGAGCGCAGAGGAGGGAGCAGAAGGATGGAAGCTGTGCAAGCTGGCAGAGTCTGATTTCACCCGGGCAAAGCAGGACTGAGGCTCGTTGGGCTTTTAAGTGAGCTGGAGCCACTGTGAAGGTAATCTCTGCCTGTATTCAGCTCTGGGAAAGGATGACAATTGTCACTGTTCAGTCAGTAGCTTTCACACTGACCATGAAACCTGGTTCTCTGCAGTGTCTCAGCCGTGCGTAATCTCATTACCCACTAGTGGGGGAACCGCGGGGAAGATAAAAGCTGTCAGGTAATGGCGATTAGCTACAGCTGCCTTTTGAAAAGGTAAGCTTTAGTTCAGCTTCTGGGAAAAAATATGATGGCCTGAGTACACGGGAGGTCGGGTTATACAGTTGTGATGGTCGCTCAGGGCCTCAGTCTGTGAATTTACATTAAGGGACATGCATTGATGAAAAAAAGCTTCCATTCTGTCCTTGGAGATGGCTGCAGCAGGGCTAAGCCTGGATTCCTCGCAGCAGGAGGATGTCCGGGACCTGAAAATATTTCAGCTGGTGATGGTGAAGATCTGCAGGTACCAAGAGCCGTTGAGATGTCTGTCCGCTGCTTGTTTTGAAAGCAAACTTGTTTCCAGGACCTGAAGTGCTCAAGTTGATTACTGCTGCCAATTAGGAAACAATCTGCTTTCTGATACAAGTTAGTTTTACGTGGTGTCTTCAAGGGGCTCCATGAGTGTTGCCCTGCCTGGAGTTGCTGCTTCTGGAGGCACATGAGTGCTATAGATTTATGTATCTGGATGTTTTTGAGAGCAGGCATGATAAATGTCAAAAAACAGTGAAATGACACAAGTTCGTAAGAGAAAAATCAGAGCTTATGTTGCAGATGCCATTTAATTTGTCCAGGGAATACCTTATTTTATTTCATTTTTCTAATCCTCATAAGTATGTGTCCCCACAGACCAGGGGATACAACAGAGGGCCCACAGAAGACCTGAGTCAATCCAGAGTGGGATCTGGAGGCCAGGACAGAGATACCTGGGGGCATCTCAGTAGCGTAACTTGCCCAGGCAATGAGTTGTCCTGGCAGCTGGGCTGAGCTTGGGGCTTGTAGACACCTAAATTGAGGTGTCTGAATCAGCAGCTAAGTCTTGCTTCTGGTGACGACTTGGAGTTCCTGGGTTAAATCCTCAATTACGGAGTTACAGAAGGAGAAAATGAAATGAGATCACTCTTAGATGTCACTTAAGATCTTGAAGGCAGAACGCAGTCATTCCTTTTACTTCTCTGACTGAGGCTACGTCCGCATTAGCAAGGAATTAATCTCGATTTGGATAGATCCTTAGATTAAAGTGCTGAGGGCCCTGCTGCTGTACTGCGTGTGGTTTGAGAGCTGCTTTCTGGCCTGTTTAATCTGGTTGCGTGTATTCGTGCCGATCTTCCCTACCACAAGCGCCTTGCAGAGCTGTGAAGGTCCAAGCAGGGGTTCAGTCCTTGACAACGCGTCCATCCGGTGCAGATCTTCCAGGTTAGTCCCCAAGAGAAACGTTTGTGCCCACCCAAATAACCCAGCGAACAGAACCCACGCCCAGATGGGGGACGAGATGGGACTCACTCCAAAACCACGGAATGCTAATGTAATGCTTTGTCTTGATTCCTGCCTTCCAACCTCCCTTGGGAGTGGCTACCTGATGCAAATCAGGTTTCAAAGCCCGCCTCGAGACCCTGCAGCTTCCCTTTTAATGTAGTGGACATGCTGAAGTGCAGCTTTGTTGTGCTCTTCACATTAGCAAGGACACAGATGAAGCCCTTTTAAGCTCATCTCCAGCCGTTCCCCTTTGATGTGTAAAGAGGTTTTCGCGATTGTCGTTCCCTTGTCGCATTTCCCTTTCCAGCTTAGGAAGCCAACTGAACCGCGGCTCTAAGTTTGCGTTAGGACGTTTTGCAAATCACACACAGTGAAGGCTTTTAGAGTCACACATGACAATAGCAAAACGTGGGATGTAGGAATGCATCTGCTGAGAGTCATCTTCCCCCCTCTACACACACACGTTGTCACATTTAGCCAGGGAGAAACACCTTTTCTCCGTGGAGGCGAAGGAGGAGTGATGCTATCAGAAAAGCTAAAGGAGATCCTTAGCATTGGCTTTTTAAGTCACGGAGAATGCTGTGATTAAATGCCAGCACAATCCATTGTATAATCTGTCCTATGGTAAATGCCCGAATACATTTTATAGATTGCTTTCCTGCTGAAGGTTCTGTAAGTGCTTTGGAAATAATTGTGCAAAGCCAGGCGATGTCTGAGAAGTTGTGGGTGATGTAGGCTAGAACATCCTTTCTTCCAGGTGGCTTCGTCTCCTTTTTCAAACCAGCATCCAAAGTGCCTCGGGCGGGTGTTGGAGACTGTTGTACTGCCTTGAAACAGCAGGGGAAATGCTCGTAACGCATTCGTAGCACTTAGATTCCGGGCAGGTTGCTGCCCATCTGCAAAAGTGCCACCGAATCCACAATGCCTCGGGTTCTATTCCAGTTTGGGGCTGTAGAAATCTGTTGGTAAATCAGAACAAGGTACCGGATTTATGGGGGATGGGGATCGCTCTGCTCTGAGGTGCTGCTGGTGCTTCAGCTGGCGTAACTGAAGGGCGGTGGCAGGACCAACACGGACGGGAAGGAGAGCAGAGCCAGGCTTCAGATGACCAAAGGACTTCACGGTCGGTTGCAAAATCGGCCCTTGGTGCTCGCAGATGTTGAGCTTCTCCAACCACTTGCTTTTCCGAGGGGGCCGCATGTGTTGGAAGCTGTTAAAGATGTGCTGAACCTGCTTCTGCCGTGCTGCAAGGCTTTGTTCGTGTTCACTTGTTTGCATTTTTCACTTGTTTTTGCACTTTTCCCCACACGTGAATGTCTTCTTGCAGCTCTGCCACATGGTATGCCCTCCCCCATCAACTGTTTGACGTGCCTTTACTTCAGCTGCCCATGAAACCATCAAAATGTTTTGAAGGCCAGTCCAGCTTCCTGCTTGCAAAGACCCCTTTAATTGCTCCCGTGAAGTATTTTCTTGCTTTTAGCCATCCCAGCAGAGCGGCGTTTATCAGCATTTGTATGGTTGTTATTTGTAATTCTGCTTTTCCCGCTGCCTGCATGTTATAATTAAATCATTTCGGGTCGTAGTGCCGGTCTGCAACAGCTGCACCGAATCACCGCTGAAAACACGTGCTGGAGATACGCGGCTCTGATTAACGAAGTCTGGGATGCGGTGAGGGTGAAGGACCCAAGAAAACAAGAAGCTACGAAAAAAAACCTGCAGCCTTCCTGCCTCCGACCGGCCCGGGTGCTGTTTGCAGCCCTCGTTATTTGCACCCTGAGTGTGGTGGTTTGACCGTGTTGGGGAGCTGAACACCACAAGCGCTCTCTCACTCCCCCTCCTCAGATGAGGAGGGGAAGAAGTAAAGGAAAGAACAAGTCACGGGTGGAGATAAGGGTAATTTTAATAAAGAGAAAAATATATCATTAAGGAAATATTATTATTAATTAAACAATACTAAAGGGAAAAAAGGGAAAGGGGAAGAGGGAGGGGGAAAGGGAATAACAAAACAAAACAAGTAAAGGCTATGTGGAAGTGCAGAGGGAAAAAAATTACTCTCTACTTCCCACAGATGAGCGATGCTTGACCACGTCCTTGAATCAGGGCCTCAACGCACGTAGCTGGTGTTGGGAGAGGAGGACAGATGTTTTCGCAACGAGAGCCCACCCCTCCCCTCTTCTTCCCTTTTTCCACCTTTTATTCCTGAGTGTGACCCCACATGGTATGGAATATCCCTTTGGTTGGTTTGGGTCAGCTGCCCTGGTGATGTTTCTCACTTTTTCGCCCACCCCCTAGCAGGGTTAGAGAAAGTCCTGATGCTGTGCCAGCACTTCTCAGCAGCAGACACAGCACCAGTGTGACACCGCTGCTGTTTTAGCTACAAGTGCAGGGCATAGCACTGTATGGGCTGCTGCAGGGAAAGTTAACATCCCAGCCTGACCCAGCACAGTGAGGCACCCATCCTGCTCCTCGGCATTGCATGCTCGAAAGCCGGTGTCTGTGCTCGGTTTCATCACCTCTCTGAACTCCTCCCATGCAGAATTTGTGGGTGCGTGATGCGGGGCAGCTCCCAAGACCCTTGGTCAGAGCACGCTGGGCGGCCTTCTTCTTGCTTCCCCTGTGTAAGGACGATGGGAAGAGACTGAAGAGAATTGGGGATGTTTAATCTGGAGAAGAGGAGGCTCAGGGGAGACCTCATCACTCTCTGCAGCCACCTAAAAGGCTGCAGTGAGGAGGGTGACCGTCAATTTTCACAGGAAGAAACAAAATGACCTCAACTTGTGCCAGGGGAGGTTTAGTTTAGACGTTAGGAAGAATTTTTCACAGGCAAGGTGTTCAAGCGCTGGAACCGAGTGCAATCAATGCGTTGGGTGCTCAAGCGTTGCCTGCCCAGGCAGAGGTGGAGTCCCTGGGGGAATTTCAGAGCCCTGGGGGAATTCAGAGACGTGTGGACGTGGCACCAAGGAACACGATGTAGTGATGGGACTCGGAGGGTTGATGGTTGGACCTGGGGATCTTGAAGGTCTTTGGCAACCTGGTGAACGCTTCGGTGCGGCGTGGTGCTGCTCTCCAGCACACCTTGCAAAGGCACCGGGTGGTGATTTCCAAAAAATGAAGGATACTGCAGGGACTGCGGATGGACTCTGCCCCACCTGGCTCACTGAAAATACTTATTATAGGGTAATCGAGCACATTAGCTTAGGTTTTGAGGTGTCACCGTGCTTGTTTAGCAAAGCTTCCTGCAGACTTCCCCTGTCCCTATGATATTCCAGTCGGATCTTGTTTCCCTCGGCTGTTAGTAGCGAGCCACCCCAAAAGTGAAGGTATTCACGTTTTAGCCATGGCGCCGCTATCGCATTTTCTTGCTAATGCTTCTCGCCACGCTCCCGTTCAAAGCTGCCGTGGAGGCCGACCAACAAGCTGCGTCGCTGAGGGTTTGTAACGCGTTTCGCTTCTTACTAATCTGTTCCGTGAAAGCTTTCACACGGATGTGGCGGGATTTCATCTGATCGCATCGCTCCAAAGCGGTGCTTTATCCAGACGGAGAGCCGTTTATCCCACCCCGTGATCATCTGTTTATGTGCAATAGGTAAAATAAAAGGCTAAACACATTCCCATCAATCCTTTGTGCGTTTCCTTAAATGTACCCGTGTTAAATTGCCTGTCAGAGATTTCTCCCCGTGTACGCGAGAGGCTAAGCAAGTGTTAACGTCCCGGTTTAGTTCTGGTCTCTTCCAACATAGCCCACTTTTGCAGGAAAGGCGGTGGATCCTGGCTGCAGAATTGGATTGTTTCTGAGGAAGGATTTGATTCGGCCCTAAGTTATTGAACCTAATAACGTCTTATTGCTCTGCTTAAGCAGCTCAAGATTTCTGGCGGTGGCTTTGGAGGAAGGAAAGGCGAGAAGAACTCGGTGCTGTAAAAGCTGTGGCTCATCAGGTGGAAACCACGGAGGAGGAGAGGGATGCGGTGTGTGACGATCACAAGGTGACACTGAGCTGCCAGGGGGTGCAGCTGTGAAAGAGGCAAATGCAACCCAGGAAACATTTTCATTAGGAAATTAATGAAGTATTAATGAGAAGCGTTAATACTGTTGCACCGGGCGCAGTTAAAACCTTCCCTGTGATAGCTGTGACCAATTCTGATTACCCGTCTTCAAAAAAGGTGTGAAGAAAAAGCTATTAACAGGAGCAGGAACCTCTTCTGCAGGAGCAGCTGAAGAGGGCTGCCTTGTTTTTGTTAGCAGCACGAAGGCTGGCACGGAGGTGTTTGCTGTCTCTAAGTAGGGTGCAGGGTGTAAATGCATGAGCTGGGGGCTGCTACGGCTCATAGCTGCTTCTTTCACCTCCTCAAACAATTTGCTTCCTCATCAGTGTTTAATACCCCCTCTCCGTTCTGTTTTCTCACCTTTCACAAAAGGCTTCTGTGAACCAGCCGCAATCTCTACCCATTCACAACTGGAGAGAACAAATCCAGGCCAAGAGCTGGACCCGCTCCGCACGCAGGTTGTCATTACTGTCCGCAGCGCCCAGAATGTGCAGAACACTCTCCAAAATTAGGGGTATACGCGTTAATCTTTCCACACAGTCCTCAAAATTGAGGTTAGGGCCCAGCTGAACCTGTGCCCGAGCCAAACTCTTTTAATTTGACACTGATTCAGGACGTGTTTCTGAATAGATCTTGTTTTGTGTAATGACCTTAAATTCCGCGTAGCATTTTCAGCTCTACAGAATAGGATTAAAGTCGGAGAAAGAAAACATCTTCCAAAGGTTATATTGCCATCAGATTGCATAGCGTTTGAATCTTGGCCTGTACTTGGAAATGTTAATGCTAAGCAGCCCACTTGGACTTTCTAATACCATGCCTGATGGAGCTGAAAAAGGATAAAGGAGTTCTATATTTCTGCTGTTGTTCTAGTTTAATCAGAGAAGTTCCTCTATAGGGCAGCATTGAATGAATGGCTGCACCTGCATTTATATTACACACCAATTTCTGCTATTAAGAAGGTCTGAATACCTTGTACAAAATCCAATCTTTATCTTTTTTAATACCTCATTTCTTTAGGAGACTTGTTTCCAAGATTGTCTTTTTTTTTTTTTTCCCCCAGACCAAGTTCCTTTAAAATTTCCTTCATCAGCAGCTCCCTGTCACAGTTCATATTTTTTGTTTGTTTGTTTTATTTTTGAAATCTTCATCACTATCAGATTCTGAGGATACTTTGCAAGGAAACAAACTGAGGGTTAAAAGAGGACAGTTTCTTGAGTACGTGGGTGGTGAGATACTCGTATTTGTGAATGGGTCTGGTTGTAAAGATACGAGAATATGACAAGGACAAGATGGTCTTGTTATGAGCTGGAACTTTGGAGACCTAGATTTTTGGTTGGGTGGTTTTGACTACTGTACGTTTCTTTTACCAGTAAATAATCTTATTTCTCTTTACTCCTAGTTGTATGTAAGTTGTACGTGTATGAGCATGGGCTGCTCAGCATTAGGGGTAAGAACTTGAAGCCTACTGGCACTTCTGCTTGTATCCATTGATATGCACATGGCAGTTCAACTCTTGGCAGCAGAGAAACAAACTTAGACGGCTCTGAATTTCCATTGCCAATGACCAAGCAGTAGATGATCTTGTAAATTAATACCTCAATTTGCCTCACAGTCATTTCTCTGCATTTGAGCACCCTAAGACCAAAGCCTGTTGGACCAGTACAGTTCCCTGGTGTTGAAGCGTGTTCACTTCCAGTGGGGAAGACCCAGCCTCATTGGGATTCTGTAGACGCAGCATGGAACACAACTAAAACAGCAATTTCCAGAGTCTTTGCCTTTCAGATAAGTGTGTCTATCTCTTGCTTCAGTTCTCCAGTGTGCTGTAGCTCAGCATGCTTATGTTCGGGTACAGTAGCCCTTAATGTCAGCAGGTTTCTACATTGCATTAAATTGCTTACAGATTCTCCAATTCTGTTAATCACAAAAGAAGATGCTGACATGATATGTGTGGCAATCAAAACATGAGAAACAAGCTAAAAAGTAAGTAGCAGCAGCTTTCTTGCTGCAGATGTCAATATCTTTGACAAGCAAGTGCTTGGGTTGTGACACATGGTAATAGGAAACATCCTGTTGTGGTAAAACAGCTCTAACACCTTGAGAAAAGCACAGTGCCTGCAATACCAAATTGCACCCTGAGTTTCTAGAGTCCTTGTTCAATGAATTTTATGCCAATAGGAAGCCTGACCCTTCAGTTTATCATTAGGGGAAAAACAGAAAACCAAACCACTAAATCAGTGCACTCCAAAGCCTCCAGGCACTACGGTAATACAAATAATAAATTAAGAAATAATAAAGTGCAGAACAGTGGCATTCAGCTTTAAGCTGAAAATGGGACTGATAAGCAGGGAGCTTAACATTAACAAAACATCCCTTGGGGCTTCAACCTTCACTGATTGCAGAGTGTCAGGAAAGAAATTAGCATTTTTGTTGTTGTTGTTTACCTCAGAAATTTAGGAGTAGACAGCGAATGAACAAAAGATGCTCCAAGGAGCCCTTCTGGAAAAAGTCCAACCATTGCAAAGTTACACAGATGAATTGATTTAATTAGTCTGTATAATACCACTTCTGCTGCGGCTTTTGAAACAGACTCATAAAAGATATTAACTGATGCAGTCCGGGTATTGCATATTTGTTTCAAAGGTGCCCATGACTCTTCCCTACTTCCTTGGTCATAAAGAGTTGTGCAAAATACATCGTTTCCTTGTATTCTTTTCCCCCTCCATTTTCTCTTTTTGCTGATTAAAAAGGTCTGCACTGTGACTGGAAATATTGAATGGGGGGCAGAGGCAAGACGCTTCTTTCCTGTGGGGCAGCTGCTAGAAATAATTCAGGAGGAAATTTCAACCCTGTAACTATGTACCAAGCATAAAAATAACAAATAAACAAATGAATGAATAAAGGATGAAACTGTGGTGGAGAAAACAGGGTTTTAGCACACAAAGACTTCTTCCCCTTCATGGAGGATCGGTGCCGATGTGGATGGCCAAGGTGTCCACGCAAACATTAATGAATGTTTTAGAGAGTAAAGCATCGTTCTTAGGCTCTTGGTGACCTACCAGTGGCTAAACTCACTGATATTTGTTCACAGGCACAAGAACTTTATTTCAGAGTATTCTCATCAACTTTGACCATCATCTTGCTCTTCACAAAAGCAACGGTTGTTACACTGACAATCCTCATCTTGGTGAAAGTGCAGAGTGAGACAGATAATAGGGCAATTGTAGGCACTTGCAAACTTTGATCTAAAAAATACTGGAGCCATTGAAAAAGCTGTTCTTGACACGGATTTGGGGATGCTTCATCTAGCAAAATCAGGAGTAAGTTTTGAAAGAGATTCTGTTACTTCTTGTTCAAAAAAAAACCACTTTCAGTTGATCGTGATGGTCTGTCTTTGTGGGGAGCTGTCTTGGGGTTTTGGGGTGGTTAGGAAGACTTTTCATTAACGCACTAAGGTACCTTGAGAAGACCACACTGTATTAGAAGGATTGTAGAATCCTTTTTCACCCAGACTTTGTAGGCTTACTTGTCTGTCAGAGAAAAAAAAAATACTGGGAAAATCTGAGTTGCTCTGAGTGTGGTAATGTAGATTTTGTACCTGCGGTGGGAAGGCGTCATTGAATTAAGGCCAAGACGTTCTACTTAAACATGAGGAAACATTTTTGTACTGTGGAGGTGTCAAACATTGGAGCAGGTCGCTTGGAGAGGTTGTGGACTCTCTTTGGAGACAGCCAAAACCTGCTGGAGATGGTCTTGGGCGACCTACTGTGCCTGTACCAGCTTGGGCAGGTTGGGCTGGAAGTTATTCCCAACCTCATCTTTCAAACTCAACTGCTTCTAAGCTTTATATTCACCTTTTCCAGGCCATTAAAACAAGATAAAAGGTCACGGATGATGAGTTTGGCTTTCGTATTTTGTTAATTTAGGGAAACAGGATTTCTCCTTAGTAACCCTTAAGGCCAGCACTGCTCAAAGTGCTCATGTATGTAACTTCCAGGTCAAAGACAAAATGCATGGCGATGGAGCAGACGGTGCAATCATTTCTGACATGCACTGGCTTTATGAGGGTCTGTGCATTGTAGCAGGGCTACACAGAGCCTGTTTTGCTGCTCTTGTGTACCGAGTCTTTGGAAATTGTTTTATAATCGCCATGTAAAAACTTTGAAGTAGTAGAGACTACACTGGCAAGACATAGTACAATTACTTTGTTATGCATCTTGTTATGCTGGCATATTTGTTTAATTAAATTCCTTGCTAATTAGAGCTGTATGTACTTGCGTTAATTATTATTTGCTTAACACAATCAACAGTGTAATTCTTTTCAGAGAAGCGGCACACTTTCTAGTTAAATTAAATTACCAATTTTGTGTGCTTTCTGAAAGAATAGTTGCTCCATTTTTGTCAAATGATAGGTTGCATTCTTTAATGTGAAAGAAATTCAATTTAGACTAACTAAAACTTAACATAATATATTATATTTTTAATTGGTGATTAAGCAAAGAGGGGAAAAACTAGTTTGATTTTTACCTCCGCACGAAGATGCCTATTTTTTTCTTACTGGATTACAGAATTGGATGGGTCTGCTATTTATCACCACCAAGACCTTTTTCCATCTGACAAAGAAAAAATTACATTTGTCTTATTTGCCATGAGACTTTGGAAAGAAACTACTTTCTCATGCTTGAAAAATGTAACCCGGTGGAACTGCCGACCTTTTACTAAGCTCTTAATTACTTTTTTAAACCTACAGTACTATAAACAGGAGTATACAGCCAGGGACCTATTTGTTTCTTATTTCTATGCCCATTAGCTCTTATTTTGATCCGTGACTTTACATTTAGTCCATAAATTTGAAAGGAAAGTGATAACAAATATTTTTAATCGTGTTCAATAAGGATGCAATAACCAAGTTGCTAATAGTTTGTGAGGCTGGAGGACTGGATGCTGTGCGACACGGGTAGAGCTTGTGTACATACATACACCCACACGCATATGTGCCGTCTCTCTCTCTGTGTATGGCAGACTTACTGCTCTGTCTTCATAGCATTGACTTCCATAGGTAGTTTCTCATTTGAGCAGTGATCAATACCACAAAATGCGTTTAGTATTGGGGGATCATTGAACCGCAGTATATTAATGTATTTACGCTGAGAACCTCAGCAAAGCAGTACGAGGGAAGCAACTTAATAGAGCGGTGCAGTAGGAGCAGATGGAAGAAATAATTCTTCTGAAGCAAACTATAAACATGGCCAGGATTATGTAGCAAGATAGAAGGGATTTGTTCATATCCCAGGAAGGGTTAGGAATGTTTCTTTGCATTTTTCAAGGCAAAATGTGCCACTGAGTGAGGACCTTATTGGTGGAAGAGCAGAATATTAATGAGCATGGTGAGCCTACAATGGAGACACCTCGACGTCTTTGCAATCACTGAGATAAAGCCAGGCAGATAATGCAAACATTCCCGAGGTCCTCCCGCAGATTACAGAGAAGTGGAGTCTGTTCTTCCATATTCACTGATTGTTGTTGGTCACTTTCAACTATGTCACAAAAACAACAGAAAGAAAAAGATATTTTTTTAAAGCACACATGCAGAACTTGATGCTTGGTTATGGATGGTTATATCCATCCAGTTGTGGCATTTTTAATCTTTCATTTGAATGCTGGCCTGTGACTGAGATATCTTGGGAATAGAGCAATAAAACTAGTAGGAATTGAAAAGTGTTTTAGTGCCATGTGCTTAAATGCTTTTCTTAACAGTGGTACATTTTTCCAAACCAGAGTTAAACTTCTTAAAGTGCATCTTGTGTTAATAATCACCATCGTTAACCTCCTGGGAAATCAGTCTTGTAAAGAAATGAGTGATTTACTTCTCCATGCAGAATGAAGGGCAGAAGTCCTCTGTTACATATTGTAATTGAAAAATCACAGGAGAAAAAATAGAGAAATGGAGGAATTGGCAATAACATTAATGAGAACTGCTGGAAATGCCTGCTGGCTCTGGGCACAACAGGTTTGGGAATAACTTCCAGTGGTAAAGGAGCACCATTGCCATCCCACACAAGGAGAGGAGCTCAGAGAGGTGAGCATGGTTCCCCAAGACCAACTTAATTCATGAGAGGATTCTGCTGTACAGCAGTACGTTGTGGAGTCACCATCCCTGGAGGTCTTTAAAAGACGTTTAGATGTAGAGCTTAGGGATATGGTTTAGTGGGGACTGTTAGTGTTAGGTCGGAGGTTGGACTCGATGATCTTGAGGTCTCTTCCAACCTAGAAATTCTGGGATTCTGTGTGATTCTGTTTTTTTGCACAGGTTGTGTGAAAAACATCAGCTTGCCCACTTGTCTCTTTGTGCTTCTGTTGTCTACCTGGAAAAAAAAGGGGGTGAGAATATTTCAGTTTCATCATGAAGAAAAAATTAAAGATGCTAAGGACTTCATTGCTGATGACCCACTAATGTTACACTCCGAAGGCAGAGACTGCAAACAAGTCCCAGAGCATGTAGTAATCAGGTCCAAAACTTCTCATAGTCATCACCAGTCTATACACCGGGTGAGTGAATTGCTAAAATAGGCGATTCACTCCCACCTATTCATGGCACTTCACAAAATTGTCGAGAGGATTGTAAATTTGCTTCTTTTTCAAGTCAGGACAGAAATCATAGCTACTAGTGGCACTACATGTGAGTGAAATTGGTGTGAAGAACCAAACTGTGTACGTTGAAGTCCTTCTTCCCGCGTAGTCCATCGCAAAACCTCAGTCAGCTTCAGTGGGTCCGTGGCTTTGTGTGGAGCCTTTCATCTGCGTGGGGGAGAGTTCAGCTCTGATGTACCTAGCAAAGGAGCGGAGATGTTTTAGGCTCAGTGATTTGTGCTGGTTTAGTGGCAGCAGATAAGGCAGAGGAATAAAGAGAAACGTATGAATGAAAATAAATACAAGTGAAATAAAAAATGAAATATGTGACTGAGGCAACCTGAGTCAGGTTTTGCTTTAGTGAAGCAGAAGCACAGAGATATATTTCCTCTCAGAGAGCAGAAACTAAAAAGGTAGATAAAAGCCATACTATACGTGTTTCCAGGAATTAAAGAACCCCAAGGAGATTGTAAATTCTCTACCTGTTCTTTGGACTAGACTTACTGGCAGTGTTTTCCAAACATAAAACCTTTTTTTTTCCAGGAATAGCATTTTTGTAAATGTCATCTTAATTTTCATACAGGACGCACGGGAATGGCACAAAGCTGCTCCAGGGGAGGTTCAGACTGGATGTCAGGAAAAAAATCTTTACCATGAGGGTGGTCAAACACTGGACCAGGCTCCCTAGATTGATTGAAAATCAATCCCCATGCCTGCCAGCGTTAAGTGATGTTTGGACAATACCCTCGATAACATGCTTTAGATTTTGGTTAGCCCTGAAGTGGTCGGGCCGTTGGACTCGATGATCTTTGAAGGTCCCTTCCAAACGAACTATTCTATTCTAAAATGTCTTGCCTACCGATGCCTACACGGACAAGAAACTTGAACCAAGGTCACAGACATCTTGGGGTGGTGCCATAATGACAAAACCAGCCTTTATGTGGCATTTTTGGCAAGCTGTAGGAAATGGAGCTACATTTACATCGCAGCACTGGAAGCTGTAAAATAACTCTGGCCTTCTGCTTCGAAAGCAGGGAGTTTGCAAGGCTCTGATGAAAGTCTGGATGCAAAAGGATGTTGTCTACCGTAACAGTGTCTGGAGCAAGTGCTGAGCTTGAGAGAATGCTGGTGGGTTGAGTCTAGGAAATCAAGCTCTTCAGCATCAGCCCTTGGGGCGCTATAGCTACATTTGATATCAAGCTTTAACTATAGTAAGGTACTGTATTTACAAACGCCAAACAGAGATGTAGAGCAAGCACTTCATGCTTTAATGATTAATGGACTCTGATATCCCCTGAGTTGGTATTTCTCATAGATTGGATCTTCCTTTGTGCCTCGAGGCTGTGTCTGAATTTCATTCCATTTCTGAAACCGGGCTGCAAACACCTGAAACACAACCGCAGTGCTAAGGCACATCACACCATCCTGTGGATCGGGGAGAGTATTGAACGTTTCTGTAAACGCTCATTTGGGCAGGCTCTGCATTTCCATAAGGCTCAGTTTTTCCTCGAGGGAAATGCAGAGTGTTGAAATGGCTAATTCATTGGGTTTGTTATCCAATTTTGTCCCAGGTGATGCATGCTCTAGCTACTTAAGCAGCATTAGAGAAAATCTAGTTATTTGAGGCAATGATCGCATAGGACCTTTAGATTATGATAATAAGACTTTAATACTAGGAGCTATTTTCTCTGCACTTTTTGTTGCATTATCACAACATCCTCTAATGACACTGTTCTCATTGGTCAATTTTTACCTCTGGGAAAGAGAAAGAAGGCTAAATTGAGAAATATTCATGGATTATGTGTTTTGGAGCATCTCATTCCAAATTTGGACTGCCCTCGGAGTAAAGGTTATTTCCCAGCCTTTCTACAAATTTTTACTGGGAATATATTCAGCTCTTTGTTTTCTTATGACAGTTGTATTCTCCAAATGGGAAAGAAAGGTCTGCAGTTCACTATGGTAAGGGAAAGTTGAATGGTTTCTCCAAAAAAATAATAATATAATACAATTCCAGAATGTGTAATTTTTCTGGGATTCTAGGAGTAACATCTATGCTCCATAAATGTCTGTGCTTCTCCAAGCAGATTCTGTCTTTAGCACTAAGGTGGACTCCACCATCAAAATACACTTCCCAGCTGAATCAAGAAATGTGACTTGTAAATAGGTTTATCAAAAAAAAAATAAAACAAAAAGCTGCCAATTGAAGTCTCACCACTCTTAAAGCATGAGGTTGCACCAGGTCACATACTCCAGTTACATCACTAACTCATTGTGTTCTTGGCATTTTCTCCAAAACTGAGCAGGAATAGTAGGTTGTTTGCATGTCAGTCCACAGTCAACTGCTTTTATCAAGTTGTGTTGGAAGAGGGATGGAAGTCCTGTTAGCTGGCTCATGTCCTTTCTGCTTTACCCCACTAAATTCATGCTGACAGTTGTCGTCTTACCTGGGTGACTTTGCGCAGCAAAGGGATAGATGCCACCAGGAACTGGTGGCTGTTTCCATACAGCTCCTCCACTCTGCTCCTCCATGCACGTACTGCTTGCAGAAACAAAGATAGATTAATTTATGCTTGCTCTAATTAAAAATAAAGAACTAAGGTCTGCCTGTGCAGTGCGCTATGTAAAAAATAAGCTCCACAAGTAATTGTGGTGGTTGTTTAGATATAATTGTTTCATTAGTCATCTAATAGTTGTGCAGACAGCTCCCACTTTCATGTCATATTTGTGTTCTAATCCTTCTCTTTAAGGCTGACTACAGGAAGGAGGAAGAAAAGAAACAATTTTAATCCATCAGTTGTTCCAAATACCGAGTACCGAAGAGGAAGGAGGGTTTAGGAATGGGGGGGTAGGGAATGTTTTATAAGACAACAAAATTCATTCACCAGCTTGTTTCAAGGGGATTTTTAATATTCTGGAGCTAAATTAGACAGCAGATCCAGCATAGGCCCCGGGCTTTGACATGTGTTTTATAATGACAGTTAATTAGATGCTGTCTGCAGCAATCATAGGCTGTCATTTCTAATACACGTCTCGTAACGTGAAGGACAGAAGAACTTCCTCCCCCTTCCTTGCCCTAATTGAAATCAGTTGCCAGAATTAACTATGAATATATGAGACGGTCGGTTGACAGTTAACGTAGCCTTGCCCCGCGTGCCGCGAAGCAGGACTGTAACTCCTCCTGTGCTCAGCATGTTGTGTACCTGTGTACGGGGATATTGCAGCAAAGGGAAAGGGATAGGATACACCAAGGAACCTTTCTCAATTCCTCCCATCCCAGCCATTGTCAGAGATTACTTGTGGGGAGCCCGCCAACTTTGACAAGATGTCTACTCCTGCATGTCGCCTCCAGTGGGGCTCCTCTCCTTCTCCAGCTCTGGGCAGTCCCCACCTTAGAAAATGTGGGTGAAGCTCTTAGAAGAAGGTAATTCTGTCACCATTCAGGCACGCTTACGTTCCCAGTAGTTTCTGGTGCTCACTGTGGTGCTTCAGAGTAGCTGTAGAACCAATGAGTTACGTAGTACGTAGTAGAACCAATGAGTTATAGCAACACTCTTGAGGAGCAATGTTTGCATCTGTGATAGAGCCCCAGGTTGCTGGGCTCTACGTGGGCTGTTGGACCACATTATTATCTCAACGCTGATATTTCTATGTAACACAATGTTTTGGGCCAACCTCATTTGTCCTGGCTAGAGTTCAAAGCTAGCAGGTAACAATATTCAGGAGCTATATTCAGGAGATATTCAGAATATTATTATTAATTAAATTAATATTATTATAACTACTAGCCAGTTGTTCAGCTGCCCGTGGTATTTCAGAGTTCTGGCCTTGAAATGCAATCTGTGCTTGAGAGGCTGTCATTTAAGACATTCCCTTGGGTTTAGCTGATGTATTTTTATTTTTTCCTTGTCTTACTTGAGCTAAGACTAACAGGTCTTTGTCTGTTCCATCTAACATTGTTGATAAAGGTTCGGTGGGGTGAAAGTTCTCTTCAGTTAATGCTTGGAAGGTACCAGCGTGGCCTTCAGATTCCCTTTCGGTGAGGCCCGAAGTGACTTTAGCCTCAAGTGGTTTGCACACCACAAGTGGATGAATCCTAGAGCGAGTTCTCTTGGCTTTTTTTGTTTGTTGGTTGGTTGGGTTTTTAGCGTTTTTCTTTGGTTCTTTTTTGCAATCATTACTGAACGAAGCCTTTTCCTGTGAAGCTAATTTTATAATCCCCGGTCTCCAGGTAAGAGTAGGCCTCTGTGCTGTCCTCTCTGGCTTTACCCTTGCCTAGGTCACTACAGACATGTATTTCTCTCTCTTTCTATTACTGTGGTACGTAGACAACAGCAAAGAGTCTTCTCCTCCTGGTTGTTTTGCCAACCTTTCTTTCCCATATTGACCATTTTCTGCTGTGATTCAACCGTGGTGTTGAACTTCTGGGTCTGTAAGATGCCAAATTGGAAAGTCTCTGCGAGGAATTTCAGGGCTTTGGGCAGGATAATTCACTTGAGATGCTCTCTTAAAAACCTCAAGGGTTGGCAGGTGTCATGCTATTCAAGAAAATTTGGAATTGTGGCTTCAAAGCACAGATGTCGGCGAAGCTTGTGTATTTGCATCGTTGAAAAAAAAAAATCCTTTGCTGTAATTGCTTCATCTAATCCCTTATTAGCCTGTAATATGGTTCCTGTCATGTCAGACTTTTTAAAATTTAATTTAAATGAAATGCTAACAATATTTTGCTTCTAATTTATCCCCATCCTGGCTGCTTCAGAGACTTATAAGTAGATTGTTATGGCGTTAATTATGATTTCATGGTCAGGCCCTGTTCCTCAATACGAGTGATACAATTTTGCCCCCACTGCATCTTCAAACAAGGAATCTACAAACAGCCCTATGATGTCTCCCACTGCTTTAAAAGATTTGATATAATGGAGGGATGATAAAGCAATCAAACAAATCCTATTTACGCATCCCTGCGAGTATAATTCATGCATCAGTGAGCACCATCAATGGAAAATTACCTTTGGAGTCTACATTTCCATTCCAAAGTTGCAATATAATTTTGTTTTTGTAGGCTACGAGCTTTGCTTTTTCAAGACCATGAAATTTATATCCAGTTGCCATTTTCACTGTAAAGGCAGAAAGCTTAAGTACAAAATATTTAATGTACCTGTCTATAAATTGATATATTTAATAGTTTACTCAATGCTGCTTTTACGTTTTGTCTCTGGTTTCTGAATAGCTCCAACGTACAGTCCTGTATGTGTCGGGGTTTTTCTTAAATCTAAATAATGAAAGCAGCAGCTGGAAATTGATTTCCTAGGGACTGTTCAACGTCCTCTCATCCCTGTATACTCTTTCAGCACCATCCAGTTGGGGCTTCATTGGAAAAAAAAAAAAAAAAAAAAAAAAAAAAAACACAAAACCACGTAAAACAATGCCAGAAATGCTAGTCCTGTTTTGTTGTCAAGAACTAGTGTGAAAATGATGCTAAGCGCACATCAGGGGTTTTCTCCTATTACCTTGTGTGAAACTGTGCCTACTTTTTATTTCCAAAACCAAAGGGATGCCATTCTTGCCCATCTTTTCATTCCAGATTCAATTTCCCATAAATTGTATCTTCATTGCATCAATAGAAATTTGCTAATTACCTGGTTTAGAAGCTGCAGTTTCTTGTACAGGCACGCAACACGTTCAAGGTAGGCGTGCTCGATCACAAGTGTGGACTCCAGGAGATAAAGCTTTGGGAGATGGATGAGTTCATGCATTTCTAAGGAACCACACAACTTCCCATGCCAGTGCCTTGCTTGTGAGATGCCTGTTACACCCGTGTGGTGTTAAAAGGCGAGGTGCTGGGTCATTCATGCTTCTTAGTTGGAGGGTTTTGTTTATTTTTTTATATTGTATGCAGTGCTCAGCACCTGGACCATGTGGGGTCACAGTCTGAGCTTCATTAGTTCGTTAGGTTTTCTAAAAGTCATTAATTCATAAGACATTTTGGAAAGCAGGTAGCTACTGCCCACATTTTACAAGTGGGGAAACCCACTCAACTCTTTCCAAGGCTCGTTTCTCCCTCTGAACTGGAGCAGTGCTGGCATCTTCTGGCAACGCATCCCGTAACGTCCCATCCTGCTTGCGTGGACCGTGATCTAAGAGCAACTCTGGTGAAAAGTAGCCTCTAAGGGATCACACCAAGCCAACAGAGGTAGTTTTCTAATTATTACTGTCTTCGGTCATCGCTTGTGGATGGATTTCCAGAGCCTGAGCGTGAAGGGGTGCCCTTGGTGCCACTGCATTGTGCGTAGGAGCCCAGGGTAGGAGTGGAGTTCTGGTCTCCCCAGAGGAGGCGTGTGCTGCAAACAGGTGCTTTCCATCTTCGTCAAAGAGCTTTTCAGATCAGATTTGAAATTTGGTGAAGTGTTGAGAAGAAATGTGCTTTTTTTCCAACGTGTGTCAGCTCTCATCAGCAACGAAGAATTAATCGCGTAACCGCTTTTTGTTCAGAGGGTGGAGTAGTGGAAGGAAACAGCTTTCTTCTGAGCATGCCTTTTCTTGTATAACTTCAATCATCCTTTTTTCTCATTAGCTTAATTTTTGGGCCTTCAGTTCTTTAAGGTCAGACAAAGGAGGTGAAAGAGGAGAGCAGTGAGAGGGATGAAATAGAAGGGACATTATTATTTTCTAATTAACTTTTCTTGATTTCATTCAGACACTACTCTACAGTCAACACAAGGCTTTGTAAATCTAGAGAGTGATGTGGATTTTCTTGGGTTGAGATCAAGTGTCAGAGCCTCTTTAAAGTTGAAAGCATCTTCTGTTGAGCTACAAATCCCTTGCCTTCCGATACACCAGCCTTTGATCCTGGGGTGGGGTTGAATGAAATAGGTAAAGAAACGCAGAAACTTTTCTTTATTCCTTTTATCCAAAACACAGACCAAATCCAAATGGTTTCCTCCAGGAGGTGAGAGGTCCACCACAGCTCCAGGAATGGCAGTTAAGGCTTTTTTCCTTGGCTGGCACTTAAACTCGTGCGGTTTTCATCAGAGCATCCTTAAGCCACGTGTGTCTTCAGGTTCCACGTAGTTTTCCTAAATGCCATTAAGCACTTTTGGAGGGCTTAGAGGTTGAGAATTTGCTTCTCGCCCCAGTGTTCTTCCATTATTTTAATGTATTCAGTATTTTGTGTTCTGACTTCTCAGTCCATTTCTCTTAGGTCCAGCGTCATGTGCTTGCTGCAGGGTCGAGGCTTTTGATGATTAATGAGTTGTTTCTCCCACTCCTATTACTGTACAGGGTGCCTAGGGGCAAATTTGGGGACACCTCTCACAGGTGATGGATCTATTGGGAAAGACGTGGTCCATGAAAACGCGCTCAATTCCTCCTTGCCTTCACCCTTTTCCCTCCTCCCTCGTTTTTCCTCCGTAATCCCTGCCCGGCAAGTTAGCGTTGCGTTGTCATTTATTCCTATTTCTCCTTTCTCGTCGCTTCATGTCCCGTTTCTTTCACTTTTGCTTCCATTTAATGCTCTTAGGGAGAACGCACGTCCTCAGAGCCATCCGCTCGGCTTTTAACGATAAGCTGATCTGCAGGTACTTAGAGCCTATCTCAAATAACGTGGGTTTGCCATACAAAAAAATATAAATAAATATATATATGTATACAAATCACGAAATGCATTGAATTGACAGAATCTTGCATTTATGTAAACTTTTCTGTAGGCCTGTCTGCTGCCATTTGTGTACTTCTGCTTTGCTATCTGTGCAATTACGATAGTATCGATAAGTGTGCGTGTGTGCAAAGAGAGGGAGAGAAGGAGCGAGGGACTGAGAAGAGACTGATCTCACGCTGCTATTTCATTGGGGCTGGATGCAGCATTTTAATGTTAAAGGGGAAAAAAAAAACAAACAAGCGAGCTATGGGATTCCTCTTTCCACTTTCCCCTCGTCGGCGTTTGAGCCTGAGCAATATGGCATGGTTTGTGACTCCATCTGGAGGGCTGACAGCGCAGGCTGCTTCTAATAAAGCTCCCAGCCTTCTTCCCCAAGTCTGTAATTAAATGACATCACCGAGTCTTAAATGCATCTGCCGTAAAAGTCAGAAGGCTAAAACATCCCATTAAAGGGAGGAGAGTGTTACGGAGTGTTAGAGAAGCTCAAGTGTGGAACTGCTCCAGGAAAGCTGTTTGGGACCCACTGGAGCATGGCTCAGTGGAGGAAGAGCCCTACCCTGGTAAGTGTGTTTCTGGTTCAAGCTCTCAAGGCGATACTCGCAGGTCAGGTTTGACCCCAGATGTAGTTTTAAAATCAGCCTGTTACGGCAGGGGAGCTGTGTGTGTGTGTTTGTGTGCGCAGACGTTTCTTTGCTTGCAGTCTCTGTGTGCTTCTTTTAAGCAGGGTGTACGAGGGGTGGGGATGTGCTAAGCGTTCGGTGTGCATTGCTTGGGCGTGGGTCCAAAGAGAGCAATTTCTTCAGCGTGAGTGCTAAACGGTGAAACTGCGGAGAAATGAAAGTTGACACCAGTAAATTTATTTTCCTTACAAAGCCTGAGAAGCAGAAATAAGCTTTGCGAAGTAGCAGTAAGTAATTAGATATTTTCTCTCCCTTTCCCTTCTTGAAACGTTTTTGTTGACATCGGAAGTGCAACTAGGAAACGTTTTAGAAGTCTGTTGCTTTCGGTGTGACAATGCCTCCTAGAAAAAAAAGAAATGTGCAAGAAGTGATAGCATGAACTTTCAAATCCACTCATCCCATTGGAAGGATTCCTATCAAAGTACCCCAAATTTCATCTCAAAAGAGCAATTTGTTCAACTTCTGGTGTTTCAGAAGTCCTCAGATACCTGAGAATAAAGTTTTTGTATTCCTTCTCTCTCTCTCTCTCTCTCTTTTTAACCATTAGCAGTATTGATTCTGCAGTTGAAATTTCTAAGCTCCTCTAAGAGGAAGCTACCTAGCACATTTTCCAGCCACGTTGGACCTGTTCGGCAGATAGAGATGAAAGTTGATTTCCAAGCAGATTTATGTACTTGCAAGATAAAGACCAGATCGACGGAGTAGGAGGGTGCTGCTGTATCACGCGGGAGGATTTCAGGCTGTCACTGCGCTCCACGTTTGAAGCACTCAGGACTTTCTCATAACCCGGGTCAGCACTTTTCGCTCATTTTCTCCTTTCATGTCCATTCCACCTGGGGTCGTAGAGACATGCCACTGAAGGAAGCCGACCATGAGGACGTCAGAAGTGTGATCAGTAGCTACATAGGCTGCTGTACTATTTTTAAGTATTTAATCATACGCTTTTCCTCTCCAGTTTCTATCAGTTCCCAAGCTGCTCCTCTGTCTGAACTGTTTCTCTCCTTCTGCCTGGTTCATCGGAGGCTGCTGTGGTCCGAGATTTCGTGAGCTTGCCCTCCCCTCTGCGTGCCCGTTGTGATGATAGGATGCTCCACGCTGCCCAGCTGCGGGAAGAGTTGACTTCAGGCGGGATGACTGCAGTTTATGTGCAGATAAGCAATGGTAATCTGCAGCTGTGGGGAAGGAGATTGAAAATCAAAAGATATCTTAATCCTCTTCATCTAGTGTTAAGTAAAGATCCGAGTTAAGCCTTAGCATGTGCTGCATCTATTTTATGTCCCGAAATAGGTCAGATGCTCTGTGTTAATTCATTGGGGAAATTACCCCCCTATAACTCTAATTTAAAAGAACAGAATCCGAAAGCTAAACAAGCCCTGGAATTGCAAAGATACGAACAGATAAGGTTGTCCTTACTTTCAGCAGAAAGGAGCAATCTGCTTACTAAGCTTCATAAGTCTTGCGTTCTGGCTGGCCGTGCATTGTGCGCGCTTGCGGCAAAGACACGCTCGCTTAAAAAGATAGGATCTGGGAAAAGTTTGGGGAATTCGGAGGGCTGACTGGCACTCGGCACTCGAATCAGGCAGTGCCAACCCAGAAAGGACTGTGTGTGTGTTGTGAAGTCCAGGTTTCATGCCAAATTGGAAATAACGATGGAAATAGAAATAAAAAATAAAGAAGAGGATGTGATTCAGAAGCAGCGAGCAGAACGCACAAAGCGGTGGCTGTGCACACGGAGTCGCTCTGCGTGTGGGTTGGCAATACGATGCTCATTGAAAAAGGGGGAAAGCCAAAGTCCTCCGGGGATGTGTTTGTGTTGGCATGGGCCTCCAAGAGACGAGGCATTCTCCTTGAGCCAAGTGATGTCTTCTGCTCGCAGGCGTTCTGGTACAGATTTGCCTTACAGCAACACCTCATCATGTAGGAATTTGGGGGAGAGAGGAGTACTCTGTCTTCTTCATTGTCTTGTAGTCTTTATGCCTATGGAAGTCAGCTTGATACTGTGACTGAGATGAACCTGAACAGCTCATAAATAGGAAGGGAAATGAAAAAATAAAAGCCCTATTTTTTAATTCTTACAAATTTTAGATTGATTTCATTTGAGTCTGACTCATTCTTTCCTGCATGTGATAGCCCATATCGTACGTCTGTGGAGTTGTCAAGTCCAGCGATGCTCCTGTGTACTTGAACCTAATAGCAACATTTATTTTAGGATAAATATTAAAGGAACAAATCATGATACCACAGACCCATTTTTTTCTCCTTGTCCGTGCCTGATGTGAAGCAACATTTCTTCTTTTTAATGGCTGTAGGGAATGAATGGGATAATTTTTCGTTGGCTTCTGCTCCAGTCATCAATACTGAACGTCCAAAGGAGACAAGATGCGGCAGACAGAAATATGTTCTCCTTCTTCATTGTGTTTATTTTGCCTATGAAGATGGCAGGGTTGGTAACAGGAGATGACGTTACAGATGCTGCAGTGATTATAGTTGTTCTCTGCTAGTGGACTTTAGCATGGGCCAACACCTCCTGTCTTGTTTTGCAGCAGCACAGACCGATATCCTCCAGGTGTTCAGCTTGAGACAGACGTCATTCAATGTTTTTTAGAGGGAAAAACATCATTTAGTTCATGGACACGGAATCACAGAATGGTTGAGGTTGGAAGGGACCTCTGGGGGTCATCTGGTCCAACCCACCTGCCAAGCAGGGCCATCTGGAGCACATAGTACAGGATGGCATCCAGGTGGGTTTTGAATATCTCCAGAGAAGGAGACTCCACAGCCTCTCTGGGCAACCTGTCCCAGTGCTCTGTCACCCTCACAGGAAAGAAATGTTTTCTCATACTGAGCTGGAACTTCCTCTGGTTCGGTTTCTGCCCGTTGCCTCTCGTCCTGTCGCTGGGCACCACTGAAAGGAGCCTGCTCCCATCTTCCTGACACGCTCCCTTCAGATGTTCATACACATTGCTCAGGTCCCCTCCCCAGATCTGAAGTGATTCCACTAAGCTGAAACAAATTGGTGAGAAAGAGCATCCCACAAATTAACCCCTCCATGTACTTTGGACTGCGTAAACGCGTGTCAGTGGGGGGAAAAACATCTTTGAGCCTTTCCCCAGGTAAAATTCTGTATTCATAAGGAGCAGACTACTGAAAATTTGAAAGCCTTGCTGCATTTCACGTCACTCTAGACCCAGGCTGACTCAGGAGCAAGCTGGGGGTATCTGAGCTGTGCTTTGCAGCTGTAGTTTTAGCAAGGGGCTGGGAGAACAGGAGGCGATGAAGAGGCTGTGACCCCCAGTCCTGCACCAGGAGCTCAGCTAGATGCCTCCTGAGATATCTGAAGTCTCACTAACGCAGGGACAGTGCTCACCTCTCTTTCTCTGTGTTTACACAAAGGCTGAAGTTTTAAGGTAATGCTTCAGCGTAGCATAGTGGTTCCTGCTGCTGGGGCAGAAAGCAAGGCTTCCAGGCAGGAGAAATGCATTGTCCAGTACAGGCATAAGGAACCCAATCAAGGCAGCACTGGAGAAGCAGAAAGGAAAGGCTTTTCTCAAATAGAGCTTTCCACGTCAGGATTTCATCATCAGAGCACTTCAGCGTACGCGTTTCCAAATGCAGATGGTGATTTAGGGCATTTTAGTTTACGATGTTTTGCCCAGAAAAGCTTCATTCTCAAACCGCAGATTTAAAAAAAAAAATACTTGGAGGTGTCTTGTACATGACACACAAAATCGGTGTGTTCTGGAAATGTATTTCTTTACAGCAATACAGGAATTAATTCGGCAGCCGCCCCTTGAGGTAGTGTTCATGCCATTGAGGCACTATTCACACCGTTTTGTAGAGAAAAAGCTGAAATGCAGGGGGGTAAAGTGGTTCACGCAGGCTGGCTGAGTTGCACATTAGGATCCCGATTCCTCATTCCGTTTTTACAGGGCAGGAAAAGAAGATTCTTGGGGAAAAACGTCCAAACTAAAACTGCTGCAACATCCATCCTGTCACGAAGTGGCAGAATTTGCATTGCTGTGTTTCCTGTAGCTGTATTCTTATTTTTACCTATTTTTGGTAATAGAAATGATGTGAGAGAGTTGCAAGAAGAAACCAAGTACAGTTTATAACGGAGGTACCCACAAAGATAGTGTTTCATGTCAGGAAAGCAGTCGTATTTTGAAAGATTTCTGCTGAATGATACCCGTGATTCTCAGCATTTATTTCCACCTGTTCTACCTCCCCGAGCTCCCTGGCCTCGCTTCAACATATCTCATGCCACAGAGGACTATAAAACACAAACCCGAGGCTTTGTTTACGTGGTGACTTCAGGACTCAGACTCGGAGAACGCCTTCTCCTATTGCTGCAAGGAACGTCCTCGTAGCCCACTAAATGTCATTTTTTACCGTCGTTAGCGGGCAGCCAGGAGCTTTGTGCTATCCCTGTGTGAGTATTATTGTAACTGGGCTAAGCAGAACTCTTTCTGGTGTTTTGATGGCTAGCTAGGAGCTGCCCAGGCTAACGGCCTCCTGCTCTCCTGTTGCCTGTGGCCAGCTCGGCAGCGTACCGCGGCAGCCCAGCACAGCACATGTTTTGGGGGGCAGGTGAGACACCCCAGCACTGCCATCCCATTTCAGTGGCAGTGGCAGGCTGGGATCACCAGGGATGGAAGCCTGTTACAAGTCCATCTGTCGTACAGCCTTAGTTAGTGCAATTCCCTTAGGCAGGAGTTGCCCATCCTGGCTGAAACGTAGCGCTCATTTCAGAGGAGTTCCTCTCCCAACTCATAACACCACAGGAGACCTCAGAGAAAAAGGGAAGCACAACCATACCACCTTAGGCCACCAAAACTGATCTACCCTGTGCATTTGCAAGCATTGATGGTACTGGAAGGACGAAGTCATCCGCAGAGATCCGCTGGCACTGTCTTGAATGAAAACATTGAATGATGTGTCTGGCTCTTACACCCCCAGCATCATCCTGCTGGCCTCTCCCTGCCCTACGTGTGGGCTCGGTAAGGGCTGTTGCTGGTCGATGTGCTGCACTCAGTCCTCTTGCTCTCAGTCTGTGTCTAAAGATAATTTCCCATTCTAAAACGCGTTGTCTTTTAATTTAATAGCCCATAGTCAAGAGTCGCGGTGTGTCTTGGACTGGTCTGACAGCCCAATTTTACAGTTATATGCTTGCAGAACTGCCTGCTCCTCCTAATGCACTGTGTACTATCTGGGCAAAATAATTATAGTGTAATAATACATGCATACATACACAAATATGAACATGAAATGACATGTGCTAGGGTCAGAAAATAATTCTACCAATAGCAATACAGCCCTTATGTGTTTATGCTGTTTTTTACAGCACCTTCCCTCACTTTATTAAGCTAATCAATGATGTGTGTTTTGTGAGGATCACTCTCTGGCCAGAAACTAGCCATCTGGGATGGAAGACATCATTGGTCTGCAATTCCTTATGTCAACTTTTAAGACCGGGAGTTTAAAATAGAACTGTTGTACACAAATGGAGCTACGTAGGAATCAGTTTTGTTTGGGAGAACGTAATGCCTGATGTCGGAACTGGTTCAGGACATTGAAACAAATACCCTCGCTCTTTGGAGAATAGGAACGAGATCCTTAATGGAGGTGCGGCGTCCAATTTGTCCAAATTTGCTGCCTCATTGTTGCTCAGGTCCGCTCCGATGCAAATCCATTTCCCTGTTTACCATCGGTTGTTAGCTTGGGCCATGCCCTGGCTGCCAAATGAGGCAGATGATCGGCGGCAATTCACTTACCTGCTCTTCATCTGTATTTACTCTGGAAGCTGTTTTTGTTTTCCACCACTTTTCTGCGAGCATCTCCGCCTGCGTAACAAACCCACCGAGCCTCCCTCGGCTTGGCCCTTCAGAGAAATAGCGACGGCTCCTGAAATTGGGGTGTAATTTCCCTGCTGTAAATGCCTCCAAGGGCAGCTGGTAGACTTTCCATCATTCCTTTCCCTGCAGCTCTGGAGGCAAGGTGTGCACTTAGTAATGATTAGAGCCTGGAGCACAGCTGGCTCTTTGATCACTTCTTGCCTTCGTCAGTAGCGATGTTGGGGTGCCCCAGTTGGGTTAAGTTCTTCTGCCAACTTACTAATGAGTGTGATTAGGTTGCAACTGCGCGTAGCTTAATGTTGCTGCCTTGATTTGTAATCTAGATCCCAAAAGCACGGTATGTTTACACTGGCAGCTATTTATATGTGGGATCTTTGTGTTCCCATGCAAGTAGCTGTAACACGGTGGCGCGGGCACAGCTACGTTGGGTGCCACATCCGTGGTGAAGTAATTGTGCTCAGATTGCACTCTGCTATTTGTGTGCTTGCTTACCCGTCTCATAAGTTCAGTGTGATTGGGGTGAAAAAATATGGTTAAAACGCAACTCGGCTCAATAGTATCTCAATTCAACTTGTTCTTGAAAATCAGTAGGGGTCCCATTCTGTTTCCTATAGGTTACTTGCGCACGTGGTGGAAAAAATATTGCTTGGCATTATTTGATCCCTTAATTGAGGAACGTCAGGAGCTCTAGTAACTGACATCTCCTTGGAGGTCCCTCTGAGTCAGGTGGAGGAGTACCGAAGGAGCTAGCGCATCGTTTTATTTGGGATCAATACATTAATTCTATCCCTGGGGCTGTCAAACCAACAGTTTTACCCATTTCTCAGTTCTCTTTGCAGCACACCAGGTATTTATTACAATAGGCTGATGAGGAACAAGAATCTTCAGAGAAGGCTTTGTATTTATTTACTCCTTGCTCCTAGCTTTGACATGGCCCCAGGCTTACAGTGTTTGTCCTCAGAAGAGGGAACAAATAGGCAGCGATGAGCTTTCTGCAGAATACATCTACTCCGTAATCAGTAAGGAACACAATAATTTAGAAAAGGTGACATTCTACTTAATGACTGTGTTTTTACCCCAAACCAAGGCTATAAGATTGTTATCCTCATTAAAGAGCTGTAAAGTCGCCTGCTTAACGTGGCTCAACATACTAATGCTTCCCTCTTCCTAGTGCAATCACCCCCTTGGATGCTACAACCGGGTTTCGTGGGCCCTGGTGCCCTCTGGCATCACGGTTCATACGGGGAGGGCTGGGAGTCTCAAGGTCAAACCCAACTCAGCTCTTACCTACAGTGCTGAAGAAGGCAGGAGAGGAGCCCGAGTCAGGCAGTCTGCGTCTTTCTTAGGTACGCTTGTGACTTGGTTATAGAGGTGCTGTGACCTGAGGAAGGCCTTCATGTTCTCAATTCTGTGCCTGTTTGTTGTACGCGCATACCCTGTTCCGACACGTGCAGTGATAGCTACCCTTTGCCTCAGTTTCCTCATAAAATTCACCTCTTTTATTCTTAGATTAGTATTTTTAGTATGTGAGTAGACTCTCACCAGTGGTAAACTTAGCTCTTAGAGAAACAAAGAACAACGACTTTGATTTCTTCGCAGAGCAGCCAGGCATTGGGACGGGTTGCCCGGTGAGGTGGTGGCGTCACCGTCCCTGAGGGTGTTCAAGGAAAGGTTGGACGTGGTGCTTGGGGACATGGTTTAGTGGGTGACATTGGTGGGAGGGTGTTGGTTGGACCAGATGGTCTTGGAGGGCTCTTCCAACCTTAACGATTCTACGATGAGCCAAATATTGTCCCATCCTGATCCTCAGGTTAGGCAATAAGGAATCTGGAAATGATCTAAGATCTGCATTACTCTTCCTCATCTGTTGTGTTTCAGGGCAAAATCTTTCACAGCATTGGGTTCAGTATTAAAATGTGGCAAGGAGGGTTAAGAGATGAACTGCTAGGTAGGACATGGACTGGGACGGAGGGCTGTGTTTCTCTGCCTCAGATTTCCTGGGTGACACGGTCTTGTTACTGAGAAATGGCAGTGGTGTTCGCGTGTGAAGAAAGCGAGGTTGCCCACACAACTGCATTTCCTAGATCCTTGCAACGGTGCAGGTTGTGGCCTGCAACCATCCTTCAGCGGGTGGTTACAGTGGGTCTCCTGGCCATTTCTCCACGCCGGCTGTAAGGAACGCCAACCGCTGCAGAGACGACAGCCAGAAACGCTCATCACCCTTCCTTGGAGATGCCAACGTGGTTGTGGTGGGTACGTTGAGTGGCTGTGGTGGGATGTCTGCACGTGGCCGTAACTACTCCTATAGGCAGCAGCTCCATCAATCCCCTACGGTGGGTCCTGGATTTCTGATCTCCTAGACTGGGCTTTTCATTTGCCCCAAGTGTTTTTTAGAATAGCCCCTGGTTTAATTGTTTGGCCATACCCTCGTACTCACACCAGAGTCAGTCAGTTGGAAGCTAATGAAAGATCGCGCCATCTGTCTGCTTATTTAATGGAGTGTCAGCACAGAGCCAATCGGAAGTAATTGGATTGACAGACACAGAGCCAGTTACTGGACTGTTTGCTATGTGATCGGGAAAAGCAGAGGAGCAGAGAGGTGCAGCAAAGCTAATCTGCTGGTGTCTGTTGTTGCAAGTGCCCACGATCTGCCACCCAACATTCACGGGCTTCAAAACTGCTGGCTCGCTGGAGTTGTTGCTGCTTTCCGTCCCCTCCAGAATCCATCCTTGCATTCGTATTACAAATCATTATAATGCAATCTAATAAAAAACAGTTTGCATAAAGATGGTGCCCATTTATAAAGCTGTCACCACAGCTACTCTATTAATAGAGCCATTTTAAAGATTTATAGTCAGCATATGTTACTTTTTACAGAAGCCAGATTGAGAGCTGTGGGGTTTGAGCACGTCGAATGTGCCACCAGATCACATTTAAAAATAATATGAATAATAAGTTAATTTTTACAAAGCTGTTGTGCTTCGGAGAGAATGTGAAGTTCAGGCAGGGGGTATCACTATTTCAGTGATGGTCAACAAACTAAATGTAATATGGCATTAAAGGAAATAGGATTTAATAGGAGAAGCCGAAGTTAGTGAAGTCCATATTTCAGATCGCTTTGTGTAATAGGAAGACATTATGTGATGGTTCTGTTAACATCTTTATTGATGCATGATGCTAAAGCGTTTTATGCACATTTAATGAAACCTCACGATATTTCTCTGCAATAGGCAGGAATTCATTTAGAATTGACTGTCAGGATTGTTTAAAGTTATAATGCTTCTTAAGCAAGGCTGTGTGCGTGCATTTTCTACCTCGCACAGGACCAAAGGCAGCAGTAGCGATGTCGTGCTACCTCTTGTGGTGCTGGGGGAAGCAGAGCACTGTCCTTATCGATGCAGCAAGTCACGAACACACAAAGCGATGGGATCCTGTGGATTTTACTCTCCCACGGTCAGTGCTGGGCTGAAAGGGCCTCCAGGCATACTCATGCCCTGGGTTCACGTAAAATAAATGCATCACAGAACTTCTCTACAGAGAGAGATTGATTGACCATGGTTAGTACATTTATCTTCTGGCTTCTGCAGGATTGGATTTAAATTACAAATGGATCGACAGTGGGTAATTTAGTTCAGTGGTCATTTTGGATTATCATCTCCATCATGAAGCAATCTTGTAACTTTGAGGCAACTGGCAGGCTTTGCTCGACAGCAGTCTCATTTGGGGCTGGAAGCTGGTGGTTTCAGGGACTGGAGGGGAGAGATTTGGCGGCACAGCTTCGGGAAACAAAAGCTGTGTATAGGAGCAGTGTATGCCCAGTTTAATATAAACTTTAAACACACAAAATAATATTCTTTTTAATTTTTTTTTTATGACAAATATTAAGTAGCTCATCAAAGCCATGTTTCAGGCTGACGGTGAAGCCTGTTGCCTGGCTGCTGAGCTGTACACCACAGCTCTTTGCTGTCCCCATTAGCTTTGCATCGTCCTCTTACCTGGAGGCTTGGCATCCAAATGAAATCTTTCCCTCTGTAGTTCTGAGGATCTCGTGTTTTGCAAACGCTCATCACTTACTGTCGTACCCGTACAATCACACAGCATTACTTCCATTTCATTAATGGGGAAACTGAGGCTCTGTGTACCGAAACAACCCCACAACATTCCTCAGTAAACAAGGAAGAGACACAAGCATTTGACCACAGGTTTCCTTCTTCCAGCCTCGCATGGAAAAGAGCTGGTACCTGCTCAACAGGATTAAAAGGAGGCTCGCTTAGGGACCATAGCTACCTTAGATCTGTTTTCAGATTGAACTCCAAGGCCTCACAGCGTAGTTAGGAGTCCGTAGGGGTTGCATGGAATAAAAGTGGAAGTCAACTCCCAGAGGAACCCGTGTAGGTAAGGCTGATACGAGGCTGCAGACACGGACACGCTCCACTGAAGTGCGGCCTTGTCGAGGACAGCAGGCATGCCGCCCTGCTCTGTGGTGACATCTGAAGGCCTTTTTATCTTGGTGCCGCAGGGTGAAAACCCATCTCTTACCAAATATGCCATGGAGGGTCTTTAGGATGTGAACAGAGCTCCAGTTTTCTGGGTTTCATCTGAAAAGCCTCCCTCAAGATGTGTAACAAACCGCATGGAGTTGGATTTGTCTGCCTGAGAGGGCTGGAAGGCCAACGCCAAGGGACAACTCTTGTGGGGAGCCACAGACATCACTTTTACATCCCACACTGTGCTAACGGTACCCAACCTTCCTTGTAGAAGACAGGCAAATCTTCTGTTTGCTCAGTGTTTGTTAGTAAGCATTGTCTGCTAATGCATGTTGCTTAAAACATGACCTTGGGGTGTTTTTTAGGTTGGTACCAAGAGTTACATCAGAATTCAGCCAACCAGTGTTATCATCAGTAGTTAGGATTCTTGTTTGCTCGTTACTGTGAATAATCAAAATGTCAAGCAGTCGTTCTGCCTCTGTCATCAAAAATGAGGCACTGCTGGGTAAATTGGAGCACTGGTACTGGGCATTTCTTCAGCAGTCATCACAAGGAGACAGCGTGGTGGGAAAACGTTACGGAGAGCAGCTCAAGGACTGTCTGCATCAGCACAGGGCAAAGTGAGGAGAAGCTCGACTGAGTCCTGCATCTGGATGTACATTTATAACAACCAAGTTATGATGAATTATTGCCTCCCAGCATGGCCCTTTCTGCATGCCAAATAAACCAAGGGTTGTGCTTTACACCAGGGATCAGGACACATCCAACCGCTTACCACTGCTCAGTTGAGATCTTGTAACTCAGTGCTGGAGATCACCTCCCCTTAAGCAGATGGAGATTATTTTGCACACACCGAGATGCCACCTTGGCCTACAGGAGACAAGTTGCATCCTGTGACGTGCCCTGTACCCACGGGAAGGGGGGCAAATCCCCCCAAACTCCACCAGCAGCTGCTGGTCCGGGAGCACCCATGATTCTTACCCTAATTACAACATCCACATTAGCAGAACAAGCTGATGGGATCCATGCTTGAGTTACTCCCCTTTTGCCTGCCTGCAAAGAGGAGCAGCTGTGCTGCATTTGCTCTCGGGAGGAGCCGCTCTCGGGTCTTCCAGATGTATAAATTCATTTATGTGGCACTGGTAATTGCTCTGTTTCATCTGCAGAAAGGGGAATAACATCTTTGCAAGAACAGTGTCTAGAGATAGAAGGGGAATAAAGATAGATTTTCGCTGCTGTAAATTCACAGGCCAAAAGACTGCTTTTTAACTCTGCAGAAGTGAGTGCCAGTGGAGCTAATGCCTTTACAAATTTATAACAAGGCTCAAAATACACCCAGCTTCTATTTCTAAGCAGTGCAGCCTGTCTCTCTTCTAGTGGTCTGTACGGTATATTTCACGTGCTTTGCCCAAGACTGTGACGTTGCTGTGCGTTGCCTAGTTCACATTTCATAGTAACAGCTCCGAGTTTTGCCATTTTGTTCTTTTTGAAACTCGGTTTCTCAGTGAGGGCCACCACCAGGCTGTTCCTCACGTAGATTTACCGCTCTGGGGAAAGTCACTGGATATTAGCAGAGGTTTGGCAGCTCCTCTGTAGGATGGAAATGCAGCCGCATCCTGAAGCTTGCTCATGCCCTCGCAAGAGATGAGAGGATGGAGGATGCGAGATGGACGAACTTTCCATCAGGTGGGCTCTTGCTAACGTTGGCCGTGCAGGAATTTGTTGTGCTGGCTTCACTGAGGGAATCACCGCTCCAGCAGATGGGATTTACTTCTGACAAGATGAGAATGAACAGCAAGGAAGAGGCTTTACAGCAGTGCCCCCATGCTGTTGTTACGCAGCTGAGGCAGAGCAGAAGGATGTTTTTACTCATGCCCACACTGGAGGCTGTTAACGAAGGTGTTCAGCTGCTGCTGGGGCTCCAAATACAGCGAGCTGAGTGCTGACTGCAACAGCAAAGCTTGAAAATTCAGTCTTTTCCTCACCTGGCTGTTATTTTCTTTCCCACCAGCAAGAGAATGAAAGCAGCTTTGAGATTCTGAGGAGGGGCATGGAAAAGTGGGGTGTTCTTCAAATTATGCACTTGGGAAAGTTGTAATTAACCCATTAAAAATTGCCTTCGAGGTTCTATCTCTGCACAAAAATCCACCGTGGCTTTGCTGATACTGCTTGTGGTTCTGGCTTGGCAGCTTGGAGGCAGAGAGGCTCGGGAGCTGCAGGGTGTGATGTCTATTCAGGCTCGGATACACATCTCTCTCCATGCTGAAACTTTAGATCTGATTATTTCTGACTGCATCTTGTGGTCCAAACACTAGCCAATATTCCCCTCTGGAGACATCATAAGAAATTGCACTTGGTCTGTCTGCTGCATGAAATTCCCGTGCTTCAAGAGTTAAGAGAGCACTAAATAAGCAATATTTTTAACAGGAGATGACTGTTAAATAATATTATTATTTTTTTCTGAGTGTGAGGTGTTTGTAGTACCTTGGAGGCGATGACATACTTATTTTTATATTACACCTGCATGGGAGAGAAGTGCTCGATCTTGTGGATGAGCACCTACGAGACTGAAATAAATTCTTTAAATCTAATACTTTCATAGCTGTTGTTAAAAAGCTAGTTCTGGGCTTTTTCATCTTGCAGGTCTGAAGCTGTCTGCTCTATGGGGACAGAAGCTTTTATCACCTAGTCAGGCTAATTTTGAGTGGGGATTTCTCCTTGCACAGGGTGGGACTGGAGGGATGGGGACTGACATTCTAATCTGACCATTCGCCCCAGACCTCTCATCAAACTCATCCTGATGCTGTGGTCACCAGTCTGGAAAGTACTGCCAGTAAGTTCCTTCAAGCTGAAACCTTAGTATTTTAGTGAAAAATACTCCAAATGTGTTACTCTCTGTTAAAGCTAGTGATTTTTCCTAGTCATTCCCTTCCTGGATGTTTTCTATGCTATGTAATATTTCAGAATATTTCAAAGTCATTTGTCTGTTTTTGCTCAGGGTTTAAATACACTTTGCATAGTTAAATCACCATTGAGTGTCCCAGCACTGTTTATACTTTCATTGTGATTATGATTATAATTATAATCACATTTTGGGTCACCTAGAGAAGAGCTTAAACCTTTTTTTGCTGCTGTTGTCCCCTGCACACCGCTCCCTTTGTACTAACTTTGCACAGAAGCCACTCTATTATCTTGTTTATAGCCGTGATATTTATCAGCAGCATGCTCCTCAGAGAAATATCAATCCGGGGGTAAGTGATAATGTAACCAAAATAATTCCCTACAGCCGAGTTTTTACACAAAATAATGAGCTTTCTGTTACTTTAGTACCTACCAGATTGATCTTCAATAAAAAAACGATCTCTGATCTGTGAGCAGCAGTGGATGTTTTAATTTAATTGTATTTAGAGTATCCTGTACATAATGTAGTGGTCAGTACCTTTTGGTCTGGGAGCATCAGTCATCTCACTTTGACAGAGGAGAGGGGTCTGAGGATGAACCAGTCTGTGGGATGGAGGAGAATTGGGTTTAATTCCAGCTAGATCAATATGTGAACTAATGGCATGCTGAAATTACAGCTTAAATCAGTAGTACCAGTTTGGTTGCACGGTTACTGAAATTATCTTCTTGCCTGGCCACGTTATCACAAAGGCAATAAACGAGGAGTCAGAGCTGGGCCTGTCAAAGAGTTCGGCAGGAGAACATCACCGCTGGCTGTCACCTACAAACCATCTCCCAAAACGTCCACTAATGGGGTAGGCAGGCTTTCTCAACAGGGAATGGACAACTCAGGGTCTTCCAGGTGCCCTCAGTTTGAACATGCCTTCAAATCTTCAAAGAACCTAAAGTCTTGGCTATTTTATCCCTAATTCCCTCAGGTCTGAACAACCCGTTTGGGATTTGCCATTCATTCTGTCCATAACCAGCGTCTGCTTCAAAGGCTTTCTGATATTTCCCTTGTGGAAGCTCACCAAATCATTCATCCTAGCTACGTGAAGTCACCGAGAGAGAACAGTTAGAGTGTCATATGAAAATTAAACAAGGGAAAATGTAAATTTGGGCGGAATGTCTGAAAGAAAAAAAAATCTTAATGAGGTTTTGGAACTTTTTGCTGTCATTCATTTGTTTGAGAAGGGAATTTCAGGTAGTATCATCACCATTAAAAACAGGGGTAGCTGATGTCATGCACTTTCAATGACTTATCTTCAGTTTCTTTTAATGCTATTTTAGAAGAGATCTGATAACAAGAAGACAGAAGAAAGCCTAGGGAAGGTGAAAGTTGCAGGTTTCTAAATCAATCCACATAGCTTTTTTAGGTTTTATGTTTGTTATTATGCACTTTCAGGTAAGACAGTCCTCATAGGCTATTAAGTTGCAAGTTAGAATGAATTAAGTTTTGTGAAATGGCTTGCCTTTTTTTTTCTTCTTCTTTAATCCAAATGACTGTCATTTACAAAGAGATACTTCATTTTACTGAAAGTGCTTTTCTGTCTAAGGGGAATGCTTAATTGCAGCCACAAATCACCTCAAATGCTTTCATAGGAAGATAAAATAAGTTAAAAATTGTGCATCATTTTGAAAATGCAGGTTCTGAATTCAATATAAGATGCAGATTTCTATTTTTTAACTCGTCCGCTTTCTTCAAGAACTCTATCCCAGCCAGACATGGTGTGAAAGTGTTCCTCAGGACATCGCAACAAGCCTTTTTAGGATCCAAAACAATTACCAGGGCTTATCTACAGTGACCATTATCCAAAGACTGGCGACAAACCTCTCTCTGCATTTTTATTCAGATAAAGCATCTTTGCATTTTGTAGGTCTGGAAACTATGGTAGTTATGATAAATAAGTGTAATTGCTCAGCATTAGGGGAATTTTCTATCCCAACCGTGCCAAAATTCTCAGGCATTTAGAGAATATACCCACGCAGCATGTAACCTTTATAGGTTTATTTCGTTTTCATGGGCCGGTGAGAGATGATTTTAAATGCAGTTGTTGATACGGATTCAGAAACCCTGCTATATTACAACTGAATGGTTCTTTTTCTAGCCGAATAATCAAAGCAAATGAAATGTGAATAAAGCTGTTCCTCCAAGGCCTTCTTTATGGCCTGCTTTTACAGGGAGCCTTATCTCAAATTTCACTCTTTGGAGAGTAAAAAGAAAACAGTAGGAGATAAAAGTCCTGTGTTACACAGCCTTTCACCATCGTGGCGAGGTTTTCAGGTCATTTGGTTTGATGCACGTGCAGATATGTCCAAAACCCTCTTGAAGAACCATGTGTGTCCAGATCTACCTCCCTTGGAGCTCCACTTCATGAAAATGCCAAGAACTTTTCACTGCTTTTATTTTTACTCACTCTCTCCAGGTGTATCGTCGACCAAAGCGTGATTCCCTGCCAGGTGTGCTGGTTCACACACGGACGTAAACGTTGATCTCTGGGATAGCCGTGGGTCAAATTGCTTTTCTGACATCTTCATAGTTACGTGGCGAGTGTGTATGAATAAATGGGAGCATTTATGGGAAGTGCTTTTAGAGTATTTTTTCTTAGATGCTGGCTGGTAAACATTATTTTTTCTTTATAAAGATTATGTTAGGATAAGATAACCAGGAGTATTTGAATTTTAAATAAATAAATAACACCGCGTGTGACTGTGAATGTGTCTGCGAAGCAGAAAATAGAGAATATCTGTTAGGTCTTTAATGCCATCCAATGCCTCCCGTTTATAAAACTTCACTTTCTTGTGATTTGGCTGGTCTTTAATTACTAACTGGGACTAGATTTATTTTTAGAAAAAAATATCTCTAAAATACTTCTTCTTTCTGAGGAAGGGAAGAAATACATTGCACGTGTTAGCAAATTCTGGTGACCTTTTCTTTGGAAAATCTTCAGGCTGGGAATTTGCATCTTGGCGTTTCTCAGTAAGAGCTCTTGTGCAAAGGTTGGGCCTTTCTCCGAAGGCACCCCAAAATTTGGCTGAGTTACACACCTTTGGAGAAGTGTAGTGCTCACACCCTTGTCGACAGCTTCTAGTTCACGATGGCTAAGCTTCTGGACGGGCACAGCTCTGCCCAGAAAGAGGACCGAGCTAAGGGCAAGGACCTTGCAAAGGTCCTGAGCCAAGGATGCCTTCCCTCGCCGTGATTTTTGGGCTCCCCTACCTGCAGGACTCGTACTGCCTGGAGGAAGGTGTCGTCTGCTCAAAGTGCCAAGAAAAGAGGAGAAACGTAGGATGAACAAGCGGGCTTGGGAGCCAGGAGAATAAGAGAACTGGTGGCCGAGTTCAGAGAAGCGGGAGTCTCCTGAAGAAATGAGAGGCAAGAAGAACGAAGCTCGGTGCCGACTGCTCGGCGGGACTCAGCAGCAGAGGTTTTCTCATTTCACATCACAAGGATTTGCTGCTGTTGCTCCAGCCATGCAGTAAAGGGTTGCAGAGTCTGAGCCCGGCGACGTTCCCCGTCTTAGCACTGACCTTCAGGTTCCTGAGACAAGACGAGGATCTGCTGATGAGAGCAGTAGTGTGCCACTGTGTAATGTGTAATTACACCACAACATCACGCACAGCAGGCCAAAATAGGGTGACACGAGTCACTCCAATCCTTTCTTTCCCAGGCTTTTCAGTGTTCGATTTTGCATCCTTAGTTCTCTTAAGAAATATGTAAAATCAATGTTTTCCAATAAATAATCTCTTTCTGATGGCAGTCTGTATAATCCTGCCAGTGCAGAACACACACAGTGCGTCCCTGTTGCAGTGTGAAGTGGTAGGAGGATTCTTGGTGCAAATCTGCTGTGCATTTATATTTGGGTATTTATATCTTTTTTTATATATTTATATCTTGCTCAGCCACCCCGGTAATATGCTCGAAGGGGTTTCCCCCTTGGCGGGGCGCAGGTTGGAGCCGAGCAGTCGCTGCCTCGAGTGCTGTGTTCCCTGGGACCTCCAGCAGTTAGGACTCGTGACTGGTGAAGATGTGATGAGGACAGGTCATCCTTCAACCGCAGCATGTCACGGCAGATAGGACCCCCATCCTCCTCCTTCTTTTAGGCTGTGCAATGTAGTTGTACCACTGGAGTATGAAATCTCTGAACTTTTAGGGCTGTTCCCCACTGCAAGAGATGCTCTGCCATCCATACGTTTTTCTTTACATTCTCTCTCCTCCCATTTTCTTCTTTGGAGATCTTTTGATTAAATGAAGACCTCAGAAAGTGTCTGCTTTTCATTACCATTATCATTTAATCGAGCGATCCTTGAACACTCAAACTTCAGGTCTTTCATCCATATCCTGTAGTCCTCCGTGCCATGCACAGTTTCATTCTTAATAACTTTTTCCTGCTATCAAGTTTAAATCTGCTTTCCTAAGCTCTTGACCATTTGTTCTTTATCACAAGTGTTGCTGAGCACTCATAAAATCCCCTCTTGCAGAGTCATTGCCATCTGGTAGCTTTCTCCTAATCTGTGATTACCTCGTGGTTTGTACCAAGTAAAATAATGATTTTTTTTTTTTGATCCTTACCAATATTAAGTGAACCACTCTTGTCTTGTTTACGCTGAGAAATTAAAGCCTGTTAGAACACGTCAACCACCAAGAATTCGGCTTTCTAACGAATGTAAACTCTGCTGGAGATTGAAGCGTGGCTCTTTAGGAGAGATTGGAGCTGGTGATTAATGCCAGGTACTGGGAGCCCAAAGTTCTTAATTACACCTTTTTGGTCGCACTGACCTTTCCTACAGCCTCGCACAAGCAATTTAGTCTCTGCTGTGGGAAACACTTAAGAAACTCCATCAAGCTGTTACGGGATAAGGAGTTTACCATAGATCAGCACATACGAGCTCTTGTAGTTTGCTGGAAGTTTGCATGCGGCCCTTCTCCCTCTAAAAGTTGCTTTGCATTTGTGTTGGCTTAGCCGTTTTTAAGCATTTTAAAGGATGATAGAACTGTGAGCTGTTCCCTTCGCTTTGTTGAAAGTTGCTTATTTCAAATTCAGGTTGCTTTGTCTCTCCTTTCCCATCTGAAAGAGCCACGGTGGTATTTGGCTACGTGGTGCAGGTATTATAAGAGTTAATTCACTTTTTTTTATGAGTTCTGTGCATCAAAAGCACCGTGTAAATAAGGTTACAGAGAAATTGGAGAATATTACAAATCTGTTGGCAGACACGGAAAAAAAATGCAGTAAATCAGTTGAATGTGGCTCCATCAGCCTTGACAGCACTCCCTTAAGAACATCAGCAGTTGTCACTCGGAGCTGATGACATTAGGCCTATTATTTCAGAGATAAGCTCAGGGGTGGTCGCTCTGCTCCCTTCCCAAATGGCTCCACAGCTTCCCCGTTTGATAAAGCCTGTTCACATTATCGATCTGTGAAAGCCGGGGAGTAAAACTGCCATCCTCTGCACTTCTCTCCGTGCAGCATCTCTCCTTCGAGAGGCGGTTTTCAGACTTAACGCGAAGGGTCCCTGTGCGGAAGCAATATCTGCATCGCCAACGTGCGTCGCTCTGGACTGATGGAGTCAACACTGCAGAGGCTTTAGGGAGCAAATTGTTTAGATTTGAAAGAAATCGTGCTGCTACGATTGACAGGAGCTCTGGAGTCAGTCCTTGGGAGGAAGCTGCCTCTGGAATGCTGAAAGTGGAGATAGAAAATTTATGGGCAATGAAGCAGAACTCGTCGAGGTTTGGGGGATATGGTTATTCCCCAAAAGTCATCCCAAAGTTAATGACTTAGCTAGGTCATCCCTAGTAAATGCTAGCCACTCTGGAACTGTTAGAAATGTGTCAATTGAGAGAAAAAAAATCCGCTGTAGTGAAGAAGAGGTGGTTTTCAGGGTGCAGGTGGTGATGCTACGTGTATCGGGAGATCCAGGTTCTAACACTTGCTTCTGCTACTGATCTGTAAATCAAAGATGAAAACAATCCCAGCCCATCCAGAAGTGGAATTAAAATATAGCAGAGAGCAGGGCACGTGTATGCAGTGATGACGAAGGCAATACAATTACCATCCATGTTTCTCTCTTTTGGATGGAATATCTCAGTCTGGTAGGACCACTGATACTCAAACCCTAATTAATATATAAAAATTTGAATTATTTAAATATATATAAAATGAAGACTTATTTTGCTGCCTCAAACGTAAATGAAAGAAATGATGGGGTAATTTCTAGAAGAAACTCCTATCTGGTAAACAGATGGCATCACTGAGATAAAGATATTTTGCAGGAGGAGATGGCAAACATTTTGTGCTAAAACATTCCCGGAATCGGCATGCTGCTCTGCACACGCAGGAATGGGATCCTACAATGGAACAATAACGCATAATAAAAATATAGCATAATACGTAATGCAGTATGATATTGGCATAATACACATTCCATTGCTTCTTTTCTTTTTCATGGTATCTCTAGACTTCAAACTAGAATATGTTCATTTTAGAGATGGGGGAACTCGCCTGTGGGAATGGAGTGACCAACCCCAGAAGGAAGTTTGCCTTTTCAAAGTGATTTCTGACATCCTGATTATTTGGGGGGATTTATTTTAAAAGAAGAGCTCTTTCCAGTATGTTTCAAGTAGAGCAAAGGCGGTGATTTTTGAAACGATAAGGAGAAATCACGTGTAGGCTGTGGATTCTCAACCAGTTCTCCATTTTGTCGTTGAGCCATTGAGTCTAGCTCACCAGCTGTTTGCATTTTATGGATATTTTGATGGCCACCTCACGTCTGTCTTGTCTCCCCCACTGCTGGTGCTTGGCTCTCGGAGATAGGAATTGGAAACACAACACGAACACGTTTAACAACTTGATTTAACTACGTTGCGTTCTTCCTTTTGTGTTTTCCAGATTCATCAAGGAGATAGAGCACGCCATGGAGCTCGGCCCAGCCAAACAGTGTCCGCTCCGTGAGTTCCTCACCATGTACATCAAGAACATCTTCCTCAATCAGGTCCTGGCTGAGATCAATAAGGAAATCGAAGGAGTCACGAAGGCGTCTGATCCCCTCAAGATCCTGGCTAATGCAGATACCATGAAGATCCTAGGGGTGCAGAGGCCTCTCCTGCAGGTAGGAGCTGAGATCTGCGTGATCTCTTCCTGTCCATCTAACCACGACCCAGTTGTGTATCTGATGTGAACACACAAAATTTGTCTATTAATGATAACTGCAGTCTCTTGGAGTGATACTTTTAGTGTATATAGTCTTTCCTCTGCCAGTCTCTACACACAGGTGTGCAGGTGAGTGTGTCTCTCTTGATAAATGAATATACCAAATGTGCAACTAATGGCATCCTTGCATCTTATCTGACACATACCATTATTAAAACACCTGGCTGCCACCATGATGACTTGTTACCCGCCTTAAAGCCCTGCCAAAAAAGCTAATTTTCAATGTTTTTGATGATGTGTGTCTCCCTTAAAGGTTCTGGGGATGCTCACAAATCACAGAGCTGTGTGATTGGACTAAACACACATGGCAAACTACCAGGGAGGAGCAGAGACGAGGTTTTGCTGCCTCCCAAGCGCAATGTGTTTGTGATTTATGTGGTGCTGGTGCAGCGAGGCAGCTGTATTGCTTCCTCAGCCAGATAAGAGAGATTTGAGAGATTCGGCTTTGAAGTTAAGAGTATTTATATGAGGGGTCTCTTATGAAACAGATTTTAGAGCTCTGATGTGGAGCAGTGATAATAGCAATAAACACACTTCTCAGCCTAACTACATGGGTAACAGGACAGTTCAGAAGCCTCAGTAAAATATTCTTATATGATACTTGTTGCATGGGACTAAAAGGAATGAATTAACTGCTCCGACTCTTGCTGTGATTTGGGTCAAGCTCTTTTAATCCTTTTAAATAATTCCCTCTTATCTATAAAATCGTCTCCTCGGGGATCAGTAAGATTTACAATGTTTTTAGGAAACGTAGTGCATCTCCTAAGATTTGTACAGCTGCTTTCCACCTTAGTTTATATCTTTAAAATATGTGCATATTTTAATGATATCTAATAACAGCAATAACTGTTGTTAGTGTTATTATGTGGGAGAAGTCCCTAGGTTTTCTGCATTTATTAATGGCTGCTAAAGCCGTTCCTGTCTGGATGCTTTGGGGATGGGGATGGGATGGTTCTTTCAGAGGCAAAGCAAAATTAGATTCCTTCTGAGAGTTTTCAGAAGTCTTTAGAGGGGTACAGGATCCTTAGAAGGGAACCAAACGCTTCTCTACATGGCTTAGAAAATCTCCACAAGTTAAAATGATGTCTTGCAGCAAGCAGAGCATCCCTAGACTAGTCTCTTCCCAAGATACAGCTTTAACAGAGTTCTCAAACTCCACTATCAAATCTGAGAAGTGGATGAATAAAGCCCATTGTAAATAAAAACCAACATCAAAATTGTTTCAGCCTCGCTCTTCACGGAGCATGCACAATGTAAGTTTACAACAGGGCATTGCAACGAGAGCAGTTTATGGCTGGGTGTCTCATGTTGAGCCCTCTTGTGAGCTGAAGATGGATTTGATGGCATTTGTCTTTTTTTTTTTCTTCTTTCCCTTGGCACTGCAAAAGTATTGCCAGTCAGGTGTAAGATATTACAGTAAAATCGCAGCAGGAGTGGTTATGAAACAACAGCTGAGCATTGAAAACAACTTTAATGAGAACAGAAGGAGTTTTATAGATCAAGAACTCAAATGCGCTGGCTGGGCAGGGATGGCAGGAGCACAGCAGAGTGGGGAAGAAATGACAAAATACAGCCTTGTTTTGCAGCTATCTGCAGTGCTAGTAATTCCTCCCCATTGCAAGTGCCTAGGAGAAGAGAAATAGGCCAAATCTGTGACACTTGCAGAAGTCTTCCAAACCTTGATTTTCAGAGCAGGGTAGGAAAAAAAATAAATTTTAGGGCAGTTCTGGCTTCCACAACAAGAAAACTATCTCAAGATTGAAACTGTGAGTTACAATAAAAAGCAAAACCCTACTTATTCGTGGTTCGGAGGCTCCGTTGTGGATGTTGCTTAAAGTTAATTTGGGGATAATAGAAATAATTAGGTGTATGGTGTTGTACTGTGTATTGTTTACCTTCCTTTTGTTTTGTCTTCTGAGAAGCAAAGTGAGTGAGAGCCTGAACTCAGCCTGCGCAGGCATCTGACCTTACTGAGAGCTGAAAATATTTCACAGTAGTATTAGCATGTAAGCTTTGGAGCAGGACCATGAGGGCTGTTAACCTTACAAATTTGTTTTGGGGTTCTTAATGCAATAATGTATTTCTGTGGATTGTAGCTTCGTTGGTAGCCAATGACAATGTGTTATATCAATACATTTTCTTAAAGTTCATTTGGGGTTGGAGAGGCAGAATGGGTTGGAATTTTCTCATCCAGCCCCTATAATTTATTTCTCATGATGGATGGAAATCATTTTGAACTGGAATTATTCTTGGTCAAAATGTACGTGGTCAGAAGGTCTGCCTGTTCCCGACATTATAGAAGGGTAATTTTGTGAAAGAGAAGAAAAATTGCTGCCTCTTTGAACCAAGTCATCCAAATAGCTCCCTAAAATAATTTTATTGATTTTACATTAAAAGAAAAAGGGCTATTTCTACATTGACAGTGCTGGAGCCTGAAATCTTTGCCCTCATCACATCATGGGTACAATGAAAATACAGTGTGTAGCGTGAATGATCCTTGCACATCTCTCCCAGCGCTGTGTTACTTTTTCCTGCCTCGTGTCATTCGTGGAAGGGTTCGTGGTTCAGCCATCCCACTCCTTTCTATCCTGAAGATCTTTCAGAAGCTTCTGCAACAGGAGCTGGAGCTGTGATTTGAACACGACTCAAGGATTTATCAGTTCCCACCGCACAGGCTGATCATAGCTGCTTTTTGATAACTATCAGCACATGTTTGAACTGAATTAGCTTAGAGATGAGAGGTTTTGTAGCATCCTCTGCCATCATATCCTCACAGACAAATCCAGTTCTTTAAAGATTATGCCCTCCCAAAAAGAATTCAGCTATCCATTGTAAATATTACAGTTAAAGAGAGGGGATTGTTTTATTTTCCATTCTTGCAGCTTTAAATGTAAAATATTGTAAATCCGTCTCCTTTTAAGAGGGACTGAATAACCATGAAACTAATTTGTTTCAGAATTATTCCACATCAGACTTTATGCTGTAATTGTTTAAATCAATACTAAATTGGGCTACAAGCAGCTCGACAGCTTCCTCTAGCCTGTTCTTACACGGTTCGTGTCAAAGTGATAAATCTTTCCAGCTAGGTGGGCGCTACTAACAGTGGCCTTGGACGTGTGGTACCCCGTCTCCATCCAATAAAAAGCACACGTTGCTTCCATCATAAAACTCTGTACCAGCAGAGCAGGATTTTCCCTCAAAGCATCAGTGCGACCGTTGTTTTTTTAGCGCAGAATTGCGCAAACGACAGGCACGATAGCTTTCTGGCAGTGCTCCAGCAGCTGAAAACCCAGAAAAAAAAAAAAAAGAAAAAAAAAAAACTCCTTCAGAAGTCAGAGCGTGCAGCTGTTTACAGGATAATGACTTGCTGGAGCTAATTACCCCATCGGCCGCACCGCTTACCCTGCGCACAGAGTCGTTCGCCTGTGACTTTCCAAGGAGATGTCGCTGGTGGCTTTGGCATGTTTTCTTTCTGTCAAATTACTGGGTATTAAGAAGAAGAATGGTCACAGTGAGTGGCATTTAAATGGCACACCAGTAGTGATGGGTGCATGCTTTGATAGCAAGTAGATGTTATTATTTATTAGTGTAAACAAATTAGTTGTCTTTTCAGGCTGGCTTCCAGCGATCAAAATCCATTAAGGACCAGGCTTGGCTGATCAATTGGATTTTTCCCATTCAAGGACAAGTCTAGCTTTAGAGGCATCACCTGTGGTTCTGGTCCTTGCGTTTCAGCTATTTTATGGTGACAGGGTGTCTAAAACAGTGTGAAGTGCTTTGCAGGTGTTTTTGTCTCTTGCGTGGTGTGTTTGTTTTGGTTGTACGGCCAAAACATCAAGAGGTTAAGGCTGACCGAGTCAGTGGCAGGATTTCCAGCTGAACCCTGGAGTCCTGAATCCTTTCATTTGGAAATTAGAGACAAAATTATCTCTCTGTGGGAGTCTGAATCTCCCTATTCCTTTAAATATTTCTTTAGATAATTCTTCCTCTAGGGGAAACATTTAGAGTAGTTACTGCCTTTTGTGGAAGCTTTTACAAGGCTCCCATGTAAGTCATCTGCAGATGTGTAAGTTCTCCACTGAGGCTGATCGTGGAGCTGTAAGTTACATAAAAGCAATTGCTAGCTTTAGGCAAACCATTATGGCAGTGCTTCAATTTACTTTAAAAATCAAGTTTAACATGCACATTCAGTAAAGCCTAGGTAGGAGATGGCTTTAAGTTGCACATACTCCTATTGAAGCAAAATTCCTTGCAGACAGAATTGTTTTCTTCCTCTCCAGGAGTGGAAAAGCACAGTCAGTTTGCACAAACCATGCTAAAGATGTGACTCAGGTTGGACCCAAAGGAAGCAGTTGCACATGTGAGGTCCCTGTGGCCTGTTATTAATCCCTGCAGCCCCTCGGTGTCTTTTCCCCCAAATTGCACCACCGCATTGGAGTTGACCAGAATCCATACAACCCCTCTTTGTAAATCCAGGTTAATATTGCATGTCTCTCATGACCCGAGACTCAACACCAGGCTGCTCTTGGCCATGTGATTTTTTTTTTCTAGAATATGTGAGAATCGCTTCTCCACTGAAACAAACTTTTTGAGAGCAAGTAAAATCACAGCTGATCTACCTGGAATGTGCTCTATTAGAAATCAGCAGTGCAGAGAAATGTAAGAGCCCAAATCCTGATTGCAAGCAGTGGGAGTGGGTGCAAAGTGTCTTTGATCGTGGTGCTACCTGAAACCACCTACCTGTCCTGTTCACCTCACCAAGTATCTGTCATATGATAGATATCATTACCAGTACTTTCAGATATTTAATAACCATTTTTTTAATATGTACATACCCAGTATCAGAGGATCATAGAAGTGTTAGTTGAAAAGGGACCCTTGGAGGTTGATCTAATCTGTCTGAACCTCCAGCCCAAAACTAAACTCCAGCCAACACCAGGTCAGATCAGTTACGTCTTTTTCTCAGAAACACAGAATGGTTTTGGTTGGAGGATGCCTGGAGGTCATCTGGTCCAACCCCTCTGTTCAAGCAGGACCATGCAGATCAGCTTGCCCAGGAAGCACAATTCTCAGTAAGTCTTGAAACTTCCAGAGATGGAAATTCTCTGGGAAATGGTTCTGCCCTATTGTCCTGCATGAAAGCTTTTGCCTAGGTCTAACCTGAGTCTCCTGAGCCACATTTTTTGACTTCTGTCCCTTATTATGTTATGTGTATGACATAAAGTATGACATACAAAGTAGACCAAGAATCTTCATTTAAATTATGTTGTATTTTTGTTTTGTGGAAATGCGATGTAATTTCGGCTCTTGCATCTATGTAAAACATGTTGTAGACAAATACATAATACAGTGAGTGAACAACTGTTAATTGGTCATGCTCAAAGGGTTGTAATAAATGGGGTTACATCAGGTTTGCAGCCAGTCACTACTGGGGTTCTGCAGAACTCCATTGTAGGGCCATTTCTCTTTAATGTTTTCATAAATGATCCGGATGCAGAACTCCAATGTGTACTAAGTTTACAGACGAAACTAAATTAGGAGGAGCTGTTGAAGTAACAGAAACCTTGCAGAGAGATCTTGGCAAACTATAGGACTGGGAAATCGCCAGCAATATGAAGTTTAACAAGAGGAAGTGCCAGATTCTGCATCTGAGACAGTGCAACCCTGTATATATGTAAAGAGTGGGGGACAAGAGGCTGGAGAGCAGCCCCGTGGAAAGGGATCTGGTAGTTCCGGGTAAAAGCAAGTTGGATATGAGTGAACACGAGTGCCCAGGCAGCCAGGAGGGCAAGTGCACCCTGGGGTGCCTCAGGCACAGCATGGCCAGCTGGGTGAGGGGAGGGATAGTTCCGCTCTGCTCCATGCTCATGCGGCCTCACCTCGAGCACTGTGTGTGGTTTTGGGTGCCACAATGTAAGAAGGACATAAAACCATTAGAGAGTGTCCAAAGGAGGGCGATACAGATGGGGAAGGCCCTAGAGGGGAAGATGTGTGATGAGGAGCGGCTGAGGGCCCTCAGTCTGTTCAGCCCCGAGCAGAGCAGGCGGAGGGGAGGCCTCATGGCTCCTGCAGCTCCCTCAGGAGGGGAGCGGAGGGGCAGGTGCTGAGCTCTGCTCTCTGGGGACAGCGACAGGACCCGAGGGAACGGCATGGAGCTGGGACAGGGGAGGGTCAGGCTGGGGGCTAGGGAAAGGTTCTGCACCCAGAGGTGGTCGGGCACTGGGACAGGCTGCCCAGGGACATGGTCACGGCACCAAGTCTGACAGAGTTGCAGAAGTATTTGGACACCGCTCTCAGACACAGGGTTTGGTTTTTGGGTGGTCCTGTGTGGAGCCAGGAGTTGGACTTGGTGATCCTGGTGGGTCCCTTCCAACTTGTGATGATCTATGGCTCTACGTGTCAGAGCTACATTAAATGTGAGGCAGATCCAGTAATCCAGCATCCATATTACATCCACTTCTGCCTGTGGTTGTATCTTGGTATGTCTGATCTCTGTTTTAAATTATTCCGGTGTTATTAAAGTATACCTCCCTGTTTTGTGCTACTGGGGTCAATCTAGCTACAGTGATCTTGACAGTACTGGAGATGAAAGTGTCTATGGAGGGGTTATGAGTCTAATCAAAAGGTGTCATGGGAAAAATAGACCAGTTAATAAAAAGAGATCACCCAGTCTTGTATCCCTGAGCAATTACATTGGGCTTTTCATCAGTAAATCTTAAATGTTTTTTCAAGAATTTAATTGGTAAAACTTGCTATTCAAAGACTGCCTTTCTAGCATGACTTTCTCACTAAATCTTTGTGTTTGTACTACATCAACTAACCTCGTTCCTAGGGTCCAGTACTTCATGACGAATTCATGTCATTAGCTCCACTTGCTCAGGGCTTTGTCTGCTGGGTTATTTTAGAAGACGGGCTGGGCCAGGAAAGCTGCATTTCCAACCATAAGCTCTGGGTTTGAGAAAAATGATGACCATTGCTCTGAATCTCCTTGGGAACTGGCAGCATCAAGTTGGAAAAGCACAGCCTCCTGAGGTGCTGGTGGCAAGAAACCCAGCTGGAATGGGGTCAAACCTCATGTTTTCAGGGCAGGTTGGAAGGTGTGGAAAAGCTGCTGTCTCTTTTGATCTTTCTGCAGCAGGACTTTTTGGTGGACAAGCAGGAGAGAAGTAATGGTTTCTGACAAATCTGCTGACAGGGATGGAACCACATTAACACTCTGTCAATCTGATCTTCCAAGAGCTGCCTTTTGTGAGACATATTTGACTTTACTGGCTATCAAAGGCATCCTCAGTTTTTGGTCTATATGGGAAGCAGCAGGTAGCGAAGGGAGAGATGGATTGCTGCATGGCCAACGCGAAGCTGTGGGGATCAGCTGCTCACAAGGAGCAGAAGGGGCATGAAGCCCTCAAGGGTACCCTGGGAGCTGGAATGAGAGCAAGGAGAGGTTTTCTTTGCCTCTGTGAATTTTCTGTGTCTCTCTGTTTTTTCTGGTCATTAGTCTGATAAGCAGGACTCTAGCCAAAGTGGAAAGAGAAATGTACTCCAATTCTCTCATGCTGGAGATGGCAGAAATGTGAAAGAGAGTTTAAAAAAATAGCTATCACTGTCTTCTTGGCCTCGAAGATGGACATCTCACTGTCTGTGTCCTGTCTGGGTCATTGCAGTTCCCTGTACAGCTTCTGTATTAATCATGTCTCCATAGATGCAGTTGCTATTGAGCTGGAAGGGTTTCCCATTTGTTTTGCTCGTGAGTTAACATATATTTTTTTAGGGTAATGGGAGAAACTCTGTGCATTGCTTCCCTCTTTCCAGTTCCTTTTGATAGGATTTTAGTTTAAAATCCTGCACTCGTCGTGCATGCAACTATTTCTGTTTGGCCAGAAGTCAATGGGAAAGTGCAATAATTCAAGTCTACGGGACGTGCCAGTATGGTACTGGGAATGCCTCCGAGATGCTGAGCACATCAGCTCTTGCTGATGCCAATGGTACACAGAGAAGCATCCACATCTCGCAGGATTAACCCTTTTAAGAGAACTTTGCTGCTGTAGCATTTACTGTGTTCATCCCCACCCTGGACCACGTGGCTGTTTTTTGGTGGCAGTTCACCAGGTAATTGCTGGACTGGTAAAACCACTACGATTTCTCTATGTGTTATTTTATTTTTTATCTGTTTTCTTCTTGCAGTCAATTTTTCCATAAGTTGGGACTAAAACAAATGTGCCTTCTCCAGCTATGGTCACAGGCCTTGATTGATTATTTTAATTAGCAGAACAGCCCAGACAGGCTCCTTCACCAGTAGTATTGCACACATAAATCCTCATTTTGCCTCACATGGCTGAGCCCACATAGCTGGTGTCAGAAACAGCCCCTGTTATCTTTATGTCCAGAGGAGAAGCCATTTGGCTTGGCCGCCCTCCTGTTTGTTTAAACCTTAAGCTGCACATTTCTCATTTGGAACCTCATTAAGCGCTTAGTGCCCATGGCAGGAGGGCATGTCCCAGGGATGCAGAGGCAGAGCTGCCCTTGTTCACCCAGGAGTGCTTCCAAAAAGTAAGTGTGAAAGCTTAGATACTGCAATCACAAAAGCTCCACTTCACCCAGCTTTCCCTCTTTCCCTCCAGCTACCCTTTTTTTCCTAGGTGTTTTCTTCAATTTTAAATCAGTGTTTTGACTTCGCGAGGGTTGTTTCTGTGATGGATGACCATATCTGCAGTGTCCAGAAGGCTCTTAGCATCCACTTGTGAGTACCTACAAAGGCAAAGTCTGATGAACTGCGCTTGAAGGAGACGTGTATCTCTCTGTGGCCAACAGCCCACCGAGATTCTCTTTCTTAACCATCATTTCACTAGCAAAGTTTAATTGCTTGCTTTTCAAAACTTGGCGCTGCTAATTTGGGGTGGTTTTTTTGACTGTCCACGCACTTAATCAGTTCAGGGTTGTGTCTCTTCATCACAACAATGCATATTTTTTCCTCTTCCCTTTGCCTGGCTTGCTTTGTGAATCCCAAATCCAGTCTCACGCAATGTACTTTATAGACAACTTTAAGAAAATAAACCTTCCTGCATTCTTGCTGGCCTCATTGAAAGTCACTTTTTTTTAATTTTCCCTTGCATTTGAAGCCTAAGCCCATTTCATTTAGGAAGAATAACTCTAATTTCTAATTTTTTAAATGTTTTCCTAATCAGAAGTGCTGTATGAGAAGAGCCATCACATTTTAAATAATTGATGGCTACTTTATTGAGTTGTCAGCACTAATTCATCCTCCTTTTGAAGTGCTTGGATGTTCAAAGGAGTAATCCTTTTACAACATGCTCATTTTTTGAAGAAAAGTTCATTTTTATAATTACTTTTTTTTTTTTTTTTTCACCGTGGAGTGTAATTGCAGCCGTGCTGTGAGGGGGAGGGATGAAGTACCTTCCAGCTCATGCAGGCTCTAAAACGCCTTTATTACTACTTCTGCTGCTAATTTCTCTGCCTCCCTCCTTTTGCAGAGCTTTAATTATACCTGTTTTAAAAGTGCATTTTGAAATATGACACCTAGTTCTCATAGAGAACAAAAGAAAGATTAATCTATTGTTAAAAGGAAAGGTAGAAAGCTTTTTTTTGTTTTTTTCTTCAGGGGCCACCCCTCCGTGACAAGCCCCATTCAGTGAGAGGACTGCAGAGAAGTAGCTGTGATTCTGAAGGAAGGGGCTTGTCAACAGGAGAGCTAAAAAAACGAAAAACAGATGCACAGATGCTGTGATCAGAGCATTCCTTCTCGCACAGTGGGATTCCCCTCCTTCCCCTCTGCTGGCAGAGGGAAAGGTTCTTGCGAGAGCGTATAAATGTTGCTAGCAGTTTAAAGGTTAATAGCACTCTAACTTACATCTGAAAGCACTGAGGGGAGAGGGAAAATTAAAAGTTTCCCCTCCTAGAACTAATCTGTAAATAGACCCTTTCTTTTCTAAAAAAAAATAATAATAGTTTTGCTCACAAACAAAGCAGAAAGGTAATTTTTTTTTCAAATGATCTGCTTTTGCGCTGCGATTTTTACCTTACAGAGGGTAAAAGCTCTTCCCTTGTGTCACCCACTGGGCTGCTCGGTAAAGCTGCTGGGTGGTGCCACCTTCTGCAGCCCCCGTTGTGGTCGTCGTGGGCCCGATCCAGGGCTCGCTGGGGAGTTTCAACCATTAGACCTGGCTCTTCTAATTAAAGCATTTGGGGACTTTGTGTCTGTCTAAGGTTAAACTGGTGCACGGAGTGAAAACAGACTGAGATGGTGTAATTCTATGGGAGAGCCCCGCCACGGGCTGTGTTCTATTTTAATTAATTAGGTGCTGATTATAGCTGCTGGAAAAGGTAAAGATGAGAGAAAATTGAAGAGCATTGAATTTGCGAAGATGGTATCCCAGATTCTGATCTCAGCTGACCTTGAAGTCAATGGAGTTACACTGTGTTTCTTCCAGCACAAGTGAGATGAGATCTATCCCATTAACTCTAAATAATGTCCGAAGTCAGTCATTTTAAACATTAAAGGACAAGAAAAGATACAGTCATTCAGCTGCATCTGACTCCTGTTTGCATGAATAGCGTCAGCCTCAATAACAGGCTTGAAAATGAAGCAAACCAAACATTTCAGGCCACCAAAGGAGCTCTGATCGTTGAAAAAGGCTTCTAGGAAAATGGCACAGAGATTTCTCTGCTTAACTATTTTCTCCTCAAAAAGTTGCGTCAGAAAGTGTTTTAAGGGCAGGTTGGTGACAGGTTGAACACCCCTTTTTTGGTATTAACATGTCATTTCATATTTAATTCCTGCTATGTTGTTTTCCGTTGCACTTTGGTGGAAACGACGCAATTCCACATTTCGGCAGCAGCTGCCCGGCCTGTGTCCAGCCACTGTGGTATTTCCACCCACGACAGAGAAAACCTGCTCACCCTCAACTAAAAATGTCACTTCAGTTTTCCCTGCCTTATTGCACTGATGTACCTGCTTTCTACTCCATTTGTCCCCAAATCACTGCAGTAGTTTCTCTGGAATGAATGATGACTGACAACATTTGTCTGTATTTCTTCCAGTGAAAGGCAGCTGGGAAAAACAAACCTTTGGTCGAAAGGAAGACTTAGCTTACAGTGCCCGGACAGTCATCCAGCACATTTTGGAGGTGACCACAAATTAGAAAACGTGATTAATCACCTTTCTAGTAGTTAGAAACGTCAAAGTAGTGAAGGGGACCTGCCTGCCTGCAGTTGTTAGCTGCAAAAATGTACACGAGCTAGTGTGTTAGTGCTCACACCCATGTGCTAGTCAAACCACTGACCTGAAAACAAAACTATTCCTGTCTTGGGTCTTCCTGGAGTGCTTGAAGAACTCTACCTAGGGACATTTAATCTCTGCCACTCTCATCACTGCTGGTACAACGGAGCACAGTCTGCAGACCATCAGGGCATGGTGACGGGTCCCCACGGGTGGTGTAATAAAATGGTGCCATGGTGTAACAGATGCAACCGCACGCTTGTAGGGACATAAGAAATGTTTTGAAGGCCCCACTCCCAGATTAGCAGAGGTGATCTGATCACATATCTAATCAAAACAAAGTGGTATCTGAAAGATATTTCTTTGGCCTTTGCCTGCCTCTTTAAAAACCTTAGATAAGGTTTTTCTACCCTTCTTCTCATTCCCAGCTTAAAGGGAGCAGCCAACACTCACCATTTATTTTGCACCTCGGGTTTCTGCTGGGTTAGAAATTGCGTTTTTACATTCGTATTCATTCCTTTCAATATTGCTTGGGATTTGGGGATTTTGAGTTGATTCTTAGTTCTTCCTAACAAATTTGTGTACAAGATGTGCTTGTTTTCTGGCTTGTAAAGGCAAAGTGTGAAATAATCACAACCTGCAGCAGTTTGCATAGGAGCAGCCAGAACATCATCCAAACTTTGGCTGTAGCGCTCAGCCAGAGCTCAAGGAAAAGTGGCAAAGCAAACAAAACCAGCATTTCCTACATTAGGGGAAGCTGAGTAGTTGAATCTTCTTATTTTTGCAGGTAGGAAAATTTCTAACCTAACAGGGGCACGGGTGTTGGAAGGGTGCCTGAAAGAGTCCTAAGTTTGTGCTGGTGCAGCCTCACCTCAGGCACTGTGTGCAGTTTTGGGTGCCACGATATAAGAGGGACATAAAATGATCAGAGCATCCAAAGGAGGTCTACGAAGATGGGGAAGAATCTAGAGGGGAAGACGTGTGAGGAGGAAGGTATGTTTGATTAACCCAGAGACATTCAGTGACCAGCAGAGCTGTGAGTGTGCCCATGGCTTGGCTTCCTAATTATTGCCTCTTCAAATCAGTGGAGCACGTTACATTTCTGAAGTGTCCCTGCTCAGAGCAGCACCAAATGCTTCTGGTCCGTTAGGAAAATTTTCATGAATCATCTCCATCTTCCTATGAATCATCTCCGTAAGCACTGGAGGTGGAATGGGGCTCACAGCAAGCACTATGCCACAGAGCAGAGACTGTTTGCCCAACTATCAAAAAAAAAAAAAAGAATAAACCCAAAAAACAGAAAGGAAAAGCAAGAAGAGGTTAACATTAAGCATCTGATGCTCTGAAAGCAAGAACATGCTGGTAGTTGAGGGAAGAATATCAATGACAAATGGACTCGAGCAAGCAGGATCTAACCACTGTTGAGTGGAAACCAACAAGTAGCTGGAGGGTATCGGGGCTTACTTAGTCTTTTACGTTCTTAAAAGTAATTTGGCAACACTTGCATGGTTTGTCAAGCCAACAAAATCTCATTTAATTGAAATGAATTGCCTGCGCGTCCGTAAATGCATGCTGAAGTTTCCGTATCATAGCCTCAAAGCGGTAACGCGGCCTCAGCATCTCTTAATTGCATTCACCATTGAATTTCACAGCTGGGCTGAGGAGCAGCCAGAAACGCGGCTTTCCATCAAGCCAGGTATCAAGTGAGGGGGAATAAGCCCTCCTGCTAATTTTTTACATTAATAATTCACCGCAGCCGTAGCACTGGAGGTACGAAGAAGAGCCAGCTGAAGTTTGGAACGGGAAAGAAACACTTTTCGAATCAAAATGTTGATTTGACAGTGAGCTAATGCAAAGAGTCTGACATGGGAGCTGATACGCTCAAGCAGCTCCATTTGGGTGTCTGGAAAGATGCGAGCTTCACAAATAAACTCAATTTTTGATATAATGGGAATAAGAGCTCTCAAGCATAAAACAATCCAGCCTTAAAGAGAGGAAGGCATCAGCACCTTCAACTCTGTTTTTCTGAATGTTGGCCCCAGCCTGACACGTTTTCATCAGCATTAAAAAGAAAAAAAAAGAAAGAAATTGCCCTAATGGAGCCAAGAAAGCACAAATTCCTTGATAATCTGCAGCTCTCTAAGTTAGTGCTCTTACTCTTAAATCAGTAGGGAAAAGCTTTAGGCATGGCTCACACAATGATGCCAGACCTGCAGCAGCACACAGCCCCCAGAAATGGTTTGAAATACTCACGGAATCACAAAACCATAGAATATCCTGAGTTGGAAAGGACCCCCAGGGATCACTGAGTCCACCTCCTGGCTCCACACAGGCCCACCTATCATTAAACCACGTCTGAGAGCATTGTCCAAATGCTGCTTGAACTCTGGCGGGCTCTGTGCCTACACACATATGTTCCCATATCTATATATTTTATAATATATAAAACCCCAAATTCCCTCTTACGGCGTTTCTGTGTGGGTATCAGCTTGGCTTTTTCGCTTTAAAGTGCGTTTCCACCCCGTGTCACTTTGCACCAATCCATATTTATGTCATGAGAGAAGTTGTTTTCCCTCTGATGAGGAAAATTATTTAAAATGTTTTTCTTCCACTAGATGAGCAAGTGTTGAAATTGAAGTAATGAAATAATGACAGGGGAGCATCTCCCCGTGAGCCTACTGTGGTGCTGAAAAACATGCTCCTTGGCAGACTCCGGGGTTTTCCTCCTGCATTTATTCCCTATGCACTTATTCTGTTGCTTTGCCTTTAGAGGTGACCATGCCCACGGCACGGGGGTGGAATTAGATGGGCTCTAAGTCCCTTCCCACCCAAACCCTTCTATGATTTTAAAATGAGGATGGCTTGATTGGCCGGTGGGGGCTCTTCCATGCTTAGGAAATCGTAAAAGTCCAGAAATCATTGATTTATTTTGTGTGCTCATCTCTTTTAAGAGGCTACTAAAACTCAGCTCGGGGTCCACGTTGGGCGATAACCTTCTCTTTTTATGCTGAACTCCGGAGAAATGGAAGGAAACTCGGGAAACAGCCAGTCGAAAAGTTCATATCAGCAGAGGCAAGGAGCAGGTATTTACAGAGCAGTTTGACAGCTCTGTTTGTCATACAGGCTTGGGTCAGAATCCACTCGTCTGTTATTTTTTTATTTGGGGGAGAGAGGTTGTTTGGGTTTGGGTGTTTTTGTTCTTTTTTTTTCCTCGTCTGATGCAAAATGCTGACTTTGAGTTGCTGGGAAAAAAAAAGAGCTGGTTTTCTTTTTTTTGATATTCTGATGGCCCCATGGAACCGGTCATTGGAGAGGAAGTCAAACGTGGCAAAAAAAATGTTGTGGCCAAACTTTACGGAACTACCCTTTCCTCTTTGCTTTTGGATATTCCCACCCACAGGTGAAGAGGCAGCAGGGAGGAATACAGGAAAACTTCTTGAGACAGGTAGGAGTGGAGAAGGGCGGTATTTGTGAGTTGACAGCCTTCTGCTGGTTGGCTTTCGGTGGGAACATCGGCTCCATAACATGCCTTTAGCTGTCCAACGCCTTCTCCCTGCCTCTTCTCCCACTTTGCTGACCACGTCAGACAACGGTTTAGCCCACAGCAGCTTGCTGGAGCCATATCCTTGCAATAATTAAACACAAAGATCATTTATTATGAGCATTAGTTCTCGCCCTCACATTATTTTTCATTTAATTACATAATAAAGCATTTACATTTAGGAGTAGTCCATTTTAAGCACCTTTATTATGGTAAAAGTAGCAGACTTGTCACGGTTTAAAGTATTTTTCCCGTTTGTGATCCATTCTCTTCGATCAGATAACTGTCCGTATCTGCTCTCTCTTCGCTTTTCTATCAATTTATGATCGCGTGAAGCCTCCAGCGTTCTCCCTGGTTTATTTTTGTGTACTACGCTCTTACGAAAGGAAAATGAAAATAGGAAGAGCAGAGGAACTTGAATACTGTAATTGCTTTTTGAACCCATTTTGTAGAGCTGCTGCAGGAACAAAATGCAAGAACACTTTAAAATATGTTTAGGTTGCCAGTTTATTGCAGAAAAATGCTCAGATGCCTTTTCTGCCGTTTTCTAATGTAGATATCCTAGGCACACCAAGTTATTACATGGACGGTGGGAATATTTAGGCAGGACTGGTGGAAATTGGTCAATAAAAGCGTGCTTTCCTCTGACCCTTTTGAGACCTTTTGTGTCCTTTGCTGTAAATGGATTAGCACCATTTTTCTTGGTCGACTTTTATAAATTGGTTCCGTGCGAGATACGTGGGGTCACAACACAGGGCGAAACCCTTGCTTTCTTTATTCAGTTTGTTCTGGGATTTTCCTTAGCAAAGGAGGTCTACGAAGACAAATACCAGGATTTGTCCTGTTTCCAGCATTTGCGAGCAGCTTTGTTTAATGGCAACAAACAGGTTTAGAGATTGGGGTTTTGGGCTAGGGAAGAGAGTGGAAGGGATTGTGTATTTGTGCAAGGGGTGGATTGCAGCCCAGGTCATGGTCTTCCATCTGAGTCTTCCTTATGATAAGGACATTCCAGGGATGGCTCAGAAATTTGCACGTTGAAGGTTTCACCTCCCCCCCCCCAAAAAAAAAGAGATTTTAAGCAAAACTAAACTTTCCAATCCTGTAAGCGATGTCTACTTTGGGGGCTCATTAAATAACAAATTCAAAAATCCATGAGCAGCACATACTGGTGGTGGTTGGGGCTTGATGCTGAACCCTGGAAAGGGAGAGCTGGGGAAGATGCAAAGCTTCAAGACTGAATTGATGTCTGCTGGGACAGCTTAAGACTCAAATAATTGAAGATCTGCACATGCCAAGCCAACGTTTGCCCAAAGCATGCCTGTAAGTATTATATTTGTGAGAGCTTGCATCCATATTCATTTAATGCAGGGATAATGAGATTTCCATGTCGCCTATACATCCTTCACATTTAAGTCAAACATGTCAGAAAAAGAAGATTGAATGCATTGTAGTTAATGTGGCTACATTTTGGGTAACCACAGAATTGCCGAGCGGGGCTTTCAGAATCATGTCATCCTGAGTGATTATTATTTAATGTATTTATTAACATGTAGATGAAATTTCTGCGCAGCTGTTGGAAAACATTTTATGGAACCGTTAACACCGGGTTTGTGCGAGATGAGGTAATGAGGTAATGTTTTGTTTTCGGTTCTTCTGATTTTATTAGAAACAAACTTGGAAAAAAAAGCTGTGTTTGCATCTGTCAAGAGAGAATGTTATTGCACTGCACAGTTCAAATAACACATCAGAGGGCATGGCCAAGGGGTCTCACTGGAGGTAGGACAACCTCTGGGCTCCAAGGGGGACTCAGGGTCATAAGATCCTACAATCATTAGGGTTGGAAGAGCCATTCAAGACCATCTGGTCCAACCATCCCCCTACCACCAATGTCACCACTAAACCATGTCCCTAAGCACCACGTCCAACCTACACGTCCAGTGTAGATAGGGCCAGGACCTTCTGAGAGCCCTAGTAAACGTGTAGTAAATCAGTGTTCTATGGCTGAATGAGCTCCTGCCCCAGCCATCTGCCCCTTTGATGGCTGGTGCCAGAAAGGTGAGGACAGCAGAGCCGCTTGTGAAGCAGTTGCTAAAATTCTCTGGTTTTCAGATGATATTCCCAAGCAGACACACCTAGATCTCAGTTTACCTGAACTCTGTGAAGGTTTTGGGGCAGATTCGTAGGTAGGTGAGGTGCATCCTAAATGGTGCTGCTTGCTGGAGCGGAGGAGATTGCTCAGCCGTCTGCTTTTAGTTGACAACATCCACTCTCAGAGCTCCTGAAGATCTTGAGAAGGTCCATGCTCCCTGGTTGCATTGCTGGGAGCACAATACAACTCAGAAGACCAGGGCTGCCATATATCCCATCCTGGGGGTGATCAAATTTGTGTCCTGCTCACACTTCTTCAGCCTCTGAACTTCTAAGAGGTGATTTTTGGGTTCTGTCCCCATTGCTTGGACAGCAGGTTGTGTTTCTGTGGCAAACACGGTGCTGTAACCATCTGGGGACTTGGTACCCCTCATGATGTTGTCTGAGCTTTCACTCTTTTCCAGAGGTAGCAATTTAGGGAACATAAGAGCAGTGATAAGGAGACGTACCCAATCTTCCTTGCCATCTCGGAATGGTCAGCAAGAAGTGCAATTGATTCTACCAAGAAAAAAAAATTTAAAGACTGGGGAGAATCTGAGAATCTTTCCTATTCATTAGGCTTCATCACGGTCTGTGATAGTTCAGCTCGATCCCTAACTGCTGCATGCAATATCCTTTCCAAATCACATTAAGCCTGACAGCTCTGGATTGCCTTGATAGATGTGGAAACGGTCGGCCCCGTTGCGGAAGCTGCCGACACGTGGGCCTCGGTGACACCTCCTGTCACTGAATCTAATCGTGTGCTCATGTGGAAGTGAATCCTAAGCTCTCATTACACATCAAATGAAAACTATCTGCTTGTTTCAGCTTTGAATCACCGGTAACTAGTGTCCAGCAAGTTGGGCAGTAGGTCTGATGGCTACATTTTAGAAGCACAGCTCGGGAGGGACCTCGTGGGTCAGGAAGTCCTGTGCATCAGCTGCGCAGCATCGTACAACCACTTCTCATAAACGTAGTGAGTCTGTCTTCAACGTGGTGTTGCTTTAGTGCTTTGCCATTCCTCTGATTTCTAGCCCAAAAGGCTACTGAATTCAGTCCGCCTGAGCTTTGAGCTTTTCCCTTGGGTGTGCAAGAGGTGTAGTTATCTGCAGAGGGACTGCTCAGAGGGGCTCAGCCTCTCGGCAGCTCACAGTAATTGTGTCAAACAGCACAAGATCTGGTACAGAGACTTGACACAATCTCCTGTTGCACATGGGCCATTCTCAATGTCAGTTGGGCCATTTTTCCTCACCATCGCTGTCTCTTGGCCGGGTCTCGATCCAAAATTTCGTCTCTTAATCTGGATCTTAATTTTAGTATTTTTTTTATTGAGGAGTGAACCACCAAAACCTTTCTTCAGAGGCCTTTATGTACACCTAGACTTATTTATCAGAAAGCTGAGCTGTTTTTCAAAGGGCTCAGGCTTGTTCCAAGCCACTTCCAGCTTCTTTGTCAAAAAGCTTGGTCTTCACAAGAAGAAACCCAAAGGACTTTCAGATTCGGTGGGAAGGAATGCTTTATTTTACTGATGGCTGAACTGCTCTAGACTGCAACAGTCTTGCAATAGAATAGACTCTGGTGCCTTCCAAGTCTAATCCTCCGGTTTTTGGCTTTTCTTGACATGGAAGTTCCAGAATTTGCCAACGGAGGTGTGGGGTTGCTTTCTTGAAAACCAGAGGTTGGCCTGAGCGTGCTCATGGTTGGACATTTCATGAGAATTTCCACCCTTTTTCAGGCACGGTGCTCTGCAGCAGCAGGCAATGGTTCTACGGAGAGAAGAAAGCCTGTGAGTAGCGTGGCCAAAAAGCTTCATTTCTCAGGGGACTTTGCTCTGTTGTTCATTTCGGTGGGGAGCCCTCGGATTTTGGTGGCACTGCCTCACCACATCAGCCTTCCGGGGCCTCCACATGTTGAGGAGCTGCTGGTGCCTGGTGGGATCCACTGAGTGTGCTGTCAAGAAAGAAATGGGGCATGTTGTATTTTCTTCTTAGCACAGGCTCTGCAATCATAATCGCTGCTTTCTCACTGCCTCCGAGGGTATCTGCAGACCATTTAACATTTCTGGGCCTCTATTTTCTCACCTATAAAATTGAGTTAAGGAAATTCAATTCGGAGACATTATAAAACCACTTTGATCAGCCTGCTTTGTGCTTCTTGGATGGAGAACATGTAAACGCAGAGTAACTCCGTGTTGCAGTAAAGCATCTCCCCTTTTAAGCATTTGATAACAAAAAGACTCTTCTCCCTCCACAAATTCTCCTATTTTTGCCTGGTGGCACTCCCCACGTATCGGAGTGCCTCCTGCCCTGTACAAACCCCCAGCTCCTAACCCCAGAGCCCCACGGGTTTCCACCAGCCTCCTTCTCTCCCATCTCCCTTCCCAAACCCTTCCAGTGCTCCAGCACCCGATGCCGTGTTCCCCATCAGGCCAGGCCGCGGCTTTCATGAGAAAAACATTTCTCCTACGTAGGAACGGAACAAAAAAAAAAGAAACGAGCACTAGCTGAGGTGCTTCAATTTGCTCTTTCGACGTGGAAGCGAGGCAGATCGGCTGCCATGAACTGCGGCAAGGTCTTGATGCCGCCGACAAATTTCCCCTCCGCTCTCCCTGCGATCCAAACGCCTCTCCCAGAGGCAGAAGGACGGCACGAGCGATCTCGAGTGCCACCTGGCTTCCTGATAAAGTTCGCATCTCCTCCGCTTCGCTCGTCAGGGATATCGCTCCTCGCAGCAGCACGGCACTGCCAGGGAGATCTTTGCAAATATGACAACATTGGAGAGACAAATTATCTCCGTTCCGAGCTAATTTCTGTTTCCCAGCAGGGCTCCGCTGTGACCCCGCTGGGCTTGGAAATGCCGCTGTTTGGTTAATAGATGAATGTTTTGTGGATGACTGTATCTGTGCTCTACTGGTGCCAAGTTTGGCTTCCTCCGCTCCCTCGCCTTCTCACTTGCAGCCAACATCGCGAGGCCTAAATGGATTTATTCACAGGACAATAACTTGACTGTCATTAGGACGGGGAAAATAACGTATGAGCAAGCGATGAAACAAAATGCTCATTCTCTGCCATCCATAACTGCCTGGGAGGTCTCTTAAAGACGTACTGTAGGGAGCCATCTGCTCGGAGGGGAGATGGAGCTGTCAGGAAATGATGCACAAGTTGGAGATGGGAAGGGAAGATCTATGGTATCATCCAGACCATTTGCTGAGCAGGACTGCTCATTACTGCTCTGCCCGCGCCGGCTGGGGATTGAACAATGGCATCTCGGCTGTTCTTAGACATCTCTCATAATGAGCTGACCCACTGGGTCTTTCCTTTTCCCAATTGGATCTTTTATTTTTTTAATTTCCTCTGAGAACTGGATTTTGGGGGAAAAGGCGACAACTTTTTCACTGCCCTCGCGCTGCATTTTGGAAGCAGGGGGTTGCGGTTGTGCCGCGCTCGGTGTTTCTTTGCCGTGATGGAAATCCTGAGTTACGATCAGAGAGTTACCAAACTGCTGGGTAGTTCATTTAATTCATTTTGTTCCTTGCAGGGAGTAGAAATATTCATCACATAGCGTGGAAAACTGTGAACCACAACTGAACCCTTTTTTTTGTTTGTTTCTTTGAGTTGAGTTTGGGTTTTTGGATGAATTACGGGTCTCTGGGCAGAGCGTGATGAAATACCCTGACAGTATAGCTGAGGTCTTGTCGCCCTGGGTTTTGTGGTTGTGGAAGGGGGAGGAGGAACAAGGTGGATGAAATAAGAGTTCCCCTGACCTGTGTAATTCGGGGTTTAGCTGTGGGAGCGTTTCTCACCCCATCACATTTGGCTTTAAAGTGCTTGGCAAACAACCTGTTCCTAAAACCAATACTTGCTGCAGAGCTTGGCCCCCAACCAGACCGTGTTTTCCATTGGAAGGTGTTGAGAGGAGCTCTGCCAAAGGGTTTCCTTTCTCCATTGCTCTCCACGTGAACAGGACGATATTTGCTGCCGTGGTGGTGGCTCTGCCCCGTCCTTGTGAGATTTCCCTGCAAATGTCCGAGCGATCCCATTTCTTCGTGCTGTTCCCACTGAAGGCGGTCAATCAGAAAAGGGAAATGCTCGGCAAAGTGATGGCATTTCCCAAATTCCTTGCTGTTTTCCAAAAAATATGGCAGGTGTATTTGGCTGCCTGGGTTTCCAGCCTTAAACCAATGCTTGGAAGCATCCCGCTTCAGAAATCCGCCCACGTGTGGACCCGTCACCACGTGGGGTCTGAGGAAAGTCGAGGCAAGTAGCTGTGTTCGTGCAGGAGAAAACTGTTTCAGTAGTGGTTAAATCCTGCACCCAAGTCTCATTGCAATTGCTGCCTCTCTGTGCACGATTCGAAGGCTGGTGGTGTCTTTTCTTCCATCTCCCGAGCAGAAGAGTTTGTCCAAGGGGAATCTCTCAGGTTTTTAAGTGGTCGCTCGCTTCTGATTAATGCAAACTGTTGGGTAGTTGGAGCTGCTCACAATCCCCACGCATGAGAAATTTCAAAATAATCCTTTGGAGACGTACAGGGACAGAACTGTGAACTCCTTAGTCTTTGATGTGTAGAACACAAGGCTTAATTTATTGAATAAATCACAAGTGATGCCGTCAAGTGCACCGCACGGGTTTTCTCCTCTCCGGGCTTTTTGGGCAGAGGGTTTAAAGCTGCAGCTTCCCTTGGACTGAGGTGTTGTGCCAGGGCACCCTGAGTCACCCTGAAGTGGTCAAATTGAACCCCAGGACTAAATACAGAAACTTAAAGGGAATAAATGAACGTTTAGAGCTTCCTTTTGCAGGAGAGGAGACAACCGATCCTTTTGTAGCTTCCATCTTAGGAAGCTATGCAAGAAAGGTGAGGTTTTATAAAACTAAGGTTTCACAAAACTAAGGACATTTTGATTCTTTGGTGTGTGTGTCTGTATGTTTGTGTGTTTGTGTTTTTACCCCAAGTACACTGCAACTCCTTTCTTTGTCGCTCTGCTTTTTACTTACCAATTCATACCTGGAACGAGGAGCAGGAGAAGCTGTTCTGAGAAGGCATCCGCCATGATGAAGTTGTATCTGGAGGTGTTTAGAAGATGTTTTCTTGCAGACTTGTACTGAGATTTCTCTCTACCAGCAACATATTTGGTTGAAATCCTTCCAAGGGAAAGGAAATAGAGTCCGTCATCTCTCTTGTCCTGGAGAGCCTAGTGGTTAGAGCCTTGAACACTAAGACTTGGAAGTTTGAGTCCTTCTGCTGATTGACTGGTATAGGAGAAACATTTTGCTCCTTCCTGTTGGTTTCCTAACCACCGAGAAAGGCAGAGATCAGTTTTGTCTACCAATGTTTCAGCGCTGCTCAGTTCTAGTGGAAAAGTGAAAAAGGTCACGATTTTGCCCGTGCTATGGGGGGAACTGAAATTAGAAACATCCGAATTTCTGTGAAACCAGATTGTCATCCTCCAGTCATCTGTGGCACTCTTTGATTGCAATGGGGTGTAAATTCCCCTTAGAAAGGTTGGGTTTTTTTCCCCTTTCAAATGAAGTTTGACCTCAGCCCTGCAGAGTCCAAGAGCTCCGACTCGGGGGCAGCTCTCCAGGAGCCGGTGGCAGTTGACGAGGTCCCTCAATCCTGGCTGTCACGGGCAATGCCTGGCCCTGCGAGCACAGGGCTATGGTACGCGTGGTGCCAAGTTCTCACTGAAACACAGGGAGCAGGGGTTTTAGCAAGAAAATATCGGCGCTGAGTTGCAGAAATCCATCTCAAGCTCACTGCTGGTAGGTAGCCTTTGGGAGCATTTTGGGATATTTGAGATTTCTCTTCTTTAATCTCCGATTCCATCATTTATAAGACAGTCATCTACAGATTAATGCCAAACCATTGTTTAGGGGGAAAAAAGGTGTTTTTTTTTTTCTTACACGATGAGCATGCTTAAATAAGCTGGGTCGGTCTGGTACTTTTTACAGCTGCCCTGCGAAAAGGAAGCGTGTGCAATCCCTGTGGTTTAACTGCTTTTTTTTTTTCTTCATCTGTGCTGCCTTACAAAGTCAAACCGCAGAAAACAATGCAGTAATTTGAACTGTCAATTTTAATATACTTCTGGATGTCTCGCTAGGAATTGAATCCATTGTCTGTAGCTAGCTGCACCCTCCCGTAGGGCTTCTGCTTTCTCCCAGGTTCCCCATAGGAATATGTCAGAAAAAAAAAAGTGGGAACGTGTTCAGAAATACAGCGTTGCTAATCTAATTAATTGGGGCTGGATAACGAAGAGTAAGAGACCGTAGACAGAAACATGAAATGCAGTGCTCTGAGGTGAGGTTTGACTCACCTGTGTCTTTCAGGATCCACCCAATATTGGGTGTTAGCTTCTAGAAACCCGCTGGTGACATCGGTCTTGCCACCCCGCGATGTCATTTGATCATCACGTACAGATGAGGCTTTTTGACACGTGCTCCCAAGTCGGACAGATGGTCTTGTAAGGTTGGTGAAATGGCCTCGGCCTGGTCCCAGAAGCTCCCCCTGGGCTGGCACGTAGAGCTCACCTCATAAAGCTGGTACACGTATTTTTCTAGCCGTTTTATTTCTAGCCATCCCCCACACTTTGCATTTTCCTCAGTTCTCTCTGAATTTAAATCTTAGCTGTGCTCTGTACAGGTGGGTTTTCGCATCGGTGCCCAGCATAAATCCGGGGGCACAGCATCTTCTTTTTGGGGCTCAGCCCTGCTACGCCATTCCCCTTCTTTCTGATCGCTCTTTCTGCATCAGGCCAGCTGCCCATGCTGTGGTCACCCTACAGGGACATCTCTCCTTCACATGGGGGAATACACACACCCCCACCTCTCCAGCCAGAAAGTTTCCTCAGATAAGAGCACATTTAATCTTCGGGCTCCAAGATTGAAAAAAAAAAAAGAGACCTCAGAGCACATGGGGTATTCATAAAAATAATCCAGATGGCTCTTTTCCTCCAAACTGGACTAACCGTGTGAAAACATTTATTTAAAAATGAGGTTCACTCTGCTTCCAAGATTGATGCCCTGCTTCTGAGCATCATTAATTTCCCGGTCCGTGTTCAATTTGTATCGCGTTGCAGGCTGCTAATGATGTTCTAGAGCAGCTGTCACAAAGGAGAAGGAAACCTGCCACTCAGTACACAGGAAATAAATCGCCACCTTGCCATGAGATCGCCTGTAATTGGGAGAGTTCTGTAAAATCCTAAGAGCCACTTCTGCAAATATTTGGGGGGGGAGCTGAAAATGTCAGGGACCGGCTTTTGAGCTCCTGCCGTACAATCTCTGCTCGTAATAGCTGAATGTTATCCCTTTTTCACTGCAGCCTTGCACAAATGTATATTGATTAATAAAGGAAGAGCATGGTCTGTGCCTGGCACTTTTGAGTGATAAACAGTTATGCAGCAGTAAAGAGGGTATATTAAAGGGTAAGAGCTAATGACTTTTCTTGTGTGTGTAACACATTAAAACCAGCATGAAGCTACAGCTATTTTATCAAGCCGCTAATGTCCCTGACAACATTCACTTGGTGGGAGTGAATGAATGGAAATCCATTTAGAGAAGTAAATTAAAATACCTTAAAAAATGTCTTTAATAATAGCTACAGAACTCAGCAGGATCAGAGAAGTGAGAGATACAAAAGACCTATTAAGTTATCCAGTCCATCTCCCTGCCAAGGCAGCAGCATTCCTGATTATGCAGTCACTCCTGCATCATTCGGTGCAGATCTCAACGTCTCAAGTGCCAGGGGCTCTGATGGGAGGGTGATCTACAGGCTGCAAGATCGGGCTGTCAACAAAACTCCCATGTGCAACCTCGTTTTTCATCCTCTGCTTGTCTCCTGTAGGAGTGTGCAATGGGACTCAATGGAAGAAAACCCTTTTCGCAGCGTTAACTTCTGTATTTCATACCGGTGACGGCGCCCAGCCAGCAGGCTGCTCGGTGCTGGGGATGCCTGCATGTCTGAGGACTATTGCAAGGCGTCTCCTCATGCAGGTGCTTGCAGTGCCATCGCTCTGATGACAGCGGTGACGGCCGCCCTGGCGGGGGGACCTCGGTGGCTTCTGGTGGAGCTGCTCCATCTTCACTGCCATGCTGCCCACCTCCCGGGCACTGGCTAGGAGTTGTCACGCCAAGACTTTCTGTTTTATAGGGAATTTTGGAGATTTTAATAGGGTGGCTTGTTTATTTGTAAGCATGCCTTGGGCATCTTTTCCGATGGGATTTATCTGAGCTCAAGATAGGAATAAATGCATCTGATTGCCAGCATAACCAGCCCTAGAAGTTCACCCCATCATTTCTGCATCGAGTCCATAAGGCCTCTGTGGAAGTAGCTTACCTTGTAGAAAAGCACCTGTGCTTGATTTAGAGCCTTGCAGAGGTGGGGAATCCAGCAGAGGCAATTGCAAGCTGTTCGAGTGCTTAATTACCTGCGCCGTTAACAAACGTGGAGCGCACTTCAGCTGCTATCTGCTGGATCTTGTTATGGCTTCTTATGCTGGCTTAAGGGGCTTAAATAAAATAAATAAGGAGCTTGAAAAATATCCTAACGTCGTAGGCATTTGGGAGGTGAAAAAAAGGGGGTTTCTCCTCTTTTTGTGCAAAGGTCTCGACAGAAGTGATAAAAAACTTCTCCTAGGGAGTAACCTGGTCACAGCTTTCTGTCTCGGTGGCAGCAAAATTGTTTTCTGGTGGGAGAAATGAGCCGTTGTCTCCTATGTGAAGGTCAGCGTGCAGCCATCACGAAGGATTGGGAAGAGCTGAACTGCTGCCCGGATGGGAAGTCTTCGTCCTACAGGATGGGAAAAAGCCAATGTTGGCTGGTCCTGAGCTGTGTTGCTGAAAGAAGGGACTTGGCTTAATCCAGAACTGGGGAAATCTTACGAACACAGCTTCTCCTTGCTCTGAAGCATGATCTGGAGCAGGAGTCTGTCTCAAATTTGGACAAAGAGCATTAGGAAAAATAACATCCAGAAATTCCTCCAGTCCCAGTGGCTCCTCCTCGGCTTTCTCCAGCTTTGGCCTCACGTACTACAGCAATGACACGTGAAAAAAGAAAAGACTGGGGGCTTTTGTTCAAATCGCAGAATCTATGATTATTACGTACCCTTTTTTAAAAAAATTCTTGCAGAGCATAGTTTGAAAATACTCCTGGCAAACTCCTCTTTGGGTGCTTTAAATAGCTGTGATTCATTGGGTATTTACCGGGCTTCAGCAGGGCTGGCTGCAGCTCACGTTAACTCGGTGCAGAACAGGGACTCGTGTTTAAATCCCGTGCTCTGTGAAATCCTAAATAATGAATATAGTCTTTAGAGGAAGAAACCAATTCTTCTGCATGGGCAAAGGTAACACAGTAATAAGCAGATTTTACGGTGCATGTTTTCTGTTTTATTTTTTTTTTAATGTACATTTGGCTCTTCATCAATATTCTAGTTCACTGGAGCAAATGTTTTCTGCATCACACAGTTCCAGGTAAAAAAGAGATACCCAGGACTTTGCTTGTGTGCTCCTGTGGCTGTTGCAGCACCACTTTTAATGCTGAGGGAGAAACACGGAGCGTTACGGGCTCCTGTGAGCATCTGTGCTACGGAGGCACTCAGGACTTCTCCGAATGAAGCCCGTAAAATGAAAAATATCACCTGCAGAGAAACAGGCAGAGATGCAGTGTAAAAATACATATATATATCCCTCCGAGTTAGGAGCATTTGGGAAGCAAAGTTGCAGAAGGATGTGGTATAACCATAGTAACGGGCAGGATTCTGCAGCACTGATACTGGAATAATGAATTTTGCTGGAAAAAAAATATATATATAAGAATGCTGGATGAGAAAAGCAGGCTATCAGATTTGGAGACCGTAAAAAGAGTTTCGCATTTAAACGTGTATTTGAATTGATACATACTAAAAAACCCCAGCCCTTTGTAAGCCCTGCGTGTACTGCAGAAGAAAACAAATTGCAAAGCCCCCTTATCACTCAGTGTGAAATAACCACTAATCAGGAAAACGGGCAATTTAGGCTATCATCTTCCCTCTTTTAGCTCAAAAAAAATAGGTTGGTTCAGGGTTTGGTGTTGCTTTTTTTCCTGTTTCACTGAGGGTGGCTCCATGGATGTAGGGGTGCGGGTTGGTGCCACGCAGCGGGAGCAGAGCTGGGGCAGTTTCCCCGGCCAGATTGTCCCAGATTTCCAAATAGCCAAGGCAATTTTGGGATTGTGTTGGTTGTTTTTCAGACATCGGGTGGGTTTAAGCAGGCATCTTAGAGCGGTGCTCAGGGGAAAGCGGGTCCCCAGCTCCTGCGTTTCATTTTACACTGATTTCCACCTCCAAGTCTGCCCCACCGACACGTAGCATCCCCGGACGAGGTGATCACCAGTCGTGGCGTTGGCCCTGTGAGATATTTGTTAAACTGCCAGAATTTGGGCAAAGGCAATGAATACACTTGCGGTTTTACCTCCATCTCCCTTCGCCGTTCAGTGAGCTGGCAGCTCTCGATGTTTCCCAGCTCCTGAGAGCCCCTCCAGGTATTTCTGCATCTCGCCTGGTTCCTGGGACTCTCCCCCGTCCCTGTCCACACCAGTACAGCAAAGCCCGTGCTGGGGGGGTCACCACAGAGCTCCCTTTCGCCCGCCCGCGGGGTGACAAAGCGTTATTAATTGACGGCAGAGGAACCAAATTGCATCTGGCAGCCTGGTGCTGCCGAGCGTCACGGGTCACAGCCCGCGGGAGGCGGCCCCGCAGGTGGGGGCACGATACAGTCAAAATAAATGAAAAGAAATAAAGTGAAATGAAATAAAATAGTAAAATGAAATAGTAAAATGAAATGAAATAGTAAAATGAAATGAAATAGTGAAGTAAAATAAAATTTAAAATGAAATTAAATTAAAAATTAAATTTAAAATAATATAAAATAAAATAATATAAAATAAAATAAATAAAATAAAATAATATAAAATAAATAAAATAAAATAAAATAAAATAAAATAAAATAAAATAAAATAATGATGCTAATAGGTGTCATAAAATTAAGCCTAGATCCTAGACCCTGGATTTCACTTATCTTGGGAAGTGTGCATCTAGATGCAGCATCCCGTGTATCAAGCCAAAATGTAAGGGCTCATCGAGCTTAGCTCCCTCTCCACGACCTCCGTTACGTGCTGGAGACACTTTGTTGCCCCTGGTGGCATCATGCTGGTGTGATACTGGGCCTCCCAGTATAAAAGAGACAGGGATGTACTGGAAGGAGCCCAGCGGAGGGCCACTGGGATGCTGCAGGGCCTGGGGTCCCTCTGATACGAGACCTGGGGCTGCTCGGCCTGGAGAAGAGGCTTGGGGGGAGCTTAGCAGTGTCCAGAAATCCCTGCAGGGAGGAGCTGAGAGGACGGAGCCTGGCTCTTGCCAGTGGTGCCCGGTGCCAGGACTGGAGGCACAGCCTGGAGCCCGGGAGGTTCCCCGTGCCAAGGGAATTGCAGGCAGTCCCATTCTGGCCCGGCAGCAGATCAGGTGCAGCCACCGAGCAGAAAGTCAACAGAAGAAAGCAAGAAATCCCAGGTGGGACCGGTGGGAGCTCTTCACCTGAGCCTGCTCTGCTGCTGGTGCTTGCCTTGGGAAACGAGGAAGAGCGAAGTTATGAGAAAAGAAGCCAAAATACGTCTTTGCTGGATGCTGTTCCTTCCTGGCCTTGGTTAAAGAGGGGGAATTTCCCTGCATGTGGCTTTCTCCAGCACACACCACACAGCAGTGATGGCACCGAGGGAGCCCCACGGCGAGATGCAGGCCAAGCACCAACCACGCTTTGGTGCTGTCCAGTGGTGGAGCTAGCTTTCATCACTACCCAGCAGCTCCATCACCTCCCTCCCAAAATGTCCAGCACCTCCACGAGTTCGTTTCTTGTTCTCACCGCTGAGCAAACAACCAGCCAAATGCCCACGGGTCCGACAAGGAAGCAACGCCAGCCTTCCAGGTAGGAAAGGAAACACCCCCCGGTGTCTCCATCTCACCTCAAGGAGACCTCAGTCCCAACCACCCAGCTTCTGAGTGCAGCCCCTGCTCTGCTCCCCACCTCTTGGGGCCACAGGAAGAGCCGGAGCCTCCACGACCCACAGGCAAGTTTGTCACCCTCCTGGCTGATGGCACGGCACACGGCGCCCAACACAGGTGAGGTTGCTTCGAGCAGGACAAATCCGTGTGGATGATGCTGGGACAAGCGTGGGCTTCCCCCCCCTTGACGTGTCGATTTATATATTTGCAGCTCTTCCCCATGTATAATGCCCCAGCGCAGGTCATTGGAGCCCCCTGCTGAGCACACCTTCTCAGTACCAGCAAAGAAGGATGAATAATGTTTTGGAAAAATGAAATGAATGATTTTGGGGGCAGCTGAGAAGCTGTAATTAAAAAAAAAAAAAAAAGGCAAGAAAATAAGAAAATACATGAATAAATGTCACGTGCTAAGTGTGAGATTTATCCACCAGTATGCTTTGGAAGTGGTCCCAAACCCAGAGCTGAGGGTCAGCGCTGAGGCTGAAGAGGTTTGCAAAGCTTTTGTCTCTCCTGTTCTGCCTTTAATTGCAGCTGTGCTCCGTATAGCACTTCTTAAATTGTGGGGTGTCAGCTCTACTCCAGCTTAAAAATTAGATTAGGCTCTATTTATTTTTTCCCTTTCAGGCAGTCACATCCTGCACTCATCTGGTGCCTTCCTCTGCCAAGACATCTCAAGGAGATTGAAGTGATGGGCAATAATATACTCATCACCAACAACCTTTACAGTGCCAAGGTCTCTTCCTCCATCTGCTGCATTTTCAAGAGCCCATCACACGCTGAAGACGTCCCTGCCCGGGGAGATTCCCATCTTCACCTTTCTTCCCCCAAGAAGCTGAAGAGTTTGCAAGTGAACGTGCGGGCGAGAAGCTGCAATTTCTGCAGGAAAAAAAAATTAAAAAAAATAGTCGGGGTGGAGATTGTTCCTCTAATCTAGCGCTCCTTGCCGAGAAGTCAGAGAAAACAAGACGATAGATTGAAAATGGGATTTTTGTGTAGGCTTGGCCTGTTGCTGTGAACTTTTTCCGCGTGTTGGGGACTCGCTAGTCCTTGCTCTGTTGTGCCGTGCACCTTGGCAGCTGCCACGGGGACCCTTGGAGACCCCAACTGTGTCATGCCATCAGGTGCCCTCCTTCTCTAACGGAATTTGGTCATTTTTAAAACTCAGGTGGGGCTGCACAAGTCAAAGGTGAGGAAGAGTTTCAGCAGGGAGGAACCTGGGCTTGGGGAATGAAGCAAATTTGATTTTCAAGAGAAGGGGGCTGTGGGAACAGAAAAGGAAATCCCACGACCTGTTGTTGTTGGTTTTTTCTTGTATTTTTTATGCCCCATCTGTCAATAATACCTCTGGGGCTGCTTATTTTTCTCCATCATTTGTGCTGGGGAAAGCAGTACGGTCAGAGTGTAAATTATACGTGCCCTGGAGCTCCTCTGCATTATCTGAAGCTTCGGCACAACTGAGAATAAGGGCTGTATCAAGGAGCAGTGATAAATGTTTGCAAAATACATTAAAGATAAAACCCACGGTGTTAATAACGACCGGCGCTATGCTGTTTTATCACATGACATTGACAGTAGCTAATGGACAGGAGGTCGTCGGAAGGAATTTCTTTTTATTTTTAGTAGCTGTAAGAAGACCCCTTTGAAACCTTCACCCCGATGTGCTGTAGGAGTAATGAATCGTAGCCTCGGCGTGATGTTAGGATTCAGCACCACGTCGTGTTTTCAGGTGCGAGGAGATGGATATTGTTCGGCGGATGCGTTGCCTTGTTAGTGTGGGTTTTTTTAAAAGGGTTCATTGAAGTGTCTTGCCATAAAATTATGCTTTGATCATATCCATTTGCTGTTAATGAATCCAGATGGGTTAGCGGCAGCTGGATTGTAACTCTCTGATAATACATGCGCTGCCTTTCATTTCCTCGCGCCGAGTTTTAGAAGATCCTACGTTGGCCCAGCTAACGAGTCCAGCTGTATTAACATGGCCTAATGCATCCTAATACAGAGCATCCCCGGGGACACATGCAGATGTGTCGGGATTGCTTTGGAAAAGGTTAAAATGTTAGAGAAAAAATAGCCTTTACATATCTGGTACAGCTTTCTTTCATATGGTAATTGTCTTTTTTTTTAATTTAAAAAAAAAAAAGTCATGGAAGTAGCTTCGAATTCTCATTAAATCAAAAGACCTTATTCTAAAATCAAGATATTGACAGGAGCTGAGCTCTGATTTTGATGTTGTTGTAGAGAGGAGAAAGTAGGTGGGAGAAGCTCTGTAGAAGCCAGCAGTAGTCTCCCTTTTAACGTAGTTTTTAAGTTGTTTTCTGGAATATTGAGTTATGAAATGAAATAGAAATGGGGCGGGTTGAGGGCAGCTTTGATTGCTCTTCATGTTGCTGCATGTCCAAGGCACAAAGTTCACTGCAGTGGGAGGGCACAAAGAAGGACGGATCCTTCCCCTTGCAAACTAAGAGAGATCAGGTAATGCCGTGGGTCTCTGAAAAGCCCACCCGTCTCCCACCAGTAAAATACCAGTGGAAAATGAAATGATTTTCCACACAAAGAGACAAATTGTTGCTTTTGGTTTCCAGGTTGCTGCACGAGTTAGGAACTTTGGGGTTTTCTTCTTCCCTGTGTAACTTCCCTACGTAACTGCTCCACCATAAAGGGTCAGGATCAGCCCCAGAAGGAGACAGTTGGGTTTGGACGGAAGCTGCAAGGCAAATTCTGTATTTCCCACATGTGAAATCAGAGATTTCTTGTGGCTTTTGTAAGCAGTTTGTAGAGCCACCTTGTCCTCTGCTGAGAGACAAACACTGGCTGTGGGAGCACATTTTAAGCCATTTTGGTGAAAAGTGAGTTCCTTTTGCAGAACCCCCTTGCACTGAAGGTGTAATTATGCCCTACCTCGAGGCTAGCGGATGTGATTGATCTAATTTCCCCAAATTACCAGGTAATTTCCACACCTCACTTCCCAGCCCAACGTACGTGGTTTAGCGTTTCCTCTCAAGGAAAAGGAGACAGATCAATGCCTCATTTCAGTGAAATTTGGGTGAATTCATAAAGGGCTTCTTTTGCCCTCGCTGGGGTCAGCTCAGTGTCCTGGCATGCTGGCGGCCAACCAGTGGAGGTGGAGGCACCTCTGGGTCCGTCTGCCCTGTGGAACTCCCTTCAAGTATTTATGGACATTGATAAGATCCCCCAGAGCCTCCTCTTCTCCAGGCGGAGCAGCCCTGGCTCTCTCAACCCTTCCTCATGGCTCCAGGCCCTTCAGCATCTTGGTGGACTCTTTCCAGTATGTCCAGGTCTCTCCTCAACTGGGTTCTCGTCCGGTTCATTTGCTCATGATGACAGCAGGTTGCAAGTCCTTTAAGGTTGGTTGGCCTGACCTGCAGGCATCACGTCCAAGGCAGGATCAAATCTTCATTAAAACACAGCTACGTGTAGTAACAGGAGAAGCAGCATAAACAAGAACATCTGAGAGGTGGCTGTGCCAAAATACATTTTTGTTTGGACAAAACAATCCCTAATTGTTGCTAGTTCTGATACGACAGGTCAATGATCTGCTTAGGAGCAAGTTAATGCAACATAAGGGTGACCGAAGAGGAGTTTCCTCCTCTAAGTGGTTAGCCAAGGACGTCTCAGGGATGGCACGGTCGGTGACTAAGCCTTCATTTAACCCCCTCTGCTGCCCGCATGCTAAGGAATAATCCGTGCTCTGACTGAGGATGAGGTCTGCAGATGTTTTTTTTAACCAAATCAGGGACAGGTAGCGGAGCAGAATCAATTCCTGTCACTCACGGGTAACTCTGGAGGAGCAGGATTATGGATCAGGGCGATGCTGCCGCACTTTAATCTGGAAATCAATACAGAGAAGGAAGTTGGGCTTGCGGGGATACTGCAGAGACTATGATTTTGGTTTTGATGAGATTTTGCTCTGCAAACAACTGAGTGACTAACTCCTCTTTGCAGCCTGATTAAGATGGAGAAAAAGCTAAAATCAGCCTTGATGCAGCTCTCTGGAAGTCCCTGGAGTAACCCCCGGTATAACTGGAGTCCAGAGTTTCTCACATGAAGCACGCTTCCCAGATGCTTCGGTCTCCTTCTTTGCCTTTGTGCGTAGCTCAGGAACAGCCCTCCGTTCTGCTGAGGCTAATATTAATACAATTGGTGTCATTCTGGGACTTCAATAACCTTCCTTCTCGATTGTTTAGAGAAACAAAATCAAATGCAGCCGGCGAGTCACCTTGGGGTGCCTCAGAAATCCCCAAATTCATGTGGGGTGCAATAAATCCAGGATGTTATCAGATGCACAATACCTCCTTCTCCTGTGGGCTGTCAAATCTGTAGGCTGGGGAGCAGCATTTTCGATTTGCAGCTTTGCCCTGTTGTTCCTGTGACTGTAACAACGCCGCTTGTCATAACAAAAGGATTGCAAGGTGCTACTTAACCCTCGGCCTCGGCAGCAAAGCTTGTCCCCAGCACTTGCAGTTCGTACAAATGTGAGCCATGGGCGTAACCCCTAGTCGTTAGGATGGTCTGCGATCTGGGAGTCCAGAATTACTGGTCAAGCTGAAAGGCTCAGTGTTGGCAAGTCCGAGTAGAGCCCAGCGAAGCTTCAGGTACCTGGTCCTTCTAAAAATCACACGTCTGAATTTTGAGGTTTCACCTAGTGAACTAAAAGACCCGGAGAACACCTGTAGTCCTGAGCCACTGGCTGAAAAAGCCAAACTCTTCCAGACCTGATATTCAGAGCCCTAAGCCATCCCTCTCCCTCGGTTTCTGCTTTTTCCTCTTCTGTTCTGTTTTACGTCACTTGGTGACACGGGCTGTTCCAGCATCTGCTCGGCGCCAGGGAGAATCAGCTGTACAGTCGCAGCTGTGACACTAATTAGCAAAACACGAGACGGCTGAAATTAAGATATCCGTTTAACCCCTATTCATGCTCGTACTTGCCTTTCTTTTCCAGAGCACGGTGATCGTGGAGAAGACTGTCCAAGACCTGATGAACCTGATGCATGACCTGAGCGCCTATTCGGATCAGTTCCTCAACATGGTGTGCGTGAAGCTCCAGGAGTACAAGGACACCTGCACCCTTGCCTACAGGTATGGGCAGGATTGGACACACTGCCCTCGTGCTTTTACTGCTTGACATGAGCAGGAAGGAGTTACTTCTGGAAACCATCTCTGCTGGGACACTCAGGAGTATAGGTGGGGGAAAAATCTGAAATAGTGGTCATTGTCGTAGGAAGAGTCTTGGTTTCTTGGGGATTTTCTGCACACCACGCTATGGTTTAGGCTTTTTAAACATGGATGAGAGTGGGAGGGTGCTTGGAAACCACATGGCTTTTCATCAGGCAAAGGGTGACCTCAGGTTGGAGATGGAGAGCATAAGGCATCAGCATCAACGTAACTACTTGTGTGTAGCTACTGCTTGCTTGTAAAGCAAGTCAGCTCCTTCCATTTCATCCATTCCATTCATTGTTCCAAGGAATTATATTTTAATTAATTATATTGAGGTTTCAGCATTCAGATCTCATGACAGTGTTGGAATTCATAACCACAGCACACCATCTAAATACACACACACCAGATTTTGTGGCACTTTCCCCAAACCTTCCGGTAAACTTAGTCTTTCGAGGGGCCATCAGATGCTCTACCCTAGACTGTTCAGCAGCATTTTTGGGGGGATGGCTCTCTGGCTGCTTCCCAAACCATGGTGTGGAAGCTAAACTCAGGCTCTGGACACAGGCTTTGAGTCCTTTGGGCACTTGCTTTATCATAGATTTCCTTGGTAACCATTGCTAAATAACTTATTCTCTGTACATCTCAGCTGCCCATCTGTAAAATGGCCCTCCCTGGAGAGGGGGGCCAGCGACGTGCCCCACACCGCGGGGATAAATACTTGCATTGAAAGACACTAAAGATGCCGTGGCAATGCGGGCTATAATAGCCGCTATACATAATCTCCTTTAATAGCTAATTGAGGCTGGTGATAGCAGGGGAAGCTGAAAAAGCCCCTTGTGTTTTCTGACCAAAAGCATTAAGAAATTATTTCCTATTGCCTGATTTCATTCAGAAGAAGCTTCATCTGGCGGGTGGCTGCGTACGGGCTCGTTATTATTATTAATAACACCAACAATAGCAGTGAGCACATATGTGGGTTAAACGGCGTCCGGGCACTCGTGTAAATCGGTAGCTGTGCATGTGCCATTGTCCAAAAGGCTCGTGTTTTATGTGAAACTTCACTGACTGCAGCCAGACAATGGATGTAATTTCTCTGGCTTGAATTTACAGGTCCTTCCTTCCTTCCTTTCCTGATACCATTCCTGGCTTTGGCACCTGCTGAGGCGTAATTAGGACAGCCCTAATTTGGCAATATCCTGATTACAGCAGGAGGAAAAACAGGAAATGTTCTAGTTTTGCTGCTAGCAAATGACTGACTGAAATAGAAATCCATATACATTTCAAATGATTCAGAGGAGTACAGCAGCCACCCCGCTCTCCTGGGCGAGCGGTTCGATGCGCGGGGTCAGCATGCCCTCTGCAGGGACCTCGCGTCGCTACGGCTCGGCACGGACCGCGGCTTCCCCTTGGATGGAGAAATCTCAAGTGTCCTCACGCTGATAAATAAAGTTAGTGGAGGAATGACCGTTTACAGCTGCCTGAAATCAGGGTACGCTCCTTAGAGCTGAATGCTGATACGATCAGGCGAAGCTGTTGGAGCAAGGAGTGCGTGTCTGCTCTTGCGATGTCAAGGGAGAGAGATTTTGGGGAAGCCAGAGAGATGGTTTATGCAAGATTTGCACGTGGCATTCGTTCCTTCCCCACGTGCACGCTTCCTGAGGGGGAATAGAAACAAGCGTGGATTAAATGCATTCAGATGCAGGCTCCTCAAAGCAGGGCGGTTGCGCTCGGTGTCCTTCACCGCACAGATAGCTCCGTCAGGACGTCAGCACTAAGGCGTGCGGAGCTGAGATTTCTCTTGTTTGATTTCCACTTGGCTCTGGTTTTTCTAGCGAACACACAAACTAGCGGGGCTGGATGTGAATGGATTGGGCATTTATATAAGTAGCAAGTGTGGGTTTTCTTGCTTTCATCGATGACAAATTTCGGAAGCGTTATTTCGTCTGAGCTAGGTGAGACGTCTTCAGCAAATCACGTGTGTGTAAGAAGTTCGACACAAACTGTTTACAAATGTGAGTTATGCTTTCTGACTAATGTATGGTGGGGAGTGGGAAATCAGGGATTAAAATGAAATCAAAAATGGGAGATACAGCCACAAAACCTGCTTAGCAGTGTCATCCTAAGTCTGCCCATCCCACATCCCACCAGTAGTTAAACCATTTTTCCTAGGCTTTGGAAGATACTGAAAGGCCACACAAGGAACTGTAGGGACAGGATGAAATCTGACCGGTTCAAGGTAGCTACCCGTAACATTAGTCTTCCTTTTTAGCCTCTTGCCAGCACCCTTCTCAGAAAAGCTTTGCTGTTTTGAGATCTAAAACGAATCTCTTTCTCTGTCCTTCTACAGCAATTTATCCCATTTCTAGTGAAGTTCATGTTGAAGTTGCACCTTATTTTGTTGTCCAACCTTAGGCTCTGTCCTGTGTGTCCACCAGCTTTTTATCAATCTTTCTTCATCCCATCTCCGCTGAACAAGTATTTTCTCATGCTTTTTTCAACCTGTTTGAAGAGTCTGAATTAAGTCCCCCAGTTGACTCTCTCCAGTCGGCAAAATGAGATGGAAACCTCCAAAGAGTGACTCACCTTAATTAAAAGATGGCTCAGCTGTCTGGAGGTGAGCAGCAGCCTCTGCCAGCTACGAAGACAGCTTATGGTGACCAGCCTCCTGGTTGACCTGTATCACCTAAGTTTGTGAAACAAGGTGGGGTAAAATGGGGTAAAAGAAAGGGAAAAATTTGGTTTCCAGCCAGCCAAAATAAAACTAGACTCCTTTTTAATAGATAAGGAAGTGAGGAGCAGATGAATTCATCCAGGATCTGCAGTCACAACGGGATTTCTCAAGTTCCAAAGACACACTCTTTCCACGCAGTTTAATACTTCTTACCGGCATCTTCTCCTTCTTATGTTAACTTTTTGATGTGTAAGTGTCTTTTTGGATCTAGAAGCTTTCCAGGCAGGGGTCTGTCTCCCTCAGGCCATCAAGTACCTGGCACATGCTGAGCACTCTTCTTTTAAACTCTTAGCGATGCGAGCAGAGCTCAGTGTGGAAAAATCCCCCAGGCCTGGGAAGAGAAAAAATCATTCCCAAATACCTTTGGCACAAGGCAACAGAGCGCAATTAGCTCCTGTGGCCCACAGATGTTTTCCTAATGAAAAGCCTTGATCCCCAGCTGTGTCTGGAGACATTCCCCATCACTCTGCCCCCAGCTTGGGGATCAACGGTGCCAACCTGGGACCATTCCTATCAGCAGATGCTTTCTGGATATCACCCACCGAGCCATGGAGGGGCAAAGCCTCTTGCACGTGTGCCATCACCCACGCAAGCATTCACCTCTTCCCTCCCCACTCCCGAAAGCTGGGTACAAACAGATGGCATTTTCCTTGGCCCGTTGAGCTGTGAATTAATTAGCTGATTATGGCACTGGTGGCAGCAAGTAACCCTATTACGGCAGCAGGAGTAATCGCGTAGGACTCTGGGAGAAGGGAGGCGTTTGAAAGGAAGCACTCCAAGCTGTACTAAAACATGTCATATCCTACCTTGTGATAATTGACTCGAGGACCCGAATTAGGTTGACATTGATAGGAAGTTACGGAGGCAGAAAACTGGCTGAGACGTTAGAAGGAAAAGGTGGGGAAAAAGGTGTCTGTAATTGATGGTGAAAGCTGGGCTTCTAACGGAGATCGGGGTATGTTCCACCTTGTTTAACATCTTTCTTAATGAGGGGGTGGTTGGAGTAAAACCAACCTGTCAATAAATATTAGGAGGTGTTGCAACCGTGGGAAAGGATGGGGAAATAATTCAGAGGGACCGGTGTAGAAGTGGCCGTGTCCCAGCACTGATAGAGCCACCCTTTTGATTTAAATGGAGAACTCTGGCAAGGTCTCCAGTGGCTCTCGGTTCCATGAGTGAAACATTACCAAAAGGTAAGAAGAGCAGCAATCGTGTGAGATAGGCTCTCAGAAAATACTGGCCCTAGAAAAGCAAGGACACCCAGCTCAGTCTGGAACTTGCTGTAGCAGCCAAATGGACACCTGGCTCTCCTGCCCTGACACCCACTCCAGAAAGCCATAGGGTTTTTGAGGACAGCAGATGCTAAGGATCATAGAAGAGAAAGGTAGCTCTGTCCTCTGACTCTGTCAGAAGACTCCCAAAGACGACTTTCATGCTCAGACATCTGAAGGGCTACGATACCACTGTAAATAATTGAGTACGGAGGCCGAGTACTGAGGCTGCTATAAGGGAAAATAACAGGGAGTAATGGGATGAAACTGAGTAAAGTAAAACATGAGCACAGCGTCAGGATTTTTTTTTGTCCAAGAGTTAGATTTGTTCATCTGTGAAATAGGCTCCCAAGGGAAGGAGTCTATTACTTCAGTCATTTAAATCTGGAAAGGACAAAGCACTGACTAATGTATTCAGTGGAACAGTTGTCCTGCCTTGGCAGAGAAATGGCCAAATATCATCAAATTCAGTTTTTCCAACTCGGATGTCAGAGATTCTGGTGGAATGTTGTTGTTTTATTTTTTTTTTTCCAGGGTGTCGAGCAAAGCCCTTTCTTCATAAACCGAAAAACATTGAGTTCCTAATAGCAGCAGAAGGCCAAACTGATATTTTGATGCCGAGGTCTTCTGTGGCTGGAAACAGAATTCATTCTTTTCTGTCTGTGGCAGATTGAACATGAAATTTAAAGATAAGGAAAATTTGTATGTAAGTGCATGTGACAAATTCATTTTCACAAGTCCTGTGTGCTTACTGAGCAGAGGTTGTTTTCTTGGTGGCAGGTGAAAGGAGTGATAGGTTGCTCCGTGCTGGTGGGAAAAGAAGTCATCTCGGTTTCACGATAGATCAGTGTTGGCTCCTATCTCAATGCCATTTTCACCCTTTTCCTCTTCCAAACACATATACTCAGTGTGTTGTTACTTTTATTTCTATTTATTGACAAAACATGCCTTTCAGTCAATTTAAAACAAGACTGGTTAATCCACATAATCGTTCATAAGCCTTCAGGGTCTTTATTGTACAACCCTTCCCAAAATCTTTGCCTGAATGGCAGTGAGCTCTGACCATCTGTGTGCCCCATGACCATCATGTGTGCCATCCAGAAGTGTGCAGCCCAGTAAATGCCCCTGCGAGATCCAGATTGATGTGGGTTGAGCCAGCACAGACAGGTCCATACTGCAGCACCCAGCGGCTCTCAGCTGACAGAGCCAGCACTGAATCTCCGCATCTTTTCCATCCACAAAGTTTCTGCCCTCTCTGGGGAAGCCAGTTTGTCTGGGGGACAGCAACAGAAAAACATCTGGTGTTTGCACCTCCTCAGCCCCTTCTGTTGTAGGGCACAGCAAAGATGCACTTCTGAATGCCTTGTAGTGTTGTGAGCAAGGGGTGGTGGGTGTCTAAGGGGCAAACACAGGTCTGGGGTGTTATATGTATTTTTGCTTAGTAGAAGAAGATCCATCTCTTGGAGCATGGTGGAGATGCTGATGGTGTTTAGATGTAGAGCTTAGCGATATGATTTAGTGGGGACTGTTAGTGTTAGGTTAGAGGTTGGATTCGATGATCTTAAGGTCTCTTCCGACCTAGAAATTCTGTGATTCTGTGATTCTGTGTTGTCAGTCTGCAGCTAAGTCTCTTTGTAGGAACAGGATTTCTGAGACCTTGTCTTTTCAGATGCCTCATTTGTCAAGTCACTGCTTTCTTCAGTGGGTTTGCCATATTCCCATTACAGAAGGCAAAAGAAAATAATCCCACTGCTGCCTGTTGGAGGGGGCACCACCATGCTTTTGCTGTGAGTGATGCAGACAGGGGACATCTGCTTCTTCTTGGGCTGGAGAAGCAGTCCAGTTGGTCACCATGAGGCTTGCCAGTGAAGGAAACTGGTGATAGGGTGTAGAAGGAAACACCTGTACCCTTAATACTCACTTTCCTTTTCTAAGAGGGTGAAAAACACTTCCCAGATCCTTGCGGTTTACCGAAAACCCAAGAGAGGGAGAGGACTCTCAGCTCACCAATGTGCTGGTGAAATAGGAAGCATGGAAGAACAATATGTTGTGTGTGTTCATGGTTGTTCATGAGCAATCCCAACATAAAAAATAGGCAGCTAATTGACTCCTCCACGCAGAGCATCCCTTTTGTCTCCTGCAATTGCCGGTGAGGATTTCAGATTACTTACATTGCCAAAAATATTAAACAGGGAAAATCTCTGTAATTGGAATACGCTGTGATCTTTGATTCAATTTCACACATACATACGATTCAGCTGAAAACTGTTATCAGATGTTTTGGATGACCGGAGAGAAGATTTGGGACCCTGCGTTTCCTTCCCTTGCTTCAGACCTGCTCCCCGAGCAGGGCCAGCTGGTGTGCGGTGAGCTGGTGGCTTCCACCCAGGTCTGCCTGGGCAGGTTTCCACATTGCAGGCACAGCACAATCAGCTGGCGGCTGGCGGGCTCGGTTGAGATTGCAGAGAACAAATGAGCTGTGGAGAAACTACCTCCTTGCTCTCGTAGTGCAGGATGGCCTCCTCCGGTTGTGTAAATGGTGGTAAGTTGGATGGTTTCAAATGAGGGGACAATATGGCCTTTAATCCCTTGAGGGACTCTATTCAAAGTGCATCAAGAGTTGTGAACTTGAGAGGAATTTGTATCATAGAAACATGGAATCATTAGGGTTGGAAAAGCGCTCCAAGACCATCTGGTCCAACCATCCCCCTACCACCAATGTCACCACTAAACCACGTCCCTAAGCACCACGTCCAACCTTTCCTTGAATACCCCCAGGGACGGTGACTCCATCACCTCCCTGGGCAACCCGTCCCAATGCCTGACTACTCTTTCTGAGAAGAAATGTCTCCTCATTTCCAACCTGAACTTGCCCTGGCACAACTTGAGGCCATTCCCTCTGGTCCTATCACCAGTTATCTGAAGAAGTATCATGTCCACTTGTGTTGCTGTGGCTTCCATCTATTTGCTGAATACATCTTTGGACCCGTTCATTAATACTGTGTGGTTTGCACATTCGTATGTGACAGTGATTTTAATTAATAAGTGTGTAATCATGTGAAGAGTACAGTTTGCTGTATAAGGACGTCAGGCTGTTGGAGAGTGTCCAGAGAAGGGCTACAAAGATGGTGAAGGGCCTAGAGGGGCCTAGAAGGGAAGATGTATGAGGAGCAGCTGAGGACACCAGGCCTGTTCAGCCTGGAAAAGAGGCTGAGGGGAGGCCTCACGGCGGCCTACAGCTCACTCACGAGGGGGAGCGGAGGAGAAGACGCCGACTTACTCTCTGAAGTGACAAGCGATAGGACCCGAGAGAATGGGGTCAAGCTGTGACAGGGGAGGTTCAGGCTGGACATCAGTAAGAGGTTCTTCACCGAGAGGGTTGTTGCACACTGGAACAGGCTCCCCAGGGACGTAGTCACAGCACCAAGCCTGTTGGAGTTTAAGAAGTGCTTGGGCTGTGCTCTCAGTCATACGGTCTGAATTTTGGGGTAGAGCTGTGTGGTGCCAGGAGTTGGACTCGATGATCTGTGTGGGTCCCTTCCAACTCGGGAAATTCTATGATTCTATGATTCTGTGATTCTGTGCTTTGTACTGATGCGATTGCTGCTGGTTTCCCGTAGGAGCATCGTGCAGTCAGATGAAAAGCTGGTGATCAGCGCCTCCTGGGCTAAGGATGACGACATCAGCAGGCTCCTGAAGTCTCTGCCCAACTGGAGCAACATGGCTCAGCCCAAGCAACTGAGACCCAAGAGAGAGGAGGAGGAAGACTTCATAAGGTAAAACATTTTATAGCCAAAGCTGTAAAAGGGTTTTAAAGGCAGTGCAAAAATGGTAAAATGTGCTGTAAACAAAGTAATTACGGTGTCTGCATAGCTGTTGTGTCTCCAGGTTGTGAGAAGAGTTTGAGATGTGTTTTTTCCTTGAGTGGAGTAACAAAACTCGAGTCCACGTGCCTTTACGTGAGGACACCAGCTTTGCTGAACTGAGAACTTTCTGAGTACTGCCTGCATTTGGTTCTGCTGATGGTAACAAGAAACCATTAGGGAAATGTGCTGGTTTGCAGATGTGTCTGGGCTCTGTTTATCAGCACCTGTCTCACGGTGGATTGATAGCTAAACCATCCTGCAGCTCTTTATCCTTCAAGAGAAAGAAGAAAGTGGAGCTTCTGCTCTGATGCAGCGGAAAAGAAGAGAGGGAGGCCACGGGTCAGCAAGGAGGCTTCAGTGGCAGCACCAGCTTACTTCTTTCTTGCACTTCTTGACTATTCCTGCTTGTTCAGGCACAGCTCTTTGAAGAATTGTGCTTGTGAAACAAGTCAGGAAAGTGGCTGGGACTGGGGAAGGGATGAAAGGGTTGTTTTTAATTCAGGCAGATCCTTGTGGTGCTTGATAGTGCTACCCTGGTGACCCATGCAATGGAGAGAGCACCAGTCCGTGACCTAATGGTGGGGACAACTGACTGTACTGGGCAGGGATTCCCAGAGCTGGCATTGCCACCACAGCTGCCCTCTGTTTGAGCTGGGACCCCGTGGTGTTTCACCTCCACCCTGAGCCCAGCAGCTATAAGGACAGCCAAGAGTTCACCAGTCTTTGAAAAGCAGTGGTCCCTCCAGAGGGGATTCATGCAGAGGCAACTTTCTGTATCCAAACAAGATTGTTTCTGCCTTTTTTTAGGCAAGTGGAAGCCTGTACACGGGCAGATTGCCTTTCCTTGCATGCTGTAAATCGCTTAGTCTTTGAATCATTGGCTCATCCTGAAGAAAAAGGCACTTTTTGTCATTCCACCGAGTCAAAAAGCTTGTCTACACATCCCCATCACCATTCATCACATCCTTGATTGGCATTTGGCTATAAAACAGTAGGAGTAAGTGAAGCTGTTGAAAATTAAAGTCTAATTTGCCCAGATTGTCATTTTACTTATTCACTGACTGCACGCACAATAACATAAAGATGATGCAGTCTAGAGAGAGGAACAAAAAAAGTACAAAATACATCTAGTCACAGAAATGCGTGCTTGTACTGCTGTGGGTACTGCAGCAGGTATGGCAATCAGCATCGCCAGTGTTTTAAAAAGTCTTCAGTGACACTGGAAGAATCATAGAATCACAGAATCGTTTGCAAAGCCATTGAAGCCTGTGTGTTTTTTTCTTTTTTGAGATTTGTGAATCTGGTCCCACCTTCCTTCTTTGCCATCAGATTTCTCCTTTGTTTCTTGGAATGGAAGGGTGCTGGGATGCCCTCCTGCCTCCTTCTGTGATTTCTGAGCCATCAGCATGGGACACCAGAGCTCCTGTGGATACTGAGCTGTGTACTACTGGCAGAGTGTAACCTGCTAGCATAAATTCCCGGCCAGGGCCAAATCCGATGGCCAAGCTCAGTCTGATGATAGCAGTGCCAGTATTTTGCTCCTAATGTGCATTTTATTCCAATATTGTCATTTTACTATCCATTAATTGAAGTGTTGGTTTTTTTGTAGGGTTTTTTTTGTGTTTTTTTTTTTTTGAAATTGTATCAGAGATGTTAGAATAGAAAGCCCTATTAGATCATCTACATTGAATTCCCTGAGAAAAGCTCCTGTACTCTGCCTTTTTTTTCACCTAGACGTTAGAACAAAGATCTTTTCTCACTATCCGTTTGCACAGAGCATCATGTATTAAGCCCCAGTTCCTCTGAGTGCTGTTTGAATGCTCCTGTAGCATTAATTTAAATGATAATAATTGGTCTGGGCCAGTTTTAGCCATTGATGGTAAGCGACATGGCTTATAAACTTCTTCAAGAATCTGCGCATGGTTGAATAGGTCTCTCCTGAAAGCTTCAAAATAAAATTAATTGCTTGTCCAATTTTTTGTCATCTTCTTTCCACTTAAGCACACTTTTTTTCAGGCTTGCTCCTAATACAAAGGAACACGATTTCTTTGCTGCTGTTGCTCCTTTCACTCCCTCTTGGCACTGCTGAAGAATTGGGAATAATTCTGCCTTAGCTATCACTGCCTGAAGGCTGCTACGGAGCCAAAGGGAAATGGGTCTTGCCCAATTAATATCTTGGTTAGGGTCACCTCTGTGATGAGAGAGCCTTTGAGAGTTCATTTCATTCTCACCTGAGCCATCCAAGCTATTGAAAACACTGGCACTTAGAAACCCACCTGCATTCACCAACTAAGCTCCTCAGCTAACAGGGACAGGACTAAGCATCCTTTTGCTGGAAAGGAAGCTTTAAGCTTGGTGAAACGTGGGAACATGTTCTGTCCGGACATAAAACAGGGCTGACAGCAGGGCTTGAACTACTCGGCAGCATCCCTTTATGAACGTTGCTGAATTAAATAGGTCCTGAAAGTTTGCCGCTAGTTTTTGGATTGTGGCAGGAGGAGTCATCAGTGCACTGCTTTCTTTTCCTCCGCCTCCTCAGGTTTCCTGTAACTCATTTGTTTAATTAAAAGGAAGAATCCAAATGCAGTGCCTTTGGAAAAAAAAAAAAAAATTCCTCATGCCTATCTGTGTTGACAGTGATTGATTCTGTTGTCTTAACCTGCCACTATCTCTTTTGCGAATAGATGTCAAAAGGCAGGGTAAGCTGCTAGCAGAATCTCTCCATTAATATTCTGGTGTGGTTGGCCAGACAAAGGGACCTGATTGAGCATATTATAGTAGCTCAGAACTTGGCAAGGGGAGAAAGGAAAGGAAAAGTCATGCCTCTATTCGTATAATTAGTTTTTAAAGCTCTGAAGGCTATTTGGCACTGGGGCGAGTGTGAAATATGCTGCCCTTATCGCTTTATAAAGGTTAGCCTTCAGTTCATTACTGAATCAGATATGTTGGTGATAAAACCCAGAGATGTATCATTTCCAGGCTTGCCTTTGACGAAGAAAAGCAATGTAAAAAGAGCTACAGATCTGGTCACACTTGAGTTGTAGCAGAAATTTCTGGGTTTCAGCGCAGCTCTGCAGCAGAAGGGGTGGCAGGAGCTAAGGACACGGTGCACCAAGGGGAATGATGTGTCTGGGGAGCTGAGGAAGGTTTGCTGGCAATTCATGGGGCAGCACATCTGCCTGGAAACCCCAAGGTGGTCTGAACATCACCTCCCAACGCAGATTATTGCGGTTCCAGGTCAAAGATGCCAAATCTGTGTTAGGGGGAGGATGGAGTGATTGCATTTCCTCTCACCTTTTGACTCCAGCAGGCTCCTGAACACCAAACTCGGGATCAGATTCTCAGGCTACAGCTGACGTAGCAATTTAAACACCCCGTTCTCAGTGTCTCCATGTACCACAAGCCTTTTCTTTTCACTGCTTTTGTTTTTCTAATGGGGATAACCCTGACTGCAGAGTGCTCCAGCTGCCCGCTGCATCTCCCGTTCACCTGCAGATGCTCATCCTCAGTCACTCTGCACCAAAAGGAAGGGCTATAATCAAACGGTGTGGAAGGATACCTGTGCAACAGATCCTTCACCAAATTCTCCCTAATGGCATCGGTCAGGACAGTTACACTATCCCTGCTTAATAAGATCTCTTCTCTTCCCTTGATTTTGCCAATGCTGACCCCTGCCAGTACTTCCAATATAAAACTGGAGCCCGCTTGCAGATTTGGGACTATGCTGGAGATGTTTCACTTGTTGGACAAGACAAAAATGTCAGGCTAAAGGATGAAAGCAGGGATAGACTAAAAGGAGTCCCACCAGAATGTGTGGCAGGAGCAAACCTACCCTCCAGTTTTGGGGCCAAAATCGTGAGTGTCGTCTAAGTTCATCAGCTGCTCCTATTTCAGCTTGAATTGCTTCAACTGCTTCCAAAGGGATAGACATGCTTAAAATTTTCTGTTGCATAAATAATCTGCAGAAATGGGAATGAGCTGGGACAATTTGCACCAGGCCTTCAAGTCCTTCCTTCGTGCAAAATTGAGAGCCCCAATGACGGGAGCATGGAGCTCAGGTCCTGCCTTGAGGTAGGGTGTTCTTCCCTTCTTCCACCTCTCTGACAGCCAGGAGGCACCGGTGAAGGTTTTAGTCAAAAACTAAATCAGAGGTTGTTCCATCTGCTGTCTGGTGGGTGTTTTTTGTCACGTTAGATCCGGAGCTTTCCATTATTTATATTGCCTTCTGATGCCCAAAGCTCCGGTGTTTCATGGACGGCTTTTCTCTTTCTTTACCTCTTAGGTTTCCCTCCCATTTTCAGTCGTAGCTTTCCTGTCTCTCTTTCCTTGTTCCTTTCTCTCCAAAATAAAAGGCCTCCATCTCCAACTTCCCAGGCTCTGTTTCTTGTGTTCACAGTACTTCTAAAGGGGGAAAAAATGGTCTTGGAAGATTGGCAGCAGGCTCTGTAGATGTTTTTCCTCTACTGGGACGATGAATCTGGGTGTGCCGTAGGTGTGAGTCATTTCCATTTGATGACAGTCTGCTCCTTTCTATGAAATGAATATCTAGATCTCTTCTTGGATCTTAAGAAAAACATGTCTAAGTGGCCTCATCGTGGGCACAACTGACACTAAATCCTGTTGCTGTCAAGGATCTCATGGGAGAGGCATAAAATAGAGTGAACCCCTGGATCTTCACAGGGAACCTCTTATCTGAGCAGTTCCCTTCATCTTTTACTTGTCCTATGAAGACGAAGTTTGGGGGTATTTGGGCTAGGTTTGGGGTTTTTCCTTAGTTTTAGTAGGGGGCAGTTGATGGTTATGTGTGTTCTGGACCTGAATCCAGGAAGAACCTCCCAGCTTCAGACTGATTTATCCTATGGATTGCAATATCTACTGAAATGAGTGCAGCAATCCTCAGCTCTGCCAAGGTCCCTTTCTTGGTCCCCCTAGACTGCATGGCAGGGATGGAGAGGGAAGGCAGAGCAGGGACATGGAGCTTCAGCCCCTTAGCAAAGCTTTAACACCAGCTCCTGCTTTAACAAGATTTAATATCGTTAAATCACATCATTAGAGCTACACAATATACTCCGAGACACTTCCCTGTCGGCTGTGATAAATTATATAATACAAACCTAACAAGACCAGAATATTCAAATAAATTTAAGCGAGACGATGGCGCGTGGTGTTACAGCTTAAAATTGTCAATTAGCGCTGTCTGCTTTTCGACGGTGTTGCGACCTCTCAGTGGAGATTTGGAGCTGCCTGGGAGTGCTGGCGCCGATCGCGCCGGGTCCCCAGCAGAGATGCACCAATTGTTGTTGAGGCGCTGCAAATCCCGGTGAACCTCAAATCTGGGTCGTTTTTAGGCTGGGCTAGATCTTCAGTCCTTTAAAACGGAGTACCGCAGGTTGGCAGCGTGAATTGATACCCACTGAGGATGCTCTGCAGCATCTTTTCATCACGGCTGCAATGCTGTTTGGATGTGCTGCGAAAAAAAAACGTCCTCACGTGCTGAATTTTTAAAATACCTTCAGGTGCTGAACCTTTGAAACGAGTGAAACCACGGCTTCTGTAGAGAGACATCTGGGCCGGGTTTTATTGTTCTGGAGGCAGCGAATCATTTCCGAGGGCTTCCTTTTGCCCACGTGGGTTATTTGTTTTGGTGCTCGCACAGTTTCTTGATGACTGTTGAACAAATTCTGGTGCGAGATGAAGAAACAAACCACTTTTTTTTTTTTCTCTCTTTTTCTTTATAAATCTGAACATAATAGGGATTTCTTTGATTTAGTTCAGGGGAAATCTGTCTGCCTGTGTAGTTCCTATCAACAGTTTTTAAGCTCAGTCCCCAAGCTGACTCTATGGCTAAAATGCAGGGATAGAAAACAAATTATCTTTGTCCTGTTCTCAGTTTAACAGATAATTTTAGGATATTTCCCAGACAGACACAGCTCTGCCTGCTGCTTTCTGCTGTGGTTTAAATCCATTTTATGGCTTCTCCTCTGCAAGCCAATGCTTTGGAGAAAGGATCCCTCTGAGGTCTGCGGTCTGGAGGGTGAAAGAAAGGACAGGAGGTCCTCATCGGGTCAGTGTGTCCCTGGGGGGACTCCCAGGAGGTTCTCTTGGTGGCAGCTCCACACTCCCTCCCAGTGAGCTGTATCCTCAGCCTTATTTGCAGGAGGGATAATTGAAGCTAATTTCTTGGCAGAGAAAAAGGAGAGGAGCAGTAAGCGAACGTGAAGCTGCTGCCAAGGGTACATCAGAGACCTCCTTCCTCATTCTGCAGTATTGATGCGGACACTTGGCTGCTTTTCAGCCCTGCTCTGGCACAGGCAGAGTGCCTTAAATGTAGCCCAGGTCACCCTCATTTATCACATATGCTCTTCCTTGGCCTTTCTTCCCTAGTGTACAGGTTTCCTGCCCTCCCATGTAGAGGCTGAACTAGAGATGAGGGGAAGTCTCATCTATTGTCATCAGTCCCTGTGTTTCAAGTCAGTTTTAGCTCGATAGGTTATTTAATTTTATCAACAACTCATCCTGTAAATGCATCACCAGTGCTCCTGCTTTCTGGAGGAGATGAGGGGGAAGCCAAAGTGTCTGCAGAAATCTCCTCTTGGAAACCAGGACCCCGACTTTTCCCCATCCCTGCTGGTACCAAGGATGCGCTGTGCATCCCAGGCAGTATCCACGGGAACAGAACGGATCTAGCGCTGATACACTGCTGGTCACTGGGTTGGAAAAAATATATATATATAAATGGATGGCTTAACAAAGGGAAACAAAATGAAGTGCTTTGTTAATCCAAGGACAGAGCTGGCGCAGCTGGCCTTGTCTGACAAAGCAGAGATTCAAGAGTGAACCCTATTGAGGCACGTATAAATCCCATGGGAACTGAGACCAAAAGGCAATGAAGTGTTGTGACACCAGCATCAAATGCAGTTATAACGAAGAGTGAGCTCCGACAAAGGAGCAGCTGGACAGTGAAGAAATGTACTTGAATGTTCTTTATTCAGGGTGTAGCTGATATGTAATATTAACCAATTAACCAATATTAACCTTGAGCATTAGTATATACCTACCTGAATTACCTGCAGGAGAGTGGAGCCTTGCCTTTTGTTCCAGTTCTATAAAACACTCCATCATGAACCACTCGGCTGTGTGGTTTTCTTGCTTTCTAAAACACGTCATCTCCACAGCTCGAAATTTCATCCATGAGTGCTCAACAAATTCTGAAGGTTTTGGGTTTTGTTTTTGTTTTGTCTTTTGGGAAGCTTTGGCAAAATCCAAAGGAAACTTTGTAGTTAAGGTAGGATGGGATCTGGGTTTTCAAAATCGTGGTAATTCAAACCAAAGGTACCCACTGAACCATCAGAAACTTGTAAATTATATGCATAAAATGGTTACAGATGAGTTCATGCATTCTGGCTCTGTCTTAGACACTTAAAGGTATAAAAGTGACTAGAAAAGTTAAGAAGTACAGCTGAAAAACCGTACGGGAATCAAAGATCTGAAGATGCTACCCTAATATGCAGAGCTAAGGTTGGATATTCGGATGGTTTGTTTTTGTCATATCCTCACCGTTAAATGTTTTGCCTTGCAAATGTAATGAAGAAACACACGTGGTGAGTAGTCGCTCAAGCATGCATCCGGAATCGCAAGAGTTTGCTTCGAGGAGGCGTTTGCTAACAGCAGGCTTCAAGTTAAATTATTTCAATTCACGAGATCCCTTAAAAGGCATCTTCTAGAAGGGAGTTACTTGCTGAAGGTTGTCTCTGCTACAGATGCTCGTGCGAAAGGGAGAGTTGAGGTTTCTGCAGTCAAGGATGTGTGTTTGTTTTTTTTAAAAAAAATATACATTTGCTGTCCTTTTGGCACAAACTTCAGTTGTTGTTTGAGACTGTCAGAACCGCGTTTGTCGCAAGAGCGTTTCAGAGTACAGCTTTCCGTAGGAAACCTGATTTGTATGGGAGTTAAAATAGGAAATACGCCCTGCTTTGTGTTACATAGATTGCAGCCTGACGGAAAGCACTGTATTATTCATGCCCAGGCACTCTCCCAGAGCAGTGCCAAAACCTTTTTCAGCGTGTGGGAAGGCAGCAGAGCCGTCCCTGTGCTCCGACCCAACTTGTAATCGCGGCTGTGGGCAGCAGCACGCTCGTGACTCCGCATTTCACAGCTCTCAGATGGTGACTCACAAACAAGTGCTTTCTCTGCTGCATTTTGTATTGGCAAGCCATGTTCACAAAGGTAGAAATCCACCAAGTGTTTCATTGCTTCACTTTTCAGAGTGATTAACGCAGTTGCCAGTGGGATTTGACAGTGGGAATCAAGAGGAATGGTTCAGTTTGGGTGGGAAAAGCTTATCTTTGACATGTCTTCTAGTCCCCAGGAGCAGAAGAGAATGTCTGAGGGTCTGTAGGTGGGCAGAGCTAAGTGAGCTATTTTGTGGCCTCTGCAGAAGCCAATAACATGTTTTGCTTGAATGAATGATCATGCATTACGGAAGAAAAAATGCTCAAGCCTGGTCATGAGCTTGGCCATGCAGTTCAGCCTCAGGTTGGGCTTCACAGGAGTCGCTCAGGCTGGCCTTGCCTGTAGCCTGTTAGTGATATCGTACAAGTGCCCAGGCAGGGAAGCTTGCTAAGGCCTTTCCTGAAGTGCAGAAAGGATTTCATCTCTTTCCAGTAGACAGGACAGATCAAAATGAGCCCCAGCTAATGGAGAGGGAGGCCAGCTGAACTGCCACTGCCCCGTTCCATGGAGCTGGAGATGCTCCTGTGGCTGAGCTTCAAACACAACCACGAGGTAAGGTTGCTCCTCTCAAACCGTGGCACCTAGGATACAGCCTAGGGCAACGTATTTTGTATTGTCAAGGCGAAGAAAATCCTCAAAGAGATTTTTTTGTAATGAAGACTCCTTTTTTTTTTTCCTTTAATGAATTCCATTGAGCAATTTAAAACATTTCAGTGTTGTTCTTTTTTTTTTCTTTTTTTTTTTCTCAAGTGACAGTGAAGTCCCACAAATCTAGCGAGATGCTGGCAATAAAGCTGCTTGGATAGTATATAAAACGCCACTGATGGGATTATTTTGCTGCAGTTCGTTGCAGTTATTATGCTCAGCAGCGTGATTCCTCATTGTAAGTTCATAAAAGAGCTAATGACAGGAAGTGGAGGTTTGCAAAGTTGAATGAAAGTGGAATGCAAATGCGTAACAAAAAGAGCAACTAATGATGGGAACAGTGTACCAAGGACCATGGTAAATGTGCCGTCGCTTGGAGTCTTCCTATAAAATGCACTTGGCTTCACCCAGGAGTTATTGTAATTAGATGTAGGGACCGTTGGGTGATTTTCTCTGTCCTAATGGTACTGAAAAAGTCATCCTACCTACCTACCATCTCCTACCTGCAAAAGAGTTGGGGGTATTTGCCATGCAAAGAGTTTACCAAACCAGTTCTTCGTGGACATGAGTATTGGGAAAGTTAAATCTCAATGCAAAAGATGGAGCATGAGACTGGAGGGAGCGTTTACACACCTTGAAAAGAGACTTTTCGTTTTTATGGGGTAAGCACGTTTGTCTTGGTCATCATTTCTCAGCAGGTGCTACCTATAAGCAAAACAACACACAGGCTAATGTTCAAAATCATTCGTCTGTTTGTCGAGATAAGCCCTCAAGTTTCACATGAGGTTTCTTTTGATGTATGTATGAACAAAATTGCTTCAGAGACTGAAAGAGGTGGCTTACAAGGAAAGATTAAAAGTACTGCGTATTTGTACATACCCCAAAGAGACACAGAAAGCAGCTGCATGCCTTGGGAAGGGTGTAAGTGGTGGGGGAAAGGGCTGTGGGGATTGACTGGGATCAGGTTTGTAACTGTAGGAATGAAATGAAATGCCGAGATTGTAAATGCAGGGGGAATGATAGAAAAAAATCCCTGAGATAGTCGTGTCGTGAACTGCAGCATATTTTATTCACTTTGATGAGACTTTCAAAACTCCACAAGACAACCGTCTTGAGATCCTGCCCTGGAGCAGTTCTGCTCTGGGTGCTGTGACCTTCTCCATCTCCCCGTTGCTGGCCCTGTGCTCTGTTTCTAAGGCTGGCTTCGTTTTTGCATTTCAGGGCTGCCTTTGGCAAAGAGTCAGAAGTTCTCATCGGCAACCTGGGAGATAAGCTCATCCCCCAACAGGAGATCCTGCGGGACGTCAGCGACCTGAAGGCCTTGGCCAACATGCACGAGAGCCTGGAGTGGTTAGCAGGTCGCACCAAGGCAGCCTTCTCCAGCCTCTCAGCCACCCAGAGTAAGTAGCTCCCATAGGACAACCGTTGTAGAGATGGAAACCAGTATAATTATGCAATTTGAGCAGGCGTGGGCTTTTCTTCTTGATTTCAAAGGGTTTATGTCAGAGGAGAGCAGAAAGCAAAGCAGCTCCGTCTCTTTCTTTCTAGTGAACACCGTGGTGTGACATCTGCTTGGGCTGTGGTGGGGAGCACGGTGCGATGGTGCCAAGGGCATCACTTCCAGCATAAGCTCTGCTGGGTCTTTCAACACTCAAGCTTTTCAGCAATCCCTGCTAATGACACTCCACAGGAGCAGGTATCCGTGCTGAGACAGGTTTCGCTTTCTTTAAAGCGTTGCTCGATCGCTGAATATTTAAAAATATAGGTATTATAAATTCAGTAGAGAAACTGAGCAGCTGTTAATGAGGAATGCCCTAACGTGTGTGTCACTGCGGGGCACTGATGCTCAGCCTGCAGGGGCAGCACTTGGTGAACCGAGGTGCAAGGAGGGCAGAGAAGGGAGAGCCTGGAGACACCACTGCTGCTCCTGGCTGTCAGGGATCACCCGCACTACCTTTGTGAGATCATTTCACTTCTCCGTGCTCCAGCTTTCACTCTTCTCCCCTGAGAACAGTGATTTTTCCTGTCTGGAAAGTGCTAGAGACGTGATTAGTGTTGCTTCTCCTTTTATCACCATCATCGGTGTTGTCTGCCCAGGGTCACGTTCAGAGGAGGGCAGTGGCTGTGCCCCAGAAGTAGAGCTTGGCACAAACAGCCCACAGCTCCTCTGCTGCCTGACTGAAGCCTTTCCACCAAAACATATTAAGCTGTTTTAATCACACAAAATGCTCTTTAAGAATAATAACGCCGCTTGCAACATGACAGGGCTGCTGTTTGCACGTCGCCGGGTGCCTCGATGCAGTGAAATGTCAACAGATCAGAACGTGTGGCGTACCAAAGGTGGTGTCTTTGACCTCCTGGCTGCCTCTGTCACGTTGCATAGCAGCAGCAAGGCAGTCCACGGCATGCAGCTAAGTGTGATTACTGCTCTTCTCCGTCGTTTAAAATCAGTGGCTCATCAGCCCTCCAGCAGTGCACTCTCCCAGCTGTGCTCCGATTGCTTAAAACAGACTTGGATAAGAGAAAGATAGCGATACCATACCAATACCACGTCCTTTTATTCTGACCACTTTCAGGAAGTTTGGCTTATGTGGTAAGCAACAGGTGCTGTAAAGAAGTAGTGCACATGTAAACGTGTTACAGTATTACATAAAGATGCCCACACAGCTTAGCAGGGCACCAGGACACGTGGAGACATGGGGAGGATACCTGGCATTTTGGCAGGTGGTAGGGGGAAAGTCTACACAGAGCAGCAGGACCAGGGGCAACCACATCTTCTGAGCTTCTGGGCGAATTTTGCATCGAAAAATCACTTCTGCCCTGTTTTCTGGGGAAGTGGTGGGGGACATTTGCTGGTGCTAAATAAGAAAAGTCTCAGTGTTACATCTCATTTAAAATCGTTGCCCCTTGACAGCACAGCTTCTCTACAATAGTACTGGGCTTTATTTGACCGTCTAGGAGAGCATCATCATCTGGGTGAGTGAGGGCCAGTCCTTCCTATGGTTTATATCTGCTCTAGAGCAGGACCTCTGAACTCTGCTCCAATTGTCCCTGATCCGTTGGTTGGGCTCCAGTAGGATAATTCAGATTATACAATCAGCAAACAATTAAAGATGTAAAATACCATGGGTAGCTTTAATATTTCTATAACCCATACTGTGAGTTCGGGAGGATGCCTGAGTGACAAGAAGAACTGCTGGGCTCTCACGGTGTGTACTTTACAAGATTAAAATTTTAAGAAAGAAAAAGAAAAGAAAAAAGAAAACAAAACCCGGTGGAAAATGCTGTTAAAATTCAATAGGCAAATACTTATTCCCAGAACTTTAGTAACCAGAGGAGTTTTGGGGGCTGAGGAGTTACGCTCTAATAGTCAAAGTTGTTAGAAATAAAAACATCATTCATAATTTCAGTTCTAGTTGAAACTCAATTTTTTTTAAAAAAAATCAATGTTTTCCAAACATAAAAGGGCATGAGCATGACTTTCAAGCTTCTGAGAGGACGTTACATGCAGCAGTGAATAAAAATAAAAGTATAAAGTGTAATACTTTACTCGTCAGCATCCTCCTGACAATAAAAATTCATCTTCCTTTGTAATAACTTCATACCAAGGCGCTAAAATGTCTGTACACAAATGCCAGGAATATCTGAAACAAGAAGAAGAAGGAGCCACCTTAGAAAATGATAGAGGCTGTTGACCTCCTGGTTATAAATGAAACCTGGTGGAGTATTTCTCGTAAATGAAACGTCAATAGAGCTGACTGCAGTCTGTATGGGAGAAGTAAAAAGTGATGCTGTGGGGCAGAGGTTGTGGTGGAAGTCAGATGTATTTACAAACCCAGCCAGCTCCAGTGATATGCAGGGGAGTGCGATTCTTCGGGGGAAGCATATAAAGAATAAAGAGCAGAGGAAAAACGAGATGGGATTTTTCTTTCTGTCCCACCTGGACTGAGCAGGAGGAGGAAAAAGGAAAACTAGGTATTGTTTCCAAGATTCATACAATGTTAATGCTGTAATGCTCAGCTGTCATACGAGTTACTCTGTTCTTTTCTGGGTTGGTTTGATCATCTGAATTTCTGAGAAGCTGATTGCTGCAAGCCACAGCATGTTAATGAGAACGAGGGGAAAGGGAGGAAGGGAGGGAGATAAAATGACCAAAAGTAAAGCTAAATGAAAGAGTTTTCTGCCACTCACTGAAGCTCACCACATTCAGACTCGGGTTGCCATAACTGGAGCCGGCTTCATCATTTCAGCATCAGTAACTTGACTTTAAGACATGCCCACGTGAAACCCAGGTATTCCAGTTCAATGCAACTTGAATCCGTGGTTTGTTATACCCAAATCAACAGGCCTTTAGTCACCTGCAAAGTCTTTTCTGTCCCAACAATTTGAGGTTAAATCTCAGCCCCACTCAGGACATCATCAAAGCCCTCAGTGAGTGACCGGGACAAGGATTTTTGGTGCATTGCCAGAAAAAAAAAACCACAATCCCCAACAAGTCCATAACACAGTAGTAGTGGCCCCATTTTCCTTAATTGTAGAAAGTTGTTAGCTTTCCCAGCAAAGCATCCTCGGCAAATGACGGACATAGCTGCAAGTACTCAGAAACCACTAGGCAGAGCTGGTCGGGTGCGGAAATATTTGGGGAAACCCTCAAAAAGGCGCTATACATCTGTGGCTTTTTGGTTAGGCTGTCAAAAGGCCCCTTACTGCAGATAAAAATTCAATAACCTTTCGCTGTGGATGTGCCACAATTATCACTCATTTAAAAACAGTCCTGCTAATAGAGTGTTTTATCATGCTGGGCAGTCTCTGCATTCTTCATTATTTAGTGTTTGCTAAGCTGATGGCTCTTCCATTGCTCTTCCCTTATCTGCACTGCTTCAGAATTGGATTTTATATTTTCTGAACCAGTCAGATATGACAAAGTCATTTTCTTTTTCTCTTGTCTTTTGAGGGAATACAAACTTCTTTTTTTTAACAATAACAATTTAAGGATTAAAGTTGCTGGAAGTGGACGAATTTAACTGAGGAAGTCGCGTCACTTTTGAATAGGTTTTACGTGAAAATGGAAGTCGGGTTTCCTCCCCACTTCCTCTCCTGCTTCTCTGCCTTGTCCTGGGCAGACAAAACAAAGCCTCAACCTTTTCTCTTTGCGGAACTACAGCCGTCTGAAGCCCTGTGAATATTTTACAAAGAGTGAATTATTATGCATGATGAAGAAGTTGGGCCAATCTTTACATTTTTAAGATGGTCGCCTGCTGTGAGCAGGTGGGAAGATGAAAGATTAGCCATTAGCCCGCAGAGCTGCAGCTATCCCTTTACATTCAGCTGGCCCTTGGCATCTTGTGACTTCAGATGGCTGTAGTCAGCAGTTACCGACTGGCTGCCTTAGACATTGGGTTTAAGATGACTTTCTTCCTGAGCTGACATGAAACAAGATCATCTTTCTCTTCTAGATGACTTACTGGAAGTAAAGTTTTTGTACAATGTGTCTGCGTATGACTATAGAAAAGTAGATACTCTTGCATCCACCCAAAGGTTGGTCAGTCTATCGTGTTCAGTTTCTGCGTGTGCTTTCTGTTTCTGATCCTTAATGAATAATATTTTTAAAGCAATTTTAGTACCTTAACAGCTTTAGCTGGAAGAAAAGGACTCTAGCAGTAGCCTCAAGAAAAACATCTCCTTTCCTGTCATGTCCTTATCTACAAATTAAGTCTCTTTAGACATGGATCCTGCAACTCTGTGTTCATTCAAAGTAAGGAGGTCCAGCAAAGTGGAAAAGCTGGGTCAGGAATGTGTTGAAATCAAGGCATAATTGGGAAAAAAAAAAAAAAAAGGAAAAAAAAAAGTCTTAAGTGTGCTTATTCTGTGGTGTTTGTTGCTTCTTGTAGCATTCCAGGTCCTGGATTTATGCAATTAAGTGAGAATTTTGCTGTATCTGAAGACCACATACATACATGCACATTTATCCTTTTTCTTAGCAAAAAGCTTCAAAAGCACGAGGAGCTCAACACATACTGTTTTTAACACCAAATCTAAACCAATGATTACTTGGACTGATGTCAAAGCTCTTGGTTTTCAATACCAGCTCCTCTTTGTCTCCTGTTGCCCTTCAGAAGTTGGCACAGAAGCAAAGATTCCTTAAAAAGCCAAGATTCAAAATCTTCTGCACAACCCTGGCTTCAAATACGCTTCGGGCTGACCATTTGTCTACGGTGGCAGAAACTAGAAAGTGAACCCTAAATAAATGGAGGACAAACGCGAGTGCAAATTTGGAATTAACACTTGCAGCCCAAATGTGGGGCGAGCACCCCAGGGGGATGCACGGGTGACCTTTGAGAGCTGGCTCCATCGCTGGGACATCCCAACCCTGCTGCTGTCTGCAGAGCTGAGCCACAGCAAAGCCAACAGGGTGAAGCCATTTCTTCGCAGACATAAATTGCAATTGTTCGCCGGCAGAGCCAGGTCTCCGCTGCGGCGATTTGCATTAGACACAGAGCTAATTACTCTGGTTGGTTAAGCCAGCTGCACGCAGGTTTAATGAGAGATGAGGAAATGCCACGCTCCTTTTCCTGGGTTTTCACAGGCAGTGGGAAGGAGGTGGCTTTGCAGTTCTCCCCCCATTTTACACAAGCTGTATTTGGGGGGGATGCAGATTCACAGCCCTGGGCAGGATGCTGCCTCCCACCTCCCACCCAGCCCCTCTGCCATCCGTCGCACCCCATGACAGCCAAAGCAGCGCTTAAGTGATGTCAATACGTCAAAGTGATGCACATGCCAATATGCAGATTGGTAGATAAATGTCTCCTGTTCCTCCCGAGGAAATCCTTTCCCATTGGATTCTTTTTTTTTTTTTTTCACGTCCACCTAATTGAAATTGTGCCTTACAGCGTACAGAAAGGTCGCGTGGAGTTTGTCCCCTGCTCTAGTCGGTTTTCCTGCTATTTCCACTGCCACGTTGCGCTATCATCCCCTGGTTTCCAAACTCACGACTTCAGTCTCCTGTGGGTTTATGAGCCAGACAGATTTGATGGCAGAGATGTTTAGAAGTAAAATCACAACAAGGGGATCAATAATAAATTTTAGGAATCGTTGGCTTGCCGTGGCTCGTCTGATGGCTGGGTCTGGTTAGGAAGCTGTCAGGACGTAGTTTGGTCTGTCACTTGGGTTTTAGGGTGTTACAAAATGAGGAGATTTGTGTAGGGGCATTGCAGGGTTGGCAAGGACAGAATCTGGCCCTTCTGAAGTGCCTACAAAGGCATTCAGCCTCTTCACTACCATATCACAGAAGCTTCCAAAGCGGGTCGTTTTCACCCAGTTAGGGATGCTTTCACCCCAAAATCAAAGGGCAGCATATGGAAGATGCCATCACCACTTCCGTGGATGAACAGGGCAGCACTTTGTCCCCCAGCCTTGCAGCAGTCTTGGTGAGCCACGGCTTCATTTAAAAGTAGGGGGAAGAAAAATGGGTTGTGCAACAGCTTTTTACCAAATACCGCAGATTTCTGTCGCTCTCTGGCTCTTGTTAATGATAATACTGAGCATTTGCATTGCATTTTCCAGCCATAGATCTCAAAAATACTTTCAAAAGGTTAGTGAAGGCCATTACAGGATCAAGACTATCCTGGAGCACTTTGCACCCGTGAGGTCAGCCTCCCCTTTGCCTGGCTCAGCGTGCCTCCTCATACTGAAATGGGCTTTGATAGCTAACAGAAAGCATCCCGCAACACTTGAGAAAGTGATGTCTTTTAAAATTGATGGCAGAGCCCCTTTATACCACTCTGCCAGAGGAAAGGAGCTATAATTTACACTTTAAGGCCCCTTTCTGCTGACAGAGTGGTGTAAAGGGGTCTCAGCACAAATGAAAATCAGCAGCCGAGGCGGTGGTAAAATTGATGCCTTTCATTTCATAGTCAGGCCACACTGCGGTGGTGAACTCCGACAGGTCTTTGTGTTTAACCCTGGTGTTTCTAATGAACTGAATTCCGCTCTTAAACGTGCCTATATTTCTCTCCCGTTGGAGCTTATTTTTTTTCTGTCATTGAGCTTGTAACACATCTTGCCGTATTGATTGCTTATGGAGAACTATTTTTTGTAGAGATCTATTAATAGAGAACCTTATTTAAAAGCCAGATTAAAGATGATCAACACGTGCCTGACCTCACACGGGAGAAGCGAATGCTGCTGCATTATTATTTTAACAAAACTGCATTTCTTTCTAAAGCAGAAAACTCTGCAAATTTCTTCCAAATGTAAAACATCTGCCATTAACTTGAAAAGACAAAGTCTTGCGTGCTTGTATGATCTGATGAATTCCAGTTGCTTCAGTATATAACTTAGTCTAAATGACGGCTTTCCAATTTAGCTTCTTAAGCAGTCTCATTCTCCAATACTTTTTTTTTCTCTTCCACTACCTGAGCAATTAGTGCTGTTCTGAAAATGCTAAAAATGGGACCAAATCCCCTTCTCACCTGCTCTGAGCCGTCATAAAACAGTCATCTGTGGGGTCTTTTCCTATCTCGTAGCTATGCACACACATTGTCTTAAGGGAGCTGCCATTGCCCTGGGGTGATCTCTTCCCACTTCTGCCCTTCAACCTGTTTGATCAGGTTAACTCATTTTATGTCTAGGATTTGTTTTACATGGCAAGTTCATTCTCTCCGTATCATGAGCTGGCCACGTGTTACACAGATGTGGCTTATCCTGAAACAAGTTCAAGATGTTAAGTCCGTCTTCGGGGTAGAGTGTTAATATTGTCTGGGAACAGCTGGTTCAGATTGGTGTAGGATGTTTTCATTTGGATCTAGGAAGTTCAGGGGAGAAATGGAGGAAGCTGATAGGAGAAAGGCTTCTTGGCCATCTCATCTACATCACCATGGCTCAGATCCACACATCTCCTTCTTGTCAATCTCATGGCTCGTCCTGGTTCTGTGCTGACATCTCTTGGATGTTGCAGAAATGACCAACAGTATCTCCCTACTACTACAAATCCCACTGTCGTACATGGTGTGCTTGGGGGTGGTATTTAGAAATGAGACACTGTCCTTGAGCCCTGGGTTTCCCCAGGTGGGACTCCCCTTGAACAAGGACAGGAGAACTTGGCCTTCTTCATGCTAAGTAGAGTGTAAATCTGTCAATTCTACACCAGACCATCTATGATCACCACATTAATCACCATTTTTAGCTTTAAATAGGAGCTACAAATTTACTTAAACGTATGGGAAGTTGCTACATACAGGCCAGAAACTCCTAGCTAACATTTGAACCTTAGGTTCAGCAAATATGGCAAGATGTCTAGTTACTCTATCCTGAATGGTAAGAACCTAATGGAGGAACCAGTGTCAGAGAGCAGAGGCCTTTAAGAATACATTCAAAGAGGAAATTTTGTGTATCTGGCAATATCCTGAAATACAACGTATACGAGCCTCTTGTTATTGACCCCAAGAGCCATCAGCACTGCTAAAATATGTGTTTTCTTTCAAAGAGCCTCAGGATTCAATGGATTGACTTAACGTAGCAAAATTGGATTTTTTTTTCCCCTCCATGTGCCAATTCAGCAAAGTTGTCTCGGATCCAAAAGAAAAGTTATGCCTGTTGGTTTCTTACCACCACCTGAAGCAGAAAAAGAACTGAGCAGAGCAATTCAGGCAGGAGACAAGGGTCCAGCTGGTACCAGCGTAGCTGAGTTGGCTTCCAGAGAACCAAAACCACTTGTTTGGGAACAGCAAAGTGGTTAAGTCTAACTTTCAGCCTGGAACCAATAACCTCATGAAGGCACAGTGGTTGTTTTGGTAAGGCCTGAGGATTAAGAGATGGTTTTGGTTCGTTTTATAAATTTGGTAATAAAATTTTATAGCCGAAATATAGGTCTGCTTTGCTGGATAACAGGGAATAAAACCACGCAGCCATCAGCCAACTAAGACCTCCTGTTTTCTTGTCCAAGTGATCTCCCAATGCCTTTCACTGCCCTTGTTCCCTTGAACGTCTGCAGTGAAGCTGTTCGTATGGATTAGTGGTTACTCCTTTCCCCAGCCTCGACGCTTTACATCAAATATTTAATGGTTAGAAAATGAGACATTGTTTTTCTGACCTGGATGCTCAGCATTTATGGTTCTTTATCTCAGACAACAGGCACACCACCGGGATGCAGTCCCAGTATTGATCTTGGGGCCTTGGGGTCAGCACTTAGCTTACCGTCATGATTACACTAATTACTCTTGTTCCTGCTTTCTTTCCTCCCACCCACCAGCCTTAAACGCAGGGGATTGTCATGTAAATAAGTGACCTAATTAGCAGCGCTTTCAAAGCCATTTTAAAATGAGGATCCCTCATGAGTAATACCAGGAAATCAAGGTTTTTGTGGAAATAACTCCGAAGAGCCTGCTGTCCACACCGGTTGGGTCATGCATTAGGATGTGTTTATCTCTTCTGAAGAGAATGACTCACTGGTGGCAAAGATTAATGGCAGTAAATCCACCTGCTTCTCCCCAGTGTGGTAGGGGTGGCAGCTTCTTCTAGGGTGGAAGGGGCAAAATCCTTTCCAAAACCAGGTGACTAGTGTGGTCGGCCATTGACATCACTGGTGAGTCAACTTTGCACGATGTGTGGGCTAGAGGATTGTTCTCGTCTAACCTGCATCTGTATTCACGTGGGACACAGAGAAAATGACTCTCCAATAACCAGGAACAGAGGAGAAGTCGGGCTGTGAGGCTGCTGCAGCTGACGCAAGATGTAACCAATGTCCCTGCTGATGTGACGTCCTCTTCGTGCCCATCGTCTTTGCTGTGAGGTCTGTCCTTAGGTTTGGAAGCCCGTCATGGTTCGTGGATATTCAGATTCCCACCTTCCTCTATGGTCTCCTGGAAAATGTACGTTCACTCCCTTCTGTCTTCCAGCACAGAGCTCCATCCTGCTACTTCTCTTCTTACTTTGCAAATACATTTATTTGCAAAAAACAGCCCCCGAAACACTTCCATCTGCAATTGCCAACGTTTAAAAAAAAAATAGATCTTTGAGGTATCTGTCTAACTGTATTACTGTATTTATTTGCCTTACACTTGCCTTACCTTGTCCACTTCTTGCAAAGAGTAGTTTTGCCATCAGAACATCAGCACTTCTGTTTCTTACTCTTACAGTGGGTCCAAAAGACCGGGAGGTTTAAGGTCCTTTCAACACATCCCTCTCGACACATCCTCTACCCACAGAAATTCCGCAGTGATGCTAAATCAGTTTTCAGGGCATTTATTGGCAAGATACAGCACAGTATCATGGAGGAAAATGAGGAAAAGGTTAGGTTGTATTCACTTTTGGTCATCTCAGATGGATTTCTGCATCACCGCCTCTCCTGGCCAAGCTGACCAGTCCCCTAACAAAACGTCTTGATCCCTCAGTTTTCATGACAAGGCATAATTATGCTGCTTTACAAGCGTCCTAACACCAATCACTGATTTTTCTTTTCTAGCTCAGAGGAAGCCTTATGTGCATGTTGACAACTCTTTGTCTTTTTTTTTAATATTAACCCAAGTGGCCACCACCTGTCCGTCTCCTTATTCTTTCAGCTGTCAACAAAATTAAATATTTCAGTTTAAGACACATCCTAACAGCAGCCTGGAGAGGATCGTACACGAAGGTAGCACATAAAAGCCTGCTGGTCCTCTCTGCTTTGCTTCACATCTTCGTGCAGATTTTTTTCTGTAGGTATCATAAACGCCCAGCGTTCCTGCCCGGTGCCTGCCAGTGAGTTAACAGCCAAGCCGACATGCTCCGTGTCAGATACCATTGAAATGTCGTTAATTTGATGATATGTACATTAGGTGTGTTCCGAGTGCCGGGAAGCATTCATTATTAACAGTTGAGCTGAAATCATTTCCACCGGCTCTAAGGACACAGAGCCTCTTGCAAGGCTGCTGGCCTGGAGCTTTTTGTTTCCCTTCCACCTTCATTTTCCTTCGTTTTTGCCCCTCAACTCATAAGTTTTTATGGGCAATATATAAAAGGTCTTCGCTCCCCATCGAAGCCAGTGACAAAGCTCTTGCTGACTTTTGTAGGAAAATAAATTAATTTGGGGATGAATTCTTGACCTCACTGTGGCTTGATGGAAGTTGATGTCAGTGGAGCTGTGGTTTTGCCCTGGTTTAATGAAAATGAGGCAAAGCACATGGCTGGTTTTGGCTACCAAGGACAGAGAAGGGTGCAAAACTCTGAAGAGGCAAAAAAAATGCTTTCCATAACTCAAAAGCAGATTAATGTTGGTTTTTTCCCTAAGTTTCTTCTTCAATAAAAGAATCAAGCCCTAAAAATAAGGGGTAGAGAAGGAGAAAGTTATGGTATAAATTACTGAAAACAAGGAAATTTAACACAGAAAAGTTTTCATAGTTGAGGACCACTGGAGCAGCAAAACCTGGCCTGTTCAACGAGATCACGATATATTCAGAATCTTCAACTTAGATAGCTCTCCTGCTTGTAGCTGCACCTGCACAGTTTTGCTTCTTTCAGGAAAAAAAAAAATAGCTCTTTTTTGACTTTTTAAATGAACCAAGCATCTATTTTTTTCTTGGTTTTCTTTTTTCCCAAGCCCTTTCCCAGCTTGAATGCGGAGTATGTAAAGAAAAGTGTTCAACAACCAACCCAACCTTCCAGCAGGCTCTTGTGTGATGGAGCAAGATGGAGCTAGACCGTCCCACCGCGCTTTTTGTCCTGCCCCTCCAGCTTTTTTTAATTTTCCCCTTACAGTCCCCTTCTCAAGGCTGCATATTTGCAGAAACTAATGGAAAACAAACCACTTTTAGAGGAGTTACTGCCTTTTTAAAAGTGGTAATTTCCTGGCGAAATTTATGCCTGCCAGCAGAGGCAGACGAGGAGCTCTACAGGCAGCTCTAACGAGACAATTCATTAACTAGCGAGTGTACACACGCCATAAAAAACATTAATTCACAAAATGAAAAACTAATAGAGTGTTTAGCCTGTTCTTTATCACTGGTGACAGTCTGTGCTCTCCTCATCATTAGTGTTTACTGAACTGATGGGGGCTGCAGCCCAGCCTGCTTATCACCACTCATCGCGAATGAGGTCGCGATGCTTTTTTCCAGCACGGTTACATTGTCCCTCTCCTACACTTCAATTTTTAACACGGAGTGGGCAGAGAGGCCTGGAAGGATGTTCTCAAGACCACCCTTCAGGTTTGTCTTGCTTTTCTCAGGTCTGGCACACAAGCTCCCTTTCCTCCTCCGTTCTCGTCAGAACCCCAAGGAGATTTGGCAAGGGAAATCCCTGCCTTAAGGATCTTCCGATGTGATCCCAATTACCTCTGCTGACGAACCAGATTCATTAGTAGGAATAATAGGACTCTGTAGTGGTCATAGCGTGTCACATTAGTATGATTAATGTCAGTGAGAAGCTCTCCCTGAGCTTGCTTGGTCTTTACCTCTGCTTAGCCTTTAAGCATTGACATAACGTTGCCCCTTCGGTGTCAATGAGCTGTTCTGCCGATGATCCCAGTAAAAGGTGAGCCAGAGCAGTGCTGAGTACTTAGAAAATTCCAGCCTCGTATCTCTTGTTTGAAAGGTCCTCACCTGTTAAAGTTTGTCCTTTCTTGGTATTTGCTTTATTTTAGCAAGAATCCCTGTTTTTCCCTTATCGATCGGTACGGTCGGCTGCATCCCCAGCCCGTCTGCACGTGGGAGAGGTCCTCCAGATCTCAGAGCTCTGCCAGGTTGCTCACTTTATTTCACGAGGAGGGTTGCACCCAGTGCATGGGAGACTGGGTGCATGGCTTAGGTGGGTGCTGGCTGCCCTAACCTCTGCTCGTCGGCTCCTACTCTGATCTGTAAGCTGCTCAGCCGCGCTTGGTGACAAGAGTTAACCTTACCCAACGTCATGGAAGAGATGTGCAGAGCCAAATCCTTGGCAGGACAGGCTAGGGAATGCATTTTGGTTTGAAGCCTATGTGTAGAAGACAGCTGACATCAAAAATCCATAGGTGCCAGGTTCGTGGTAGTCTTGGGAGATGTCATTGCTCATCTTGATTTTCCTCCCTATTTAAAACCTAGAAAGAGAGCGATCTAGGTAAAAGGGAGCAGTGCAGCAGTAGCTGCATAAATATTTGAAACAGCCACATCTAGGAGGTCAGATCCAAAGGTTCAGACACACTTCTGAAAAGGAAAGGGAAGGAAGTCAAAGCAGCATCTAGTTTTGGTTCCCAGATTCCTGCAGCTCTGAAACAAATCTCGTGAAACTTGGAAAAAGCCAAATCCAGTTCCAGATTTTGTGGCTCATTCCCCTGCTTTTCTGCAGAGCTGCAGCGCCGAGCTCCCCAAACAGAGCCAGTTAAAGGCAGGCAGTGAGTGATCTGTGCCTTAGAGCTTCAAATAATACTCCTGCAGCCAGAAGCTGGTCCAAGTGGCCATATGGGTTGCATATAGTTGTTGTTGTTCATTATTTCTCGAGCACCACAGGTGTGCAGAGCGCTTTGCAACAGGATAAAAAGAGAAGGCCCCTGCTCCTCGGAGAGCTTAGACTCTAAATTAGACCGAGGCGGCATCTCAAGAGCAATAAGAGATCAAAGTGGGAGGAAAGATGTGTAACCACAAAAAGAAAAGCGGCTTGAGAGCAGGGTCCTGGTAGTTTTTCCCACGGAGAGAAAATCATTTGAGTTGATTTGCTTTGTCTGTCTCTCTGTAGTTATTTAGGATTTTTCATCTCCAGCAAGTCCTGATGTATCTCCCAGCTCCCATCTCCGTAGAGCTGTGCCGAGGCGATGCCCCAGTGCTGCTTTTCACCCCTCGTGTTGGGGCTGTAGGCACCTCGGTGATGTTCCTGATGCCCCTCGAAGCCCTTCCTCATCAGCACCACCGTGGTGGTTCTGGTACCCAACTCTGACCCACATCAGCAGAGCACGGCTTAAGAGGAAGAGAGGTGATTTTTTGGTAGTGACCTATTAGTAAAATGTTAGTTTCCTCCTGTCCTTTGGCTTCAAAAGTCTTCTGGAATATGCCTGCCTTCAGAAATCTCACTGAAATAAGTCCTTGATATTACATCTAGTGTGCATGCTGTACTGTCACACTCGTATCTCCTTTAAAAATGTATATATAATATGTTTATATATATAATACACAGATCTAATTCCTCCCAGCTTTATCTAGTGCTTTCTTTTAAATACACAGAAAATCTCTTACAGTAGCCAGTTTGTCTCCCAGTGACAGTGTCACCTCGTGATGAAAGTGTAAGGACAGGAGACACGGAGAGCTTGGAGTCAGCTTGCAAGGCAGCGATGGATGTTCCCCATGTTCCCCAGGTTTCATCCGCCGAGAACTAAAGCATGGAGAGAGCAAGCCCAGGTCCCCAGAAAAGTCTCCAGCAGAGATGGGAGTTAACCCCAAGTCTCCAGAGGCGTAGTTCAGCACTTGACCCATAACGATTTCCTTTTGCATCCGTGTATTAATGATTATTTGGGTGTTTCCTCTTGCAGGGAGGAAGGGAGCAAGAATTTAAATTTAAAGAGGTGTGAGCTGCTCCCTGATGTTACCCGTGGGGCACAGCAAAGGTTTCAGACCACGTCTCTTTTCCAAATAAGAGTTTTTCTCCCAACAGAGCTGTAAAATTTCTCTGTGAGCCTTTCGCCATTAACCAAACACATACAGCGCTGTATGTAAAGCGTGAGCGTGTTGCAGGTTTTTTTCCCAGGTTCGGGCTGCACCGGAGCTGAAGCAGAGCCTGCAACCTTAGATTGATTTTTCTCCTTGCGCTATTAAATCATTCAAATCTGTTAGCAGTCGTTCTGCTCAAGCAGGGAGCGGGCAGGACGTGCTATTGTAGACCTTGATTGGTTACAGGGGTTTGTTTATGGGCGACGCGGCAAGTTTTGTTTAATATTCCAGAGGTCTGGGAATTTACATCCATCGATTTACAAGGCACAATCTGTCAAGAGGCACCGGCATTGCACTGAATTGCAAAATGATTGAAATCATGGGTGACAACTAGTGTGTTCAGTTTATTTTTCTCAGGTTTGCCGGAATGAAATGTTCCTTCTCCTTGGAGTGAGATATCTTGGCCATGCTTACAGCAAGCAAAAGAAATCCCAGACAAAACCACAATTATTATCCAACAGCACAGGAAGCCAACGTAAGACAACTGAAATTCATCTGTTTAGGCTGCAAAATGATAAGGGGCTGTGGAGCCAGCTGTTGGCTGCTGCTTACCCAACCATTGGGTATTCTCTTGGCTAGGAGGGCTCGTGGTTGACTTGGTCTAAATGGGCCAAGGTGCTTACGAAAGAGAAGGGAAGAAATGGATGGCTGTGAATTTTGTTATGTTTTATTATGGTGCTGCTTCTCTAGAGTTTCAGCTGGAGATACCTCCCTTGACTCTTTGAGCAGAGAGCCCAGAGGCGTTCTGGTGGGTTGGAGGTCTGTCAGTGCAGGGTCACCCTTTGATCATGTCTGCCCAAAGAACTGGCCGCCTCCAAAAGCAGTTCCGAGTTATGTTTTTATTCAATACCCCGTAATATTTTAGGCTCTGATTATCTTATCCTGCTACAACTCCTTCTGTGGGTTCATGTCTTCGGAGCGAGACAAAGAAATGGGATTTTCTCCTTGGCTAGCGCAGCAGTGGGACGATCCTTCTGGGATGTGCAAAGAAGGAGAAAGGACAAGTGGTGGGCTTGGAAAATCTTTTAATCTCAAAAAGCAAAGGTACACTTCAATGCTCTCATATTGCGAGGGAGAAATGGAGACGCATGCCCCAAGCCAGCACTCGATCTTCCTCCTTCAGCGGGGGCACGGAAAAACCATAAAAACAAAGCCAGAAGTGCTCTGGCTTTAAACAAGGCACAGATCATCCCCGTCTCCCTCCTCCTCTTAACTCCGCTGACAAATATAATTACAGCTTCGCTTAAATTGCTGTAAATGAATTCTGGAGAGCAGAAAAAAATGTGTGTCTATCTCTCCCGTGCAGAAATTAGCTGACTCTTGCATTTCGGTTGATGGGTCCATCCATCTCCATTGCTGGCAGGGAGGCACTGCGGGAGCGACCCGAGGCTGCAGCGGCGTTCCTGCGGCGTAACAGCAAGCGTGGCCCCAGGAGCAAGACCACTAGAAACCTGTCAAAATGGAGGGGTTTTGACTAAAAATAGATTTTTTCCTCACCAGAATATAGGGAAGGTTTCCTGCTTTCTGCTTTGACCAGATAAGCGCGCTTAGACCTGATTCTGCTTGATCCCAAAGTCCCGCCACCCCCGGGGAAACCAATGTCACTGGGGGGGCTTGAAAGGTGGGTCGCAGCTGGACAAACAGCTCTTCCAAAGCGCCTCCCCCGAGTCATCTCCCAGCGCCGTTATCTGGAAATAGAGGCTGTGTAAATAAGCCGTTCAACCCACCGATAATTTGATTTTGTTTTGTTTTCTCACTGAGCAGAACGATGCTTGGAGAAGTGTCGGAGCGTGCCGGGGCCAGGGGCGGAATCCTTGGGGTGAACGAATTATTTCTCTTTAACACTCCGGGCCAGTTAATTATTGTCAGCGGTATTTGCCAAGCTCTGAATTTCTTTACCCATTGCTGCCTCTTTGTTAGAATATCGCTATGATTGGAGGAGCTGCTGAAGGAGGCAGCTTCCCGGAGCTGTGTTGTACACCGCTTTGTCCGGGCAGGGTTTTCCCTGTTGTAATTCACAGTAAAATTAGATGCACAATTAGGCGCTTTGCTGTGTGCAATCTTCTCCTTTTTGCTTTGTCACACTCCTTTAATTGTGCGGGTCTGTCTAATATGTTTACCTCTATTTCAACCTGCTTCACAGAAAAGAGATTGGGACTTTTTTATCTCTTTGTTTTGGCTTTGCTTTTCAGGCTAGATCTGAAGGGGTGTTGAATTTTTAGGAGTGAATCCAAAGCTCCGCGTAGGTTCCCCTTTCAAAGCAGGTCTTTGGCTACACAAACAGAGCCAAGTGACATTTATTTAATCAGTCTCCACCACAATGAAAGTTTGTTGTCAACAGTTCCTCGGTGATGTACAAATCCCTCCTGCGCAGAGTTGCGTTGGTGTCTGGCTAAGTGTTTGTCATGTAGCGAACAGCAGTGCAAGGAGAGGGAAAACAAGAAATTCCTTACTGCCAGCAAGTACCTCCGTTATTCAGGTCAATCACAGAACAAATACGAGCTGAAAATGTAAAAAAAAAGGCAGATACCAGAGCAAAAGAGTATTTCCGAGGGAGATGGGAAAGCTCTAGTCCTGTTGTGGCAGTAGTGAGAGCTCAAATACAGCACCCAGCTGTGGTCACGGGTGCTCAAGAAAATATAATCGAGCCTGGAAGGGGTGTTGAGAATTGTTCGTGGGTGAAGAGGAGACGGCAAGCCTTTCTCGGAGGCAGAAGGTAAAGCAGGTTGCTTTTCCCAGCTCTCCAGGAGTTTATCATGATAAACTGAAGTGCAGCAGAAGCTAAATGCCGGCGATGGCAAACTCCACAAGGCAAAGAGTAATGCTGGCATACGAAGAACCAGATATATAACATCAGCGACTATGTTTAGGTTGGAATTTAGTTCCTAACCTCCAACTTCACTGCCAGAGGTTTTCTAGAAGCCACCAAGGGAAGCAAGGAGGGTAGAGACTTGAGTGGTTTTCATATGGCACACGAGTTTCTACTCAAGGCCATGGGACACAGCGCTTATGGGACCAGACGTGGTGACCCAGGCCATCCCTTGCCATCACTCTGTTTAATTCAGCTGGAAGGTGTCTGTGCAGGGCTGCTTAACTTCAAACATTGCTAATCACCCTATGCAAGAAGTCATTTCTAAAGGGCTGCTTGAACGAGGATTTGAGCTGATATTTGAGATCTTCTTCCTGCAATTAGGGCAGAATTTTTGATAACCGTGTTTTAAAGAGGTCTCAGTGGGAGGGATGTGGATGTATCGGCAGAAGTTAGACCTGGTTAGGTCATCGTTGGGGGTGGTATTTTTAGGACAGCAATCCCATGACTATGGCCATGGCCAAGCTGCTCTTCTCCAAGTTTGCTGCCCACGAAGCAGAAATACCACTTGTCTCCTGGCTCACAGTGGGGTGGCAAGAAGTAAATGACGAAATGACCCCACTTCCCGGGACTTTTTGCAAATGTGCTGAATAAAGAGGGTTTTTTTCCAGTTGTCTGGTGTGCATGAAGAGCACCTTCCCTCAGGTGTCAGCCTTGGAGACAGGTCCGTGAGCAACTTGTATCTGTTGCCTGCTGTTTGCTCTACTGCATTAAGAGCTGTGTCGTATTCACAAGAACAAAGAAGGCTCCCAGCTGCCTGTGGAGGGGTGGGTCAAACAAAGGTTTACTTGAAATTCTCCTGGGGAAGCCTGAGGTGACCAAAAAGGACCATCTGTGCTGTCGGTGCCGTGCTTTGGCTCCAGAGCAGCTCTTTCCTCGCTCCACGCAAAGTAAGATAAATGTTCCTGGATTTTGCAAGTGCAGAAATACTCATCGCAGAGCAATATCTTCCAAGCAAATGTATTCTGGTGGTTGATTAAACCCCTCAGATTCATTTTGGAGTTTAATCAATTGCAGGAGCAGTTTGTTGCTTCTCACACTCCCGAATTACAGACTTCATTGCTCAGCCAAAGGTGGACGAGAGTGTGCGCGCTTAGGATGGAAGCAGTCGAGATGCTGTAGCTGCTAAAGCCAAGTGGTATTGATGAAATACATCACAAATTAATCCTGTCTTCTCTCTCTAGCCATGTCTCCTGGCCAGGACAGCCACGCCAGTATGGAGCACCTCCCTGCGTCCGAACAGATCCTGCAAACCCTGAGCGAGTTGGCCAGGTCTTTCCAAGAGATGGCTGACCGCTGCCTGCTGGTTCTGCATTTGGAAGTCAGGTAAAAGCCCTGAATTTGGGGACTGGGAGGCTACAGGTTAGGGTTGTGCCCAGGAAACACATTGGAGTACCTGAGACAGGTATACTTGCCTGCTGTAGCATTGAAGAGATCAAAGACTTGCCCAGAAATGCTGGGTCCCATCACCGTGGATGGCCAAATGAGGGACAGAGGCGGAACACCAAAACTGGAGTTTCTTAAGGGGGGTTTCATCTTATGTCAAAAACTAGGAAAAATGGGTTTTCAGAGTCTTTGTCCTTAGGTAATTGCACAATGCTTTTAAAGTCTAACAGGTGTCTGCATATTTATCAGCCATTGAGCTTTGGCTGGCAGATAGGAGCTTTTCTTGCTCCTTTTTCAAACAGTAACCGAAACTGGGGAAGAGGAGGTAAGCACCAGCTGGATTTTCTAAAGGGCTGGATAGTTTTATGATGTCTCTGACTACACATGCAAAGATAAAAGCAGCAAATCCCTTTCTTCAGGCTGCCAGCTGTCCATTCCGGGGCTGGGAAGACATTTATCCCTTGTGCGTCGTGTTGGCCAGGTGTGTTTTCATTGCTTCCCTTTCTCTGAAGCATCAAATACAAGCAGGTGTCAGAGACAGGCAATGAGACTTGATGGGCCGTTGGTTTGTTCTGCTTTGACATATCCTGAGCCATAATTGTGTCCTCGTGTATGTTGGCAGAGCTCTCTCGTGAAGGAGCTTTTAAAAAAATACGCATTCGTTATTGTCAGCAGCCCTTCACCCTGCTGTCCATCACCTGCTGGCCGCTTGGTTGCAAGCATCCCGAACGAGCTGGGGCTTGGAGGATTTGAGGAAAAGTTTGTTAAAGGATGGAAATGGAGCAGCTTTCCAGCTGCGGTGTGGTACAAGGTGATGCCACAGCTCACCTGGGCTCGGGGAATGGCTTTCTGGCCACGGTCCTCCGTGGAGTTCCCTCGCACGTGGGTTAAGCCAAATAAGTGCAAGTGGAAGTCAGGACGATTTTTGCTGGGATGTTGGAGTCGACCGTTGCCAACCTTCTGCAGTGCTTCTATCAGCATCCCAAGCTGGTTGCTGTAAATACACCAGAGCATGTAAATCCGTACAACGGGTGGCAAGGAGTGAGGAGAGATGCTGCAACCAGGAGGATCCCCGGCAGGGCGGGAGCTCCCCTGCATTCACCACCCCACATTTGCGACCCCCTGCAGCGACAGAGCAAAATGCCGGTCCCTCTGGTGGCTGCTCAGAGCAGATTTCTCTGCGTTCCCGTGCCAGCTCCCCAGATCCGTGCCACTTGCGAGGTGCACAGCACAGCGCGTGTTCATCCACAGGAGCCCTGCGCTTTAAACAGGCGCTCAGCACATTTGTGAAGAGCCTGGGAATTTATCCAGCCTCTTGCTGGTGCAGGTGCAGTCTGAGAAAACGCAAGCAAACAGCCAAGGGGATCTGAGACTCCACACTTATCCCCTTGTCTTTTTGCCTCCCGTAGGACCCCCATTCGTTCCCAGCTTTACAGAAGCTGGTTGGCACCTGGGGTTGGCTTCTGCGCCTCCACTGCCAGCTGGGCATCCCCTGAGGACAGTGGTCGCTGAGAACCTGCTCCCTAATTTCATATCTGCTTCCTTAAATGAAACCTACTGGCATGTTCAGATCATTAACCATTTGTTCTGTTACAAATAACCGTGGGGTTTTCCATTATTTAATCTATTCCAGTGTTCTCCTATAAAAACCAAAGCTAGATGGCATTACACGGTTGCAGGCACTACTGGGTGGAGTCGTTTTTACTCTTGGGGTTGCCCTAAACTGAACTCGCATGTGATGGCCACCTCAAGGACATTTTCCAGGAGGATGGGGACATGAAAGCCAGAACATTGCACCACAGCTGTTTGAGCCAGGCTGGTGTGAATTTCATGTCTCAGTGTGCTGATCCTGATGGAAGAGATGATGTCAGGGCACATTGCTTACAGACCAGCTCGGCAGGCAAATAGGAGGGAAAAAAGTTTCAGTAATGTTAAAAGCTTGGGAATAGGCACGGTCTTGGCCTGCTAATTATCAGTTAATGTTCCCTGGCTCACTTTTTTTTTTCAGTTTTAACTGCTCTTAGGGCTTACAAAGCATGCAAGGAGTTGTCATTTAGGCATCAATATTAAAGGGCTGCTGAACCAGCACATGTAAAGTTGGAGAACCTGGTGAAAAGGCACTTGGCATTTTACTGTGATGGTGTAGGTCAGATCTGCTAATAAAGGGCCCTTTGTATTCACCTCTCAAGATAGGACAATGACAAGTCAAGAGGAGGATGCACTTAATGCAGACATAACCGCTCGTTTCTTAGAGCTACTATTTTTTATCTGCTTGAACTTTGGAAGGAAAATTGAAAGATAACACTTTGCCTAAGGTGTGTTTAATCCAGTGTCATGATCAAGCAACGTGCTTGTTTTTTGTTGTCCTTATTTTTTTTAATTTCATTACTCCCAAAATAAAAGATTTATTTTCAAGAGAGCTTAACTACTCTCAGTAGCCCCTCTGTATCCCTGCAATGTCCAATTTGTAAAGTTTCTGCACAGTGTGATCAGCGATGCTTTCAGAAGACCCAATGGCAAAGCCACGTCAAGGTCGGCACAAACGTGCTGGTGTTTGGAGGGAGAAACAAAAGGAACAGCTGCCCTTCTTGGCAGCCTTAACCCCTCTGGAAGTGTGGTGGAAATACTGCTTATCGGATATTGCTTGGGGACTGGCTAATGCATGAAAAAAATGAGTTAATTGTTTTTAAAATTGAAGCTTTCAAGGCCTTCATGGGCTGGTGATGAGATGGATTAAAAAAAAAAAAAAAAAAAAAAAAAAAAAAACACTTCTTGTTTGACCTTGATCAAAGCAAGGGAAAAAGAGCACGGGAAGGTTCATGCATCTTCCAAGCCCCCTGGAGCTGCACATTGATTCAGGAGAGGCTTTGCAAGTTGGCATCCTGACCGTGGGGGATGTTTTGCTCGCATGGGATCGGCCCCTGTAGTTATCCTCCTCCTTACCAGTCCCAGCTGAGGAACCAAAACTAAGAGGTGAAGACATTCTCTGCTCCATCCAAGTCACGATGCCTCTTGAGGTGTGTACCCGTCGATGGGCATTCATTGCCTTGTCTGGGACCTGCACAAGCTTCACACAACTTGAGCATGCAGAATTGTTCAGTTGACACTGCTGGCATTTTTCCCCATGAAAACATTCTGTGTTGGTGGTTTTCCTACCTAGAACCATTTTTGAGTAACACCCACTGATACCTTCATGGCAGGCTTGTTGCAGTGTAACATTTCTCTCTTCTGTCTCGCAGAGTTCATTGCTTCCATTACCTGATCCCGCTGGCTAAACAAGGGAACTATGCCATCGTCGCCAACGTGGAGAGTATGGACTATGACCCCCTGGTTGTCCGGCTCAACAAGGACATCAGTGCTATCGAGGAAGCCATGAGCGCCAGCCTCCAGCAGCACAAGTTCCAGTACATTTTCGAAGGTCAGACATTTGCCAACGAGCTTGTAAGAGTTTGGTTCATATCAAAAGATGTTTCATTATCACCGCAAAGCCCTGAAGTATTCTTTCTGGGGGTAAGGCACGTGTGGTATTGTTGCCATCTGTGAGAAAAACCTCAATAATTTTCTCAGACAGGTCCTTCTGTGAAGCTATTTTATTCGTGATTGCAATAGCAGGCATCCTGCAAGCCCAGCAAAAGTAGATTATAACCCTGTATTCCCTATTACCCGACACCTGATTCCTCGTTGGCTGAGTACTACAGGTTCACAAACTACTCCATGCTTATTACTGTACCATACATGTACAATTTTTTTGACCAACCCTGAATTTCCTTTTTTTTCCCTTCTCTCATGACTAGAGGGCCCATGATTTTTTGTTTTTTACTGATTTCGCACTGCTCGTCCTGTTTTTCTCAGCTATCCTCCTTAGCATGGGAGAGTGGGACGTTCCCCTTACCTGCTTAACCTACTCCCCACTGCTATGCCCCTGTCGTGCCTGCACGATCACTTTTGACTATGCAAGCTTAGTGGAACTTTCCACTGCAAAAACCCCTTCTCCTGCAAAAACACAGCTCTGTCTTTCACACATCTACAGCAAATTGGTAAGTGCAAACATGCAAACATGGGACAGTCAAATCTTGTTGCCCCCATACCATTTCTGAGTGGATATGAGCAGCGGGCCTGTGCCGAGCAGGAAAGCAGTAAGGTGATGTACGTGCAGGACAGTTCGTGCTTGGGAAGCCGTAGGGTACGTGCATATATTACAAGCACAGCGCTATTATGGCACGGTTCCTACCCAAAGTGTAGCTATTCCATTACTAAAATTAAATTTCGAGAACATTAGCTCTTCGGATGTCTCATCTGTCGTGATTACCTTGGAGAATATAAATCACGCCTTGGTTCATCTCCCCTGTATTTATTTGTGGCGCTGACGCGCAGTTGTCTTGGCGGGGTGCGCGTCCTTTTACGTGGTGGCTGACAGAGTCAGGAGAGAGGGGGCACTGGAGATGTACCCGTTGCACAGAATGGTTTGTCAGCAGGGATCAAGGCTTTGCAAGCCTGGACAGCCTTCTTCTGACCACCACTGGTCCTAAAGGAGGCTCTCGGTATCTCTGAATGTCCCCCCACAAACCTGTGTAGCTCCCGATGGTGCATTTTTTAATCAGGTCTTCTTAGCGATGTCTACTCTTGTACTGACCTCTGCACTGAGTAAATCAGGATGGGGTTTTTTGGGGGGGGTTGTAGTGGATACATCATTCTGGGGCTGGCTGTGACTCTTAGCAGCCAAGCTCTGTCCTTGAGCATCGGAGGGGAGATGGAGACATCACTCAGACTCAAGAAACTGTTCAGGACTGATCAGAGAGAGGCTGCACACCGAGTGCATTGAAATGCAGCTCACTTCTGCTCTTGCGGAGAGTTTACCATGAAGAAATAGCACTCCTTGGTAATAGATTAAAATATTAATATTTTGTAGGAGCAATAGCGGTCCATTGATCTGCTAGAGAGAGGGACTGAAAGGGACATTTTGCAAAGCCTGGTGATAAATCTGGCAGCACCCTGTAAATATCAGTGCCTATGATAATGCAACTTTGAGTTTTCTTACTGTTTTTATGTGTTGTGTTGGTTTTTTTTTTTAATATATTTTTGCTGTGAAAGGAAACCTTGAGGAAAGTCCTACTAAAATTCACAGGGAAGATGAAGGCAGTTTCCAGATACAGGCTGGTGGATCTCCTGTTCCAGTTCACGTGCACCCCTTAACAGTGCTCATTCATGGGTTTTACGATGAATTACTGTTCCTAAATGTCTTCATCCCATGATTTCATTGTTTATTTCCCTTTTCCCCTTGCAGGTTTGGGCCACCTCATCTCCTGCATTCTTATCAACGGCGCCCACTATTTTAAGCGCATCAGTGAATCTGGCATCAAGAAAATGTGCAGGAACATCTTCATCCTGCAGCAAAACCTGACCAACATCACCATGTCCCGTGAGGCTGACCTGGACTTTGCAAGGTGAGCTGGGAGCCCCATTTCATCTTTGTTAGTATTTCAATGCCCACATGCAGGGAGGCAGCTCCTCCCAAAGGTTTCACCACTCACTGCGTGTACAACTGGATAAACACAATGAAGTTAGAGGCGCAGAAGTGTTAATTGTAATACTCACTTTCCCCCTCGTTGGGTGGGAGGTTGAATTTAGTTGCGTTCAGAGCAACGTGGGAGCTCAGCATCAGCTCACAGTGGAGGTCCCACCAAAGTGTCTATGTTTGGGGCTTCCTATTGGTGCAGTTCCCTGAAGACCTAAACCCAGGCAAGGAAAAGTTTCTAGGTACAAGTTCTGCATGGGATTTAAGGTGGTTGAATCCAGGGTCTTGATTCATGCCCAGGTGAGTAATATTTTGGTTTGTTGAAGGCTTAAAATTTTAGCCACTTGCAGTAGTGTGCGCGAACCTCGGAGGCCAGCTGCTGTCTGCCTTCAATTCTGTTGCTCTCAAAATGGTAGCAATACTAAAACAAAACCAAAACTGGACGTGACAGCTCCCCTGCATGTTTCTCATCTTGTCTTGCTGCTTTATTCACTGAAGGAGGGTCTCTTGAGGAATAACTACAGGGGTAAAAGCAAAAACTAAATGGGACCATCGGCAGAGCTGTGTTGGCCGAGCCTCTGTGGCAGCAGCTGGTTCAGCAACAGGCAGCTGAGCCCAAGAAATAGCCAAAAGAGGAGGCTGGAACTTGCCATTTAAGGCATGTGGATCAAATGACACAAGTTTTGCATGAGACTCAGCTGTGACCCACCGCAAACACTGGAAATTGTTGGTGTCACCGTTTGGCCATGGCTCAGAGGCTGAATTATGAGAGTGGCGTGACTCCCTCAGATGGGGGAGAGTAGGTATGGCTGAGTGCCTCATTTACTTGGGCTCTCATATGGGGAATGATCTCATTATTGAATTAGTCTTTTCATAATAACATTGACATGGGGAAGTTATGAATGCTGAGGCCTGGGGGAGAGATGGAGAGTGAGAGCGCTAGATCCATTACCAACTCTCCAAGGAATAAAGTTCCCAAATTCAATCTTTCCTTTTTTAAACGATTTTTTTTTTCTCCCCGATCCTTTGAAACGTTAAATAAATTAGCCCAGTTTTCTTGGCAGGCAGAACAGGGCTTGAGCACGTGCTGACAACAACTGGCACCCAGATAATGAGCTGCTGACCGAGAGCTGCTGGAGGCTGGCGTGGTGCGGCCGGCCCTTCTCCAGAGGGTCTTTGCCATACGGGCTGAACAACCACGGAGAGAACAGGGCTGTGACTTGTAGAGCTGCATAATTTGACGTGGAGTTTGAAGGGAAGGGCAAGGAGGGAATGTGTTTCCCCCCTCCTGATCTTGCATGATGGATGACGTGCCTTACCAGCAGTTTTCACCATAGCGAGCGCACGCAGCCCAGCCCGTATGGGCTACAGGGCAAAGAGATTTTCTCCTGGGAGATTTGGGCTGCTGGGGGCCATCACGGAGAGCTGTGGAGCTCACACGAGATACCTGAGCTCTCTGCACAGCCGTATCAGCTGCTTTGAGGTACCTGCGATGCAGATTTCTTCCCATAATACAAATTCACCTTTTTTTTTTTTTTTTTAGCTTTCATGACTGCATTGCTTCCCTCTTTCTTTCGGGGCAGGTTTCTGTGATCTGCAGAATATGTTTTATCCTTTTGTTCTTCAGATGACTCCTGAATGCTCATTATCCAGATTCCCCTTTTACAAAACAAGGTGTTTCACGCATCCGAACCCTGCCCTGCTCACCTGAATTTACAATTACCCAAGCAAGTTCTCCTGTTACCCCAGGGACTCCAGTTACCGAGGTCTGTTCAAACTATAAAATAAACATAACTGTTCACACCTAGAAAGCATAAAATAGTATCAATGTAGGATAAAAGTGGTTTGTACTTCTATCATATCTCTCATACAGAAATCTGTGAATGCTTTGCATGGTAGCTGACTGTCAGTTTTGCCTTTTTAAAGATGGAGAATGCTCACCTGCTCTGCCTTCTCCCTACATGTCCTGTTAACTGGACTAAATTCCTTCCCTGCCTCAACTTTGCAGAGAACTGGGTGATAGCTATGGTATGGGAGAGCAGATCTAACCCAGCTGGTGACTCTCTGCATCATCTCTGCCCTTTGTAGGCAGTTCCCCTTATCCAAAATAATTCATCTTCAAGGAACTTCATCAGAAGTCCTGGGCTCCTCTGAACAGCGAAAGATGTAATAGGTTTCGTCTTGTTTTTTTTCTCACACACAGAAAAATTGTTTTTCTAGGGTTTCTGCAGAGCTCTTTGCCCTCCTGGCTTGATCTTAGCCTCAGGTGAAGCAGACCAGCTCGTGGCTCCCCTGGGAGGCAGCTCAGCACCCCTGTTCTTTTCTGCAAGTGAACACATTTAAATCACTCAAGTTTATGACAGGAAGCAGACCATTTCAGAAAGAGCCACAAGGCTTTCAAGATTTCCCTGGACGTTGTGCTTTTGATTTTGGGTTTGTTGGTGTTTTTTTCCACTTTTGGTATGTTCTTCAAGGCTTTCTATGGGCCCCAAAGAGCACTGGGCATCCTCTTTCTTCTCTGTCTCAGCTGGTGATTTCTCAGGCAGTAGAAACTCAATCAGGGAAGGTGAAAGGGAAAGATTTTGGCTCCTCTGAAGCCAAAATCATGTAGAGGATTCACGGCAAATCCTAAACCATGCAACACGGTTCTGGTGAGACTCTTGCTGTATAAACCACATTCTTCAGAAGATTTGTAACCTGCAGGTGACGACAGGCTCTGGCAAGATGTGTGGCTCTGGGAGCAGTACCATGGCAGGGCGGGAATGTCTCAAATGAATTTTGCTTTCAGATTCTCAGTTTAAGGTGGAGCTGGGCAGGGAAACTCGGCAGAGCATCACGAAGCCGAGCTGGAGCACGTTTCTACTGGAAATTACCAACTTCTGCAAGCTCTAGGAAGGAGTTTCTCCACTGACACAAAAAACAAAAGGGGGTAAAATAGGCTGGTTCTGACTGCTAAGGCGTCGCAAAAAGGATTTGTGCCATTTGCTAAATTTCCTGCAAATCTGAATAGGTTTTTCCCTTATATGTGTGTTCAGTATCTAGGCCAGCAGAAATGCAGGCAATGATTAGGGCATCTGCTATTGCATTAAGGAAAAAGCAGTGTTTTCTTCCTGTACATAGTACCCAGTCACACACTGCCAAGTCTGGAATTGAGCCTGGATTCCAGATACCTCCACGTTTGGGGAGTTTCAGACCCAGAATTATATTTATGCCACTACAGGGATTTAAAAAATCATCTTAAAATATGGATTCCAGTTCAGGTCTTTTCCCTTCTGCTTTTCTTCACATCCCCTTTATCCCCCCCAAAAATACAACTCTGTGTTTATGCAGAGATTTCATCAGAGGTATTCAGAAAAGGCTTGGTTTTAGCTTCAGACTTAGCCTTGAATACAAAATCAGTGAACTCTTAGATGTTCATTTTCCATAGGAAAAAAAAAAAACATTTTCCGACACACAGCAGTGATAAAATTGCCCTTTTCTTGAAAGTTAATTGAGTTGGTTGTGAGGGGAAGGGAGGGACCACTGATGAAATGTGGCCGTTTCGTACAAGGCAGTGTAATTTCGACCTCGGAGATAAAGGGGTTTGAGTGGTGCTCCTCTTCGTTACAGGCTTTGAAAATGTCCTTCATTCCTAAAACAGTTTGCAGCACAGAGACCCAGAGGTGTCTGTACGCCTACGAGTTAGATCAGAGCTTTTCCTGCCGCTGCTGCCATTCTAGCTAGCAGTTGCTTTGGTCATCCATCCCACAGGGGTGCAGAGATCTCTTTTCCTGTGGCTGAAGACCTTTATTTACCAGGGCCCGTAGCTCCGACCACGTCCTTCTAAGAGATGTGGCACCCACGTTGGCACTGCTGGAGGATCCCGGCCACCTGGAGAGCTCCCAAGTAGCCAGGCATGGGGAGAAGGCATCAGCATGCCAGGCAGTCCTCCTCAGATCAGACACAAATAAGCCTTTGCAGTGTAGTGCAGATGCCCGGGATCAAATTTGTCTGTCTGTATACAAAGTCTGCTCGAATTGTCATTGTTCACAAAAGAGAAATGACCTTTGCTTCCTCTCCCCGGCAAAATACAGCTGCAGCTGCTGCCCTGACCCTGTTCCTTCGTGTCCCTGCTCTCCTAGTGACACCCGTGATGCTACGATGTACGTGCACGTCTCCTTACATCCTCGGGGCAAACTCCCTGCACCCCTAGGGCCACTGGGAGAATTGGGAGGATTGCACCAGCTCTCGTGCTGGTTGCAAAGTGAGCGAGCACCGCCAAAGCATTTGTAGGAAGCTGTGGGTGAAACTAACACCATGTACCTCCAACGGGTAGCACGCCTTTGCCCCAGAACCCGTTGCTATTCAGGTGGCAGAGCTGTCCCACCTGACTCATTCTTGCACTGGGAGAGCTGGAAAATACCCACTAATTCCAGCAGGAACAGCCTCGAACCACAGCAGAGGGATTTTGAAGGGGGCTTTATTTCAGAGCAGAGCTCTGGCTTGGATGCTCAGCACGCAGGGCTCCTTCCCTGCTACAGGCAGGGAATGTTTTTGTGGGATTGTGCAGGGGCAGGAGAGGTTTGTGCCTCTCTCCTGACGCACAAAGCTGTCCCAGGCAGGGCGAATAAGCAATAACATGCTGCCATCTGCTGGGTGCTGCGAGGGGAAGGGGATGCCGGTGTGCCTGAGAGATCACTCGGCCATCCCAGTGCTCTGAAAGAAGTCCTTTCCTTTGCCAAATATTATTTCTCTCTCTGATTTTCTTCTCAATAAACAGCAGGCTGTGCTTCCTGCCTGAGGGGGGACCTGGCCGAAGGAGGCCTCCTTCAGGAGTCGTTTTGATGCTCTTTTTGTACGTGTTGGACCCCACTTTGAGACGCTGGAAGGATGCTGCAGGTAGAGCTGAGCATGAACGGGGAGCAGACTGCTCCAAGGAAAGCTACGGCTCATTTCCCATGAAATATTAATCACCGAGGAAGGGACAATATGTGGAACCAGACACTGGGGCACAAGAGAAAAATCGCTGAGGTCTGGCTGTGGCCAAGGGGCTGCAGCTGCCTGAAGTCCTGGATCCTGCTGAGATGAGTCCTCACCTCTTCTGCAGGTCAGGTGTGAGCAATCTGTGATCCCAGGTACAGCAGAGCCGCTTCCATTGTGAAAGAGCCCTGACAGACCCCCAGATGTTCTTTTGCCATTGATGGGTTCAAAGATTGGGGTGGAATTTCACCTCATGAAATCAGAGAATCAGAGCAAAAGTCAGCACCACTTCCCAGTACGGATCGTAGGCAGTCCCTTCCCTGCAGAGGAGCCAGGAGCAGAAGGAAAGCTGGAAGAAAAGCTTTCCTTTGCTGACAGCGTGGGAAAGATGTGTTATCTCCATCTCCATGCTGGACTCATGTTGTGTATCTGTGGAGCATGGCCTCATTTTGTTTTTGCTGTTTTTAATTAACAAAGCTGCTTTAGTTTTCAATTAAGGACTTGGTTACAACAAAATCCGTATTTTCTTTTCCTTTCTTTTCTCTCTTGTTTTCTCCCCCCCGTAGTTTCCACTGAGCTTTGATCTCAGTGCAGGTTTAATTAGCTGTAATTAGTGGTTTCACTGCATTAACCAAAAATCCCAACTACAGAGGATTAAAAAAACGCCCCTCAGCTTGACAGCTCCCTCCCCCTTCCCTCCTTTGGCTTCCCCCATGTGCTCTGGGGGATCAGAGACTGCCTGCCCATGGGGTCCTTCACCGGGTGGGTGCTGCTGGGCGATGCCCCGTGCCCACTAAAATTACACTGGAAGAAATCACCCACCCGTGTGGTTTAATTTCCAGTTCGATCTGCAGCTGCTGGGAGTCGTAGCAGGGTGTCAATTTATGCCTTCACCTTTTATAGAGGTGCTTCTTGGGCTTTCTGACTGCTCTCTGCAGTACAGGACGGTTACAGTAAGGTGCCTGCTCAAAAATTCACAGTATTTTGGCTCCTTCAGCCCTGCACAGCCTCTGGAAGTCATGGTAAGGCCACATCCTTCGCTGGATCTGCCCAGCTCCTCACCAGAGAAACACGAAGGGTTTTTGGAAGGGGTGACAGTGATCTGGGGAACCCCAAGACACTGGTCTGCTCCCCTCCAGGGAAATACATGAGAAGATGTTGGGTAGGGGGCTGTGTGAGCTCATTGAGCTGGTGAAGTACGAGCAGCGCTGAGCACCAGGTTTCCTGTCAGGACACACACTTGACATTCATCAGAGATTAGCCTACCCAACAACAAGCCCCCCCAAACACCTATGTGTTGGGAAAGGCCTCGGACTGGAACTGGACAAGTTCCTCTGGCCATCTCAGGAGCTTTATGGACGTTTATGGAGACAGCTCTGGCTGAAAAATGCAGCACTCCCAGCAGCTCACCCGGTGCCCAAGGGTGTGGAGATCACAGATGGGTCCCTTCCACTGCGGGTCAAGCATTTCTCCTTACCACATCTGTGTGAAAATCACCTCTTTTCAGTCATGTTCGCATCTCCTGGCAGTGCCAGGACCCAAAAGCCTCCTTCCTCAGCTCTCCAGGGTCAGAAGTTGGTGAAGTTGAGACCTGAGCTTTGTATCCATCAGGGTTTTACACTGATGGTCCCTGTGGGTCCCTTCCAGCTCCGGATATTTTTTGATTTTGTGATTCTCTGCCCTCAGAACAGACTTCTTTGTTAAGCCTGATGTTTTTTGGTGTATATGGAGATTAGGTCTTTATGCTTTCTGTGGCTGAAGTCTCTCTCCTGACGTCTGAGGGCTCAAAATGACTTCCAATTCCCCGTTGGTGCCTGCAGACATTTATTCCCAGGATAACCCATGTGAGGGCTGAGCTCTTGCCAGTCCTCTCTTGCATGGGTCCTCTCAGCCCTATTCCCTTCTGCAGGGTCAATAAGCCCGAAGTGGGTCAAAGCTGCTGGAAGGGCTTTATTCAGCCCCCACAAAGGCATCCTGACATGTGAACAGACAAAAGCACCCCCGGTGCGGGTCCGAAATTCTCCTCCCAGCACAGCCCTTGGCGCTTTTTCTGCCTCATCTGGAAAACTCCCTCCAAAACACGTTGTATTTTGTTAGCCAGGTGAAACGCAGAGCCGGTACCGATAAGAGCAGCAGCTCTTGACGTCGCTTTCAGGAAAGCATCACCCAGCCCCAAAGGCTTGGTGCAAATCCATGACAGCATGCGATGCCGACACCTCGCCACATGCCACCTTCTCCTTCCCCTGCTTTCGGTCGTGTCAGCACAGCGGGCACCGATGCGACGCGGTAAATTAGAGCAGGGAAATGATTCAGCCCAGGGAGAAGGGCTATAGTTTGCTTTTTGCATCAGGTTTGGTTTTTTTTTCGCTTTTTGGCAGGATCAGCTCCCCGGTCTGGTTCACAGCGGGCCTTGCAAACAGCTGTGCTGGCACAAGTGAAGGAGAGGGAACAAACAAGGAAATGAGCTGTAATGCTCTGAAATGATAATGTTCCTGAAAATTGAACTACTCCTTAAATTAGGGTAAGACATCAGGGGCGAGTAAGGGAATCGCTCGAGATAGCAGCAGAGAGAAGGCAGGAGCAACAAGCGCGTCTTTGCGCAGAAGGCATCGCTCTTCTCTTGCCGTTTTTGGGCCATTTGGCCTCACTCCAGCCTGAGGACGGACAACTTTTGTTCTCGAGTTTGCCAAGCAGCAGATTTCTTATTCACTCTGCGTGTCTGGGAGATGCCTTGCCTGCTGCTGCTTCTCCACCTTAGGAAAAAAAAAGAAAAATAAACCTCCAAGACAGTGATCTGCCAGCTGCTGGGAAGCAAAGGGCCCGGCTCTTGGGGGATGACATTTCTCCCGTTTGTCCTGAAGTAATTTTAGCGTGATGAGAGCACTTGAACCCGTGAAGATGGGAAGAAAGTGGCTGAACCACCGGGTACTGACAGCACATCCCTCCCCTTCCTTTGGTGGCCGCGTGGATTATAAATTCCTCAAGGAAGGGATTGTGCTGGCTCTGTAATTAAAACACACACCAGGCATTTCGCAGAAATAGAAGCCCTGGCAGCCCAAAGGACACAAATTCAAGTCCAAAAAAGCGTTCAAGCCCCAGTGTAACTTTCAGATCCATGCCTTGGCCCATCACAAGTAAAGGCCCACCACAGTCGCGTCGCCATCAGAGACAGCTCCGTGGTTGAACTCGGTTCTTTGCAGCAAGTCGTGATAAGTAGGCGCCTTCAGAGTGTGATTTTCTGGGTCGGTTTAGATTTCATCTTTGAAACAAGATGTAGGGCTTCCTAAGAGGCCATCTGTGGTCAGGAGGTGACTTTGTAGATGGGCAGATCCATCCGTAAGCACCCTTGGTAGTATTTTACACCAGGTAGCAGCCCCCTGTTAGGGGTTAGGGGGCTGAATTTGGCAGTTCCTCCATCCTTAATGTCCAAACACTCTGCGGTGTGTGAAACCACCTAACATCCACTCGTCCCTGCTGTCACTGCATGGAGCAGAGGACACGTCCTGCAATACCAGTAGGGTGATGGAAGGCGCCGGCCCTGCCCAGGCTTTCCACTCTCGTCTCGAGCCTTTCATTTTGCTCAGCCATTTCGCTTTTTCCCGGAGGCGCTTTTAATCTTCGCACTGTAACCTTTAAAGATACAGGTTTTAGTGGCCTCTGTAATGATTTCCATTGCCTGAACGTGGACGTCTGAGTTGCTCCGAGTAAAGAGATTAATTCAATTTTCCTAAACTGGAAATGGACTGAAAAACAGAGAGGCTTCATTGACTTTCTTCGCTAGGCTCTTGGTGTGTTAGGGAAACAATCGATGGAGGTGAACTTCTCAGCCAGCAAAAACCTGTGTTCACATTTCCAGGGACACAAGCTCAGGAAGATGCAAATAAACATTTTTAAGATGTGGTTTTGGCTCCTGGACTTGGCCGCAGCACGTTCCCGTTCTGCATTAGCAGCATCAGGACATATTCCCCTGGAAATGAATTACAAACAAATTCCTCATTTATCCCTGAGGTGACAGTCTTTTGCTGATATGTGCTTTCTTGAGACTAATAAGTTTTGAATGTCGTTGGGAGAAAAAAAAAAAAATCAAAGTAATTACTTCATGTTCCCAAGCTCCTTATTTGTGTAGGTGCATGTGTGTTTATCTCTTTCTGTCATGCTGCATTGCTAATGGTAATTAAAGGGAAAGGATTTTTTCTGTTTAGAAGTTTTGCTTCTTACTTTTTACCTTCGGTGACTTTGGTCTCCGTGACAATAGCCGCCGACCAGCTGCTTGTAGACCTGGAGTTGCTTTACTCTAAACTCAGGAGATTTGGGCTGGCCAGCCAGAGCTCTACGCTCTACAGGTACCTCAAGGGAGGCTGTAGCGAGGTGGGGGTTGGTCTGTTCTCCCACGTGCCTGGTGACAGGACGAGGGGGAATGGGCTTAAGTTGTGCCAGGGGAGGTTTAGGTTGGATCTTAGGAAGAACTTCTTTATCCAAAGGGTTGTCAAACATTGGAACGGGCTGCCCAGGGAAGTGTTGGAGTCACCATCCCTGGAGGTCTTTAAAAGACGTTCAGATGTAGAGCTTGGGGATATGGTTTAGTGGGGACTGTTAGTGGTAGGTCAGAGGTTGGACTCGATGATCTTGAGGTCTCTTCCAACCTAGAAATTGTGTGATTCTGTGATTCTGTTTTGTTTAGCCGGGCACGCAGCTCGTGGGGGTGGTGTTGATTTTCTTTGCAGACCAGGTTTTGAAACCGCTTCTTGTAGGTGCGGGTCTCGGTACCCACCCGCATCTCGCGGGCGGTTCTTGCAAATCCCAGCGTACCCCTCAGCATCGTTTTTGTTTGTTTGGTTTTTTGACCGTGCAGGATTTGGTAGCGTGGGTGTCAGCAGCAGAAATCTGGAGCAAAACCAAGCTGTACGGGCTCAGCAGTGGTGCTGTGTGCGCTCACCTCCTGCTCGTGGCTCCCTGGTAAGCGTGGACTTCGTGGGCAGGACCAAAACCTCAGCCCCCATCATCATGTCCAGCAACTGCCGAGGTTAACAGGGCTGTTCTTGTCCCCTGGAAATACAAAGCTGGCTGTGAAAGCTCATTTCCAGGTCCACGTAAAGGACATAATGCACGTGATACACCGCTGGCTTTAGCCATGAAGGGGCTAGGCAGGCTTTTGTGTACATAGGCAGCAGTTTTATTCACTTGCTTTAAATCTGCCTTAGGAACATCTTAGCAATCCTCTTCTCCTGCTGGAGCCCAAGGATCTTCTCCTCCTTCCTTCACTTGATCTCCTGAGCATCTCCTGGGTCTCCAAAGGGACCCAAGAGAGACCCAGGAAAGGGCGGACCACTCCGCATTTTCAGATTTCAAGGGACAAACGTCAATTTTGCACAGGCAGAGCAGTGCCAGAATGGAAAGCTGTGTCCTCACCCCCTTCCTAAGGACCACAGCATTCCTCTGTTTCTGCTGGCGATGTCCCTTGTCCTGCCTCACACGTTGGTGGCTGGTGGCTGTCGTTCAGCGGCGCGGCTGCCACCTCCGCACACGCAGCCGGCGCGGCGTGGAGCAGCTCGGCTCTCCTGCAGAGCTACCACATGCCGGTTTGTGATTCAAAACAGATTCAAAACAAGCAGAATGGCTAAAAAGGAGGGACAGGCATGGAAAACTGCCTGCAGCTTTCCTTCAGGGATTTGGAGGGGGGCAGCAGAGGTCAGGAGAGATGGGAGTAGAGGTTCGAGCCCGGAGGAGGGATGGAGAGGGACCTTGGGGCTCGTGTGCCGTGCAGAGCTCGAGAAGAGGAGGTCCCAGGCTCTCTTTGCTCTCATGGGTGTCCCCATGAGCATATATTTGCACCCATGGGTGTGCAAATGACTCTACCTGGAATTATTATAGAGGTATTTTGACTGCAGTTCAGTCTAATTATTTTTTATGATCATTACTGTTTTGTAAGTGATCACTGCCAGGGAATAAGCGAGGAAGGGAAGAGGGAACTCAGGTGGTTTCACTGATGATTCTGAGTTTTCTTTTCCTTTATGGTAGCGAAGAGTTGTGCCCACCAACACAAGCGATGGGCTTGGTGGATCTCCTGCTCTCGCTGGAGCACGTGCTCAACGTGCTCGCCTGTGAGATGTAGGAAGCTTCCCTAAGGGGAGCTGGCAGGGATGGCAGGAGGAAAGCCATTTCAGTTCTTTTTAATTTGTTAACCATACAGGGATTAACAAGCAAATTGTCACTTGTCTCACATTTCCTAAAGGTTCAAGTAACATGGAGGTAGTTCTGGTCTGAGGCGTCTCTCTCACTGGACCATCATGGTTGGTTCCATTCAACTGAGGTCAAAACTTGGCCTCAGATTTCAGACTGAGTCTGAAGAACCAGTCAGAGTCATCCTGCAGGGCCACAATGCCCCCATGATCATACACGACCTCCATGCCCGAGCTCTCACAGATGCTGCTCAGAGCTCCTGTTTGCTCCAAAAGCAGCTTTTAGAAATTCCTTTCTGCTCCCATGCTCCACCTATGCCCTGAGCTTGGGCGGTGAAGGTTTGCTTGCTTTTTGGGAGCTCCCACTTGAACGCGCAGCAAACAGCTGTTAAAGGACAGCTATTTTAAGAAGGGAGGGTGGTGTGAGACATTAGGAAAAAAAAAAGGCAAGGAAAGGAGGAACCATCGGGATGTGAAGAACAACCTTCCCAGGCATTTGTCTGCAGCTGAAATAAAGGTAAATATTGGACTGTCAGCTTGAAATGCATCTCTATTGCCTAGCTCCAGCCTGCAAATGGAAGCAATTAGAAAAATGTCCTGCCTTTTTCACAGTAGGCTGCTTCTTCCTAGCACAAGCCCCACAGATAGAAAGACACACGCAAGTCCTTAAGTAGCAGATTGGTTTACCCTGTCAGTCAGCTCTCATTAGACACTGCAGTGTTTCATACCCAGTAATCTGCTCAGAAGCAACAGATATTGGCGCCGTGCGATAGGTTTTTAAGAGTTACCACTCATCCTTTTTCCATGCACTGAAGTCGTGTCCGTTTTAGAGGTCCTGCTCTTAATTAGGTCGAGCCGGGCAGTGGAGCAAATCAACACGCTTGATGCAGGGGCACCCAGGAATCAGAAATGTTTCACTCGAAAGGTGTACGAGCTGGCAGGGCACGGCTGGTAGGGGATGGGTTGGGATGTGGCCAGCTGTGGCAAGGGCGGTCGAGGTCACGGCTGAGGACAGGAGTGAGGACAGAGGGGCAGGGAGCAGCAATGGCATGGGGCCAGTTCCTCCTAAAAAGTAGGGAGGAAGAGGGAAAATGAGCAAAAACAAAAATAGCACACCTGGGAGGAGTGACAGGGTCAAGCCATGGCGTAGTGATGGGGTTAGGGCAGAGCAAGATGTCTGGACAGTAGCGTGCGGTGTAGAACCCATATAGCAAAGCTTAGGTTATGTATTGAAAGCTCTCCGTGGCCAGGAGCCCCAAGACATGTAGCACGTACCCGTGGAGGTAAGAACACTTCTTTGAGACATCCATCTGGCTCAGCAGGTTCCCAGTGACCGGGAGGAAGATCTAGACAAACCTCACTGACCTGCTCCTCACTGTTGGCCACAGCCAGAGGTGGGACACCAGGACATGGACCTCTGGTGGACCACGATGTGGCCTGCAGCAACCATCCCTGCACTGCCTGGCAGCTCCCCGGGCACTCGTCTTCCACGGCAGGGTGAGCAGACCCTCAGATATCCATGACCAGCAGCGCTGTGCCAACGTGTCCCAACATACCTGCTCATCACATGAACCTGCACGTGAAGGTGGTCACTGTGCCATGAGCTCCAGGCCCGGCAGCTGGGCTCAACTGCTTTAGGACTGACCACAGCTTGAGGACCTCAAGTCGGTCACTGTTAGACTGTCTCCAAAAAGGACAATGCCATGCTAAAGTGGCTGAACTGCTTTTACTTAAAGCTGGCTTGAACATCTCTCAGATGACCCTACCTTGAGCAGGCTCCGTTCCCAGATTTACCAAGGGCTTGCTAAAAATGTGTCTTGCTTTCCTTCACACAATGCCATTTGAAAGAGCCATGGACAGCATGCATACCTGAGCTGGTGTGGCACAAAGGTCCTGGGAGACCCAAACCCATCTGAGATGGCTGCAGTAGACACCAGTGCATGGGCAAACAGGATCTGAAATCTCTAAATGTCGTGTGGTACCACTGGGAGTTCTTTTCCTGTGTCAGTGCCACATCTGAGATGGCCAAAGGAAGCTCAAAGTCTGTCGTTCCACATTTCAGATGCCAAGAACTGGGGCTGACCCAAAGCTCTTGTCTCACAGAGGCACCTGGGAGCCCTCCTCACTCGGTGGTGCTGAAGCACTGATGATGAGAGTGGAATTTGCCATCCTGATAGAGAATATGCTCACCACCAGCTGATTTCCTACAGATTCCTCTACAGCAAGGGACCACTGATGAGTAGGCAAAGAAGCCCCAGCCTCGCAGAGAGGAGACCAGTGGCAAGCCCCGCTCCTGGCTCCTCCAACCATGGTCCTGCAGGCTGCATGGAGAAAGTTGCCTCACGTGGAGACAAGCTGTTGACTATGGAGGAGCAGCTCCATGATGTTCTTTTGCCTCATTCTTTCTTCTTCAAGCTCATGCAGAAGCATCCTACCTTTGGTGTACGGCCACCCCGGTGCCTTTCACCGTGAGCTTTCCTGGAAATGGTGTGGTCCATCTGAGTTGGATTTTGGGTACCAAGGTGTGATTGCCATAAATACCCTCTGGCTTCCATCCTTCAATGAGGCAGGAATGCTGCCCCCAAAGGCAAGCTGTGATTTTTGCAGCTGTATCAGGAAAGTACGGGGCAAACAGAGGTGATTCTTCAGCTGCAGAAGGGGACAGGCTGCAGGGCATGAAACTCAGTCTGAACAGGGAACATGGGTCAGGCAGCTCCTGTCTGTCCAAGGCAGTTCCTCTGGTGAAGCTGACATTAAAAATTCTGACTCAAATGCAGGAAACATGGAGTTAAGGAGGTGAATTATTGATTGAGCGCAACTATTACCGTATCTGACAGATGGAGACTGTCTGAGAACATTTTGCAGAGCGGCATCTGCACTGCGCCTGATTGGCGTCCCTGAACTTTCACACATCAGATGCAGAATATCAACACACAAACTCTGATGTAGCAATTAAATCTGTCCTGTAATGAACCTGGGCTTCGTAGCCAAGAGAAATCTATACGCTGGGTTACGGACTGAAAGCCTCAATTCTCGTGTTTTGAGAAGGTATTAAAATAATTCCATCCAGACCGCTGCGTTTGAACCGACACTTCTGATGTCAGCACACCCGGCCATGCCTCACTTTCAGGAAACGGTCTGCAGTGTGTCATCCCTTGCTCAGATTTTATTGGAGGCTGCAAAGCTTGCCTCGCATTTTACAGTTTGTATTCCAGATTTTAATGTGTATTCCAGATTTGAGATGAAATAATACGGCCGGGATGTAAAATACAGATGACGTCTCCCGTCACGTCAGTGCATTAACATCCAGAGCTGAAGTCAGTCCCTCGAGCGCACGCAGAAGCGATCGATCAGATGCGTATCCACGTGGTCCTGTCTCCAAAAACAAGGAGAAGAAGGAGAGAGGTGCAAATAATAGCAAGCTTTCCTGAAGAACAGCTTGTATTATGAAAAAGCAATGTGTAAAATATGTCTTTTTTTTTAATAAGATTCAGTGCCTTCGCCTTCCAGGTTGTTTTCTTAAGCCCGACGCAACTCGGTAAATGATTGCAGGTTTTTTGCAATCTGTTAACTGGTTGGCACGCTGGGTGAATTTGTTCTCCCTTCACTGGTAGCATGCAAATGTTCTGAGCATCGTCAGGAAAATGCATTTTTTTGTCACTGGATTGGGGTTCAGAGGTCGGGACCCATGGGGAAGCTGGCCCTGGGAGGTTACAGGATGGGGATGGCTTTTCCCGGGCAGTACCCAGCCTGTTGCACACACAAGGACTTCAGCCTCCCCCTTAATGTCAACGGACCTTCATTTCCTTAACAGAAAGCAGCCTTCTGAGAAAACAGAGAAGTACATGGTGTTTCTAAAGTGCTTTGAGATGCACAAATGGGAATTGAAAGAGAAGGTTAATGAGTTAATACAGAAAAAATACAGGTTTGGTCAACACAGCAGAATTCTTTCAATAACCCAGAGGTTTTGTACAGTTAGAACCATTTTGTAAATGAGATAAATTAGTGGTTCAGAGCTACTTCCCTGGCTTTGGGGGCTGTGACCCATTCCATCTGTTTAGAAGCATTGCTGGGGTTCTGTCCTCAATTTTAGGGACCAATTTTGTTTCCCTGGAGCCATCGTCACATTGCCATGGAGTCTTGGGCCAGCACATGAGGAGTGCTAAGCAAGTCAGACAAGCAGACCTGGCTTTTCCATGCAGTGGAGACAGAAAATGCATTCATGGCTGTGGTCCTGCCCTGCCCTGACATTGACCTGATGATGTTTTCATTATGCAACCTAAGTTTTTGCACTGTCTGGCAAAAAAAAAATATTGGGGTTTGGATGTGTTGGCTCAAAAAGTTGAGATCATTGGAGGTGAAATTCCACGAAGAACGGCCAGGAGAGTCCACAGCTGTGCTGCACACGGCCGCATCAATGTTCACTCAGGCTCGAGTTCTTGAGTTCTTGCCTTCGTGAGCAGGAGAGTCCAAAAGGAGCAAGTCAAATGGGCCTTCTTGCCTTGCCTGCTGCAGCAGTACCTTGGAGAGGCTATGGCTTCCTTCCCTAGGCGTGTCTTTTGCCCTGGGTACATTAGAGAAGAAGCAATTTAGATCAATTTTTTTTTTTTGCAAGAGCAAATGAGCAGCAGCTGGATGTAACTACATCTAGCCTGCAAAGCTGAAGGTTTCCAAGCATCAGAATTATTGAGACTTGACGTATTAGGTGTGACAAAAGTTTTTTGTGGCCAGTAGCCAACAGAGAAGTCTTGGAGAAGAGCGTTGAAGGTCTTAAGCATGAATCCCTTCATCCAGGAGCCACACAGGTCTCTGTTGAAGTCCCCAGCTTCTGGCCCTCTAAAAAGTTGGCACCAAACACATGGTGGCTGCCTGATTTCTCTATAATAACCAACATCCACAAGGTACTTCAACCCAATATAACTACAGATTTTACCGTGGAATGAACTGGCTTCCCCCCATTCCTTGCCCATTCATAGGTGGGAAATCATTGACATCAATCCCCTTGGGCTGTGTTGGTAACCCCTCACTGATGAGCCAGCAGGTAGGGTTTGAGGCTGCTGCACCGTTTTGTTTCCTTCCTGCTTTGGGTAGATCCGCATCCAGCATTGAGCAAGTGGAAAGCTGTAGGATGCGTCCCCAGTCTCAGCGGTTTCTAGAGAGGCATAAGGTGAAGGAGAAGAAGCAGTAGTACCATGAGGCAAGTGAATCCCAGCAAGGGCTCTTCCATGAGAACCAGCAGCACGTTCAGCAGACGATAACATACCAAATGACATCAGCTTGGCCACAAAAGCTGGCTTCCCTAATTATTGACGCCACCGCAGCATTCAAACCAAATGAATAAAGGTAGTCAGAAAAAATTAAAATAAAAAAATAAAAATAAATTGGAGTTTTCAAGAATTACTGGCAATTTGCCTGACCTCAGCGAGCCGTTCAAACTTCCTCCAAGCCCCAACCGACTACAGGTGGACGCTGGCGTGATGGACCTCGTAGTTTCCTGTCGTGGTTCCCGTGTTGCGTCCTGTTCCCTGTCAGCAAGCAGATCCCATCAGAAGTGTCCTTCACCCGTCGGTAACTACCGAGCATTCCCGTTTTTATTAAAAATCAGCAAACATGCACCACTGAACACCTCCTCGATTACAGCACTGGGCTTTTTTTATCCAGTTCCAAGCCACTTGATCCTAAATAAGGCTGGTGGGTGGGTGTTGTTTTTTTTTTTGCCACAGTAAATGTTGTTCCCAAAGGGTAGCTAAAATTGTATTCTTTTTTGCTGACTGGAGCAATCTTTGCAGTACTTTCCATCGAACTGCTGACTCTCCCTTCTTTAGGGCTACATTCATTTCCACATCCCCTCTCATTTATGCATGAGGCAAGGGGAAAAATTGCTTAATATTCTTTATAAACTGGCATATGGTATAGATAATTTTTTTTCTCTTTACTATATGCAGTGAAAATGCAAATGCGTGTGGCTTATTTGCAAATGCTGGCATTAATAACTGATATTTGAACAGAATGGATTAGCATTTTTACTGATATATTAAAAAGATTTTTTTCCAATCATTTGCACACTCAAAATCAATTTTAATACAACATGCAAATTGAATTTAATTTTTTTATTTAAAGTTGCATTTATCTGCTTGAACCATTAAATTTACTATTTAATATGTACTTTCCAGCTCACTTGGTTAGAATTTCATTGCTCTTTATCTGTATAAATTTAATTAGCCTTGATATCATCAGCATATTATAGAACTAATTAAAGATTTAGATAAGTGCTGAGGGTGCTTATTTAATACCCTATAAAGTTCCGTTTGGAGAGGGAGAAATTCCGTCCTTCGTAGTATCAGCCAGCGTGGAGCTACGAGGAGTGGCTCAGACGTCGTTTCTGAAAAAAAAAAAATCCTTAATGGGCTTTAATGAATTTATCCTTCCTTTGAAAAGCCGTGTAATTACCGCGTGTCGCAGCGCAGTGCAGGGGTGGCTGCTGCCTTGCAGGGAAAGGTTTCTGAAATCTCCGGGCACATGTTCCCCTCGTGGTGACGCCGTCTCCTGCACGGAGATCCCCAGCAGGGCACGCTGGTCCCAGCCACGATGACAACCTGGGGGAAGAAGGGAAAAGAAAATGAGGAAATACCGAGAACGAAGTAGTTAGGTAAGGCAGAGCCGGGCAGGAGTTGGGGGGAAAGGAGGAGAGGGTGAAAGGGAGATCTTTTGGAAGAGTAGCTACGTTCCGTGTGTATCTTACCTCTTCCTTTCCTAATCATCTCAGGGTTTTGCAGGTATTTTGTCATCTGTATTTTACATAAGGGCATGGAACAGGGAGAAAACCAAGTGTTTCAGTGGCACGGAGCTGCAGAGAGCACCCAAAAGGGGGTTATTTTGCAAACCAGGTGTTAAAACAAAGCTGCTTAGCCCGCATAGAGGCCACCACATAGGTGAGAGGATTTGGTTCTGGTGATCTGTAAACTGTCTGGGTAGTTTTATTTTTTAAAAAAGGAAAGTCATCAGTGTGTGTGATTTGGTTGGCTTCAATTAAGACCCCAATTTCTTACCCTCCTGAATAAATAAAGCTCTTTCTGTTGCCTGGCTTTATACCTCGTTTGGATTTCTGTGCCCTGCAGTCCCAAGGAGGGCACGGGACTGCTCAGGGTGCAAGGGCTTCCCATCTCTGACAGTGCTTCCTGCTTTGGACAAATTATTTCATTTTTATCTTGGACCTTCTGGCTGTAGACAAACAACAAAAAAAGCTACAACAATCCTCACCTCGCAGCCCTGATTTGTGGGTTTATTAAGGGCTGCAATTTGCAGAAGCGTGGAGTACCGTTGAGGTATAAATTCACTTTTATTTCTTCCTCTCGTGTTTTCTTTTCCTTTGCAAACCATTTCGCATCGTGCATATTTTAGCTTTTTAAGTGCTTTTTAACGTTCTTGATGCTCTCGTGCTGTAGGAACAGAGCTCACGGCCGTCTGCTCCTCATGCTCCAAATCGTGCCACGTGGTGAGGGGACATCTGCTGCTGGGCTTCTGAGAGGCTGTGACTGAGGTTGTCCCCAGGGCACCTGGAGAAGGTGTAGATCATAGCTGCACGCAGATGTTTTGAGCTGGTCTAGCCTCATTTTAGGCTTTCTCTCCAGTCCGTGGAGACCAATAGGTGCTTCTTGGCCGTAAGACATCCCACCCTAAGCTGAGAGGTCCCTGTTTCTTAACATCTAAACTGTATGAGGTCCCCCTAAGTGCTCTGGGTTCTTCAGGAGGCAGAAAATCATAGAATCAAAGAACCATTAGGGTTGGAAAAGCCCTCCAAGATCATCTGGTCCAACATCCCCCTACCACCAATGTCACCCACTAACCATGTCCCCAAGCACCACGTCCAACCTCTCCTTGAACACCCCCAGGGACGGTGACCCCACCACCTCCCTGGGCAACCCGTCCCAACGCCTGACTGCTCTTTCTGAGCAGAAATGTCTCCTCATTTCCCACCTGAACCTCCCCTGGCACACCTTGAGGCCGTTCCCTCTGCCCTTATCACTGGTTACCTGTGAGAAGAGGCTGACCCCCAGCTCCCCACCCTGTCCTTTCAGGCAGTTGCAAACAGCAATAAGGTCTCCCCTGAAAAATGAAATGGACCTTTTTTTAAAAAAAAATGGTTTAAAAATGGTTAGAGAGTGGCTGTATGATGTAGCAGGTACCTTCCATCAGCAGTTCTTGTTCTGTTATCTTAAGCTCCTAAGATGGAAAAAGAGCCAGCAACCGTACTTTAAGATGCCTGCTTTAAAATGCTGATCACCGACACGTGTGTGCAAACATCGTTGCAGTCTTCATGAGGTGTAGAAATTGCAGTAATTACGGGTTGTGGGGATTTTCCTTTGCTTGGTATTTCAAGTTTGGGGAACTTGCTTTGCAAAATCCTGCATGCTACAGGTTCTCACCCCTGTCCCATCTCCGGGAACAAGTAACCCTCAGCTCCATCCTCAGCTTTTTGCCATTCCCACCTTGACATCTCGCAGACAGAAGAGCCCCATGGGCATCTCTTCTCATTCAGTAAGTGCTGGAAATCGATTTCTTCTCTATTGCCCGAACCGAAGTTACCTCATTTCTTGCTGCAGCGTCCCTTTCTGCACTCCCTCACCCCCTTCGTATATTTAAATGGGATGGTTCTACCGAGATCTGCCTGTCCCAAAATTCAGTGACTTTATAACTGCAGCTTTGGTCTTTTTTCCTCTTCAAATGCACATTTGTTGTTCTCTCTTGCATTTTTTTTTGCCTAGATTTAGTCTGTAAGTGCTTCATACTTAACCTTTTTTACTTTCTTATTTAAGTTCTTACTAGAACATTGTAGAAGTGACTCCCTAATCCCCCAAAAGTGTGGGAGGTAAAGCACAGAATACTTTTTTTTCTTATTCCTTTGGGGTAAATCAGCACCCAGATCTAAGTTCTCACCTCGTGAATCTCTTGCTGTCTGCATCATTACAGAACGGGCACCCAGCTATATAATGAATGAATAATTAAAGTAAGACTCTTTATTCTGAAACATCACACTGTTCATCTGAAGGTCCCTCTCTTAAGAAGAGATCAAGTCATTCTCAGGGAAATAGGAATTTAATTTTGAATTCACCTGGCCATCTTTTGAAAAACTTTTCCATGTGCAGGCCTTGGGTTATAGGTTAACATTAGCATTTAAATGGAGAATGGTATTAATAGCCCTCAGAGGAGCTGGTCTCATCCTGATTGCCTTTTCAGAGATTTTTTTTTCTAAATGAGAGAGCTTCTTTATTTTCGTTCTCTTTCTCCAACAATAGAGTTCAAGAAACAATCTTTTTTTGATACATACATACTAAAAATGCATCCTTGCAAAATGGATTCATTGTTGGCAACGATGTTGTGTTTTATAATTGGTGTTAAGAAATAAAAAATGTTGTGTTAATTGGCTTCAACAGTTTTGATTTGCCCATGGGTGGTTTTTTTCCTTGGCCTGGGAACCATTTCCACCTGTGATGTTTGGCCTCATTTATTTGCCTCATTTGTTTGCTGTTAGTGCGAAGATGTTGTTCGTGTGGTGGTGGATCTTCTGGGCCTGCTGCAGTCAGCAGGAAGAGTGCAGTTGTATTTGGGCTTTTGATTAGGTATTATTTGCTCTTAGACGAGTGTTTTTCTTCAAAAAAACACCAAAGAATTCAAAGGGTGGTTCAGAAACCTTGGACTCAATCTCGTTCCCATTAAGCAGAGGAACAGGTTGTTGGCTAGGCTGGTGGGCTGCTGGGACGTGAGATAGGGAGCACTGAAAGGATGGATTTAAATAATAACAATAATAATTAAATAATAATAATAATCTTTGTCATACAGGCAGTCAAAACTGGTTTATCATCCTGTATGAGCAGGCTAGTGAGGATTTCCCTGGCGGTGGCATTATTTTCTCTTCATCTTTGGACACCTTAGACAGTCCTTTAGTCCTCTCCTTCTCAAAACACAGCCATCGGCCCCACGGCTGGTTATAGGGAGGGTTTGGCCAGGTATTTACCCACCTAAAGAACCAAAGCCTGGCGTGCAAACCGATGTTTCCTTCCCCTTACAGCACAACAATGGTTGGCATTTCCAAAGGAAATCAGAAATCAGGGAGATGCTCTGTACTAACTTGTACCCCATTTATGCATTTGCCGTGAGGAACGATTGATGAGAAGGCTTTGATCCGTTCCCTCCTTACCCCAAATATCTGAGTGCTGAGTGGATCACACTGCCCAGGTCGATGACCAGGTTAGGATAAAAGGTCGATGATCAGGTTAGGATAAGTCAGCTTACATGTGCTGAGCTGTGCTCACGTGGAAGCCAACTGAAGGCTTGGAAAGCTAATATTTTTCTTTTTGTTAGCTATGCTAATCTGCTATTATTATTTATTAACCCATTTGTCAGATGGCAAAATCAACTTTTGATAAATATTAATTCTTCTCCCTGGTTTTAAATCTCAACTTTTAAAACCCAGAGCGGTCTACCAGCATTTCAGTGCACAGACATCTCCCTCACCTGCCCATTTATTTCCCCCGTCCCTTACTCACTTGCTTTTCGCAACCTCCTCTCGATAATCAAAAGAGCATTTATAATGCCAGGGACAAATACACTTCTGAAAGCAAAATGAAGAGCCTAAATAAAAAATCACAGAACAAGAGGCTCATCCCACTCACTCTTTCATATTTCATTATTTGATAACATCAGAAGATGAGTCCATCAGAGCTGCTTGGGCAAAGGTAAACAGGAGTGTGTCTGATCAATATTTATTAATACTTTCAAAGACAAGGGAGGCAAAGTTGAGCAGACTCAGTAATGGAGTGAATAATTACTCATGCAAATAGGGTTTGGCCGAAGGCTATGCCATGCCAAAGCGGCAGGTTTTTAATTGCACCCAATTAAAAATGCATACCTTTTACTCTCTTGTACTGTCTCTCTCACTCGTCTGGTTTTTTTTTTTTTGGTATTATTTTGCAGGAAATTTTTAATTAAAAAATAATCTGATCCTGAACCCAGTGACAGATGAATCCTGCGTTTATGAGGTGCAGAATTCTGCAGAAAGCCGGGATTTGGGACAGGCTAACGGCAAGGCAGCCCTAAGGACAGGGGGGAATGACAGGCTTGCACTGCTGAGCTCGACGGGTGATCGACTTCAGCACCTCAGGAGAGGGATGTGACGTGGTGGTGGTCACCCAAATGCCCACTGACGTCTTGAGCAGTCCCTGCACTTGGCCATCAGAGCCTGACGAACCCGGGCTGTGGTGCACCCAAGTGTTATTTAGCAGAAGAGACGCAGGCTCAGGTGGAGAGATGACCAGAGGGGCTGTGGGCAGGTCGTTTCTTCTCCCTCCTGGTCCCCTGCTCAAGGGAGAACCAAAATACCGAGTCCACGCAGGGATGGAAATGTCCTGGGAAGCTTTCTGAAGGCCGCTTACTTGTAGGAACTGGAAACTTTAGCACTTAAGAGGCAAAACTGGTAGCACAGCCCCAGCCTCAGGTTTCCCCCCTGTTTAATTGTGTTTTTTTGACATTTTCTGAGTTTAATATTTACCTCATGGGGAAATAATTAGGAACGTTTCGGGTACAGCAGCTCACGCACCTCTGAGAATATGCTTGGGGTTAGGTGGAAGCGGGAGGGATGTGTTCTTGCTCCTTCTTTTGAGGAGGTCTCTCACCTCAGAAGGCCAAGTCCTGGGCTTCAAGCAGCGACTTGCGACCTCTCAGAGGGAGATACGCCAGGATACGCCCCGTGTCATTTTTTGAAAATCCAGCCAGATAAAAGTAAAATCTCGTTTCACATCTGCTCAGCATCAACTCTCTCAAGGTGATCGATGTTTCCTAAGTCGCAGTGTTTACTCTGGCAGCTGGTTTTTCTCTGTGTTGTGTATAGCCGTATTTGAGCTATTGCCAATACCCTCAAAGTCAACCTTATATTCGATTCTTGCCTGTTTATTGAATCGGCTTTATAAATACCTTGATCTTTTTAGCACGTTGAGGCTAACAGCGGCTCCTGGGCACACATCGGGGTGCCAGGACGCTGCAGGGCCCAGTGGTAGGCAGCTGCCCGGCAAATCTGGGCTCTTGGTTCCTGCAGCATCCCAACTTCAACCGGTTTACTACACCAAGTTCAAGCATAAAGGTTATGGGACTATGGCCCAAGGGATGAACTGAAGTGAAAACACAGCAGAGCTGTCCTTAGACCGCTGACCCACAGGGTTTTGGCAGTCCCTGCCTGTAAGTGGATGTCCCCCAAGCTGATTTGGCTGAGGAACGAGCCCTATTTTCTGGCTGGGGTTAGCCAGCCTGAGCTGATGCTGTCACCACACTGATGCTTGGAACTGCTGGGTTTTGGGTCTTGTGCCTACCTGCAAGAGCAGCCAAAATTAAAAAAAACATCCAAATTTAAAACAGGGCTGTTTTTAATGCTGGTGACTTGGTCCTCCTTCAGCGCCAGGAGTTTCACAGCCTGCATCTCAACTGCACAGAGCTAACAGCCTGGTTGTTTTTTTCTGCTTCTTCTTCATCCCCCAAAGCTATTTTTTATTTGTTTCTTGTGCTTTTTTTATGTGTGCCATCCCCCTGCGCATGCACACTCCCTTCCTCTCTGACCACCCAACCTGAATCCTATCAGTCCTCAAAAGAGGACAGAGAAAAAAAGAGCAGAGAAAGGGAAGGAGGTGATAACTTCTCCTGGAGCCCCCACTCTTGGGTTTTAAATAATTTATTCCACCCAGATCTAAGGATTAGACTGCAGCCTAGCCTTGTCCTCCTACAGAAGCAGGGGGCAGTCGGACTGGTGCTGGAAGTGACAGGATTTGGTTGAAACAGTCCTTGCTGCCACGTGGTGCAAGAAAGGAATCTTTTCACTTCTTCCTCGAGCTTTTCAGACCCTTGTTTCTTTACAAGGGCCTGTAACACCAGTATGACGGCATGCAATTAGCCAGCTCCTCTAGAAAGAGGGGTACTTACCATCCAGGCAGCACTTTTTTAGGATTTGAAACCCCAAACAGAGCTAAACCCCAGCCAAGCTTCATCGCTTGCTGGAGCTTGCTGCAGTGGAGCCGTAGGGGAGAAGCTTCCCCTGATCCCTGACCTTATCCTAGGCTCTGCCTTGCAGTTCCCAGAGTTTGTGCTTTAGATGAAAGAATGTGGGAAGCGGGGAGAATGGGAGATGGGCTCCCCATGTACGTGCACACCGGGCATCTCCATGGATCTCCAATCCCATCTCCAGGGTTCTACCGTTCTACAGATGGTTTTCTTGAACATCGAGCCTCAGTACTCACCAGGGTGGGTTTTTTTTGTTTGCTTGCTTTTCCAGGCAGTATTATGAGATGCTCTACAACACAGCAGACGAGCTCTTAAACCTCGTGGTGGATCAAGGCGTGAAGTACACAGAGCTGGAGTACATCTACGCCCTGAACTTACTGCACCGGAGCCAGACGGGTGTGGGAGACCAAACCACACAGAATATGAGACTGCAGAGGCTGAAGGAGATCATCTGTGAGCAAGCTGCTATCAAACAGGCCACCAAGGACAAGAAAATCACCACGGTTTAACCAGCTCAGTCGCTCACCTTCAGTGAGCAGCGGGGGCTGTCAGGTAGCAGGGCCAAACTTCTGCATTTCTGCTAAAATCGGTGGCAAAAGCGCGAATCTTCTGGGTGGTGGCCCGCTAGCGAGAAGGGAAATGCCATTTGAAATTGGGTTTGGGGGTTCTTTGAGGGGGGGATTTGGTGTGTAATCACGTAATGCTTCCTTAATGCCTTCTCCCAGGAGTGATTGCACTGCAGGAGGAAGAGGCTTTTTGGTGGAGATGTGGGGGGGATGTTGGGCTTTGCTCTGTCGCTGCTGCTTTGCCTTGGGATGCAAGGCAAGCTGCTCTCTCTGGGGGAACGGGGAAAGAGATTTCACTGGGTTAGGCCCGAGTCTTCGGTGGAAGTTCAGACCACGCTAAAGCAAACGGCACCGTGAGAGTCAAGGGCAGACCTGTTGGTAACGTGGGATCTTGATGACTTTGAAGCTGTTCCACCACTGTGGCCACGTGGGAAGCCTATTTCAGCTCTGCCGGTACTATTCTCAGTGACAGTTGTAGATGCATTTAGTTTTCTGCTCTTTCCACTGCAAAGAGATCTAGTTGCTTATTCCTCCAGATAGTAATAAGCCAGTTCTTGTAGCGGGAGGTGACGTGGGACCATTTGTTTCCACTTCTGCTTTTTCATTATCATGGAGCCAGATGGCATCAGTTTCGGCAGCTTATACTGCACTGGATGATGGTGGATGTAGGAGAAAATTGCCAATGTAAGGCAATAGCAGAACTTAATTCTCTTTTTCTGAATATATCTTTTGAGCGTGCTTCGCTCAGAAGATATTTTGTAATCACCATTTGATGCACTGGAAGGACACACAGGCTTACGTAGCTCAGTGCTAGTGGTCAGGAGGGACAGGAGGAGGGTAGATCCCAGGTCTGCAGTGTGAGGAGAGCTCGGGTCACCGGTTCTGCCTTGCCACCTGGTAAAAGGCTCTCGATCCACTCAGGCTGATGAGTTTGTGCCAGCCCTCCAAACCAAGAACACACTGCACTTGTATTTGGCAGGTAAATAGTCAGCCCAGCCGGGTTTCATGTCCTGAAATAGGTTCTCTCTCAGCCGTTTAACTGCTTGTGCACCAGTCTTGAAACTTCCGAATTAAAGGATATTTAAAGACTCGTCAAAGGCTCTGGTGCTTTATTTCTTTAAGAACTTAATTCAGTGATATTTGAAAGACTCTTTTCTGGGTTCAAAGTTATATAGTGTCCTCTGGGTTTGCAGCATTGTGGAACTGGTCTTTTGAATCACTCAACCTAATCCCCAGCTACCACGGGCCAACTGGACAAAAAGCTCCTCAACTTCCACGTTAAAAGCAGAACGCAGTAGTTCTAAGCTGTTAGGATTTATTTTTCTGATTTCTAGTCTCATTTTATTCATGAACCTAGTTTTCCTGATGCCAGCATCAGCCATTAACTCCAAGAGTTCCTTCCCTTCCTTGAGGAATTTGCATGAGTGACAGTGGAGAACACCATTGTGGCCTCGTGTGGTGATGTGGGGTCTCCCTGGGGTAACACTTGAGGTATGTATTCCCTAGCCCTGGCATGAAAGGCGGCAGCCTATTCTGCATCCAGACATGGGAGGATGGAAAAGAGGCTGCTTGGTACTTAGATTTCAGACCCTTTGAGGTACAGAGGTGATGTGTGAGGAGCTCAGAATCCAGACTGGGCTGCTGTGGGCTAGAGTCAAACTATTTCGGATGCCTTTTGTCCTTAATTGTTAATAATCTGAGGCTCTGCCTCATCTTTACATGGCTGATCTCGAGCTTAGCAGTCCACATTTTCCACCCACTGAGCAGCTGTGCTGGCGGGTGCCATGACAGATTGCACGAAAACAAAGAACATTTCATACTTGGGAGTCTGTTTTCTTCCAAAGTAAATTATTTAAAAGACTTTTCTTTGAACTGCAATCACGTTGTCCATCACACCACCACAGGCTGTAAATCCAGAGTCCTAGGTCATGTCCATGCACTGGCCAGAGGTGCGAGAAGGAATTTGCTGGCCTGCATGGCTCAAGAACACCATGACATGACTGGAGAGGGGAGAGGCAAGGACTTACCTGGATCCTGGTGTAGAGAGATGAAAAGGTTTTGCAACTGGGAGAATCACAGCATATAATTAGCCAGCATCTCCTTGAGTTTTCAGACTCGGTCCTCTCCAAACCTTTACAATAGAAGTTAATATTATACTGTCTGTATCTCCCAGTAGTCACGCTAAGGGTAAAAAGGGAGTGCCTGAGGCCACAGAGAAAGACATGAGCAGCATGAGTTTTGTCAGAATCCAGAGCTCAAGCACCTTATTTCAGCCACCCATTGGCACACTCTGCACAACCTTTCTTGCTGCACCACAAGAAGATGCTGCCAGAAAGAATCCTCATCAGCCTTTGCAAATCCTTACTGAATATTTTTCCCCCTGAAAGGTAACTTCTGAATGCACCGTGCTTGCTGTGCCAACAGGTGCTTCAGAAGTATAATGTACTCAGTGAAGGCTGTGATTTTGAAGCAAAGAGGTCTCCGGATAGCTCATGTTTAGGCAATGCACCTTCTTGTGTGTGTGTGATTTTTAAATTACCTGCTGTCCCAGCTGCTGTCCAAGAGAGAGCCCTACGTGATCCATCTTCTCTACTGTGCAGTTATGCTTCACAAAACCACCTCCCGGTAAGTTTCCTGCGTTACGTGTGTGTCCAGATAGCAGCGATGGCAGGGCAGCAACCTGCTTGCTACCACACACCTGGGCAATGTGAGCACTGAGGGGGCTTTTCTTTGGCACTAAGCCTGCCTGGAACAAATGAGTCCCCGTTGCAAGGGGTCTGGCTTGTGTGTTGGCGTTTGTTGCAATCCTCTCTCGCTAATGGGGGGATCGAGCGCGTGGCCGGGGCGCCGGGGCGAGAGATCTTTTGGGAACATCTTTTGTTCATTAAGCTGTTACTGTGGGCAGAGTCAAGCTGTTTTATTTAATAGCAAATAACTATTCAGACAACAGGCTGGCTTATCCTCTCACATAGTCCACGCGCGCACAGTCATACGTACCCATCTGGAGCCCCAGCTGGGAGGCCAAACCCACGGGTGGTGCTCAGGCACCAGGCGCTTCTAAGTAGGTGTTTGGAAAGTCCCTTGAGAACATGTTGTCTCATCAGGCGTCTCAATAACCCTGTACTCATCATCTCCGCATAGCAGCCACCCTCTTGGGTATGGTCCAGGACACCCGGCCCCATTGATGGAGCTTGTGTGTGCTCATGGGCCTGTGCAGGTTCAGCAGGCTCTGGTTGGCCTGAGTTTATCATTCCTTCAAAGTTAAGAGAAGTCTTCCGAGCGTACCAGCCCTTGGGAAGCTGTCTCTTACTACCTTGCCGTTCTTCAGGTGTTAACCTTTGGTTTCTCCAGCCTAGCCTGTGGAAGGTATTCACACAAACTCACGCAGACAGTGCGTTTATAACATATTTAGGGCAAAAGATGGTTTCCCGAAGAGAGCAAACTACATGAGGTTATTGCAAACTGTGCAAAGACCCCAGGAGCCCCCTCACCTTAGACGTGAGCTATGCACAATGGCACAGAGTGACCCTTCTGCCCTGAAGGAGGGATCCAGTCCTCAGTCTGGGACTTTGTTACAGGACCACAGATGTCAGCACGGGTTCTGTTCTCTGCACCGCCTCTTGCCTACAGTGGTTTTGCAGTCCTGATGTGACCCTGCAAGACACGCACTGCTTTATGGACCAGGCCTAGACATTTTGTTTTGTAATGCAACATGAAATGCTACCAACTCTGCCAGCACTTAGACAGTAATTGTTATATGGATGTGGCCCTTTGGTGCTTAAAGAGACAAGGAAATACTCCTCCAGACCGCAAAATGAAATATTTTCATGGGAGCTGTAAACGTTCATGAGGGTTTCACAATTTCCTCTTTACAGCCTCGTAATCTTTACTGGGTTTTAATTATCGCACTATTTCGAAGCCTATGCCAGACATAGAAGTGGAAGGTAAAGTAAATTACTCCTGTTCCTGCCACCGTTGTGTATCAGTCACCAGCTCGTCCTCTCCCAAGTGCCTCCTCCCTCTTGACAGCTCCTTAATTAAGGATGGTATTAAGCATTCTGTTCGACAAGTACACATACAACTGTATGTGTGTACACATTTATATACACACCTATATATATATATATATAAGCCCCTAGAGATACCGTGGTGTGTCCCTTTGACCCCATAAGATGCCATAGATGTGGCGAGCACGGCCACTCAGGGAAAGCAGCGGCTGGGAAGGTTTGTGGAGGAGTCGTTCCACTGAGGCTCTCTTGCTGCCTTTTATTGGCTGTGCTTTATTTTATTAGCACGAGTCATAATTGCAAATTTCTCTTTCAACGCGTCACATCGCAATAAAGGGGAGGGCACTCAAGCCAGGGAGCGGGGGAGAGCTGCCAAGAGGAAATTAGCATTGCAGTAATGTCAGTCCTATTGCTCTCAGGCAAATGGGGAAGGTTTTTCAAGGTGGGGACAGGGAGTTGGTTATTTCGCTGAGCTGAGATATGGAGACGTCACACAAATGACCATTAGCCACTCACACACCGATCCTCAGTCCTGGGGATGAATTCCCACAGCGGGAACACGCTGTGCTCCCCAAGCCTCATCCATCGCCGCAGCCCTCAGCCACAAAGCTGACTGCGCTCTCATTTCAGGAATTTATTACCCAAAGCTTATTTTTTTTTCCCACTGCTCTTTAAATACCCAGTGACCCACATCAGTTATATCACAGTAGCAACTTGAGCCTCGGGCAAGGCTGGGTGTCCACTGCTGAATGTGTGTGTAGCAGGGGATGTTCTGCCCTGCAGAGTTCGAACTCAAAACAAGCATGACAGATGATAAAAGGAAGCCAAGATGCAGGGAAGTCAACTGATGGTCTCCAGGCCATGGTCCCCGGAGGATCAGCCCTGCTCTCACTGCTGGGCAAAGCCACCCTGTAAATCTGAGCCGGAGCTGCCTGTGCCCTGCAGTTCACATCTTACCTTTCTGCTTCAAATGGGGAGCGTGCTCAGAAATGAGGCATTTTATTTTATTTTATTTTATTTTCCTTCCTTTGCTGATTGAAACTAACAACTGAGCCAGGAGTACAAAATGAGGTGGCTGCGGCCAGCATATAATCATTACATTTGCTTTTGGATGATCTGTGTGAAATTCATCAGGAGCGATTTATTGGGAAGTTCATTGCATCGGTGTTCATTATTTACTTTGTTAGGCTTGGGCACAGCGGCAATCAGTGAAGAAAATTGGACAGTTAGGGCCTTGGACTTCAATGTTTGTAATTTCCTCCAGCGAGTTGCAGCATGAAATATATTTGGCACAGACAAATCACTCTGCTGTGTGTTCAGAGTGCACATCTGGGGGCACTCAGCTATCGGTGTGGCTCTGACAACTGGGGAGGCAAAAGAAGGTTTGTGGAAAAGAAAAGAGAAGTAAGAAGCAGCCTGAATCACAACCCCGGTGCTGAGTGCTTCCAGAGGCCTGTGGTGACTGTAGGTCCCAGCCACCAGCTGTCCTGTGCGACCTGCAGTGCTTCTCCAGCAGCGTTTGCTGCCAGTATCTTCATTCCCCCGCATTCAGGGACAGTCTGCCAGGTACCTCAAGTCCTCTGTGGTGTCTGTCCAGAGAGACCTGACACGACCTCGAAGATGCTTAAGGCCATTGCCACACCTTGAGTGCTGGGTTCAGCTTTGGGCCCCTCAGTACCAGAAGGACATTGAGGCCCTGGAGCATGTCCAGAGCAGGGCTACGAAGCTGGGGAAGGGCCTGGGACACAAGGCCTGTGAGGGGCGGCTGAGGGAACTGGGGGTGTTTGGTCTGGAGAAGAGGCTCAGGGGAGACCTCATTGCTCTCTGCAACTGCCTGAAAAGAAGGGCTGGGGAGCTGGGGTTCAGCCTCCTCTCACAGGTAACCAGTGATAGGAGCAGAGGGGAATGGCCTCAGGTTGCACCAGGGGAGGTTCAGGTGGGAAATGAGGAGACATTTCTGGTCAGAAGGAGCAGTCAGGCGTTGGGATGGGTTGCCCAGGTGGAGTCACCGTCCCTGGGGGTGTTCAAGGAGAGGTTGGACATGGTGCTTGGGGACATGGTTTAGTGGGTGATATTGGTGGTAGGGGGTTGTTGGAATAGATTACCTTGGAGGGCTTTTTCAACCCTAATGGTTCTAGGATTCTATGATTTTCCACACTAATTCAGGGATGGGCCCCAGGCCAGCAGGCAGCCCGCTCTGCCGTGCCCCCCACCACGCGACTCCCCAGTGGAAGAAAGTTCCCCAAACTCAGGAAGGAGCAGCAAGAAACATGAGGGGAAACGAGTAAACCCAACCCACGGGCCAGGGCTGATTTAGGAAATTCGGCTGTGACCCCAGCAGGCTGAATAGCAAAGCTCAGGGCTAAGCTGACCGGGAGGTGGGGAACCAGCACACACCTCTGCCCCATCCCCATAAAAGTCAGGGCCTGCAAAATTGGGTTAGGTGTGATTCCAGAGGCGTGCAGGATGCCTGTTTTACACCTTGCTTCTCTTCCCGCTCAGCACCTTCCTCAGCACCATTTCAGTTTTCCCCATTTCCCCTTCATCCCGTCAGGTTCTTTTTCTGCCTGGTGTTTCTCGGTGGATCACCGAGTGAGTTCATGTGGGGCTTTTGCAACTGCAAAGTGCTGCCGGAGTGCCAGGGCTGCCCATAAATCTGCTTTGTACGTGGCATGTAGTTGGGAGCTGATTGTTTTTATAATTAAATTGTAAATCAATGTATTTAAGGCCAGCATTTGCCGTTAACGCTTCTGAGTATGAAATGCTCTCTCTGTCGATATCAGGAAAGTTTTATTAGGATAATAAGTGCTGATTTAGAGCTTCAATTCCGTGTTTTTTCACATGTTCAGTTCAGTGTTTGCTGTTCCAGAGCCAGAAGAATTTGGGGAACAGTTCATGACACAGCCATACACCACTTGAAATGCAGCAACATGAGCTTGGATGCGTGGGGGACATCTCACACCCTTTGTGCCACGTCAGGCCCTTTGGGCATCATCAGGGAACAGCAGATGACCGAATTCTCCTTCATTAGCAGAACTGGGTCGCTTCCCACCTGGCTGACCCACTCCAATCCCCTTCTTAAGCTTTATGCTTGGGAAGCTGGGTGCAATGTCTCCTTTAGACAATGCTTTTGGTACCGTGCCCACCTCAAACAACTGCTCTTCACCAAGCCAGGCTGGCCGCGATGTGGGTTGCCCTTTGTCTTACCCTCTTCCATTCTCATTCCCCGGTCGAACATCAGCCCTGATTTACCTCTCCTTGGTGCACCCAGAAATCCCCCTTCTCACATGAAGAGCAGGAATGTGTCAGAGGAGGCTATGAATAACTGAGCCTGCATCCTGAGCTGTGCTCATTAATCACTCAGAATTGAAGCCCAGGAGTTTAGGGGAGCTGTAAAAGTCTTTCATCTGCATGATTAGCTCTTTCCCAGCTGATGACAGGACACTATTTGAACAGCTACTCTGTTTTTAATGATTCCTCAAATGTGAGTAGATTGCCCCAAAAGCACTGGGCAAACAGTCACAGCCCCTTGTGCCATCGACCCCCTTTCCTTTAGTGGATTGAGAGTCCACTATTCTGAGTGCACAGAGGTCGGATGAGGGGGACACAGAGATATCCATGGGCACGCCACCCCTGCTGTGTGCAGACCATGGAGGAGGGAAAGGTTGAGGAAGAGTGGCTGGGGTGCAGAGATGGCAATGGGAAGCTGCAGAGGACTTCTTACAGGTGGTTGGTCAAGTATGGAGGCAGCTAGTGACACTGACCCTGACAGATCTTCTGTAGCTTGGTCAGCAGATGCTCCTTCCCCTCCACAGATCAATGCAAGCATGGCTCCATCGCTGGAGGCTGAGGCCAACTTATGCTCCATCAGCCACCACCATACCCTCGATGCCACATGCACGGTGAGGTGAAGGCTTCACCCTGGGGTGGTGAAGGCTGCCAGCACAGCGCGTGGGCTCCAGTTGGATCTAATGCCTGCTGAGATGCTAATAAAAAGCAGATCATGAGAGGTGTTTGAAAATGACTTGCATTTACTTAATTACTGCAAAACCTCCCACCCGGCTCACCTAGCGACCTCAAAGGCACCAGCCCTAAAACAAAACCCACAAGTGCCAGGGAAATGGTACCCACCAGGATGGTGGGCAAGCTGGAGCTAAAAAGTGATGGCAGCTCCTGGGGACAAAGAGGAAGCAGAGGAAAGTGCACAAATCCTCAGCACTGGGCACAAATCTAAGGTGTAAAAATAGTTGTAGCTCCTGGCAGGCAATGGACAGGCTGTTTGGCCATTTGGGATGGCCATGGTAAGTTCTTAGGGTGCCATTCGCTCAGTGTGACTTCTGTGGGAAAAGGACAAAACTACCATTACCACCTAGGCATTTTTCCCCCAAATCTGATGCTTTGTTTCCTAGCCACATTCAGGAGCAATCTGTCTCCAGCCCCAACTACATAAGGCTCATCTCGCTCCCGTTGCCGTCCCCCATGGAGAGGGGTCTTGAAGGAGCCATTTCAGCTCAGAGCACGCGAGCAGGCAGCCGGTTCCTGCACTGCCAAGCCAAACAGATGGGGTGGGGAGGGGACAGGGAGGGAGGACAAGTGTGTTTCTGAGGTTTTAATAATCCCTTCTCCTGCCTGAATCATCACAAATCCCAGTGGAAGGGCAGGCATTTTCCAGATGGTAGGAAATAAACTCTGGGAGACTTCCACGCAGAGAACTCATTAGCCCTGCTGGCTCTGCTCCAAGCTCGAAGGCAGCCCGTGTAAACTGTATTTGGACCTGCCCTTTCTTTATCATCTGTTCCCATGAAATCTCCAGCCCCATCTTACACAGACAAGCTGCCCAGCTAGCTATTAATTTGATTACGTGTGGCCTTTGCCTCTTGGAGAGCTTGGAGCTCAGGCAAGTGTCTTCCTGCAGACCTACTGCACACTAATCCAAGCATCTCAGCTGCCTTCGCGCCTCCCGTCTGCTCGCCTCTCGTCTGATGTTAAGCTGCCTGTGCAGAGTCTGGGGAACAAAGAGGTACTTGGAGTGAGGCATTGCATGCACATGCACGCAAAGGGATTTAAGCCCAGCCACAGCCAAATGTTACTACTGTGCTTTGCACAGGGCGCAGTGGTGCTCTCAGTCGTGCCACACATCCCCTGCACCCCACAAACCAGAGTGTTTCTGCTGCTGTAGGTGTTTCAGGCTGCAGCAGTGACCTGGCTCGGCAAGTAGTGTGCTCCTCTTTGTGTGGTTGCTGGATGCCAGACAGCCAAAGTTGTCATCAGCTGTAAGAGTTAGACTTCATTTTTTTTCCTCTCTCAAACTTCACAGCTGTTCCATAGCACAAAGCTCACCCAGCTTGCTGATAGTTCGAAGCCCGTTAACAGTCCTTTGAACAAGCCCCACTGAAAGCTACGTGTTCCTGAAACTCAGCTGGCTTAAAAGTGTCCCACTTCCCTCAGGGGTGACCCAAGTGCCCTCTGTTTTAAAACGTGGCAGGCAGGGTAAGAAAACCCTCATGCCAGTTGAAAGAGATGGCAGGACTGTCCTGTTCATTGCAACAGTGTTTTACACCCAGGAAGCTGTTCAGAAGAGGTTTGTGCATTATGAGGCTCCATGTACAAAGTGGTGTTTTTCAGGTTTGCATTGAGCAGCTGTTTGTACAGGCTCAGCATTTGCTGTCTGTGTTGGCTGATCATAGAATCATTAAGGTTGGAAAAGACCTCCAAGATCATCTAATGGAACAGTCACCCTGCTATCAATGTCACTCACTAAACCATGTCGCTGAGCACCAGGTCCTGAGGGTGCTCCTGTGCTTGTTGGACAGGGATGGCAGCAGGCAGCCAGGGCAGAGTGGTCAAACATCCCCAGCTGCTCTCCTCAAGCAGCCCCTGCTCTTCTTTGTAGCTCTGGTGAGTCCAAAATTGTTCTCCTAGGTCACAACAAACCCAAGAGGCTCCCAAAACCATGGATATTCCTGGCTAAGGACCCATCCTTCCTTGTCAGAACTTCTCCTCTTTTCATGGGCTTTCCAACCCATGCCTTTGCTGCCCTCCCCGAGCACTGTGCTAGCCAAGCCCTATCTGGAAAGGAGCCATTTCAGGGCAGTTGCTGTGCCCAGAGGGCTCTGGGAGGAGGCACAAGGCGCTTAGTGGAAAAGGAGTAAATCTCATTAAGGGTTTTAACATTTATGGCCAGTGAGATAATGAAGGAAGGTAATTTGGGGTAGCTTTATTGCAGTTATCATAATGTTTCCCTGAAGCACAGAGATAAAAGTCAGTGGATGGTGTCCATAAGGAGTTTTTATGTCCTCTCCTTTTTTATTTTTTTTTTTATTCTTTTTAAAGCAAGAACTGGTGCAATTAAAGATGGGTGTCCTTTTATGAACACAGGTGGAGAAGGCAATAATGTGACACCGAAAAACAAAATTACAAGGCTCTCAAGGCTCAGCTGGCTGTCATGACCCACATTGAAGACCCACTGCAATCAGCAGGAATCTGCAGTCTCCAGCATTAAATTGTTTTACCATGAGGACCTGTGCTTTCCTGGTGTTAAGCTCACAGAGACCTGTATTTGCAGACATCCTGACAGATTTCTCTTCCTTCCCTCCCTTTCTTTATGGGTTTACTTCCTCATTTTACCCTGTTTTGCACTATAAAAACACTTAGTAGGCAGACTAGGAATGGAGGAGGCCTAAAACAGGAGAGAAGAAGTAACTTTTTGTTTGAACTGCAAGTCAGGACCACTGCAGCCACATCCAACCATGCTGGACACTCTATTATTTATTCTTGTTACAGCGCATTGAGCAGAGCTGCCATCTTACCGAAGCCCATTTTGGCCTGGGGCTTTGCGGGCTGTGCCCTGAAGATTATTTGTCTGACAGTAGTGCAGCTGTGTCTTGATCTGAAACACACAAACAGAGGCACTGCCCTGGTGTGGAAGAGCAAGGAAGGAGAGAGAAGGGCAGGGGCTGTGTGAGGAGAGCTGACGGGAGTGCCTGTGAGGCGGACTACAACTCCCAACGTGCCCCGCGGCCTCGCTAATCGGGCGATGCTGGCGGGGAGAACTACAACTCCCAGCGTGCGTCGCGGCACCAGCCGCTTTCTTATTGGCTGGATCTCGCTAGGCGGGAGCGGTCCTTCTCCCGTCTCCTTGACGACGGGCGAGCAAACAAGATGGCGGCGGCCGGGGCCTGGGGTTGACGGGGCGGGCCGGGGGGCGAAGCGCTGCTAACGGAGCTTCCTCCGCGTCCCCCGTCCTTCTCTTAGCTCATGGTGGGAGACGAGGAGAAGAGGGGAGAGGACGGCCTCGGGGAGCTGCCCCGTTCCTCTCAGGAGCCCCCCTGCCCTTCAAAGGGGGTCCCCGAAGGGCCCGGCCTGCTGCAGCGCAGCTCCCCTCACCGGGAGGAGGAGGACGACGACGATGAGGAAGAGGAGTCACGGCCCGCAGAGGTTCTGCTCGGCGCTCTGCAGCTATTTGGGGAGGGGTGTGCACACGGGGGGATGTTCATTTCTCCCCCTTCGTCACTCAGTGTAGCTGGGGAAAAGAGGGGGGAGGCGGTGGGGGCACAAGGTAACGATTTCTCACTTCCCCCAAAAGTGAGTTTGGTGTTTTCATCACTTCTGCCTTTTTTTTTAAAGAGTCCCTTCAATCCCAGCTGTGTCCAGGATAGTTCTGGATTGCCTTATTCTTCTTATCCTGTGAAGACTAAGGCTAAACTGATACGTGCATCACCAAATTAACCCCCCTTTCCTTTGTATATGCTCAGCCCCGAGATTCAATAAGCCCCAAGTGAATTTGTTTTACCTTCTCTAATGGGCTCTAAAGTGTTGACTGCCCCTGCATTATCACCTCATTTTTTTACCTAGTAGAAATATCTCTGTAGTCTCCATTGCTATAGCATGGAGGTGTTATAATTTAGATGATTACCATTTTAAACATTATTTATCCTGGTCCCTAGATTAGCAATTGTTTTGTGACTTCTCCCGGCTCCTAGAAATTTCACAAGCCATTGGCTTATTTTCTCATTAAATCTACGCAGTGGTTCATTAGTGCCATCTGTCAAGTAGCCTCTTTGGCAAAGACCGCTCTCTGAAGCGCTAGCTGCTCATGCTGAACAAATTTAAAGGGCCTCCAATAATGTATGGATTGGGGTACAGTGCTGGGATTGTGTTAGCGTTGATTTGCTGAGATGTTAACATCCATAATCGGCATGAGTTTCATGCCTCAACATCTCTGAAAGCAGGTCCTGCTTAATGCCGTGCATATAAACCAGGAGGTTAAAAAAATACCAACCAAATGCGTTGAAAAGATTGACTGTGAGCATTTTTCAGTGTCTAGAGGTAGTACATAACGTGTTTGTTTCTATTTATCGGTTTTGAGGGCTCTGTTCATCATTCTTCCTAATGTGGAGTGCCTTAACGAGGTGATGGAGCACTGAAAGCAGCACTTGACTGAGGTCTTCTATTAAACTGTCCTCCCAGTTGCATCCCAAGCAGCTCCTAGGTTCTACAGAGTGGAATTTTATCTCATAAATCTCCTCTAAATTCATTTCTCTCCCTTTCCTCTCCTTTCTGGTACGCTATAGGAGCAGTTGAAAGGAGTGTTGGATGAAGACACTGTGGCTGAGGGTCTCCACAAGCTGGGGCGCTCAGCCTCTGGTACTGAATACGTTTATCTTAATTTGTCACTTTCAGTAAGTATAAGCAAAGAACATCGTTGTGAAGTGCTTTTCTGCTCAAAGATTCATTCCTTGTAGCTACAAATAGTTGTCCTGGTAAAATAATATTAATAAAATAAATAAATAAATCAGATTTTTGGTCTCTACCTGTTAATGCTGTCTCACGTACATGGGACATTTTGACAAGATACAGCATAGCTCCTGCTGCTGTGTCACTACTGTTCTTTTCACTTCGTAGCAGTAGCAAGATTTTTCCATACCTAATCTTTAGATTTGGAAATGTATCTTCCTGCTTTAGTCAGCTAGGGAAAAAATATAGAGGAACATGCTAAACATCTAAGAATGCTGCATTCAAGTATCTTCTGGTCAGAAAGTTTAAAACGATTGTGTCTTCCTTAAATATTTCTTGCTGCAGGCCTCTTTTCATGGAGCCCTGATTTTCTGGCATTTTTCCTGCCTACAGCTATCTCTCGTGGTTGTGTTTTAAAGTTTTTTGACATCATTTGCATTCGTGGCTGGTCTAAAGGTCTAACATAACTTTCAGTGTATGTCATCCAGCTCTGACAGATCCAGCTGGAGGGACCTCGTGGCACCTCTTCAACGTCTCCCGATTGTGCACCTCCCAGGAGATGTGAGAGAGTAGGGTGAGGTATTGCAGCTAGTTATTAAAGTCTCTTTGCATTATTTTTTCCAGGGTCATGAGTTAAGTGACATTAACATTCTCTCCGGATACGTTCACCTACAGAAGTTGGAACTTTCGTATAATAAAATTAATGGTATGTAGTAGATACACTAGTAAACTCTTGGGTTGTGAAATCATTTAAGATGAGAAATGCAGCGTACCATGTCGGCTTAATATCACGAAGCCTGGGCTACAATTTAATGGCATAACTACTCTGGCTCCACGGACTGAGGCAATGGCTAGATCTTGAGAATGATGCATGGGCTATTCAGACAGCTGCACCAGCATATGCTTATCAGTGGGAACGTGGAGATTGTTGTCCGGTTTATTATCCAAGACTAAAACGCAGGCAAGCATGTCAATACAAGATTAAGGCTGAGAACATGGAATTGTCATAATATGTAAAATTAGGGCTGGTACAGTTTTACAAGCCTTGAGCTTTCCTTCCTCAAAGTTTTCCATTGAAGGCGAAATGTAACAAATTGTACCCTGAGTTTAGAAAGGTAACTAGTGGAGACTGTAGTTAAATCCATCCTTTTCTACTCCCTTCCTCTCCCTTGTACCCCCAACTCTATTTATTTATTTATTTTTTTAATTTAACTTGGTAAGGAATGAGCTGTGGTGGCAGCCTGTTACATTATTCCCTTCAAATTCATTTTACTTGAGGTGTGAGAGTCTGGTCAGAGCAGCACTTTTGTTAGGCATCACATCTCCGTGCTCATTTAATTAACAGTTTGTCTGCGAGGGGTAGGTCTGAATAGAGCAGGGATTTTTTCCTTACAACTAGTTGTTTAGTCTTCAGGAGTGACTCAGATACTTTTCCCCAATAATTAACAAGTTAGAATGTATCTGTGTCACTTTAAGGGGAACTAGAGTATAAAACTAAATAGACAGTTTACACAATGGACATTTAATGTAGGATTTAAGTGCTTATTCTTCATGTTTTAGTAACCATCTTTCTTCTAGTACAGGGTAATAATATACCTCACTTCTGCATTTCAAACACTGCTTTCTAAATGTGTGATCACAAGTTGATTTCTGATTGCTTTTTGCCATAATTATCGCATCTTGACATGATGATCTCTGCATTTGCCTATGCATTCATGTAAAGGATTTGGCATTTGTTTTGTTCTTAGATCTTTCTTGTATCAGTCAGATGCCTTACTTACTACAACTGAATGCTTCCAACAATGAATTGACTACCTATTTTGGTTTTAAGCCACCAAAAAATCTCAAGGTAAGAAAAATAAAAGAATAGAAAATGTTATAGATTTAAATCCAAAATGGTTTTCTAAATCAAACTTAGATGTTTTATTTGGATGTTTGCAAAAGCCAAGTTTTAACCTTTCCTTTTTGTTGTTCTTTCTTTCTTTGACATTTTAGTAGCTTTTCCAAATGTTTAGGTATTTTTATTATTTTTTCGTGTTATTTATTATTATTTCAGTATTTTATTTTCTTTCACATTCTGAATCCCAGCGTGCCCTGGGAAGGTGCATCGTGCAGCTGACTGTTCTAGGCAGGGCTGATCTTAGCCAGAGTTTTTTCCTTGCTTGCCAAATTCATCAGACTTCTAGTGGGATCGGTTCCTGCCTTTCAAAGTGACTGGTGCCAATTGCTAACGTGAAACATGTACTTAAAGTGTAGCTTCGTGCTATTCTTCCCTTTGCTGCTGTTCTTTTGTAGCCCACTTTGGGTTACAAAGAGCGGGATGTTATTTTGAAATACAGCCTTTATATATTTCTCCGTCTCCTCAATTTTTTTAATATGTACACATAACTGCAGGACCATTAAGGACAACGTTGTTGGAAGATAGCACAGTTTTGGAAGTTCCCAAAATTTGAATTCTGTGTGTCAGAAAAAAAGAGCTTTTCTGTTTACTTTCCAACATTAATATTAATGTTGCTCTTACTTCCACACCCTTGATCACAAGTCTAATGTGACAGCCATTTAGTTTTACAAGACAGCTGTAAGTGCTGAAGAAAAAAAAGTAACTTTCTGTCTCCTTTTCCCCTCAGGAGGTAGATTTTTCATGCAATCAAATATCTAAAATGCAGGATTTGTCAGCATACCACGCACTTACTAAACTCTTGCTGGACTGTATCCTTTGTGTAAGAAAAGTTGCTTGTTTTTTGTACAACTTCTTGCTTCAAATAATACCTGTGATCTTTGTATTTTTTTTTTTTTCTTAATATCAGGTTTGTCTTGAGAAGTGAATTTAAGCATGGTGATGAAACTGATCTCCGTTTACTTGAGCATGCATGGTGTTAAAGGTGCTGGCGTATGTATGTAAGGTCTTAGCTTGCCAGAATAATAAAACCCTCTGCTTTGGGTCGTGTTAAACTGAGCATGCGACGTGTCACACTGTCTTTGCAGAGCAGAGATAATAACTAATCCCAGTATTTTTTTTAATATAAGAGAGGTTAATAGTAAATCAGCTTGGAACACGAAGCTCCCTTAAATGAAAAAGGTGTGTGTTGTTTAATCTTAGGCCCTCAGTAATTACCTGTGTCTAAAGAGGCTTGGTGCAGGACAAAGCTGTTTAACGACAGTGAAGAGAATCTAGGTGAGAGGAAACTTGAGTTTCTTGCACGCTCACAGAGTGAGAGTGAGATGGTGCTCTGCACACATTCCACAAAGTCACCACAGGACCTATTTTGTGGGGTTAGAAACGCTGTTCTGACAGAAATCAGACAAGCACGAAGGTGCAGATGAAGTCTCTTCATCACCTCTTTTTCTAAGGCTGTCCACAGTGCTCTTAGTCTGCCTGCCTGTAGATTTTCCTAGGCTTTTCTGAAAGGTTTTCCGGAGCTTCACACTGACGTGCTGCCTTACTTACAATTGCTTCCTGAAGGCTTGCGACCCTTCTCTCTCCGCTTCGTAAATTGCATCTTGATTTGCTGCTCTCTGAAAAGGAGAAGACAGCAGGCTGTTGCGTTTTTTTTTCCCCTGTCTCTTGTTCTTGAAGTAGCCCATTACCAAACGATATTAATACCATGTCTTTTTCATGTAGGAACAGATAAAGCATTTGCAGGGTGTCCAGGTTACATTATTCACACGCTTTAAAAGGTGTGCAGGTGACGTGATTCTTGTCAGGAAATGGCATTGAGACACTATTCCTTTGCAATTCTAATTTTCTGTCTCGGAGCTAAAACCATATGACAAAATGAAAAAGAAAAAAGGATCAGAGATTTGTATTGTGGATCGGAATCTGTATTTCTTCACTTGGTTTGAATGCAGCAGTGTGCTGCCTTCGATTTCTTCATTTGCACTGATGCCAATGTAATGGGGAGAAAAACTGTTTCATGCATACAACTGCAACGGGACCTTCTGAAACAGATTTTAAAAAAAGAGTGCAGAATTTAGGACAGTAAAGTGGCACTGTTCCTAACCCATGTCAAGCACTCCTCACGGAAGACATGGCAGACAAAACAAGCTGTTCTTTGTAATCATAAATAATATAAAAATAATAAATATCGTGCACTAGTGGAAATGTTTGGCATGTATTTCCTCATTTACAGTAACTAAGCATTTCTTACCATATTTAAATTAATTATAATGCAGATGGTAAGGTCATTGCAACTTTCTTTCTGACAGGTGCTCATACAAGCACACCTGACAAGATTATAAATGAGTTTTCAAGGAGGTGGCTGCCCAAACCAGAGAGGGAGACAGCTTGAGCAATAATAGCTTACAAGGCATTATAGTGGGCTGTTAGAAGAATGAAACTGATTATATTCGTTCTTAGTGCCGGGCAATTTGCTGCCTCATATTGATGCTTGTGGCTTAAAGCTCTTTGTCTCACAACAGGCTGGTGTTTACTGGCAGTAAATGATTTGTTGATCTCATTCACACTGACCCAAATTCATTGCTCACCCAAATTTTTCCTCCTCAGTTGAAAGAGGAGCGGTCCCATTCTGCGTGCAGATAAATGAATATCTGTCAACTATCAATGCCTGTGGATGGCTTTGGTTTCTTTCCTAAATGTCGGAGACAGCCCGGAGTGAGGTCTTTTGAAAAGATAAATCTGTGCTTACCAGCTCATTTCTCCTCCACTCCTTCCCCATCTCAGCTTGTGAGTGCAGAACATAGAGGAAGAGTATAATCAAGTTCCCATGTAAGAAGGCAGGAAAAAAAGAAAAGTTAGGTCACAGTTATTAAAGGGGATTATATTGGCCCTGTCTAAGCTTACATTTCATTTAGATTTCCGATATCATTCAGACTGAAGGAAGAAAATCCTGCTAACTTGTCCACTGCCTGATAAGAAACATGAATGAGAACTGGTCCCTTTTTGCAGGCAGAGTTCATTATCTCAAGTCAATTAAAAATGTTTTCTTCTGTGATTGCCTAAAAGCATTTCTCTGTCCCCTGCATGTTGTGGCTATTTTTCTATTATATTTCTTCTTTTTATATATATAACTAGTTCAGTTTTGGACTCTTATAATAGGAGTACGATTCTGATTGCCTAACTTCAGTCACCAAACAATTAAGTGCCTGATGTGAGTTGTCTGAGTTCAGCAGAGAGATGTACAGCTGCCTCTGCAGTTCCTCCTGTTCTCAGAGCAATCTGAGATTGTCGTCAAAGGAAATATGGTTTTTTGTTTGTTTGCTTTTTAAGGAATCTGCGAAATTAAAGCTGACCATGTTAAATATGACTTTGAGAGGAACCCTACTGACTTTTACTACTGCTTTTGATTCTATTGCTAATTTAACACACATTTTCCCCTTCCAGTACAGGCAGCCAGTATAGAACCAGTATAACTTAGCTTGAAATAGCCCCACCAAGTACAAACATCCATTATTACTTGGATAATTTGTGTATGATAGTTGGATGTCAAGGTCAGTTTGGAGTCATACTGAGTTAAGTACTCTGCAAACTTAAAAAGGACAAGCCCTCCTCTGACAGCTTATGCATCTGCCTGTGTTCTACAGCTGGTTTACAAGGACTGGTGCCCAGCTGAAGTCAAAGACATAAAGGCCAGTGAGAAGACCAGTGATTTGCAGTGGCTTCACAAGGTCCTGACAGAAGTTCCTTCCCCCGTTACGCCAGCTTGAGGGGCTGTGCTACAAACCAGGTCACAGAAACTGAGCTGGAAGACCCACCAAAAAGGAGGGGAGGATATTTCTGGCTGGATCAGTTAAGTCTCTTACCCTGCAGCCCCACGGGAAGCTGTGTCACACGGACAAGGAGGCAGTATGCTTCAGAGTAGGGCTGGGTGTGAGCAGCTGGGATCTGAAATGCTTTAGCATGAAGCATTCGATGTCCAGCTCCCCATACCATGAACTTCACCCCCACTGTCTAACTAGCCGCTAACTAGTGCAAAGATTTTTGCATCCAGTTATTTTCCTTGAATTCCAAACCCTCTGTGTAGTTAACAACATAGCAGAGATAAGAGGTCTGGAGAAGTGTCATAGTCTGACTCATCTTAGTTTGTCACACAACAGACTTGCTGCAATCAGTGGCCTGGAGAATTTACCTCTCAAAATACTCAATCTGGTAAGAAAGTATTTCTTATTGTTTTCCTTTCAGCCTTTTATCGATATATTAATGCCTTAATAAATGTGAAAGGAATTACATACCGAATTTTCAAAGATGTGCAATATGGGACACACTTTGGGGTTAGTACAGAATTATAGGATGATATGGGCTAAGATGCAGCACTGAGGATCATCTGATATCTAGGATGTATCTGTTGACATACAACTTTTCTAGGGTGTATTTCTAGATTTTAAGTGGCAGTTATTTCATCTGACTTCAGATTTTTTTTTAGTGTAGACCACAGCATTTGAGCTCATTCTCTGCCACCTCAAAAGTCAGCGGAGAGAAATGGACCCTTAGGGTACTCCACTATTCTGATCCAACTGCTGACACCAACAGTAACACAAGATGCATCAGGCCTTGGAATTGGCCATTTCTCTCTTGGTTATGAAGATTGCTGAGGATAACTAGCCCAGTATAGACCCCTATTTGTCAATGCCTACGCTTGTTTGTGTGCATCTTGCTCTTTTACGGGCCTTGGGAGGGCATTTATCAGTGTTCCTCAGTTCCATGTTAGTAAAACATCCTTAAGAATACCAGCCCTTTCTTCTACATCATTTCAAGTTACTTAATAGGAAGGGCTATCAGTATAGAGGTTGCAGAGTAGCACAAGGAAGAACTGTTTTCAATGCAATTGAGTTGCCATAAAAATACAAGTTTACATCTCAATAGGTTTTACTTTATAACAATAATTTAAAGATATTTAAGTGGAGTTTGAAGCGAGTATGAAAAAGCTATACATAGAAATATGTTCATATTTGCGACATTAGTGTTAAGCACCTGCATAAATATTTTAGGTAAAGTGAATGAATCCCTTATTCGTGAATAGAAATGTTCTTTTTCAGTCCTTTTAAAATTTTAAAGATTTTTTTTCCTCTTTGCTGTAGTAATTGATGTAGAAGGGCATAAGTAAGGTCTGTGCCCATCAATGCCTGATTGTCCCTTGTAGTTCTTACCGCTTCGATGTTCTGTAAAGGTATTCACATTTAAAAGTGGGCGGTAGTATGTTTTAAATAATATATTCCAAAAGTGTTCAGCGGCATATTTTTAATACTTTTATATTTCAGCTACCTAATGACTTTGGTGGGAATAAAACTGATTTTTTTTTTTCTTCTTTCTGGTGGATAAGATTAACTCAGATTGGCAAAATCTAGTCTGAAAGTTCTGAAATGAACTCTAAGAGTATGAAAATCTAAGCTGCCAGGAAGATCTTTTTCTCTAAATACTTTCTTCATTAGAACTAAAGGAATCCACTTAACCATTGTGCTCCTTGGTTTCCTCATCTGTTAAAAGGCCTAATAATAATTCTGTTAGTAATGGTTATCTGCTTTGTAAAACGCTTTGGAGATTGTGTTAACAGCTAAGGCTTATTAATATGAACATGTTCTTCAGTTTGGGTTCTTACATGCTGATATGATTATTTACCCAACTGCTTGTCTTTTTTAATTAGCAAAGTAGATAGTCATGTGGAAATTATGTAAATAGACAGATTTTAGCATAGCGTTTTCCTTTACTAATTAGAATAAGATGCAGTTCCTCCTTTTCATGGGAGCAGCCATCCCCCTCTCCTCCCATTGATTCAGCTTTCCTTTCTATTTTCCCTTGAGCTTTTTAGGTTGAAAGAGTAGTAAAGGTCTGAAGTTTGGAAGAAAGACTTCAGAAACTGTAAATACTGCCTAGCTATACCAAAAAGCCTCGATCTGCTTGTGTTTGCAAAAAATAACAAGTGCAGCTTTAATGAACTGGACTCTTAGGAATTTTATGCTTAGCAAAACAGGATCTCCGCACAAATCCCTTTTGTTCACAAAATTTTATGTGTACCTCTTGCATAGCATTTTGCAACTAGAGCTCTGAGCTGTATCTTATTAAAGAGGTCTAACGAAGTACAGGAAGAGAAGAGAGAGCCTCCATGCTATTAATAACCTAATTAAACATTTAAAAGTCAGGAAAAATGTCAAGGACAGACAACTGGATTAACATCAGAGTCAGCTGGCTTATTTATTTCAATAGTTCCTAAATATTTATTAATAGAATATGAGGCTTCTAAGCTTTCAGCACAAGGTGATGCTGATGGAAAAATATATAACTTGCAAGGTTATTCGGAGAGAATCATGTTGAGAGGCCATCTGGGTACATGTGGCCAATGGGACAAAGACGAGTACAGAACCTAGCATGCTATAACTATTTGGAGATCATAGCAGGAATGAGTAAATGATTTGTGAGGCCCTGAGAAATGAAGCCATCTGGTGTCCAAGTGATTAATGTAGGCCTTCTATCTTGTACCTTGTTTGGAAGGAATGTAAAACAATAATAGTCAGTTATGAATTCTCAAAGGCTTGGTCATTTCTCTTGTTAGAGTCTAGATTAACTTGCAGTAAGAGATGGTGGGTTTTTTGAACGTTTCTGTGCGTGCCATCACCGAAAGTAAATAGTCTGCCTTCATTTATTATGTATTAATGAATTTGTGTATCCTAGAGGTATTTTAGAGTGCCTGCAGTCCAAAGAAGACAGTACTGTATTGTTCTACCTTAATATTTTCATTATTTATTCTGTAATCATAAGTGTAAATATAACCATCATTACAGAGGGAAATTGTATGCATGTATGTATATGTATTCTATATTTTTATGTGCATATCTATTTCCTAAATTTTGAGACTGATATTGGCAAGAGTATCCTTTAGCCAGTGTCGTCTTTAAAAGTACGCTCAAGCTCTTTTTACTGCTGTTGTCTCTTGCTGTTTGTTATTCAAGGTAAGTTGAAGGTAAGTTAGTCAGAAGATTCCTTTTTCCTTGAGCAGAATGGAAAGCTGTAGTATGTCATGTCAAGATGAAAATGGGGCTAATGCATAAAAGACCTGTTTTTAATGGGATTCTCAATAATAAACTCATTTTTTCCTCAGAAACGTTGTTTCCGATCTGTAGAACTTTATCACAATTCATCTGCTTTCCTTTATTCCTAGAGCTCTAACCTGCTCAAGAAGATAACCGGGTTGGAGACCTTGAGAACTCTGCAGAAGCTGGACCTTTCTAACAATAAAATAACTAGTCTAGAAGGCTTGGAGGAACATGACCTGCTAGAGGTGATCAATCTAGAGAATAACCAGGTAACAATCTTACTACTGATCTCAACTTTTTCTGAGAATGCATCCCTTTTTCCTTTTTTTTCCCTAAAATCTTATCCCTTGAAGACTTAAACAAAGAATCTTATGCTGCAAGCCATGAATATTAGGAAAGATGACATCTTTTCCTTTGGTGCTTCACTCCAGTACTGTTTCAGTGTTGATTAATAGTGTATTCCTCAGGCCTTATTTAATATCTCTAGATGGGATTATCTTTATGTAAGTAGCACTTCGGTAATATTTAGTGCTCACGTATGTAAAGAACTAACAGTACTCCCTTGAGTGGATATGATAGGGATGAGTATGTGGCTTTTTCAGCTTGATTATTCTTGAGGATCTTTATTTACATCACAGCTTTTCCACTGCCAGGCCTCAGGAGGGTATGCTAATATCTCTCAGCCCAATTTTATGACCACAGATTCTTCGGAGCTCTCAGCTGGAAAGTTTCTGTAAGGCAGAACGGTGTGTACTCTATTATAAAGTGGCTTTTGTTATGCAGCAGAGTTTTCACTGGAATTACAATGACACAATCCAACTCATTTGTGTTTGAGTTTTGAAACCCGAGCCATATATGCCTAATCCTTTTGATATTGAGCTTCCAAAGTCTCTCACTGAAAAGACTGTCAATTCATGAATCATTTTGACATCAAAGAAAGATCTGCATGAGAAAAAAAATCGAAGAAAATAAGAAATAACAATATAAACCAGGAATTGAACATTTTCTGTCATTTTTCCCCATTTACAAGATATGTTTACAGGAGTTAATACAATACGCTCTGAGTTCTTTTTATCGCAGTGCGTTCAGGTTGACATTTAAAGGTACATCGATGTTTAAAATTGCACAAGACAGGAAACTAACTAATGGTGTGGCTGTTATTAGCATTAATAACACCACTTCCATCACCTCTTATAGTTTCCACTGTTCTTTACGGCACGCAATAGCTATTAATTTTGCCTCATCAAAATTTACCTCTGTTAATGATGTTATTGAAACCATTTAATGAGTCACATTTTTTGAACATTTCTTTCTGCAGAATAATTTAAAGAGAATATTGGCACAATTGCTTAAGCCTCATTTTTCATCTGTCTGAAATAGCTGCATTAAGCCTGTCACTGCAACTCATTGTTCCCGTGTAAAGTTAGGTTGCTCTGCCCACATCAGCGGTGGGAGTAAGATGCCAGCTACTTGGTGTCTCTGGAGAGCTGGGTGGATGTGGTATTCTGTGGGTCAGAAGGGCCTGTGAGCAGACACAGGACAGAACACTCAAATTTTTCTTCTCTCCTGCATGCACAAGGTAGAATTGCACCTCAGCCTGGAGCCATCCCATGTGCTGTCTCTGCTGGACCAACGTGCTGTTTATTTTTCCTTTTTAGCTGCTAATAAGGGGCAAGATGCCTATTATCTAGACATCGGCATGTATGTTGTGACCCACCAAAAAATATCCAAAACATAAGAGTTCTAGGACTAAAATTACGATGCTAAAGCAAGCACAATCCCAGTGATGAATTAAAATGTCTGAATTCAAAAAGTGTATGTTTTTTGACCCCTGCATAAAGAGAGAAGCTAAATGCTATTTCAGGTCCTGATGTAAAAGGTTTATTGAACTCAGGTGGAGCTTTTTTGTGTAGGGAAGTAATTTTCAGAGTTATAATCTGAATTGGTTCAGCTCACCACCATCCAGAATGATCTCAAGTGCTTGATTTTTTCAAAAATGGGCACAACGGGTTTATCTGCAGAATGTATCTCTCGTATCTATTTGGTCATTTTCAAATACGGACTGTTGGTGTTCAGTGACTTTACTAGGAAATCACCCAAATGACACTTAACTGAGTCAAAATTGTTCAGCAACAGGCTTGTAGTCTCAAAATTAATATAGTCTAGGCTATTGTGAAGGTTTATGTTTTTAGACACCTTAAATAAGTCAACTAGAAGTTAGGGATGGTTCGGTCTTTCAGCAGGGGAAGGAAATCAGGCACCTTTACGAGGCAATTCATCCCAACCTAGCATGGATCAGATGGTCTCTGGTACTGGCTCTCTCCACTGATTATAAAGTCGTGTTAAGTGACTGATCTGGGCTACCTAACAGGTGATTAAAACAAGGCAACATGACCCATTTTGATCCATTTTGTTTCAGTTGTTAACCTTACAACTATTCACTCAGGGTCAGTATGAATGCCTCTAGTCTGCCTTTGCTTCGGGCACTCAAACTTCGATTAATCGCACGTAACTTCTAATAATTCACTGAAGTGGCTGAGTGCAGATCTTTGTGGACGAGTCCTTAAGTGGGATGCATTACTTTCTGGATGTAAATAGAGGCAAGGACAACTCTGCTGATGCTTTTCAGTTAAGTGCTGAAAGTTAGGTAGGATGAACTGAAGCTCCAGTGAAAAGAAACTCTTCTTAGAAGGAAATTTTTGTGCTAGTCATGAAGCGCAAATATAACCGCCGAATTACCTCACTTAAGCACATCAGCCACATAAAAGCTAAATGTGTTATGGCTTGACATTTGAAAGAACTGGAAAAACACAGGTGGTTCGAAATTACTGTCTGTTATATTGCTTCTGCAGCTAACATCCAAGTTGTCTGCCTTTTGTGACTCAAAGTGCCTTATTGAAGGCAGTTAACATGTATACCCATTTTGTGAGTATAATGATTTTTTTTTATTTCCAGATTTTAAGAACAAGAATCAAAAAACTTTTTTTTTTTCCTCCCCGTAGTTATTGTGGATTCTGTTGCTGCTAATTTATGCTCTGTTTCTGTCACTAATTAGATTGCTGAGCTGGGTGAACTTGAATATATTCAAGATCTGCCACTCCTCAGAGTTTTAAATCTTCTAAAAAATCCTGTACAGGTAAGAAAGGAGTAAAGACAAAATAAAAAATATGAATCTAGAGCTGGTCTTTTGGATCCTACCATAATCCATTTAGCTTCCTTTTCTGTCTCTGAGAGCGACCAGGTCATCTCAGGGAATGAGTAGATGAAACAAGGCAATAATGAATGATGGTTCCCCTGGCATGGTTACCCACCTTTCCCTGGGAACTTGCTGAACAAATGCTGTGTATGTATCATGTTTAATATCCATATAGTAAATCCATGAATTTGATTCATTCTGCTTATGAATCCATTTATACTTTTGTATTCATAGCATGTGAGGGTTTTTGTTTGGTAAAAGAACCCTCTTCCATTTGCTTTGAATGTACGGACTTGTTTGTGGGAAAAGCTCAGAGGAACTTAACAGTAACCCTTTTAAAATAATGTGTCTCTGGAATCTGTATTTCTGCTAAATCTGCTTTTCTTCTTCAGGATTTACTCTGTTTTCTTTTATGGCTCCCATGTTACTCTTCAACCAATGAATTAAACATCCACTTTATCAACGACAGTGACATTTACACAGCATCAGAGATACCGACTGTATTGATAATTTGTCCTGAATAATCAAAAATGATTCTGTCCTGACTTTTGTGATTTCTAAATTGTCTGAACTTGTGGTGGGTTGACCTCGGCTGGCCGCCAGGTGCCCACCAAGCTGCTCTTTCACTCCCTCTCCTCAGCTAGATGGAAAGAAAATAAGATGAAAAAGCTCATGGGTCAATGTAACGACAGGGAGATCACTCACCAGTTATGATCATGGACAAAACAAATTTCACTTGGGGAAGATTAATTTATTGCCATTAAAAAAAAAAAAAAGAGTAGGATAGTAAGAAATACAAATGAAAACATCTCCTCTCTGCCTTCTTCCCCATCTTGACTTCACTCCTGCTTCTTCATTCTCTTCCTCCCACGAGATGCAGGTCCTTCAGGGCACGTAACCTGCTGCAGTGTGGTGTTCCCCATGGGCTTCAGTGTGGGTATCTGCTCCGTGTGGTCCTCCATGGGCTGCAGGGAACCTCTCCTCCAGCACCTGGAGAACCTCTTCCCTCTCCTTCTTCACTGACCTTGGTGTCTGCAGGGTTTTCTCTCACATTTTTTTCACTTCTTATGGCTACTGCACAGCGTTTCTTATACTTTCTTACATGTTAGCATACAGGCTTCTCCAGGGTGGGTTCAGTGTTGGCAAGCTCCATTTTGGAGCCAGCTGGAACACTGTCTGACATGGGGATAGCCCCTGGTCTCTTCTCCCAGAGACCTGCAGCCCCCTTGCTACCAAAACCTCTCCATAAACCCAATATATTTCACCCTTTGCCTCTGTGAAATGCATATTTAGGAATTATAATTAAAACATACATATTCATCATACAATCTTCACAAACCTCACTTGAAGATATTTTCCTGCGTCAGAAGAAAAATGTTAAGGGTTTAACTTCTCCTTCCTGTAACTGGCAGTTTTATATTGACTTTCTTAAGAATGATCTGTTGTGGTGCAGTGAAATTAGCAGGAAAAAAATGCCTGAAACAGGCTGTCCTGGGCCTTCTCCACAGTGTGAAACCCTTTTTCTGTTTAGATGACCTTCTCCTAAGCAGGTTCTGATCCTATTCCTTTAAATTACTATTTTAATGATGTACACAAACAACAATCATCCTCATACTGCCATTTGAATTTCAGTTATCGGTATCAGCTTTTTATTTGATTTTTAATTACTCTTTTTTATTGCCTGAGACTTAAAAGCACATATAACAATGAATTTATAATGCAAATTCCCTTTTAAATTCCTATAGTTCTTCTAAGGTCAGAAGGTTTAGATATAGTTTATTACATAATCCAGTATAGATAATGTTTTTTGTTCTCCAAAAGTCTTTTTTGGTGTTCTAGTGTGTATGGCAGTGTGTGTTGTTTTCTTTGTTTTGTTTTTTAATTCCCATTTTGACCTTTTGAACAGTGTAATTGCAGAATTTTGAACATCTATTAGCTTTTGTGGCAGAAGCTATGCTTATGCAGGGGGGGTCAGTTTGTACAGTGTATTGACATCCTTCAGGGTAAAAAGCTTTTTATATTGCAATATATTAAGGCCAATTTCACTTTAGCCAATAGAAATTAAATATTAGACTGATGAAGTTATGCACTTTATGTCAAAGTGGAAACTTTTTCCTTCAGGAGCAAACAGATTACTGGCTCTTCGTGCTATTCATGTTGCCACAGTTAACAGAACTGGATCTCAAGAAGATTTCAGTGGAAGACAAGGTACGTAAGGGTATCATTCTGGAATTTTTCCAAATAAAGAATGCAAATCCAAAAATACATGCATGCAAATCAGGTTTGTTCACATTTGGGTGTCACGCATCTCCCTTGTTTCAGGCTACAATATAGACTACCAATTCAGAGACTTTTGCTTCTAAATCTAGATGTGTGTTTACAGAATTTCTGGAGCATTTGTAGTACATAAAAACACAAAACTTACTAAAAGCTTTGTTTCATGAAGAAATATTTACTTAGCAGCCATTGTTTAGCAGCTAGTGAATCTAAACAGACCCCTATGCTCATGAAATACTATGTGTCAACCACTTTGCTGCCTCTAAAATGCTGTTATTCTTTTACAGTGTTGTGTACTGAAAAGTGAACTCTGAAAGCTACAGTGATGCTTGTTTCCAATTCTGCTCCATACAGCTTTCTCCGTAAAATCTTTTTCCCCCCAAATAACTCCTCAGACTGCTTACAGTAACTTTCTTTTGTAATAGAAACCATTTCCTCTTGTGCTGTTTTTAGTATAATTTGGTTGCCCTGTAGCATTTGGGAGCCGTGCTAGAACTGTTGGGATTAAAGGTGGTAAGCTGGGGCTGGATATGAAGGAAGTATTCTCAAAAAGCTGTCCTTCAAGGAAATTCATCACTCTTAACTTTAGTTGCATAAGTATCAGGGTTCTCGTTTAATGCCAGGCTCTCGCTATCATGAGCACAGAGAATGGATGATAGCAGAGTGTAATTTACCCCGCCTACCCGAGATGTTGATCTTACTCTTATGTGTCAATCTGCATTCCTTCCAACAACATTTTGAATCCATTAAATGAATCTTTCTTTCTTTATGGACTGTAAAAGTAAGCTTAGGTGGCTGATCTAGACGAGCATTAACTTTTGGATGATTAAAGTTATTTCAGAAAATCCTCTCCTCGGGATATTCTAGGAGTGGATAACATTAATAGTAACAATTAAAAAAATACAGTCCAATAGAGGTCAGTACCCTCAAAAGAGTTTTAAGAGAATGAATGGGTGGAATCCTTGGAGTTTGAATGCTTTTCCTCCCAGGAAAGACAGAAATGCATTGTCAGGAGAAAAATGCAGTTTGCTTACACTATTAATGCCCATTCTGTTCCTCTTCTAACAAATAAATGAATGGCTTCAGTCCCTAAGGATTTTATTTGGCATCTTCCACTAGCATGAAAGGATGCAAATTAATGGATAATTAAAACCTAAGCAGAACTACTTTATATCTTGTGTAGCATCCTGTTTTCTTTCCAGCAAAAGGTTGAATGTATTAATGATGGTGAGCTACTTCTGGCTGCCTTCCATCCATCTATCAAATCGTGTTTAAATCTCCTGAAAAGATTTATGTGGCGGAGTGCTTATAGACAAGCCAAATATGAAGACTGACCCTCATAAACACGAGGCCATCGTTATTCATAGTGATCTGAGAACCATATTACAGCTGGGAACAGTTACATCACTACGTTTTTTTTTTTTTTTGCTCCTAAACTCTGGAAACAGGTTGATGCTGTGAATAAATACGATCCTCCTCCAGAAGTTGTCGCTGCTAACGATCATATGACTCAGATTATGTATAGCATGCTGCAGCCCCAGCGAATCTTTGACAGGTAAGCTTACCTCCACTTCACGTCCGCTCCTGAGGGTGGCACTCCAGTAAAGCAGAATATGTTGTCATATTTAGAGGGACATTTTTCTGTCCCTCTCCCACCTTTAAATTAATCTAATGAAGAGATGTTCCACAGTATTTTGTTCGCGGTCTGGAAATTAGGCGAATCTTGTTTGGTTGAAATTGATTATGAAATGAAGTTAGTCATTCACCTCTGAAGTCTGAGACAGATTGTCCACAACTCTATTTCTTTTAAACAATCTGTTGAAACAGATGGTCATTTGCACCATAAATGAAAGATGGAAATTTTCTATCAATGCCCAAAGGCATGCTGAAAGTCTCTTGAGAGAGAAGAGAGCTATAAAACATTTCTTCCTATCCTGCTTACTCCGCTTCACACTACTGGCATCCCATTGTGAGCAAAACGGCTTTATTTTGTGGCTTTGGGGCATGTTTTCTATTCATACAGTGAAATTTTCCAGTTTGTACTAAAGGAAGTCCAGCGACTTCTTGCCTGTGGGAGGAGATGATGCTGACTGCCATTTAAAGCACAGAAGGGAGAGACAAATCCAATGTTCCCTTTCTGACATTGCTGTTGTCATGCCAGGTGACTTCTCTGTCTCATTTCTCATCTAGAAAATGGAAGTCACTATACTTTGCTGCTCTGCAGATGAGTTGTGATGTTTGCTTGGTAAAAGTTTGGAAGGTGCTTTGACACACCATGATGGAAGATACTGCGGTGTATTTGTGGTTTGTAATCGTATCAACTACAATGGATGTTGAGATCAGCTTTTGTGCCCAACAGCCTGTCTTAGCACCATTTAGAATGCTTTGGGTTGGAAGGGAACTCAAAGCCCATCTAATTCCAGCCCCAGCCATGGCAGGGACACCTCCCACCAGCCCAGGCTGCCCCCAGCCCCATCCAGCCTGGCCTTGGGCACCCCCAGGGATGGGGCAGCCACAGCTCCTCTGGGCAGCCTGCAACAGGGCCTCGCCACCCTCAGAGTAAAGAATTTCTTCCTTATATCTAATCTAAATCTACCTTTCTTCAGTTTAAAGCCATTCCCCCTTGTTCTATCCCTACACCCCAACAAAGAGTCCCTCCCCAGCTCTCCTGCAGCCCCTTTAGGCCCTGTCAGGCCACTGTGAGGTCTCCTCGGAGCCTTCTCTTCTCCAGGCTGAGCACCCCCAGCTCCCTCAGCCTGGCTCCACAGCAGAGGGGCTCCAGCCCCTTCAGCATCCTCATGGCCTCCTCTGTTCCAGTTCCCTCAGCCGCTCCTCACAGGACTTGTGCTCCAGGCCCTTCACCAGCTTCGTAGCACTCCTCTGGACATGTTCCAGGGCCTCGATGTCTTTCTTGTACTGAGGGGCCAAAACTGAACACATGAGATTCATGATTGAGATTCATGATTAAGATTCATGATTTAGCAACTCAATTTATATTTTTAGAATATCTGTATTGTGTGTCTTGTGTGTGGTTTTTTTTTTTATGGGCTTGAGGATGAAAGATAGATACCATCCCTGTGGCGATGATAGCTCTGAGAAGGCTTTTCAGCCTATAAAAAATGCCAAGCGGTTATTGACTGTCTTGCAGGATTGGAGATTTCTTTTTTTTCAGAAAATAAAACACAATAGTTTTACCTGAAGGTGTGGATTTCTTCCAGTGCAGATATAGCCCCTATTTAAATATTTGTTTATTGGATTGTGTTAGTGCATCTTCATTGCTGGAAAGAAACAATTCTGTCTCCTGTCAGTGGTACTGTATATACAAACAGATAAACACGCAGGCCAGTATTTATGGTACTGACCAAAATTGTTAATGATGCCTTGAATGTTTGCCCATGCTCAGCTGGAAAACACACAACACAGTCATTAATGAAATCCTCCTAATGATGATGAGTTAGTCTTCTACACTATAAAATGCCTATTGGAACCAGATTGGTATAGTTCATTTGCATCTATCTCTTCAGATGAGATAACTAATTCTGTTTAGTAATATTTCCATTAAAAGTAAAGACTGAAATCAAAGGAAAAAGTGATATTGTTGCATATTCCAGTCAGAAAACATTAAATTTCTAACACCCTTGCCTCTCTCTGTGTGCCTTGTGATTCTTTAATTGCATGGCAGCACATCACTGCACAATATTATGTATAGTTTACCCCGACTATAAATGCATGTGACATTTAAAATTGTAATTGAAATATGCTCTAACAGAACCCCAGGTATCAGGCTTGAAACAAGAACCGATTTGGGGAAATCCTGTAACCAGTGCGATGAGGGGGGCTGACTAGACGATGACAGTAGTCCCTTCTGGCCTTGAAACCTATTAATCTTGCACAGCAGTGTATTGTTCTACTCACCAAAGTAAAAAAGAGTTGAAAGATGAACATTAAATGAGCCAAGGACTCTTTACCACAATCTGCTTACAAGTTATAGGAAAAACAAAACTTTTAGGTTATCTTTTGACAATCAGTAAGTGGTGGTGTAATGAGAGATTGTGTGATGTAAATGTTCTCCGTGGCATAATAAACCCAAGGAAACTGAGGATGTGTTCCTCTGTTTCAGCAGTGGGAATTTATTTAAAAGGGAATTAGAATCCCAAGTATATTGTGCTAATAAGCTTGTTGTGCTAATGCTTTTTGTTTTGTAAATGTCACCAATGAGCACAGTAAGAAAAATCGCTTTAGTCTCCCAGGGGTTCTGCCGCTGTCTTGCTTTCAAGTAGTCTAGAGGAAGGAACTCTGGACCACAATCTGGATTCATTTTACAGTTTAGTAACAGCACATGTGTACAGCCTTGAGCCGGTCACTTTATTAGGTGCGTCTGCTATTTCTTCTGAGAGGATAGCACTTACCTACTCCATTGGAGAATTAGGAGCCTGAATTGCATTATTACCGTAGTGCTTCTGAAACATCAAGCCCTATTATGTACATATAATCAGGTAGAAAATAGAGTTGTTTTGCTGCACCTAAAATAGGAGGAAAGCCATTACTGTGATTTTTTTTCCCCCATGCTTGTATTGGATGATTATCATTGCTTCTTATGGAGCTAGGCACTTGTAAGAGAAAAGTTAAAAGAAAGAAAATCTGTTTTCAGGAATTTGCCTTCACCTGTTTTAAATAACACTCAACGTACTCTTAGTGCGCAGAGATGTTTTTCTTCCACTTTAAAATTTAAATCGAGTTAAAGCTACTCATTAGTTAAAATTAAGTGGTTTTGAAATGATTCAAACTATTTCTGACACGTCATCAAGTGGCACGATCTTAACAGTCTAGCTGAGGTTTAAAAATGAGAGTCCGAAGTTGCATTCCAATTTTAGATGCCTCAATTGGTGGACTTTCAGAAGTGCAAAAATGCCATTTATTCCAGTCTTTACAGCTGGAAGCGGAAACTCGGTGATCTAACCATCTGCTCAGCATGGAGAAAATGGAGCCTAAGTGAAGGCTTTGTATTCTTGCAACACTTTGCTTGCTTTCATTGCAGTGTTATTTGTGTTCGGAGGAGTTTTAAGGGTCTTAGTGTCTCTCATTATACTGAATTGAAGAGCTCTTTACAAATTGCCACCTTCGTCTGGCAAGGCCGTGGAAGTCAGCAAGATTATATGTAGGAGTGCATAAAGGTTTGTGGGATTGAGTCCAGGTTCATGCCAGGCTTATTATCCTGATCATTAAAATATTACCATCCCTGCAATAGAATTGGAAAACTCTTAAACAAAACCCAGCAATACTGTAACTGCAGAGGGAGCTTTAGAAAAGACTATAAATCAGAGAAGATTATAGTACACATAACATTATTCCTCTGGCAAAAGAGACCCAGGGGTCTTTAATGTGGTATTTTGTGCTATTTTTGTGTTTGGAACATATCAAACTGAGCACACACTTTTCACAATTTTTTGTCTATGCTGCGAACAACGTGAACAGTGTGATAGACAGATGAGATTAGTAGAAATGATGATGAAGCCTCCACAGAGGCTTTATACAGAGTTGCTGAAGACTTTATTTGTTCATAATATAACGGCTCCTTGTTTTCCTTTCTTGTAGCACTCTACCTAGCCTTGATGCTCCCTACCCCATGCTGGTATTAGTTGGACCTCTAGCCTGTGGTAAGCGAGAGCTTACTCACAGGATCTGCAGACAGTTCAATAATTTCTTCAGATTTGGGTAAGTTTACTCCTTAAGGTTAAAAGAACACAAAGTGATCAAGGCTGAAATTGCTCCTGTTTTTTTTTCTTTTAAGAAGTTAAAAGTTAAAGACAACCCATAAATGTTTGTTGCTCTGCTTTTAATCCTTTCCCAGCGCTTGATTGCCTGAAGCCATCAAATACTTTCTTAAAAAGAAAAGCCGTTTAAATTATCTTGTTCTTTTCAAAGGTGAACCGCAAAGAAGCAAACAAAAAGCGTCATTTAGAGCTCCTTTTATTGATCTGTTCCCTCTCTGCTCACATATGCCCCTCAACCTAAACATCTGTTTAGATATGTATAGATTTCTCTTAATTTTTGGAATGTACATGCGTGTAAACACATTAGCATGCATGTGCACGCTGCATCCTGAAGCTAGGTGAGGAAGCAAGAGCAATTGCTGGACCGGTTTATTATCCTGCAAGTAGTGTTACCAAAGTAAATAGCACCTTTCAGACTTCACCACCTGCTGGGAGGACTAATTTTCCCTCTTGGAAAGGCCTGAATTAGGATCCTTGCAGCCTTGGGCTTCCTGGGTATTTAGTGGAGAGAAACTAGCTCTTTCAAGGGAAGATTCAGCCTTTGTGAAACACTTACCTGAGCTGTATGTCTATTTTCAGTACACACTAGACAGGAATTCTGGCTAAGTTAGATCACTGCAATTTGCCACCTAAAATTAGGTGGTGAAAGCTGTTCCTCGTGTCCATCCATCCCATTCTTTACAATACATAATTTTTGTCAGTCCTGCCTATGATGCATGTGTCCGATCTGAAATCCTGTATTCTAAGTATTTTGTCTCCCCTCTATTTTCTCATTTTTTGTTGTTATTTTTTACAATTACACAATTTTAACCATTTTTAATCATACTTTGACCATGATTTCAAATGTGTAACAGCATTTACCACATCTTGGACCGCTCTTTGTCCACTCCTATGTACTGAGTAAGTCAGCTGCAAGAAAAGCACCGTGGGCTTGTGTATTTACAAGAATAATTCCTCAGAGTCCCTAGCATCAGGACCACGACCTGCATGTTGATGGGCTGTCTAGTAGTAGCCTTCTTCTCTAACGTAATACTCCACAGTGAAGAAGCCCACATGTCTGCAGTGCACTCAGGTTATAGCCACGTGCTGAATCAAGTCATTACACTGGCAAAACAAAAGGACGTTTTAAGAAAAGATCTGAGAAGTTACGGGACTGGAAAAAATATCTTTTTGCCTTTCTTTAAAGATACTGCTATGTTTTGAATCACTAGACGAGAAATTACAAACTAACTGAATGCCAATTGAAATTTTCCTAGCTCTGTGTGTTTTTTTAGGAGCATTGTTTTTATGCTGTGTATTTTATTTCCTAAAAGTTTTATGCATGAGGGGAAAAAAAGGGGATAGAGACAGAATCTTAACAGAGCAGAAAATTGCAACCATAAAGCAAAGTTGTATTTTAATTATTCAGTGGAGATTTAAGCAATTTTATGGCTTACTCTTTTAAATTTCAAACATTCCACTCATTAAAAATGTATTTCATGCAACATACCCTGGCAGTTTGAATGTAAACATGGCCTTGCAATTGAAAAGGGTTGTAACGTTTAAAAGTGTTTCAAAAAATAAAGTGAAATTGGACCCTCAAACCATCTGGGTAGTACTCAAGATTGACCTTTAAAGGTGGATGCATTCATAATATCTTTAAAAAAAAAATAATCAAGCCTCTGAAGTGAAATTTTACAGAGTCCATGAGTAGCACACTGTCCTCATTTGCCATATCTTCATGATAAAAAAAATGTGTCACCTTCTAATGCTGGGATAATTAAGATCTGTCAAGCTCAATGTTATAAACTAAAATTCTTAGCAGTTTATAACTCCACTATCTTAAATAAATGAACCAAAATCAATTTGTTCACTGTTAGATCTCAATATAAAGGGGAAAAAAAAAAGAATAAGTTGTTTTGTTTTCTGTTGGTTTTATATACTTCTCCATTTTCTTAGGAAAATTCTCAGAAAGCAAGAAAAACAGAGAAAGAAATTGTGTTTCTAGAAGTCCCCATGCCTTGGGGAATAGGAAAAAGCATTAAATAATTGTATTTTCAGTGTAGCGTTATCATCAAGCAAAAAATGTGGCAACGTGGGTAAGCCTAGTAGGTGGTATACTAGCACGTGGGATATATATATTTTTTCCATGTTTTCCAGGATAGTCCAACAAAAGTCAAGGCGATGAAATGTTCTCAGTGTGAATCAATGCTAGAGTTCCCCATCACACTTCTGTTCCTGGCATCCTACAATGTAAAATTAAAAACAAAGCCAAACCAGGAACAATTAGCCAAATTTATTTCCTAAGAACATGGGCTACTCAATGGTTTAATCCAAAGTTGCTACGTGCACTCTCTTAGCCATTTTTTGTTGCTGTTTTGGTTCTGTTCTGTTTTGTTTTAGTGTTTCATGCTGGTAGTAAGTTCACATAGCTGAGGTTTATCCTATTATCCTTATGTGGTGGCAGGCAATTACTTTTCCTGCCTTGTGTCCCACTTATCTCCCTTGTTTGGGAATTGTTTCTCCCCTTAATAATGTGGCACTATTTAACGATTGGTCTTTATATCTCTTTCTTAACCTTAGAGGTCAGCCTAACTCCTAGTCCCCCTTTCCATATTTAGGGTTCTACTTTATATCATTCACAAGCTGACATCACTGGAGAAAAATGGTTTTGGCATTTCTCTATTACAGGGCACTGTGACAGCTTCAGCTCAGGCTATCCCGGGTTGGAGGGGATTTATAGCCAAAATGTAATGTTACATTTAAACTTTTTGTGTGTATTTATGGGTTAATCTTTCAAATATGCAGCATTAGTGGTATGATTTGCGCCTCTTTATATTTCTCATATTTCTTCTCTTCTTAAAAATAAAATGATTTATAGTGTTCTCCCTTTTCCCCCCTCCTATTCCATAGCTGCTTCTGTGATGGAAAACAGGTTATTTCTTTATTATACTGTTTATCTTCCAGTCCCTGTCATACCACCAGGGCAGCTTACTTTGGTGAAGAAAACAGACTTGATTACCATTTTGTTTCTCAAGAAGCATTTGACAAAATGTTGAACACAGTGAGTACCTGACCAGTGTATTCTGCTAGGCCTGTTTCCCTACAGTCAGTGTGAACTCAACTTTTCCATCCAAGTCTGATGTTATTTTTTTATATTTTGTGAAGTTTGTGTCTTTGTTTGCATGCCCTTTCACTCACATTTATGTGGCTTAAGTGCATACACAGCGACCAGAAATTTATTGAACATTTATATTGTTTTTTTCTTGTGTATACATTTATAGAAACCATTAAGTTGGCATAATGGTCAGCAGGAATTTTTAGACAGTGTTATAATGTAGAAAGAAGCTTATTTGTCTATGCAAGTATCTAGTGTGGGTACCAAAAGCAAAAACTCAGGAAATAACTGCCATCTTTTCTCTCAGTCTTCCAGAAACCCCGCAGGGAATGCAGTCTTTTAAAATTTAGCAAATTCCCCCTTCTGTCCCCCTAAAGGCATTGTGTTCCTTTCTGAAGGCGGTGTGCCTCCAGCTACTGTTTCTGATGCCTTTTGCTGCCTGCAATAAAATCTTTTGGCATGAAAAGCCACAACAGAGCTCATTATTTGTACATATACAAACAGGGGAGCCAACACAGTGTTAAGCAACTGATCTGGTTCTTAACGGTAAATCTCAGCGATCGAGGAGTTTAAAATAATATAATCTGCCTTCATTTCTCTAGACATACTACTGGGAACCCAATTTTCAGTTGTCAGTTATTAACTTTGAATTTTTTTTTGGCCAATTATGCATTCTCCTTGCAGGATTGTTTCTGTCCTCTGTTCTTTGGCATCTTCTATTTTACATGGCGTAGCCATATGGTTTGATGTAATGTCAAAAGAAGGATGCCCCTTTTGCTTTAGATCTCACTTTCTTTACAGTGTGAATGAATAACCAATGAAAGCTGTAACCTGTCAGCAGCTTGTTTTCAAGGCACTGGTGTTTTATTATCCATGAACAATGCACAAGCCCATACACTGCGGGCCCTTCCCTGCTCTTCTCTGCAAATTTTGTGCTCCCATTGGCCTCATTAGTATTGATGACTTAGGCAGGGAGAAACTTTGCTGGAAGAGAAAGAGAGGAAGTCCACAGCAATTACTCTCCTTTAAGAAAGTTGTTTTCATTACAATATTTCCTATTGTCATTGTGCTCGCTGTTTTGAATTTCAGGGGAAGTTTATAGCAACTTTTAAATATAGTGGCCATTACTATGGCCTCGGAAGAGACACTGTGGAATCAATTGCCAGAGAGGGCCTTGCAACATGTGTTCACTTAGAGATAGAGGTAAGGATTGCATATTGCTTATCCATTCTTAAATATATTGTTTTGTGAGAACTCTGCTGGGGAAAAAATCGTGCACTTTGACTAAGGTTTGTTTCAGCAGCCTAGACATGGCAACTTAGTGACAGGAGAGGTACCCGATGGCCTTCTGCCCAGCCTACCACTGCTGCTGATAGGTTTGGATGAGCCGTGTGGGCTGCATTAGTATCACTGGAGATACAGTTGTTTAGTCAGATAAACTGTATCTTTAACTCCTCTGCATGCATCAAGTAGCTCTCGATGGTCAGTACGTGAACAGTACCTAGCATTTCCTTTATAGATACCCACATTTAGTCAGACGTGTCCTACAGACGGCTTCTTAAAATTTCTTAGTCAGGTTTTTCAATTTCAGTAGCTTTATCTCCCCACCATGTGATATCTATTTCCATCACAGTGCCCTCAGCTCTTCATCTGTGTTCTGTCCACCTGTCCCCAGCTTATAGATGAACTGCTCTAGAGCTGCACACCTACGAAAACCCCCCCATAAAAGGATGTCATGCTTCTCCTTTCTGATGAAGCAGTGGAGGATGCATGCAAGCCAGAGGCAATATTTGGGGCAGAGCTGTTAAACGATGCAATCCCTGTGAGGGATTACTTTACCCTCTCTGAGATTTGTTGGGTGCATGTGCACAGATGGCCGAATCTCAGGAGCCTGTGGCTGCATTAGGAAACGATGTCATGACAAAGTATCAAAACCTGTCTGCTGGAATCCCCAAAGAGTAACTTCTTTAGCTAATTTTCTAATTAAGTACTTTTCATTATCTTAGATGAAGGCTTGCTAGCTAGGGATTGAGGTGACAAAAATGAAAGGCAGGCTTCATTTCCTTCCAAATTCTTCCTACAAAATAAGCTCCATCTATATGAGCTTTTAGAATGAGACACTCTAAAGAGTGCCCAAAATACGATACTGATTGTTGCTGGGTTTCACTGTGTTTGCAGGGCTCACCCCTACCTCTAGGGGTTTACTACAAGTTTGTGGATGCTACTGCACTCTTTGATAGATGGGGAAAATAGTAGAGATGTTAAAGAAATAAATGTAGGAGACTGCAGTTCTGACTTAGGTTACTAAGTTGTGCATCCACAGTTGGGGGAATAACTAGGGAGACTTGAGCAAAATTGATAATAAGTTTCATTCATTGTAGGATGATTAGTTTGCTTGTGAAACTGATGGCTGAAAAACTAGTTTTTGGAAGAGAAGCTGAGTGTTTGTAGGGACTTTTAGATTCTTTGTACGTCAAAGAGTATACGTATTTATGGGCTTGAATAGGAACATATAAATAACTGAATAGCAGCCTGTCAGAGATATAAATAAATAAATTAGCAGCTCTTTGCTCAAATGGTCAACAATTCAGTGTGCAGTCCTGCTCTTAAGGGCCTGTTACTTTGGATCTCTGTGTAGTTCCATTTCTTCTTTTTCCCCTGTCTTGTCAGAGCTGTGAATCACCTTCAGTCTCCACTGATTGCAATAGGCATCGAATATGTTTGTTGTCTTGCCAGGCAGGCCCTGAATTTACAAGGGAAGAAAAATAGGAGAAGATGAAATATGATGGAGTGGGGTGCCTTTTAAAACTGTCACTTCTTCACAAAGTAGATGTGTAATCAAATAATTTAGGAGAAAGAATTTAATGGAAATTCATGTTTATTCATAAGGAGGTTAGCCCGGTGACATGGACAGCGTTCATATTTTTTACTGGGTATTACTGAAGCTGTTGTCATGGTCAGACAGCTCAGAAACTCCTTTGTCGATGAAGTTTCAGGATCACGTAGTAATTATGCACAGTCTTGTATCACTGTGGACTCTGCTAGCAGATGAGAAACAATAACGGTGAGTTATGTATGTGAATAGAAGTTATCCAACTCCATTATCTTCTGCTAGGCTCATAACAAAAGTGATTTAGCACTATTAAAAGAAATTTTAATTATGGTCCGTGGGTTGAGACTAAAAATTTAGAGCTGTTCATTCCCTTTAATCTACAGTATATCTTTTACCGATAAAGGAGACTGACACAAATTTTAGCAGTAAAATCTTGCTGAGTCCACACTTGCAACTTGTGAAGCTGCTGCACTTCTGACACACAGTGTGTACTTTGAAAACACATTTGCAGTGCTTTTCCTTTCCTTGTCTGGCCATGAATATCTCGATAGTAGCTGAAGGATCTGCGTGGGGTGGCCAAAGGTGTAGTGACAGAGTGGCTCATGTGGCTCATTATGCTCCAGAAATGGGAGCACACCGTGGTGAGTACACTCTGCCAGAGACCGCTGTCCGTTACTCTTATTGCTGGTTATCCAGTCATTTAGGCTGTGGAGTCAAAGGAAGCAAGACAAAATGCTAGTTGCATCTTTTCTATAACCCCGTGTTGTAAACTGAAGAGATGGAGCTAGGGCATCTTCAGCTCAGGCAGCCCCTTGATCATTCTTGACCTCATATTCAATTTCAGCAAACTCAAATTTTACACCTTTTTCATTTAATTTTCCAGGTATCTCGTTGGTTTCAAGTGGTATCAGCTCTTCCATTTTCCCATTCTGTATTCTAAGGTCGCTTTATTTCATATTAGACAGTCACCCCCTTGTCTCTGTTAACAACTGGCACACCAGGAGCTTTCCATATCTCTTTTTTTCATATCTCCTCCTCAAACCATCCCAAACTACTGATGGGCTGCCTTCCTATTCCTGTGTAGTTCTGGGACATACAATTATTATTTTTTTTAATTATTTCTTGATCAGAAAAAGAAACATTAACTGCCTAATCATTATTAGTCTAGATCTAATTATTACAGGAAGAAGTAGAATAATTTAGAGTACTTATACACTGAAAAAGTCACAATTTGTAATACAATTAAAACTGTAACACATAATCCTTGATTTCTGCCCATTTTCCTGGTGTTATGCTCACCCTTTCGCTACACCTTTGGGCTCTAAGATTGGTGGTTTCCCTTTGCTGTTGTTACTGGGGGGGCGGGTTACAATGAGTTGTAAACATCCAGGTCCTTTGCTAGAAGGATATTTGTGTTGATAGCTTCTTCTTTCTCTTCCCAAGATCCTCTTGAGGTCTTGTTTATATTTTTGGTAATACACATTTACACCTTTCTCGTTATTCATTGATCTGCAGCCCCAGGTTACATCTGAATTTATTATACAGTGTCATGCCAGATACTATATCTTCTTTTTTGCCCTAAAACCAGTTTTGCCCAGCCTCAGGTCTGTATTTTTTAACTGCCCCTTACTGACATGTTTATAGCTGTGAGGTCTCTGGTGTCAAGCCCATGCCCCTTCTCTTATCGTTCCATGCCTGTACTCCTTTACATCGTCCTGTGTCTCCACTTCTCAAGGTCTCTACTATCATGCCAGGCCTGTATTTATCCACACTAAGTTATTATGTTGAGTCATAAACATCTCATTCTACCTGGAACAAGGGCTTGTTACAGCTATCTATATAAAACTATGGCTTTGCCACACACAGATAAAAGTAAAACAAATTAGATAAAGCCACCTGGTCAACAAGAGGAATTGCTGTCACTGCTAAGCCAAGTAAAACAAAGATACGGGTGAGTCAAACAAAGAAATTTTCCGACAGCAGGACAAGGCTGAGTCCTGAAGTCTTGAACACTCGGGGGGGAATCTTGTGGCCTGTCCCAAGCAGCGGCGATACCATGTTACAGGGCTACGTGATTACAGTGCTCTGTTTTGTATGTGTAGAGGGAGAGAGAAAAGATTCTTTAAAGTATGAATTGGTGCAAAGGAAATCTTGTAAATTCAGGACTGGTACCATTATGTGCATCATTTAGTAAGACCTTGTCTTTTGAAGGTCCTGGCATGCAGACGCAGGTATCCTTTTGAACTTGCTTCTTTTGTAAAGTTGAATGCCAGATGTGAGACTTTGGATTCAGGACAGAGTTGTCCCAAGCTCAGCGATACGTTCAAAAGCCACTCAGTTTCAGGAATGAAACGTTGCATTTTTCTGTTTGATTTTAAAGGGTGTGCGCAGCTTGAAAAATACCTACTTTGAACCCAGATATATCTTGGTGGTACCAGTGAACAAACAAAAATATGAGGGACATCTGCGGAGGAAAGGATTATTCAGCAGGCCAGAGATCGAAGAGGCAGTATCCAGAGTGGACATGTACATCAAAATAAGTCAGGATTTTCCAGGATACTTTGATGCGGTAGTGAACACAGGTGAGTTAATCTCATACTATAAAACTGACCCCTAAGAATGCAGCAATAGATGGACTTTTACAGCAATAGATTGATTTGCCTTGTTAATTATTGTCCCAAGAATCTAAAAGCTCTGTAGATCTGTTAGGACTGAGTTACTCTGCTATGTCCAAGTTATCTTAAAGTCCATCTAGAAAGCAAACCAAATAATTGAACTCGGGAGCTCTAAGTATTGTCTCCTGTGAGAATGCTAATCAGATGTTCAGTGTTCTGTGCTAATTATCTGTTGGTTTCTGGACAGAGGTCAGAAGTGCTTTTGACCTAACAGGTCTAATTATCTGTGGAGCAGATAGGCTCTTTTCAAGTGCTGAAATGACAGCTGATGTGCAGCCTCACTACAAAGGAGAGGCTGCTGCAAAGATTTTGTTCTTAGGACTCTTCTACTTAGTAACTTGTTCAAATCCCCCAGCCTGAGACAAGGAATGTGTGAGTGGTCAATATTTCATTAAAACCAGTGTTTGCTTCTTGATATTTAGGGATTGAGAGTAACAGATGGTGGAGAGGAATCTAATTCATTCTCTTTGTGCCCTTTTGTGGAGGTGATTTTGTGGTTCATCGCGATGATATGTATATCATCGTGGTATGAAAAATGCTATTTATAGTTATTGTTGAGGGCATGTGGATCACAGAATATGCAGCTTACAATTTAAATATAGCTTTTTTTAAAAAAAAAAAGTAAAATAGAGTAACGCAAACTGTAAGAGAATATTTAGTCGAGTGCAGAAAGCTAGAACTGAGCTGAATTTCAGGTTATTTGCTTGAATGTGCTGTTTATGAAGACTTTTCTCCCAAAGAGATGGGCTAGATGAGTTACGAATGCATTTCTCAGGCTTTTGTGCTTTCTGTCTTTGTACTGAAGAAAGGTTGTTTTTCTTGAAATCGCTTATCCCCTTCTGCAGATGAATTGGATGAGGCATTCACAGAACTGAGCTTCCTGATAAAGGCATACCTGGGTTTGGAGCCACCTGCAGTTTCTGACAGCGGTCAAGACTTGCATAGCAAAGCAGGAACAGGTACTGTGTCTGGGCACATGCTGCTACTGCTCCTATCAGTAGAGTATTCCTACTTATTTGTTACAAGATTTAAAATCTGGGAATGATGCAACCTGTGAGACTGCTTGTCTCTGAAAGCTCTCTGTGCTTCTCTGTAATGGGTCTCCTGGGCTTTTTCTTCCCTGGGATGTAAATCTTTAATGGACATCTTTCCACGTACTTTACAGCGCTGTGCGCCCTGAGGCAATAATATGTAGAAGGTGAGTTACCTGACTCTAGTGAGGATGCTTTTGGGCTGAGGATCTTCCATTCACTCCAGATAAATCACAAGCCAGATGTGTCCCTGGCTGAGAGCTTTGTGCCCATCAAACTCTTGAGCAGCAAGAAAAGGGCATGGCACTCCGAGCTTACTTGTCACTCTCCCCCAGGGTAGCCAGAAGCATAAAGAGGTATATGAAAACAAGGATAGTAAGATGAATGAAGGCAACTTAAAAATTTACTCCAAGTACTTTTGGGGCTACCCACTGTGGTGTAAACCCAGCTGGGTAGCCTGTGGCGTAAACCCAGCGATTGGCCCTGTGTTTAAAACAACCCTTTCACTACCTGAATCACTAAGGTTGGAGCCTCATGATTACTTTAGCCTAACCCAAACACATGCTGCTGCACAAAGCAGTCATGGCCAACTTACCTCTCATCTGTCCATTCCTAGTCTCTCCCTTGCAGCATAACTAAGATTAGCTTGTGAGAACTGAGAGAACTCAGCTCTAGCCCATGTATTTATTCCAGACAGGGCAGGTTACCAGTGGAGATAAAAGCAGAATACGGTCTCTAAAATATGGAGGAAAAAGAAATAAGAAACTGATATTATAGTCGTAAGACGTTGCGCAGCATGGACTAAAAACAAGCTCATTTATGTGAACTCTTTCCTCTAAGAGCCTCTGAGGTTTATGGCTGTCTTGGTTAGATCCATTGCAACCGGAGAGTAATTAGTTTCTGAAGTAGCATAGAGCCAATATTCATGACCTTCTGTGTGGCTCAGAAGGCTGCAAATAAAAGTAGATGAAGGGAGGGCAAAAATGTCTGAAAATGTTAATAAAGGATAGTGCAAAATTCATCAGTTCATCATTTCAAGTAATTTTGTATCCTGAAAGAATTAATAAATACTGATTTCCCAGTGGAGAAGAAAAAGCTCCTACTCATATTGTGGCATCTCAGTGCCACAGCAGTGGGTACTTTTTCTGAAGAATCTTATTTAATCTTAATCTATGTCAATTTTATTTTCATTTCTAGAGCTAGCACATTTGTTTAAAGTCAGGAAGAAGAATTCCTTGCCTTACTGGCTATCGTCTTGTTATTTATTTGTCTTAAAACCACTGGAGATGTTTTGTCCTGAGAGGCAATAAAACCCATCAAAACCCTAACTAGATTATCAGGAAAGAAAAAAAAAAAAAAAAAGAAGGACTAAAGATAAAAGATTTGTGTGTAATTGTGGTATTTTTGAAGATATGTATGTACATACCTGAAGCTCCTTTAAAGGACTCTGTGTTCTTTCAGTGAGTGGCTTGTTACTGGTTAAAGAAACTTAATTAATAGCACTAGATTTTGGTAATTCTGCTGTCCATGAAGTAACTTTTAAATTTACTATGCGCCATTAAGTTCATTTAGAGCTGCATTTATAGGTGTTTAAATAAATTTAACTATCCTATCTCTAGCGATCATTCCTTCTTATGGACTGTGTGAAAGAATTTATTTTTAAAAACTTGCCTCAAGGTTGTCTTTAATATGGACATTTTTAGTAAGATAGTAGCAGGGGAAAGATTGGTTCTGCGAGATTATGATAGGTTGTTAATTCTTTTTTTAATGAGCTGCTCTGCAAGATCTTTCGCTCGTGTATAGAGTAAAAATACTGGAGAAAATAGATAAGTTCTTTTTACAAACTTTTTATGGCAGAAATTTAATGTATTGCAGAGCTGATAATGCTTTCTACTTGCATTAGCAGCTTTCATCCATGGAGCTTGGTACTGTGCAGCCATTAATTATATCTCACAGCAGTCCTGTGGAGCATGCGTTACTATTTGTATGTTACAAATGAGAAAAGGGACGTTTATGCTAAAGACTGATTATTTGGGATGCTGGGCACCAGAAATCCCACTGAAGTTTTGGCAGTGTGAAGCCCTGCACCTTTGAAGGTTGGGCTCTGCTACTTACTCAATGTCAAAATGAGTAATTTACTGTGACTCAAACAGAGACCACGAATCTCAAGTCCCGTCTCCTCTCTACTTAATGTCAGATTTCCTGGCAGCTACAAACAGGTATATATAATGGTTAGGCAGCAAGTCATCTGATGGCTGTTGAAACTTTTTTCATAAATGTGTATAGTAAGAAAAACAACCACATTTAGTATACAGATATGCTCGTGGATTGGATGTCTACTCCCGTTGGGTGTATTATGTGATTTGTTAGTCTCATAATATGTGATGTGACACACAGAATCATCTAGGTTGGAAGAGACCTCCAAGATCACCTAATCCAACCTCTGACCTAACACTAACAAGTCTTCCACTAACTCATAGCACTAATCTCTAAATCTAAACGTTTTTTAAAGACCTCCAGGGATGGTGACTCAATACAATTAAACCTTTCTTACTGTTGAATTTCTGCAAAAGCTATCATGTAGCAATATTTATAAGAGTATACTTTAAAGTATCTTACTTCTAAGCTTGCTGGCTTACATTCAGATTTGATTCCTTGCAATCCAGCAGTGGTGCAAGTCTTTGGATACGGAGTATCCATAACAAAATGAACTTGTCTGCACGGTTAAACACCTCTTCCTAATCCTTAAATGTAGGGTGATGGGTTTCTTCTCAGATTTGTCATCGTTTCCATTTGCCTAAGTATTGAGGGAGTACGTTAATTGTATCTGTGAAGTTTAAAAGGCTTTGAGGGAACTGAATAGTTCCTTTTTAACTTTCACGGTTACCTTTTGCAAATCCAGAAGGGTGCCAAAAGCCAGCTCACGGTTGCAAATGTCTAGTTTCTTTCTGCTCACTGTAAGCAAAGTGCTGCTTGGAATTTTATGTTTTGAGAAGTGTCTTTTCCATATTAGGTTCAAGAATGCGTCTCTTACAGGAGCAAACGTTGTCACCCAGCAAAATAATTGCTGGTACTGCTCAGTCTTCCTCTGTCAATGAGTTCTTGGACTCTTCTGCCAAAAACTGCTCAGGAGGCACCTTGGATAAATTTGCTGCACAACTGACCTCTGTGGTAAGGAACATTTGCTCTAATTTGAGGATGGAAATAAGTTCTATGCAAAAACTATGTCAGGCCTTTAGTTCTTCAGGGGAAAAAAAAAAAAAGACAAACACTCCTGTTGTTTGGATGTCTTTCCTTTCAACTACTTACCCATTCCCCAGAGTTCAAGGCAGATGAATGAGAATGAAGCAGGTAAGCTCAGTTGAGAGGACAGGCTCGCTGTTCTGCTCAATTTTACACCAGAATAAGTCTATTTATCATAATGGATTTCATCCAGTTGTAAGGGAGCTGAATATCATCTCTCTCAGTTCTGCTACAAGATATTGAAACTTTCCTATTCAGAGCAAATAGCTAGACGCAGTTAATAGGACAATGAAGATTACTTATGAACACCATCCTGCGGCAGTGGAAAAACTCATTCGGCTGAGTGGTTCACAGTGAGTGCTAGTGATAACTGCAAGAGATCAAATTTGAGCCCATTTTTCACCTGCTTTTACTTTTTCAATCAACAGATGCAACAATGTGCTTGGATTTCAAATAACCTCTTACAACTTCAGCTTCATCTCTCGCTTTTTTTTTTCCCTTCTTCTTAATGGTGTTTTCCCTCAAGGCATTCATTCTCCTTGCAGGCAGTGGGGGAGTCGGGGCTATGAAGCAGATGTGTCTAATGCTCTTTTTATACGACAGCAACAAGAGACAGAGAAAAAGAAAAATGAAAGCTTTAAACTTTGTTCCATTCCAAGGTTATGATGTCATTATGATGAATGATGGCTTGGCAGGCATGACTTGCTGTACAATTTTGCCACTATCTCTGTATTTATAACTACCTCTGATGTTTAGAATTAGTGTTCTAGGTGAACCAAAGTAGAAGACCCTCTACCCACCCCCAGCCTGCTTCCCAGGCTTTAAAAAAGGCTTTCGTAGGTGTGGAGAAAGGTATGTTTGTAAAATGGCTGGCATAAATAAGGAGCCTCATATCCTTCAGTTTTCTGAAATGAAATACCTCCTTTCAAGCCATGCAGATCTCAAAAACTGTCACAGGTGTCGTTGGTTTTCATGTTTCTTTCATCCTGAGTTTTGTTAGTTCAATGTGAGAGAGAAGGCAGAATTTCTCTTACCTTGGTGGCTCTCTGCCAGCACTCCTACCCCAGCAATTTATTTTCCTCATTTTATTTTTTTATTTCATCTTTTTTATTTTTATTTTGAAAGTTTACATTTTGTCAAGTCAGGGAGAAGTGGTTTATGATGAAGGAAACTATCATTTACCATGGGTTTAACTTACGTAGGTGCTGCAAGGCTCTCTTTCTTATTAGTTGCCTTGTTCAGTGCTGCTAGTAACTTTCAGTTATTTACTACGCTAAGTTTTCGATATATTTTTACATGCAGAAGAAGCTTTATAGCATCAGCTGAAGTGTCAATGTAGTAAAACCTTCAAGGTGAAACACAGGTGCCTCTTGGACTGTATTTAATGAGAGGAATATAAATGTCTGTGGCCTTAAAGAGAAATTTTTGCACTTAAGGCACCCAAATAATGTGCTGTCGCTGCAGTAAACGCGTTCCACTCCCGTCATGTAGAACAGGAAAATAACAAATATGGAGAAATTATGGGTGTGAATTTTCCACAAGCAAAATAAGAAGCAGAGCCTGCTCCTTAGGGAGAGACAGTAGATCAGATTCCCTGCAGCCTTATCCCATGCCAACCCTGCACCACTCCTGTGCGGTTGTAACGATACCAGGTATGATCAGAAAGGAATCTATACCTTTAATCCACACACAAAAAATAGGGGACAGAACTGTCCAGAAGAAAACAAAGCACAACACAAGCTCAGTGAGCACTTAAACAGACCCTTACTTAGCATGAACAGCAAGGGGAAGTGCAGGAATTCACCGTAGTCATAATTTGAGCAGTTAACTATATTCTCTTTCATTCCTGATACCATGACAAAATGCCTCTGTTACAGACATGATTTAGCCATTAAATCGATAACCATCAATGGCTATCAGCTGATAACAAAGTAGGATGTAATAACTTTGCTTTGAGATTTCCATCTCTTTTTTTAAGCACACTGTAGTTCTGCATTTGTCTGACCTGAGAAATTACTTTGTGTTACAGCACATGTTAATTAACAGACCCTTAAAACTCTGCACTGAATTTTCCAGTCTGCTGAGATCGTAATGTGTTCATTGTTCAGTCGTTTTAACCAACTGAAATTAGCAGAAGGTAATCCCTTCTCTGAGAGGGGAATATTGGTTGATACAGCACTGGTAAGGCAGGTTTTCAGCATTGCTGGAGCAAAGAGGCAAAGCCAGTGTATTTGAAATGTAGCAAAGGCAATTCTTGCTGTATTCAGTCCCTTCCTGAAGAAATAAGAAGCTGAAGACAACAGCCTAACTAGAATTATCCCTGCTCTAATATACTATAAGGTCGGGATGCATCAAAAATGGTTCTCTGCAGACACTCCTTCCTGCTATATCCTGGCACGTTTTGGCTGTTACATGAAGAAACGGGGCTTCACTGGAGACGATCCTCATTGTTCAAAGCCAACAAGATTTCAGACCAAAACTTGGTTTGCATAGATCATGTTTAGCACCTTTTTAGTTACAGTACTGCTCTGCTATTTTCCCAGAATGTGTAAATGCATACACTTTAGAGTCTTTAACAAAAAAAAGAAGAATATTACAAGCAATTAATTTACCATATATACTTCCAAGTTACTATGTAAATCTGATTTATTTCCTTTATCAGGAAGAAGCTTCTCTCCAAAGGCGCCATGCTGCAGCACGTCAGGCTCTGTCAGGGAAGGCACCTAGTGCATATGTCCAGCTGTTTCAAAGGTAATGTTGAGGAGTTTCAGCCAAGTCCTTTGCAACCCAGTGAAAAATGCTTGTTTTACATTTCTTCTCCTCTGTTCTTAAGGATGAATGATTAGATTCTGCCAGGGACTGCGGGTCTCGTAGACAACTGTCCTTTCTATCACATTTAAATCTAGCCATACAAATATATCTCACGCGGTCTGTCTTTTGACGTGGGAGCTCAGCAGTTCTGAAATGTACACCGAAAACATATGAGGTAGAACCATCCACAAGCAAGTTGTCCAAAACTATGAAGTTGTTATATGCTTCTTCACTGAGAAAGCAGAAAAAGATCCTTCTTCTGGCAGCTCACAGTCTCCAACATGTTTTTCAGTGCTGCTAGTGATAAATGGACAGTCAGAGCCTTGCTCAGCACAAGGTTGTTTGCAGTACACTTCTGTGGATACCTCTGTTTAAAGCAGAATTTCTGAAAGCAGACTTTACTTTCTGACATCTTTGTTTAAAAATTTTTTTAACTTGTTTATTTCTAGAAAATGTATTCTATCTTTACTGTCTCTCTTCTTTCTTCTTCCTCATAGTCACAGCCCTGCAAAATGGTGTTAAGTCTGTACATCCTGGTGTACCTTCTTTGGTTGGTCTTTTGTGGGATCCTTGACTTCACCTGGTAAATACTGGTGTAAATCTTCCTAATTTTAATTTTTCTGTGTTTGCTTTTCCTACCCATCTTGAAAAGGCTCCCAGTGTTGATGTTTGAAGTAGAACATGAACCTGTAAGTCAGCACTCATCAAAATGAATTGAACAGTTCACACCTTTCATCTTCTTTCAGGCCTCTATAAACGCAGTCACCAATTATACATGCCGGCTTTCCAGTGACAAAGACTGGAAACTGATAATTAAAACTAAATAAATAAGGAAATCTAAAAATCAGTGAAATAAGCTGTTATTAGAAAAAAACACTGGCAGAAGCATAATGCCAGAAATGCATAATTATGGTACATTTTCCAAATCTTTACTTAGAGAAAAGTTTAACTAGTTTAAGGAAGACTTTTCTCTCCACTCATTCATTTGAAACTGTGTTGTACTGAGAAGAAAAATGGAAATCAGTGTTTTCTTTTGCCGTATGTTTTGTTTTTGATTTAGTGTGGCAATGTGAACTGCTCATCTGAGCCTGCATTAGTCTGTTGCTCTTTGCACCCTTTATTCCACGATACTCATTCCGTGGAAGCTGGTTTTGGAGTTACTCATGAAGCTGTTTTCAGCAGAGCTGTCAGGCAGGTGAGAGAAAATCCTGTCACCCCCCATCAGCATTTGCAATTACCAGGCCTCGAGGGATGGATGCGCTCGGCGGAATTGGAGGCAAGAGTAGACAACGCACCATTCCGTGCAAGAGGTGAAGTCAAGAAATGGCATAAATAAGAAAGTTTTAAAATGGTTGAAATTCTGCAAGAGAATCTGATTCCTGGAATGTAGCAATTAGTGGAGAACCTGGTAGGTCGTGTTGTCCGGTTCAGCGCTAGTGCGTGGTGGTTCTGTTCAGCATTTTTATTTGTCCTGGGTCAAATTAAGTTTTAAATGCCCTTAAGAAAGGCTTTCACCTTGCAACAGTTCACCTAGGGTTTTCTTTTAATATATAACTATGGACATGGGTCAAGCATAAGTTTCCAGTAACTTCAAAAGTTCTTGTGTGTGTCGTCTCCGCTGTGGTAGTAATTTTTGTGTGCGCTCTTAGCCCATAGGAAACGTGATGAGATGTGGCTTTCTTTAGCTTTTATCAAGGGCTGAGCAAGGAACTTGGGCACAGATTGTGCAGCTCAGCTAGAGCCTGGTAATCGTCTTATAGTAATATTAGCTGTACCATCCAAATAATGTTGGGGTACTTAGATTGTTACCTTGTTTTATACCTTTCCTTGTTTCTGACTTACGCTGTGTGTATTGTAATGTCTTTCTCTGCAAGCCTGGCCTTACGAACTTCAGTAGTGTTACTAGAAATTCTCTCTAATTTATTAATTAATTCTTAAAATTGACCTGAGTATTTCAAGTGTCCCTGCAAGCACTGGCAAATAAGACTCTATAGCCAGTGTTTTGAGGTACAACACTTCCTTGTCTCTGCATATGTTGCTAAAAATTGGCACTGATCCTTTCGTGCAGTCAAATTGCATTAGAAATTCAGGTTAGACATCTCATCTCATCTCACTATTATGTCTAGATCTAGCTTAGCTTCAGTGCTTTGCAGATTTCTCTCTCCTAGGGAAAAATGCTTTTTTTTCAAGCTGTATTTTATTTAGAAGTTCTAATTTCTCTTTTTACCTGGCTACATAAATAGGACAGAGGTCACACCTGTTTGAAATCAGGTTTTAAAAACTCTGTGTCTATTTTTGCCTGAATCTTACCAGCTTTGTTCTGAATATTTTATATTTAGAACATGATACACGCTTTCTTTATATTTAGTAACAGTGCATAGAAGTTTGTCCACTTAGCTGTTTATTTAAAAATGAGATTTCTTTCACTGGTAGTTCTTCCAGCCTTAGAGAGGCTTTTAGCTAACGAATCTTGATGCAGCAAGCTTACGGCCATAGCACCCTTCCATAAAGGCACTTACTAAGTTTTGCCAAGCACAAAGGTTTTCTTTTTTATTTATTTTCCTCAGCCAGATCAGTTCCCTAATCTGTTTCACTCCCTTTCTGAAGGGCTGCCTGTGCTGGCATCAAGCTGAGAGCAGACCGGGAGCGTGAGCTGTGGACCCAAAGTGGCAGAGGACAGAGGCGGCTCAGCTTGCTTTTGAGCAGTGCTGCTGCAGAGAATGAAAACCCTACGTCAGTTAGGAATGAATCTAAATTCTATGAAATACGTGAAACCGATGCCAAAAATGATATATGCAGAAAGTTTCTAAGGAACTAGATGTCCTGAATTTCTCGGGTATCAGTAAAATATTCTTTAATGCCTACTGTCATCGTTGCACATTTTAATCCAAACTGAAATATATTGCTCAATTACCCTGAGCATGTATTAGAAAATTTTAAAAGTGGTGTCACGCAAGAATCCTGTTTTATTTATTGCAGCCCCACAGGGTTGTCTACATAAATTTAGATTCTTAAATCCAAACTACTGAAAACCCGTCGTCTTTATTTTTTGCCTGTGGCTGTGTGCAGGTGTAATTAAAGCCATTTGGATGTCTCATTGCCTAATACAATGAGGGCAATGTTTGGTGGTTTGAGCTGAATAATTTCCCCGGTTGTCTCCGTGTCTGAGGGTAATAAATAAGAGGATGGGTTGAAGTCTCACTCAGATCTGGCCTTTAGCTAACCATTAACTCGCTGATTTTCTCGGAATGTTGCTGAAAGAACTGGAGTAAGCAAGAGCAGACATCACCACGAGGAGAATTTATAACGTGCAGCCTCGCTTTTCTGAGCTGGAGAAAATTTATATACTTTACAGTTCCACCAGAGCTCCCTGCCAGAACTGGGAAGAGAGAAGGTGCATGGCCCACCTGTGGCTGAGAGACTCTTCAGGCTGGATTTATTTGCTCTGAGCATAAGATTTCTGTGCATGTAGCTGCATACAAGTCTTGCAGATCCTCTTGTCTGGCCAGCCTCCGACTTCAATGTAATTTCACTTTTCAGTTTTATTTTTATGCCTCTATTAGTGACAAAACTAGGACGTTGTCCTGAACTACGTGGGTGTGCCTTTTCACAGGGAGCTGTTTAAGTTATCCAACCTCTTTTCCATTTTGATTTGAGCTGAGGCACACTGGTGCAATCGGAATGTGAATCCCTCTTACAAAAGTACAAACTCAAAGGGAAATGTAAAGAAAATTGGCACACAGAAGGTGGAAGAACACCCCCTCACCTTTACAAATGCCTGTTTTTATTAACTGTCCGGCAAGTTGTTTTATTTTTCAGCCGAGATACAGCTTCTGAGAGGGGTTCATGGGTCGTGAATACCAACCTTTGCTCCAGGGAGCTGGATACATTTTCCCGTAGCAACCCAGCCCTGAGAGGGGTGGCACTGAATCCTGCCTTCAGATTCCTGCTTTGCGTCTCCTAACCTCCATTGTCAGGCTGTGTATTTCTGAGCAGAATTACTCAGAATTCTGTATATTGAGCAGAACTCTTTGTTAAGAGATTATTATTACTATTATTCCTGATTTACATGAACTGATTCCTGAGAGCGCTCAGTAGCTCTGGGGGCCGTTAGTGGAATCAGACCCTTTCTTTTGTACTTTGTTCAGGTTTTGATCTGAGCCTACAGTGAACGAACACCGTTGCCAGCCAGCCAGCAGTCACTCGACAGTGAAACAATAACAGCTCGAGGCCTTACATATGGGAAGCTTTATTTATAGGTATTAATAAGCAGAAACTCGAAAAAGGAGAATTTGGAGATGAACAGTTGATAAACCTTGCTAGCAGAGACAGTGTGTAGGGCTAGGGAATGATGTCTGAGTCCTAAGAAAATATATTATCCCTCCTTACAAGCCTAGCTTCTCCCATGGAGCAAGCATCCACCAATTGCTACCACAATTAAAAATGTTCTTGACAAGCTTCTTGGGGAAACTAGAAAATAAGTGCACGCACATAAGTTAAATAGGCTCCTTGCCCTAAAAATTAACAGATTCCTTCAGAGGTCATTGTGGCGTGTCAGTGGAATGGCTCTGGTACAGAGGGGTAGATGTATGGAAACTCCCAAGAGCTGTGATTTTAAGTTACGAACCTCTCACGTCTGCCACTCGTCAGTTCTGCTTGTGTTTGGTTTTAGCTCTGCAATTTGTCTGTAAATAACGTGGTGTCAGTACTGCAGCCACCAGGAATGGGTTTTTTTTTAGGTGTTACAAGCGGCAGCGGAGATGAAACTTCTCTCCTTGTGAGCTAGCCATGAGGGGTGGGGTTAATCTCACCTGATTTGGAGTATCTTTAACAAAAATGTCTGTGAACAAGCTGTCCTGCTTTGCTCTGTCTTGAAGAGTGATTCATCCAACCTGCTTAGAGCTCTGTTTATGTTTGAGTTTATTCATACCGTGGCTGTGACTGTTCCTCTCCTGGGTACAGAGCCAGGACTACTAGCCCCAGCTGCTTACTACCACTTCTCTTCCACTCTCCTATTCATCTAAAAACATCTTGTGAACTAAGCACTAGCTATGCTGTCACAATATATAAAAGCCTGTAACGAGCCCTTTTTATTTTCTTTTTGTATCGTTTCAGGGACCTAGCAGTCACTCCTGCACCAGGCAGCTCCCGTCAACACCTACTGGAGCCAGCAACGCATCCTTCTCTGGTCTCAGGTGGAAGGAGTGTCACCCAAGATCACAGCTTCCCCTTGAGTAACCCAGAGAGTCGGTGAGTTCAGTTTCTGAGACAGCAGATTATCGCTGGGTGGAACGAGGGTTAACGCTGCAAGTGTGCAAGATCTAAAACCATTTTCCAAGCTACTGCAGTTGTCTCATCTGTTCCATCAACAGCCTTATTAAGCGTGTGTCACTACATCATAAAGCAAGGTCTTTCGTAGGAGTGGTTTAATTTAAACACCATAATTTAAAAAAAAAGGAATTTCAAGATCTTTCTGTTAACAGGATATTTGAAGGGGAGAAGATACTGAAAGAAACTTGGTCCAGCTAGAGAAAAACGGAACTGCAATGATAACTGTTTTTTAGACAAATTATTAGATATTGCCATCAGAATTATTTCTCATTCTGTCTTTAGAGGTTTACTGTAGTTACGTTGAATGCTGTTTTGGAGACTCTGGGTTCTATCATGATCTTCAAATTCATATCTCATCCACGATAACAAGAGACCCTGTCAGGATCCTGAGCTCTGTAGTACCTTTACCTTCCCTTACTAACTCAGTCACTGCTGCTACACTTCGTATCTTGTCCAGCATCTCCACTTGAGAGTGGCGAACATCCTCATTTATATGTCCTGCAGCTAAACAGGTCCAAGGTGTGGCAGGGAGGCAACTCCTGTCTCCTTTAAAGCTTGTAGAGAGGCGAGGATGGAAGACTTGAAAAGTCTACATCTTCATTGTCCTGTAGTCATTCAGCTAGGAAGGGAGCTTTATTTCCCTGACTCGTTTTACAGGTCCACCTTGCCATCCTGCCAAGATGGCTGTGACTCACTCTGCTGGTCCTGTTCCCTAAAAATGTCTGAGCTCTGGCTGCCAACAAGCCTGCCTGCTATTGTGGCAAGTGACATTGCAGCCTCTCTGTGCAGAATCCTAGATAAGCTTTTTTTCCCCTCTTCTGGCCATCTGTTGTAATCTCGTGCCCAGATGGGATACGCAGAAGCAGCCAGATGCCACGCAGCAAGACCTAGTGAGGTGTAACACTCCAGCTCCCCCATCCACACTTGGAAATAGGTGTGTACTTGTGGCTGTACTTGTGAGCCACCGTAAATTGAGCTCTCCTCCCTCTCCTGAACCTACGATAAAACTCATCAAAAAACTGCTGCTGAGAAGGAGCTGATGGCTGTGCCATATGGCTGTTGGTAAGGTTGAATTCGATCACGGGTTCAATCCCTTTCCTGGTGTTTTGTTGCCATTCCATACCAACCAAGGTACCTCTCCTACTGTATGGAAACATCCATACCGTGAATTTTTCAACTATTTGTTTTTAATCGAACAAATCCCTGTGATAAATAACCTCCCAAACACATTAAACACCTTTTCACATAAGTCAAGCCAACGAGAAATGCTGACACCTCTATAAGATTTCAACCCCTTCACTTCATTCCTGATCTGCTAAAGCAGAATTCTTAGATAAACTTGCTGTTGGAAAAAAAAAGTGTTCCTTTTATATCCTAGAGAGACTGCCAGTTCCCTCTCTGTGATGTACTACCTGCCACTGTAATTACAAGTTGTTAATTAGCATGCTGTAAAAAGGTTGAAACCGTAGGCCTCTGCAGATTCATTTGTCCTGAGTATTTGTGCCGCCGTGGAGTGTGCTGAAGGGGAACAGAGGGAGCAGACGAGAGAAACTGAGTGCGTAATAGGTTGCAGAGGGATTATGCATCATCTGTCCTTACCCGTAAGAGGCAGGACCTGTAACTCAAATGAGTGTGAAGCTACGAGGAGTTGTAAAGGTCTTACCCTTCACATATGGGAATAAATATGTCTTTCCACTCCACCACATTTTGGTGTTTTGACTTTAGCAGTGTTTTCGTTTAGCACTGTTAATAGCGCAGTGGAAAAACAACTGTGAGGAGAGAAAATGCAAACTGCTAATCTGATTCATTCTCTGCGCATGCATCGTGGCCTACGGCAAAATTGTACAGAGTCACGTTGTCAAATCCTTTTGCAAGGGAAATAAGAACATTTCTTCCAAACTTTGCTTATAGGCACGACTGATGGAAATGCTGTTGGGTAGGTGCATTTGAAATACTGGTGGAAAAAAAAAATGACACATTTTTTGAAGTATTGCAGCGAAGCCTGTCGTGGTTTTGCTTGCCTGAATTTTGAGGTGATTTAATCTTTTCTTCTGCTTTCTCCCCAATTTTATGCTTTCAACATTTGGAATGGAAGAAAGAGTAAAATAAAAAAAGCCATCAAGGGGTAAGAGCACTAATGTTTTGACCTCCAGGCACAGGCAATGAAGCAAATACTGTTTTCCAGGATTGGGTCTGCAGATTAGTCTGATGTCTCACTGGGCAACTCCGTGTCCAGGTCCCAAATTCTTTACATTATTCCTCAAACCTGGCAGTTTGAGTTGTGATGGAAATGCCATCCTTACCCACCAGGCTGCTGACACCTGTTGGATTCAATTTCTGAAGTTGTTCTCTTACAACTCTACAAGTAAAACAGATTATCCTGATTGCGTTTACTCCACGAGTGAAAATTAAAGGTTTGGTCTGGGCATCTGCCAGCTGACCTGCAGATTCTAGCTGGGCAGTTTCTAATTACACCCACGGCTTCTTTTCATCACTAAGACCGTAGCTGTGGTCTTCTCCTTGGAAGTCAACCGCTCACCTAGGCCTTCCCGATTTCACAAAAGAAAACACTGTGCTGGTTTCTAAGTTCTCTTTGAAGTTCTCTGCTGGGCATGACCTCACCTGCACGTGATGGTGTGGATGTTTTTTGCCCCAAAGTTCCCTTTGTTGTCACGCATAGGCTTAATTTATCATTGCTTGCGCTGAGTAGCCATCCTTTAGGGCAGTTTATCTTGCAACTGTACTTTAAAGGGCTGCTGGTCACCACAGGCAGTGATAAATTCCTCACGTCTTTGTCTGCTGTTTTTCATTACTCACTTTTACCAGCAGAGGTGTTTGTAAGGCTGTAGTATAAGCCAGACATTGAAATTATCTGGTTACAGCATAGCAAGGAGAAGAAAAGACAGGAGGAACAAAGCTGGAGTTGGGAACCAGTGAGTCAGAGAGGGGAAACTTATTAAATTATGTTCCTATAGCCTTGTTATTTACAAGTCTGAGGGTGGAGGCAGAACCTCACCTACCACTGAGCAGCACCTCTAGCAAGGAACTATTGCAAAACACAATCAAATGAAAAATATCTGTTAACTCATTTATGTCATCGTGTATGGTAGGGTTTGGCTGGCCAGTACAAGCACGATCTAAACAGAATCTGTAGCAGTCCAGGGCTTTACTCCTCAACTATTTTGTATTTGGTGCGCGTAGATTCCATTTATCTTATTATTCCATGGGGTATTACTGTCTATTTTTATTTTATTGTTATTTTATACATTTATTCACCATGTAACTGATAAGAAAATATAAGTAGAGGGAAAACTTTAAAGTCAGGACACGCGTCTGCCCCACTCATAATAGTTCTCTCTTTTTTTGTGCTGGGGATGTCAGGGAAAGGACTAGGGAGAGGTTACCTGATCTCATTTAGAGATCGCCTGGTGAAAGGAGGAAGGAGAGGTACATGCTCAGCTCCTGTACCTCACCCCTCACAAATACCTTGGACATCTAGATGGCAGGGACTGCATAAGCTGTAGTTTCCCACCTTATTTTTGTTGGTTTTCTCATTCTGAGTAGCTTTCCTTAATCGATTCCTCTGATTCCTCAATAAGAGCAAGTGCCGGGTCCTGCACCTGGGATGGGGAAACCCTGGCTGCACGTACAGACTGGGCGATGAGACACTGGAGAGCAGCCTAGAAGAGAGAGATCTGGGGGTCCTGGTAGGCAGCAAGTTGAATATGAGCCAGCAGTGTGCCCTGGCAGCCAGGAGGGCCAACCGTGTCCTGGGGTGCATCAAGCACGGCATCGCTAGTAGGTCGAGGGAGGTGATTGTCCCGCTCTACTCTGCGCTGGTGCGGCCTCACCTCGAGTACTGTGTGCAGTTCTGGGCACCACAGTATAAAAAGGACATGAAACTGTTGGAGAGTGTCCAGAGGAGGGCTACGAAGATGGTGAAAGGCCTGGAGGGGAAGACGTACGAAGAACGGCTGAGGTCACTGGGCCTGTTCAGCCTGGAGAAGAGGAGGCTGAGGGGAGACCTCATCGCAGTCTACAACTTCCTCGTAAGGGGGTGTCAAGAGGCAGGAGACCTTTTCTCCATTAACACCAGTGACAGGACCTGCTGGAACGGGGTTAAGCTGAGGCAGGGGAAGTTTAGGCTTGACATCAGGAGGGGGTTCTTCACAGAGAGAGTGGTTGCACACTGGAACAGGCTCCCCAGGGAAGTGGTCACTGCACCGAGCCTGACTGAATTTAAGAAGAGATTGGACTGTGCACTTAGTCACATGGTCTGAACTTTTGGGTTAGACCTGTGCGGTGTCAAGAGTTGGACTTGATGATCCTTAAGGGTTCCTTCCAACTCAGGATATTCTATGATTCTATGTTTGTACTAGAGAAGCTTTTTGCTGAACACTGTGCAACTAAACACCAAGTGTTGCAGTAAAGCCTCGTGTCGAGGTTTATTAAAATTCACAACTTGGCCAAGACCAAAATATAACAGCAAGGCATTTAGTGTAACACACCAAGTCTTCCCCTGTGTCAGATGTATTACAGCTGCTGCCACAGCTACTACACCATAAAATATAAAAAGTTAAAACTATCGAGTGTCCTAGGAAAAACGTGCAGGTCTGGTGCCACAGGTGGGTTAAGCTTGCAGGACTGCACTTGCCATTGTAACTTACACCACATCTCTGTGGGGAGGAAGGTACTGCATCAAACACACTTTTTTCCTCATGGGGAAATCACACAACCAACACAGGATCATCTCGTCTCTGTAATTTGGCTTTTCTTTTGTGAATTGCTCCCTCACAAGCTGGCAAGATATTGACAGAGCTTTCTGCTGCAGCACTGAGTTGTGGGGTTCTTGTCATTAGGCTATCCAAATGATTTTCAGGGGAACTTGGGTACCTACCTCACCGTTAAATGGTGTGTAAATTATTTTCCACAGTTTACCTTGTCTTCTGCCATTTTACAAAGGGACAGCTAGGGAGAAGAAAGCAGCGAGGATTTTTCTTTAACACGGTATGCTGGGCTTTGATGCAGTGCATTCACGTCGTCGTGCCCAGATTTCCACACAGGGTTAATTCTAACCAGGTAATTATGGTCTATTTTTAGCCTTTATTAGTAGGTGTTTGCACGACTATACGTTCTCTGAAGCAAAAGCAGAAGTAGTTGGCCTTTAAGAAACTGCCGTAGACATTGTTGAATTGTCCATGCTGCTGTTTATACAGAGCCTGGTTTCACTGCTCCGAGTAATTCCTGATCCCTGCCACAATGATGTCTGATGCACGTTGCAGGCAGCTCAAATGCGATTACAGCTAGGGTTAAGCGCTTGGCAAGAGCATTCAGCAGTTGATGAGCATCCTCGGATGCAGTAGACCTCGGAGGAAGATGCGAGCACTCAGTTCATTACAGAATATAATATTCCTTTACCTTGAAGGCAAGAGCAAAAATCTCATAGACTTTCGCAGTACTTCCAGTGAGAAGGTAATTACCTGTTTCTTATGGGAGTACCACACTGTTTTATCTCATTATTCATGATGCCTTCTTCTTACCGTATGGTTTTATTAAAATACCGCTGAAATTCTCATTTTATTCCCCAGAACGCTGTAATCACACAGTATTCTCACAAAGTAAAATGCTTCTTACAAGAATTAGAGGATGGAATTCTTTTGGCCTGCACCACTGAGAAGGGCAGGGTGGATAAAGTTTGAGCTTCTCCCGTACTCATGAACCTATGAATCTGTTTCCCCCACATAGATCAGAACAGTCCTTTCCATATGAAGACAGATGTCGTGAAATGTCATGTTCATACATTATTTGCTTTAATATGAAGGGTCTCAGACCACTCAGGCTTTGGCTTTGGTTAGGTTTTCTTCAAGACACCAAACAGGTCAGAGGTGCCCTCGTTACCACTCGTTGGTAAATGGCTACTTGTGGTCCTTGCTGTCACTGGAGTACTGTAGCAATGCTTCTTTTCAAGGCAATTCCTATTTTCTTTTACTCACTAAGACACAGATTCAGAAAGAAGAAGCTCCGAGTTCTGATCCGGAATTTGCTATGCAAAAGCCATCAGGATGTGGTCGTGGGCAACCTGCTCTGGGCGGCTCTTCCTGAGCGGGGAATTGGAGCGGGTGACCTCCAGGGGTCCCTTCCAACCCCAGCCGTTCTGTGCAGCTGATTCACCGTGTGACATGAACCTCTTTACCTGTCCGTGCAATTAATTAACTCAATAAATGAACACTGAGAGAGGTAGTAGCTGTATCTGCTAGCGCTAGAAGTTCTGAGGGAATTGTAATGTGCAAAAAAACCCCTTGTGTAGCTGATAAGTACTGGCATTTATTTCTGACTTTTGATTGTGATAGCAACATCAATAATGCTGCCAGACTCGATGCGTGTGCTTTTTTTCTTGCTGTTTTAAAGCATGAATCATTTCCCCCCCTCAGCTGCAGAGGAGCTGGTCCTGCCAGTAGGCTATTTCTCAACTCCGCCGGTGTGCCTGCTGCTGAAGGCCTGCCTGTTTGCACCCCCGCCGCCCAAACTCATCCCACTGAAGATGCCAAAGCTGAGCACCAAGATCCAAGGGGAGCTGAAAACGGAGCGGACAGACTGCAAGGTTTGAAGCGTGTCCCAGAGTAACAGTTTTGCTCAGGCTGTGCATCACGCTTACCGTAATGCTCGTAGCTTCGCTTGGGTGCCAGGGCAGCTTCTTCTTGCCTCTGGTAATGACGCTCTTACAAGAAGCGATGTTAAGATGTGGCAGAATCAGTGTGGCGTGAAGGAAACATGCTCAGCACAGCAGCTCTCTCTCAATGAACTTCAGGAGAAATTCAAAATCATGGCTGCCTGAGCAGGAAGTTACTTTTCTGGTCACATGAGCTAGAGCAGTCACTAGGCTACTGAAGACAGTAGTCTCTCTTGTCTTTTTTTCCCACCACAAAACACGGGGTTTTCAGCTGGAGGATGGGCTTTGTGATGAATTCTTTTCATTTAAATAAGCACCCTCTTAAGTCTCTTCGCTTCTTTATCATTTCTGCAGAGGATGAACTCCACAGCGACCATCTTCAGAGGAAGCACAGCAAACCCAAGGCCGGTTCTTCACACGTGCCTCAGCTCAGCAACTGGCCAGGCTCCCACTCCAGACCTGTCCTACCTCCGATCCTGCCTCGGCGGAAGAGCACCAACCCTTGACGGCCGCTGCTAGCCAAGTCTTTGTCTTGGTCTCCCCCAATCCTTCTGCCTAATGGGAATACTGATTTTGATAGATTTTGCTTTGTTGAAAAGAAATTATATCAAAGATTATTTCTAAATCCCTTTCTGATTAAATCTCCAAAAAGTTATTTATTTATAACTATATTAAAAAGTAATTTCTGCATTTCCCAACATTAAAAATGATTTCCCCAGGCATTCTCAGCTGGGAAACGGTGTCGAATTTTTTCCTCACAGCCACAAGTCCATGTCTTCTATTAACTTATTTCTTTCCTCCCCCTCCTATTTTATAGATTTAATTGACGTGTGGAAGCATCGGGGCTTCTGATAATATCTCCGACGTTGTAGGAGTGGTAAATTGTTTTGAAGAGGGATTTTGCGAAACATTCAGTGTTGTTGGGAATGCAAACTAGTCGCAAGCCTATTTTTAATAAAATGTGTTTTTTTTGAAGAGCTGAGACCATTTTTTTCATTTGCATGTGTCTTTAAACAAACAACCTAGCACGGAGCCACCAGAAAAAAAAAAAATATTACAATTTCAGAGAACTGGCTGAAGGCTGTAAGCACCATGTGAAGATTTGTTGTGTTTTTTTTTTTTCCTATATGTGGAACAGAGCTGTGACAAGTAAATAAAACTCTCGAGTTGATGTTTGTCCTGATTAATTTTCATTACCATCCATTTACGGAACAGATCGGGGGGGGCCTTTGCCTGAGCAGCCACCCCTGAGGAAGGCTGTTTGCTCTTTACGTTACAGCGTGGGTCCCGAGAGGTCTTTGCGTGCACGGAAGGCGACGTGACTCGTTCCCAGAGTGCGGAGCCCTGCCCGTGGAATGGCTCTGGTTTACCTCATTGTGCCTGTCCGCAACGTGGCCGAGGGTTTTCGTTGTTTAAATGGGATGAGCTGAACAAAGCCACGCAGCTCCTGGTAAGTAAGGGATAGATTCGGATAGCCTGACCTTAAATTCCAGCGAAGCCTGTAAAACAGCTCAGTCTTTTATTAAGCGGTTTCCTTTACACGCTGCAGCTGGCTGTATCCTCGAGCTGAAGAACAACAGCTCTTCTGAGGCACCAGTTTTTATCATTTTTTTTGGCAGAACAAAAAGCAGGGCTGCTCCGCCGCCTGGGTTCAGCAGGAGTTCAGGCAGCTGAAGCTGCAGTCTGAACCTTGGTGGCTTTGACCAAGGCATCTGAGCGAGGTGGGCGCCGGACCCAACGCTTCCTGAGCCCCCCCAGCTTCTCCAGCAAATCCTGCAGGGCCCCGCAGGATTTTTCCCTTCTCTTTCCCCCTCCAAACACTTTCAGCTTTGCCTCTGCAAACAACTTCCCAGCTGTCAGCCTGGCTGGCATGGCTGGCTGCACACTTGATTGACGTGGACGCTGATCAGCCGATGGTTTTGGCTGTTTCACAGGCGCGAGGAGCTGCACTGGCGTCGTGGTTAATGAATATCTGCAAGGTGCCTGGTGTCCCGTGCACGGCAGGGCCGGGGTGATCACAGCTCCCAGCTCAGACTGGTGACAGAACTGCTTACATGAGGAAGGTGCTGCAGGCAGTGCACAGAGATTGGATCTTTTTTTCCTGGACACCACGTCCAGAACCCATGCACATAGCCCCGCTGGGAAAGAAGGGCAGCAGGAGTTGGGTGACAGCCCAATCGCGTCAGTGTCTCCCTTTTGAATTCAGTCCTGCCCAGTTTGCTAAGCCAAGACATCCTCCCCATCCATCCCCAGGCCTCCCCTCTGCCCTGCAGTGGTTGCCCCTTCTGTCTAAAGCAGAGGAACCAGGACCGGCTGTCCCTGAGCTGTGCTGCTGGGGGCACAACTTCGAAGTCAGTAATCCTACAAAAGCCTTGGACATCTTCAGGGAGCGAGCACAGCGACACCGAGTGCTCGTGTTTACAGGAAGGGTCTTAAACATTGAGCTCTCCAGTGCGGGAATTGTCTGTGTTGGTTGCGCAGGTGGAGCATAAATATGCTTCTTAGTTCCCAGCTGGAGAAAAAATCTTCTGCCATGATGAAAAACGAGCACTTGATCAGGGTTTTGGTCAGCTTACGGAGCTTCTACCAGACAATAATGGCTGAAGAGACTCTCCCAGCTTGCAACCAATTTGAAAGCCCCGAGCTTTCACACCCCATGTGCAGGGTCAGCAGGGTTAAGGACCTGGTGGGGAAGCAGGACATGGGGAAGTAGGGCATGGGACGTATCAAGATACCAGGGAGGTGTTTCGGTTAGAAACATGCCAAAGTCAATGCGGCCAAGTACTCAGTTTCTCACCTTCCCTCTCTGAGCTTTTACTACCATGTGCTTTCACGCCATTCCCGCTCCCCAGCAGACCGAGCTGCCCACCCCATTTATGAGATTCCTGCCAAAAAAAAACCCACATTCTGTGCCCCTGCCCTTTAACTTTGCACCCCGGTGCCTGAAACACCCGGCAGAGTTTGAAGGCAGAAGATTTCCACTCCGTAACATTTCCGTTTCATTCAGCAGACTGGGAAGCGTCGCCGTTCACCGCTCTCAGTTCAGGGCGTTTATTTCTGGCTGAAAGCACAGGACGTGTAGCTCGCTGCCTGTGTATTTATAGCCTGGCAGATAAAAACGGGGCTGTTTCGGGGAACTCTGTTTTCGTTGGCAGGGAGCGTGTTTGGATTACAGCAGAGTAGCACCTAAAGTTACTCCCAGTCGAGCAAGTCTCCGAGTCTTGAATTTTACAGAGGGGAGTATAACAAGCTAATTTAAAATAAATAAATAAATAAATAAACATTCAACAATAACTGTAGCTGTGGCTTCTTCCACATGTATTAAAATAGTTTTACCAGCCTGAGGAGGGACCATGCATGCTTGTCCCAGCCCCGTGGCACACACCCAGGGAGCATGGCACAGAGCAATGCCACCAGCTCGTGCTGTCCCTTGCGAGTTTTTCAGGACCGGGTCAGACCCCAGGGCTCCAACATTTCTACTCCAGGTCTTAACCTTGCTTACACCGAGGTGTTTGGGGAAGTCAAGGGCAGCTGGTTTATCTCAAGTCCTCCCCCAGGCCGGTAGCAATGTGGATGCTGTAGGACAAGGAGCTGCTGAATTAAGGACCAACGGGTTCGTTAGACGTAAGGGGATGGTGTTTTAATACAAACATCTGCCCAAAGGAGAGGCTATGAAGTTTGGGAGCTAAAGGTTAACTCGCAGCTCAGGGAGGGCTTCCAGGGCAGCTCACTGGGTGCTGGAGGCTGCAATGCTCCATGGATGACCCCAGGGTATGCAGGCAGCCAGGGCAGACTGCTCAGGCTAGGGGAGACAATTCGGATTCTCCAGCCCCCACTTCCCAAATTAATAAAACAAAAATGGGCTTAAAAACCTTTGGTTTGGTTCTTTGACCTTCATCTCCTGCCTTCATCCTCCACTGTCCTCACCAATATGGGCTGGACTGGTCGGGGCTTGACTTGCAGGTGAGACCACTGAGAATCCAGCAACTACATCATTTATTTTATTGTATTTTACTTATTTTATTATTTTATTTTCTAGAAATAGAGGGTGAGGAGTTGCCAGGAGTGACCAAAGCGCTGCTCGTTCCCCCGCCGAGCGCCCACATCCGTTTCCAAAAATCCCTTTCCGAAGCAGCACGCCGCATCCCGGCAGCGCCTGCCCGCCCCGCGAGCTCTGCCTGCTCCCTCGGGAGCTTGTCTAATTGAATCCGCTGCGTAACGTGCTGCTAATTTGGCAGCTGTCAAAATGAATTATAATTTGTGGGTTTTGGTGTTTGTTTTGTTTTGTTTTGTTTTGTTTTGTTTTTCTAACAGCGGGGGTGAGAAGCGCTGCTGCTCGCCGTGATTACGCCGACTACGGCCGTGGTTCTCTTTGCATCCCTGATGCAAGCGAGAGCTGACGAAGGGTCTGAAGGGGACCTGTTTGGTCCTTCCCCGCTCTCACCCCACTCTTCTACGGTGTCACTGCAACAGCTTTGGGTCCCCCCGGCCATATACCAGGGATTTTTTCCATCACCAGCCCAACGGGAGCCAAGTGTCCGCTCCTGCGGAGCTGAAGCTCAAGCAAAGGCCTCCTGGTACCCGGGCTCTGCAATAAATCTGCTCCTTGGACATAGCCTTTTAGTAACCCGCAGGAAATATTCCAAGCTCCCGAGATATTTGTTGTGTCTCCTGGAAGGTGGAGGGAGAGGAGCCCTTGCCGCTGAGCCTGACTCTCTTTTTCCTGCGGGGAGGAGGAGGAGGAGGCGGCTCCTACATTTTTATCGTCCGTGCTTTGCCCCGCTCGTACCTCGGAGCAAGTAGGAGCACGAAGGTGTAAATCAACGTCAACCACGGTGAAAAATCCCCCGTGCTGAAGTTGCTTCCAGAGGAGCTCCCTTGAGGCCCTCACCGCAGCTCCGTGCTGCCATGGGCGGTGACAGCACAGAGGCTCCCCGTGGCCGCCCCGTCCCAGCTTGGGGTGGCCCCATGAAGCCTCCAGCAGCTCAAGGATGGGTTCCCATACACTGGAGACCTCATTGGGTTCCAGAGGAGCCAGGAGTGGTGGTTCTTGCATTAATCCCATGCATTGTGACTTCCATCAGTCAACTCTGGAGGCTACAAATGACTGCAGGCCCATACAGGATCCCTCTCCCCTCATTTCACTGGGTATCTCCATGCCCTCCACCTCTTGCGTTCCCCACCACTGCATTTAGCACGATTGCAGGCAGCTGCTGTGATCTCAGGCCACCTGAAACACCTGGGTGGCTACAAACCCTCCTGGTCAATGGGGTTCCAAGGGCTCCACCACTAAGCCACCAGCGGTGGCTGATAGAGGGGCTCAGTGCCACCCCAGCACCTCCTGCAAGGGAAATGGGGCTGTGAGGCTCTAACGGGTGCTCCTGCTTCACCTCCACCCTCTCAGGCTTTAAAGGGGTAAAATAATGCACTACGGGTGCATTGAGCACTGAGCCCTGTGCTGAGGTCCTTTGGTCAATGAAGTTCAGCACGAAGTTCACCTGCGAGCCTGGGCCAAGCTGGGGGCAAAAATAATGGTTGTGCGTCCTCCGAACCTCCCGAATTTCCCATGTCAAGAAATCGCACCTTCCTACCCTCTTGGGCTCCCGCTGCTGATTTACAATCGCTGTAATGAAAGGTGCTGAACAGAAACGAACCGCGTGGCTCCAAGTGATTTACGGAGACATCTTTATCCCTCTCCTTCCCCTCTCATTTAATTTAGTGGCGGGAGCAAGTTTTTTACACCTTGGAAGTGACAAGGATTTCATTGAGGTTCCCAAAGGAGTTCAATGCTTTCCTTCTCACTTTAATTATATATATATATATATATTGTTTTTTTATATATATATATATATTTGTTTTTTCCCGACCCACCAAGGCGAGCCAGGCTGCGGTGCGCCGAGGAAAGATTGAAAGCATTAATAAACATCAGCCCGGATTTAATGAAAGGCAAAAGATTTTGAACAGAAATCTCTGAGCTGATGAAAGCGGAGCCCGGACAACGAAGATTTATTAAACAAAAGGCTGCTAGGATCTGGGGAAAGATGATTTCTTGAATTATATATATATATATACACTCAGTAACTGCTGAGGAATTAAGTGTTCCCATTAAAGCTGTGAGGTTTAAAGGCGTGAGAGACGTGAAGCGATGGCCAGGATCTTGATGCCGTGTCATCAGCAGCACATCATTGCTTTTGCCGTGATGGAGATGTCCTCGGGGGTTCTGGAAAGACTGCAATCATCACTTCATTTCTGGGTCTCTATTTTAAATCACGTCCCATGCAGGAGGCTGGACGGCTCGGCTCCGAGTTAAGGGTTACGTGCTGATGCCGGGAGCGGCCCCGTTTGTTATTTCTGCACCTCCTGGGGCAGCAGCAGGGCAAGCAAAGCACAAAAAGAGGAAATGTTGAGTTTCGTTTGGAGCCCTAAAATCCCGATGTTTTTCCCCAGTACCAATCACTTTGGGGTCGTGGCTCAAACCTCTGCCCTGGGCCAGGTCCCCCAGTCTGAGTGCAATGAGAGGCTTTCTGCAGCACGTTAATGGATGTAATTTACTGTAAGGGCAATTAAATAGCAGCCTCTCCCTGGCCGCCCTTCCCCTCTTTTACCATCCTCCACCTCCTGTGCCCATCCCAGACCCCAGTTCAATCTCCCCTCGGTAGGAACCAGAGCCAAAAGGGGACAAGGGCTGCGGAGGAGGGAAAAGAATGGGGCAAGATTCACCACCAGGGCACACCACCTGGAGACAAGAAGGGCTCAGCACCAGCAGAGAGCACCCAAAGGATGTGGGCAGGAGCTGACACACGCAGCGATGCACTTGAGGTTGGCCAAGGCCCCATCCAGCCTGGCCATTTGCTTTACTATGGCTTAACCCCACTTTCTGCCCATTCCCAGCAACCAAAATATTAAGGGCTAAATGATTCAGGGGGCAGCCGTAGGCTTCCCGTGGGCGTTTGGTTATTGGGCAGCTTCTTCCAGCGGCGTTGGCAGCAAAACCCATCTCCTGCTCTGTGACAGTGACAAGGGACGGAGGTAAAGCTGAGCTTTCCCCTCAAAGCCTGGCAAGGCTGAGCTGTTCCTACCCTCCCTCATGCTAAAGGGAGGATAAATCATGGGGTAAGTTCAGAGCCCCAGGAATTTTGGGGTTGCGGCCAGCCGACGGCCGGCAGCAAAGCATGAACGGAGAAACAAGAGGCGCAGCATGCGTTGAGGAGACGTTTATTTTGTTCGGAAAAACCAAACAGACAGAAAGGAAGAAAAACAAACAAACAAAAACCATCGTCAAAAGTACCCTAAACCCAACCAGCCAACCCAAAAGCTCCGAAACACGGGGCAGAAAGCACTTTGGCTCATCACTTTGCCAACCTCTGCTAAAAAAACGTGTGCTACCATTTCTACGGCAAGCATAAAACCCGAACAAATCAGTACCCCCATTTTTTTTGGGGGGGGGACACCTGGGTTCAAATACTAGTTTTGGCTATTGGGGCGCTTCTGCACGGACCTTTTCTCCGCCTCACGAGCAGGCGCGCTCACCCGCTCGCCTACAGCAGGGAGGGAATCGCTGCCACGCCTGTGACACGAACAGCGATACGTACCCAGAAGCACACAGACCACACAGTAAACAGATAAAAGAAATACCCTGACAACAAAAAAAATAACCCATGGTGGACACCTGGCTTGCGTGAAGACCAAGAAGAGCACACGGTTCAAGAAAAGGAAGCCGAATACTCCCAAATCTATCGGCGTCACAGGAATTGGAGACGACATGCAAGCTCGTTGAGACAAAGGGCGGCCCAGCGAGGGGGCTATGTACAGTATGGTACAGTCCCTCAGGCACCTGATCGGCTCTTTTTTGCTAAATCCCCGACCCAGGCTTCAAAATTCACAGCCACAGCTCCGAAACTGGAGTGACAGCTCCTGCTGCCCAGCCGCGAGCGCGACGTCTGCCTGCAGCCCGGCGCTGTTTTACCCCTCGCTAAATGATCCCGTCGGCTGGTGTCCCTGATGCTCTCACGCTGAATTCGGCTTGGGTTGCCTTCCCTTCCCGTGCCTCGCTGCCTCGGCTGAAGCTCTGTGTAAAAAGCTTCGAAGAGCGAGGTGCAGGAGCGGTTTTTCCCTCTCTGGGTCCTGTGCAAACAGCTGGGAGCGAGAGCTGAGCTGCGCCGCGTGCAGGGAAGCTCTCGGGGATCTGCCTCCCCACCTACAAAATCCTCAAAAATCTCCCGTTTGGGACACCCGAGAGGTTTTTCAGGCTCAAGAAAAAACAAACCCAGCAGGGAAACCCCTTCACCGCCTCAGAAGGACCTGAGCTGCAGGGCCCATCAGCGTGCTGCTGGCTCCAACGTCCCCAAAAGAGCAGCAGGGCTCAGGGCTAAAGCAGCGCGCCAATGCCTCAGCACAGCATCGAGGCCTCCTTTATCCCCTCTCTGCCCCCACTGTGCACAGGCCACGGACGGGCAAGAAGCTGGCACAGCCAGGATTGCTGCCCCAGATAAAAATCAGCGATAAAAACAGAGAGGAAGGGGTTTGGGGACGGTGGCCTTTATTTGGGACTGCTGGCGTTGGTCTGCCTGGGAGGTGGCGATTGTCTTCGCGCCGTTTATTTTGCTCTTCTTCTTTCCTGTGCTTGCTAAACCACCTTTGGCTCTCCCCACAGACTTGCCTGGTTTTGCTCTTCCCCCTCCTTCCCCTCACACCCAAAGTGGCCGCACGGCGCTTTTTGCTGCTGGCCAAGGTGAAGCCACCACGAGCCCGGCCGCAGGTCTGACGTTGGCGATGTAAATACCCAAAGCCATGAGGACGTTGGTGGAGGAAAACCCGAGCACAGCCCCTGCCCTTCCTTAGCCACGCTTGGTGCCAGACACTGCTGGATGTTTTCATGGCCACGGCTGTGCAGGGGCAGTCACAATGAAGCGCACCAAGAAAATCAAGGCAGCAAAAACAATTCGTGCGCTGGGAGACACCGTCTGCACGCAGGGGGCAGGCACCCCGAGCTCCTGCAGCCTGTCGGTGCTTCGGGACAGAGGTGACGCTCAGCAAAACCGTCCCCGTGCCTGGTGGATGCTGACGGGGTGCGGGGGAATGCCACGCGTGAAGCTGATCCCCAAGGAGTGGGAGAAGGAAAGAAAAGGGGGGAGCCGGGTGAAGGGGCAGCAGAACCGGCCCCTGCCCAGCGGCAGAAGTAAGCTCAGCTGGACCGGCCCTGCTCAAGTTCCTTGGCATCATTTGTACCCTGAGGTGTGTCGTGACAGGACAAGGAGCAACCGTTTTAAACTAAGAGAGGCTGGATTTTAATTAGATAATGATTAAAGGAAGAAATTGTTTTCCATGTGGGTGGTGAGGCCCTGGCCCAGGCTGCCCAGAGGAGCTGTGGCTGCCCCATCCCCGGGGGTGCCCAAGGCCAGGCTGGATGGGGCTGGGGGCAGCCTGGGCTGGAGGGAGGTGTCCCTGCCATGGCAGGGGGTGGGATTGGGTGGGTTTTGAGGTCCCTTCCAACCCAAACCGTTCTGTGATTCTGTGCAGGGGCGGCCTGGGGGGGGCAACAAGTGTTTTGGGGGCTCAGCAGTTCGTGACAGCTGACTGCTGGCAACAAATCCCCCTGTGACCACACTCGGGTGAAGGTAAAAGGAGGAAAAGTGACCTGCACTGTGGGCCTAACAGAAGCAGAAGGAACCTGTGACCCCTCCACCTCATCATTTGAGGGCTCAGCTAAGCCTTGACAGAACTGCACCACCTCCTGAGAAGGCCACGAAGGTGATGCAGTGGCATTTTGGCACCTTAGCATCACCTCCTTGTTTTCCTTGGGCTCCCAGCTGCGTCTTGCTCCTAGCAATGAGGGCTCGGTGGAGGTCTACTGGGCAGACTGGAAGGCTCTGGAGAAGGTGACAGGCACAAGTATATCCAACGCCCTCCCAGAAAGAGTCAGGATCGGGCAACAAGGACCTAAATTAAGAGCCAGGCTTGGCATTTCCAGTGTAACTAAAATCCTGCCGCACAAACAGCAGCGTCTGGGGGTTCCCAGGGGCTCACTCATCCACTGCAGTGACCTGGATGTTAAGGGACGGCACCAAACAGGCTCAGGGTCCAGCTCACCGAAGCTGGGAGGAGTGTACAGAAGCACCACAGTATAGTTGGGCTCCTAGCAGAGAACTGGGTCAGCTTTTAAATTAATTTAAAAGGGTTATTTAAATGAAGAAAAAAAAAAATAGGGTGGGGGAGCAAAAGGGGTTGCATTAAAAAAAATGCAACCTGGCAAAAATACCTGCATCCTCCCTCCGTGATCAGTTCCAGGCAGGTTCCCGGAGGAGGCTCCATGATTCCCAGGAGCTTGGCACAGCCAACACCTCCCCTGTTATAAAAACAGCCCCCCTCGGGGGGATTCCCTGCTGCTCTGCTCTATAAAACAATAAAAAGGTCCCTGCAGAGAGTTTCCCCCCCCCCCCCCGGCCGTTACTCCTCCTTCGGCCTCTTCCTCCAGCGGGCCAGGAGGGGCCCGAGGCTGTTCCACACCTCCGTGTACATGAGAGTCCCCACGAAGACGAAGGCGGTGCCCAGCCAGTGCCAGGCCGTGAAGGGGTTGCGGAAGTAGAGGATGGAGAAGATGAGGCTGACGAACTTGCGCAGCGTCACCACCAGCGTGACGGTGAGGGAGGTGCACTCCGTGGTCAGGATGAAGACGCCCCGGATGCAGACGTATCTGGGTGATTGGGGAGGTAAGGGGGCATCACAGGGAGGGGTGGCCCGGTTTTGGGAACGCAAAGGGTGGGTTGGGCAGTGGATATCCCCAGTTCGGGTGTGGAGGAGTTTTAAATCCCTTTTCTTCACAGCTCAGCATTTCTACAGCTCCGAGCCTCGGGGATGGCCTGAATTTCCCAGACTTCTCCTGAGCCTGCCCTGGGACAGCAGCAAGAGCTGATGTGATAGCAAAAGGTTAGTGGCACGCGGTGTTTACAGCTTCCCTTAGCTCCACGGCAGGTGCTAAAACCAGACTTCTCCCTTTATACCTGGCAATGGATCCGCAGAAGCCCTCTCCCATCCCCAAAGGGGCACAGATTAAACGAGGAGGAGTGTGAGCAGCAACAGGGGGACAGTGACCTCTCAACAATGAGAAAATTGGTAAGAGGGGACTCGGACTGGGTCCCTCTTTCTAGTGCATCTTGGCTTTATCAAACTTGCAGATCCGTCCTCGCTGCCTTGGAGACTGCCCACGGATATTGTGAATGGCTCTCGACCTATCCTAGCTAGCAGAACCACTGTGAATTTTTACCAGCCAGCTTGTCCGTGGGGAGGTGGTGGCAGATTTCAGCCATCCTGGAAAAAATGTAAGCCCCAGGTTAAATTCCTATCAGGATTTTCAACGAGTTACACAAGCATCAGCTCCTAAGTGCAGGAAAGGCTCCAAGGGCACAGCATCCCTAGCTTTCCTACCCCTTTTCTCTTCTCCCATCCTGCTGCCATCTCCACAAGCAGAAATTTGGAAGGATACTGAGTGATGACGTTCATGAGGAGGTAGAACCACATGATCGGCAGGGTCAGCCCAATCACTGGGATCTGGAACGGCTCTGTGGGGAGAAAGGAGGAGGAGGTCTCTCAGCATGAAGGATTTCAGGAAAAAAAAACTACCTGCTGTTGTCACGGCTGCCCGGGACGCACGTGTGTGAGCTGGAAAGGAGCAGGAGATGCAAGGACAGAGAGTCTGACCACGACGGGATTAGAGAATTTGAAAATTGAAAATTTGAAAAGCTTGAATCTCTGGAGACAATCGTCTGATGTGCGCAACTTCTGGACTGAAAGCTCCCTACAGCATTTTCCAGAGGACAGAGAGGTACAAGAGCAAGGGTCCATCTGTGCAACACTCACCGGACTGGCTGAAGAGAACGGCGTGGTGGTAGATGTTTGGGGCGAGGAGGAGGAAGCCAGGGAGCGGTAACGCATGCTGGGGGAAAGGAAAGACAGGATGTTAACAGATTATGCGAGTCCACTCCGCTTCTCCTCCTGGGAAGCCAGCCTCACACATCTCCACGGATGACAGTGCACACTTCAGAGCATGGGATCATTTGTATTTCTGCCTCAGGAAGGTTGCCTGTCTTTAACATGTCCCATGCACCTACAGCACCAAAAAACTCCTTCCTTCTGGAGAGCAATCTGCTACAGCCCAGGAATGCGGGGTGTAAGCTTGCTTTCAACCCTTTCCCTCCCGATCTCTTCCCCTCCTACAGCGTGGCTCAGTGTCATTCTTCCCATCTTCAGCTTTTGCTCTGAAACTCTCCAGCCTCCCGCACGTCTCCTTCATTGTGCTGTTCTAGAGAAGTCACCAGACCGCTGCTGAGCAGGGGGAATTCAGAAAGTCAGGCCTCTCCCGTGTTTAAAATGCACTAGGTGGGCTGCACCTCCATAGGAAACTTTCTTGGGGTCTGCAGTCTACAGGGAGCTGAAACCCCTGTTGTTTAAATTAGCTCACAGAGCTGCCCGTAGGGATCTGAGTGCAGGATGGGAGGGAGAGGGACTCTCCTAGCAGCTCTCTCTGCCCAGTTAAAGCAACAGAAGAGACGCAGTGACTCACGTTGTAGAAAAGGGCCTCTTTGGAGTGCTTCCCAAACTGCTTGTACAGCGTCTCCTGGAAAATCCCCATCCTGGCAGACATGAGGAGGGCGAAGGTGAGCGCGGCGATACCTGGAACAGAAGCACAGCCTTGCAGCATTGCTTCAGCACGGCATAGTTCGCATTAGCCAGCTTGAGGATTCCTGCTGTTTGGCATTCGGTGAAAGAAAACAGTGGCAGAAGCCAAAAGCACCCAGAGCTGGCAAGATGGGCAGCAAACTGATAATGGTCTCGGGGACACAGCTTTATTATTACAAGGGCTGAGATGCCAAGACACTTCTGCAAAGGATCAGCTCTTGAAAACAAAGAAATCAGCCCTGGCAAGCTGAGTGGGTGGGATAGCAGGGACACAGCTGTTTGGCACTACCGACAAAACATCAGGCCCAGGTTCCCTGAAAAACCACCAAAAAAAATGGCTGGAGGTATAAAAAAAACCTCAGGTGCTAGACTGTAGAAAGCCCTCAGTGAAATTCTGTGCTGAAGGAATACTTGAACTGGTGACAGCCCCTCTTCCTCACTGCAGCACAGCTCACAGCACCAGGTGCATTAGGCAGGTCTGCTTTTGAAGGGAGAAATAAGGAAGGTACCTGCAGAAAACTTGCTTCCTTACAAGAACAGTTACTCTGCAGAAGCCCTTTAGGTGCTGTATGTGATTTGTTGGACAAATGGAGAGCATCTTTGTACAAAGGTGCAAACGAGTACAACAAAACCCCATTCTTTGGGGATCAATACCCACTAGGAGCTAAGCATGACTTAATATCAGCTCAGGGAGTCGCAGCACAGTATGTTTAGCACAACCCACATGGCCACGGACATCAGAGAGCCAAGTCTTGTCCATATCCCATCAGGGCTGGCTGGAGACAAGGAGCTCACATACCTAGCAGCCACCACAAGAAAACGTGGAGTCCGTCCTCTTCGTTTAAGCTGGAGTCAGATGCCTGGTGGAGGAAGACAACACAGTCATCGCGAGCTACCACAGCCCTGCAGCTCATTCAGGCCTGCCTCTGCCTCACTCTCGGCTTGTGCGTTGTGCTCCAGGCAAGGCCAGAAATCAAAGATTGCCCAAGGTCTCCCATTTTCCAGTCACTTCCCCAGCTGACTGGAGGTGGTAGCAACTACAGCGCACTTTGTTTGCCACTCTGTTTTCAGGAATGAACCAGATTCCAGCTAGAAGTATAAATATCTGATCAAGAAAGAAGCTTTTCTTAAAGCAGTGCCCTGGGTTGGCCAGAGACTGAACTCACTTACAATAAAAATAATCGGTGTTGTTTAGAAAGCTCTCAGAGACGGCCCATTAGCAGATTCCTCTGTCCTCATCTCAGGGCAGGCACGCAGGGAAGAACAAGGGCTCTGGCCACATCCCAGCTAGGTACTAAACTTGGCGTATGGTCAAGATATCGAGGGAACCAGGCCTGGAGGTGCTGTTAGCCAAATGAGATCACTCACTTTTGCCACAGCTCTGCATACCTTACCAAACCCCCACGCCTGCTGAGATTGGAATAATACAGAGCAAGGCTGCAGAGCGCAGACCGTTCTCAGACATGCTGAGAGCGTAAGCAGCTATGAAATAATGGGGGTCTTTGAGGCTTGACAGCTGTGTTTCATTTCCAGCCTCTCAGAGCTGGTTTAAGCGAAGCCAATCTTTACTTGGCTACCATTTTATGCCACTTTTCTGTCTTCGGTTGACGAGATCAGACTGTGGGTGCTGACCCAAGCGAAGCCCAAATCCACGGTGTTACACAAGGGTTTTCTTCGCTCCCTCCTCTTCTCCAAGCACACGTAACTTTATTTCAAGGGTCACAGAAAGTCACATTGGCTGACAACAGGTTTGGAAAATTCCGAAACCCGACAGCCTCTTCTAGGATAAAGAGAGCAAGGAATTGAGTTCTTTTAGGAGTTTTGTTTAGGATTCACCTGCTCCTGATTGTGGCCTGTCACGGTAAGGGCAAGAGAAAAGAGCTCCGTGACAAAAATAATGTTTTGTTTATTCTCAACAAAAAAGTAACCTGAATAACACAGGATAAAAGGCACCTGTAATTACATTAAACCACACACGTGTCCCTCCAACCCATGGAGCAGGAGCAAGTGCTTTCAGGAAACAGAGAGCTAGGAGACATCTCGTCTCACCATTGATAATCAGGCAAAGGAAATTACTGACGAAGGTGCCCAGGGCAGCTCCTCCTGTCAAAAAGGTTCACAGCTGTGACCTCAGCCCCCCTCCAATCCTTACCACTTGCTTTGCAGACATGAAAGTGCAGGTGAAGATCCCCACGGAAACCAGGGCTATGGACGTGTATTTAGACATGCTGTATCTGCGTGGAGGAGAAGAGAGACGTCAGTGACCCAGCCCAGACTCACATTACTCATTTCCTACTCCCTGGCTTGGCGTTTTGCTCCATTACATCGGTATAAACTCGAAATAATTGGCACGTACCCAATACCTAACACTGGATGGACTTTGCTGGGGACAGAAGGCCAACTTACTCCAACTGCACCAAAAAAGAAGCTTTTGGACCAAGGTCTCTTGGTCTGTGGCAAAGAACCCATGCCCACATTGGTCTTGCAACCAGACCCCAGGCAGGTGAGAGGACCGTCCTGTCCTGATGTCTTTGCATTCTGTGCTGGGCTGACCCTGAGATGGAGAGCAAGAGAACTCATGGGTCAAGATCAAGATCCTTTAATAGCTGAGGAAAAACAAACAAAAAACAATGCAAAAGTAATCTCGCGCCTTCTCCCACAAGTATGGATATTACAGAAACCGAGGTGCCCTGACCTTCTTCTTCCTCTATCCTGGTTTCCACTGCTGTGCACGATGTTATACGGCATGGAATATCCCTCTGGCCATTTGGGGTCAGCTGTCCTGACTGTATCCCCTCTCAGATGCTTGCCCACCCCCATCCTGCTCACTGAAAGGGGGGCAGAGTGCAGGGAAGAGAAAGCCTTGCCACCGTGTAAGCACTGTCCAGCAACACACAAAACATCTGTGTCATTGACACTGTTTTAGCCACAAATCCCAAAGAGAGTACTCCACGGGCTGCCACAAAGAAAGTTAGCTGCATCCAGCCAGATCCATCCTCAACGAGCAGTATTGGGATGAAAGAGGAAGGAAATGAGCTAACATTCTCGTCTGTAGCCACGTTTAAAAGCTCTTTCTTCAGTCTACACTTGCCTTAAATGAAGGAGTGAGGAGCAGTGGGAGTGCAGAAGAGGGAACTGCTCAAGACCAGGCACGCCTCTGTGCCCCAACCTCCCCGTCAGTCAAACAAGGATATTTACCAGGAGAGGGTAAGGCTCTAAACACCAGCCAGGACTAAGCCAGTGGCAGGGCATTCCCTGATGGTACAAGAAAGGTGCTCGTGATTTACCTTTTTTTCAAAATGATGATACCGAGAGCCATGCTTGCTATGAGAGAGCCCTGGGAAAAGAAGAGAGGAGGGAAAAAAAAAAAAGAAACAGGTCAGCAGGACAAAATTCCTTGGGCTGGGGCGCCTGCCTCAAAGAAATACCATGAGCAACTAAGACAAAAACACGAAGAGAAACGCCACAACAGTTTCAGGGAGACTGACAGGGTGGAAGGAGTCTGGCTTTGGCTAGGAGGAGTGGAGGATTGAAGCTGGGAAGAAGTATGCTGGAGCAAAAGGGCAACGAGGATCTCCTGGCCAGCAGGGCTTCTCTGCCTTGGCCATCTCCCAGCACTGTGTTACAGAACATGGGACAGGTCTCCCAGCACCCTGTCTGGTTGAGTTCTTTTTAACCTCTCTTGGCTGGAGGTATCCCAGCCCTGTGATACATCGTGGGTGAACAGCTTCTCCAGCAGGGATTGCTATTCCCAACAGCCACGACTCCGTTGTCTTCGGTCACCGTTACTTCCCCATCGCTTTGGGAAAGACGAAGCCCATTCCAGCTTCAGTTTCCTTATCTGCCCAGGGACGTTACGTTGACATTTAATGGTCAACACTGTGAAATAAAACTTGAAGTTCAGCTTCACAGCCAGGTTGCTGTCCCCACAATTAAGATGGTTTTAGTTTTGCACAAGGTTTTGTTGTCCTCGGGGGAAAAGGAGGGTGAAAGAACACATCCACCAGGGCAAGTGCTTGCAGAGATGATGGGGAGAGACGTCGCACGAGATGGGAAAGGACAGCGCAGCAATACTCACCGATCTGAAGATCATGTGCAGCGGCATGGCGATATTTAGGTTCAGGGCATAGTTATTCACCACGCTGACAGTGAAGAACATGGCCACCATGATGAGATAATACCTGAAATACAAAGCGGTGGTCAGCAAAACCAGCTCATGGCTGCGCACGTGGCTCCCTGGGAGGCTGGGACACACGTTACAAACAGGTGAAGCGGCACAAAGAAAGGTCTGGAGCTGAGCAGAAACCCACCTAGCTCTTGGGTCTGTGTTAATGACTCACAAGGAGGTCAATCTGGTTTGGATACAGCAGGGAAGTCCTTAAAAAGGGAAGGGGACTGACATGAACTGGCACGGTTTGTGCTAATTGCAGAAGCAAAGGGGAACTGAGAACACCCCAGCTGGAATCTCTTAGCACGGACTTCCCCCAGACCTCTCTTTCCTAAGGAGAGTGGCGTAAGACAAGGCTTGGTTTGAAGGGATTCAATTTCTGCCAGCAGGCATTGCTACCCTGCATGAAAGAAGCCACTCAAACCCACGTTGAACACCTCCGTGGTCCTAGACCTAACCTAGAGAGCTCCTTGCTGCAACGTAGCCACAAATGGCACTGAACCTGCCCTCGGCTCTGCGAGGGAAGAGAGTGTGAACGTGCCAGGTTATTGCCAGGACAAAACAAGCCCTGACAGAGAAATGCAGAAGTAGATTTCCAGTAAACCTCTCCATCCCACGCCCATTGCACCAAGCCCCAGAGAGACTGCAAGCTCGTCAGGCTTAGCAATCTGTACAAATCATTGCCCTGCGCCTTGGATAGATGTAATCTGAGGGCAATTTCCTATTAAGTGGTCTCAATAAACAAGGAGTTCACATTTTAACAGGCGTGACAGGTTCTCAGTGAGGCTTTGCGAAGGGGTTTGGACAGGATAAACGGATAAGGCATTTTATTAAACGCTTCTTGAGATAACAGATAGCCGGTCAATTTGCAACAAGGCAAAGCGTTGAGATCCACCGTACCTCATCGGTATGGCCGGCCGCTTCCTCCCGAAGTTGGCTTCGAAGATAAAGCCTTCCACGGCGATAAATAAGAACTGGGAGAACGTCACGATGTTCCCACATCCTGGAAACTGCCTGCAGGTGCAGAGAAGGATCACAAGTGTAAGTGCAATGTCCAAAAGAACACACAACACGCTGGGCTGTGATAAAAACCGGCTGGCAGCTCGTGGTCCCACGGTCGGCATCAGCTGCTTTATCCATCCAGGTTTTCCTGCTGCTCCTATTACATGCCTCCCTGCAGGGATTTACTCACCTGTACTTGTCTGGATGTGTGTGCAGCAATCCCAATAACTTCCCCTGCCATGCCTGAAGAGGAAGCAAGCAGCCACTCCTTCCGCAGGGCATGTAGTGCCACGGGTCAGGAAGTGAAAGAGGAAACTGCTCTGATCGGGGTCTGTGTAACTTCCCACCATGGCACAGGGTGTGAACGCACGGCATCAAGCACCCACGTAACCATCCTGGGGCTGGCTCTCCCTTTTTCTCAGGAGGAAACAGTTCTGGTAGGGCTCTCTCACTACCTGCAAGTTGCTGGGCTCGCTACAGGCAAAGGTGAAATGATGGTTGTGCCGGGGAGGAAGACACCAGGATTTCCACGGGATCTTTTTCCAGGATTTCCCACAACATCCGAGCAGCAGCTTGGACCCACTTTCAATACACCCAGCAAACTTTGGCTCTCCGCCCTCCTGCACTCGACGGAGCCCCCAGGCATCCCTCAGAGAGCCCCAGAGTGGTAACGGTCCCAGCTCTGAGCAAATCAACCTTCTGTGTTTGATCTGAGGGGAGAGGAACTGCACACGGGGGGGCAAGGCAGCGGGTAGCAGCCTGCCATTGAACCGACACTCCCTGCACGCAGCTCAGCCCTTCCTGCTGCAGGCTCTGCCTTCTTCCTAAGAGGCTTACGGAGAGCAGGAGAGGATTTCCCAGGAGGCACACAGTCTGCGGGCTCAGAGGAAGCCGTGACATGTCATGCGTGCTGCTGATTCCCTGCTGCACAAGCACGCAGTTTGATCCCGTAACCACCAAACAGCTCCTGGAAAGGCCAGCTTCTGGTGCCTGCCCCAGCCTGAGCGCCTCCCCTCTACCCACCTGCCACTTTTCGTGTTTCTCAGAGATTAATTAACCCCAAGACTTCAATGCCTGCTGTGCAGCGTGGTTAACAGGTTCAAAAGTTATATGGGGGAAGAGAAGAGAGACTGAACCGCAGACAGGGGCCAGGCCACAGGACTGTAAAACTTATCTCTGTAGGAAAACAGAAAGCAAGAGTAAACTTGGAATAAACCAAGACGGTTTCCAAGCACTAGACTTTGTTTCTTCCCAATCCACAGCCCCTTGCATCCAGTCACTTGCTGTGTATATGGCCTCACATTATCAGTAAGGTGTTGACAGAGGGTTGTATTTTGAGTGATAATAAAAAGGGCAAACAAAAAACCCCAGGCTGTACCTGCCTGTGCCTTTGACACACAATCCTAACACACTGATAGCCTTAAAAGAAATGCCAAAAGGCTGCATCTATCAACCAAAGACCTGCTCTAGCTGTAGATAACTGATGGAGAGTCCTCTGGAAGCAACGCAGAAGCACGAGGGAATTGTCACCCTGCCTCCGAGGACTGCCCGGGCTGGCAGGGATAAAGCAGATGGAGTGGGGGCTCCTGGTCACATCAGTGGGGAACAAATGGAACAGCCCCGCTTCTGGGCATCAGTTTGGGTCATGTTAATGCAGAGTGCTGTCATTTGGACTGAGTTCAGCACATCCAAATCACTTTTCCGAGAAGGATTTCTGTCCATCGCTGCAGAAGAGTCCAGATTTCACACAGAGTGCCTTCGATGGCACCTGCAGAAGAGCAAGACACCCCCCAAAGTTTGCACCACAACGGGAAAAAACCCCACTGAGCTCATGCAGGGCCTGAAATATCTTTGCAGGGAAGACATCTCCCAGGCACACAGCTTCAGGAGGCCACATGCACATCATGGGCTTTCTAACCAGGCTTATACGTACACCCCACAAAGCTCCGGCATCACAGCTCCAAGACAGCCCCCAGGGTCAGCCAGGAAAGGACACCAGAACATACACAACCTGTTTTTTTTTGTCCTGCTTTAAACCCCTTCCATAACAATAGAAGCCCATTATTTCTTATCCCTCTCCAGAGCCCAGCAGAAAAAGAAATATTTTGTCTTTCCTGCAGCCGTTCTCCACACATTTAAAGTCTTTTGTCTGTCTTCAGGCACCTCTAGACTAAACAGTCCTCATTCCTTCACTCTTTCCACATAAATCCTGAGCAAATTTCTTTCAATTACCTTTGTTATTCCCCACTTGACTCTGTCTGGTCACTGCCTTTTCTTCTGATCCTGCTCCAAGACTTTCTTTGTTATGGGCAGATTCATTTTCAAGAGGGACTTTCCCTTCCAGACAACAGCAAGACTCAAAGAAATAAGCATTGTTGTCCCAGTTTGGGGACTGAAGGTGAACAAAGGCAAGGATGGGGCACAGGAACTGGGGAAATTTCTAAAGCAGACGTGAGGCAATGCTCAGGAGATGCTGGTGTGTGAAAAGCAGCTTTTCCTAAGTATCTGTGATTGGACTTCTGGGGTTTAGATACCTAATTCAGACTTTGAGCACGGCCAAATGGCTCATTTTTGTTTTAATGTCTGGCTGGAAGTAACACAAGCCTGGTGGCAAGCAAATGGATAATCACCAACCCAAAGCTCTCTTTCTCTTGAGGGGGGATATTACATCTCCCTCGCTGAGGCTGAAGCCCAAAGCAGGCAGGAAAGGCAGAGCTTAGAGCAGTCCCCAAGAGGAAAGACATCTTGTCAGGCATGGTGTTCCCCTCCAGAATGACAGAATCATTAGGGTTGGAAACGAAGATGTGCTTCTTGATCTACCCAGCGATTGCTGTGTGATGTGCAAGCTCACCTCACGGGACCCGCATCCTGGTCTCCCACTTTGAAGCAAGTAACCCCACCGCTGGCTTGACAGATCCAGGCTCTATTTGGCACTCCCTTTTTCTCTGAAGATCTCTAAAGATCTTCCATGATCACCTTCTCCACGCTGTGCTGGCCTTCGTCCATCTGGGTTCAGAAGGGGATGTGGTGCCCACACGTACCCCAGACACCGGCCCCTCTTGGTGCCATTGGCCTCACCAAGGAGCCCCAGGGCCTGGGGCCGCTCCCCAAGCTGTGTGAAGGTCCCCTACCACCCTCTGAGGGCCGCAGACCCCCCTCAGGCTGTCTCTGACCCCCCAAATCCTCTCTCAGAGCCCCCAAATCCTCTCAGAGCCCCCCAAACCCCTTGAAGACCCCCGGGGGCGCCGTTGCCTCTCCCTCCCCACCCCAAGACCCTGACGCCGGGGTCGCTGCGGCCTTCATCCCTGGGGACCCTCCCCACCTCCCGACACCATTCCCGCCCCAAACCTCACTCCTTGCCGCCCGTTTTACCCCAAAAACCTCTGCCCCCCCCCCCCCCCCACCTCACCTGGCCAGCAGCTCCAGGAACACCACGTTGCTGCAGCAGCCGCCGAACACCAGGCACACCGCCGCGGCCGGGTGCATGATGCCGCCCCGAGCAAGGAGGCAACGTCCCCGGCCGCCACCGCATCCCGGTCCCGGGCCGAGGCCCCGCTCCTGCCGGCCCCGCCGCCCCCGCTTCCTCCCGGGAGCCGGTAGTTCGCTCCCCGCCCGTCCTACGTTCACTTCCACCGGGGCTCCGGCACGGAAAAGACTACAACTCCCGGCGGCCCCCGCGACGCCTCTCCGGTTCTTCCCGCAGGTGCTGTGCCCGCGGGGCATGATGGGGGTTGTAGTTCCAATGGGGGGGGTAATGGCGGAGTAGGGCCCGGTGGTGTGATGGAGGGAGGGGAAAGGGGGGGAGGCTCAAACGCTGCTGAGGAGCTGTTGCCGATGGATATTTTGGGTTTAGATAATAAAATTTTAGCTTAGAAGTGAAATAAGTTGCCTGATGCCTGTGGTGGAGCCTCCCAGGAGGCCAGGCTTTGCTCCCAGCCCACGGGCAGCCCTGTGAGAAACACGGGATTTGGGTAGAGAAGCAGTAGAATTGGGTCGGAGGAGGGGAACATTTGGGAGGGGTTCAGGGAGGGGAGAAGGGAGTAAGAAGTGGGTGCGTGGTGTCATCAGGGTGGTTTGGGGACCAGCCAAGACAGTGGCACCAGGAGGTGCCAGCTGCTTCACAAGGAAGATGGAAAATAAAAAAGAATATATATATATTTTGAAACAAATAACCAGTTCTGCTTGTATTTCTGGCCATGACCCAGCACACGTTGAGGTGGGAGAGCAGGGTGTTGTGGTGCAGGGGTGGGATAGTTAATTGGTGTGGGGACAAACTGCAGCCAAAGGTGCTGTGCAAACTCCATCAGCGGTGATATATTTATTAAAATTTGCCTTAGTGTCTTGGCACTTCAGCTTCCTTCCTCAGGATGAAGACACCGTTGTGGCAATCGTCATAAAACCAAGAATTTAAACAGCATGACCACTGCAAGGATCCTGCCCCAATATAGGGACTCTCCAAGCTGGCATGGACTTTCAGCAGGATCTAATACCGTGTCTATGGCACCTTCAGTCTTTCTTTGTCACTGTTAGATTGAGATGTTGCCCTGTAACTCCTCATCCCTGTACCTAGAGTGTGTTTTTTGCCTTTCTGCACTTGGAGCAATTTGAGTTTTCTGTTAATACGGCTACGTATCAGTCATGGGTGAAGGGTTGCTCCCAAACTTGAGCGGAGCCGTGCTGTGTGTACCAGCATCTGCCAAAGCCCTCTGTGATCAAGGGAAGCCAAACTGATCAAGAAGTGGGATTGTCATGTTTCATTTAGTTTTTAATAAAAGTTTGATCTGAATCAGACCCAAATCTTTTTTTTTTTTTTTCCTTTAAATACTACAAGTGTGAAATCCCATGAAAACATTGCAAAAAATATATTGAGTCTAAAAATGAAGCACTTTCCTTATGATTTCCAGCTCTTCAGGCAATATGACAGTCTTGGCAGTTTCTCTGCTGTTAAAAGCAGCTAATGACAGTGACGAAACTGCCAGGATTGCCCATTTCATTTGTTCACTGTGAGAGTTTCTAGGCTCCTCGACTCTACAAGCTGAAGATCTCAGGACTTCCATGCACTTCATGTGGAGAATGGGGCTGGAAACCAAGCCTGGATGGAGTGTGTGCCCTCAGGGTTTACAAGAGCTATGGCTGGAAGCCTGGAAACGATGGCAATGACAACCAGGAATCCTTGGGTACCTTGTGGGTTTTGCCTAAGGCTAGAAACCCTGCAGTCTCTTGATGAAAGTACCAGAGACCCAAGGAATCTGGAGCCTTTCTTGTGATCATTCCAGGACTCTTGGCTTGGGATATACCCTCTAGGAGAACAGTCTGCCAGAATATAACACTTTGGGAATCCAAGCATCGCAGACACCCTCTGGACCCCAATGATTTTGCTTAGTTCTTGCTCTGTGGTTGGCAGAAGTTCATTGTTCCCCCTTTTCACACAAAAAAATTAAGTGTTTTCTGACCTCGCTCCAGGTAGAAAGGCTTTGACTGACTTTCTTGAGCTTCCCATCAAGTCCTTTTAAATGGTTTATATATTATTAAAAAGCACCATGGTTCATTAGCAACAAACAAAGAAGATTGCTCAGGTTTGCTGGCTCTCTGTAACGACTCCAGGGTTTCCTGCTTCCACATCCTCAGCTGCTGCACAGGTCAGAATGATCGATTTTTCTATTCCCTTCACTAATAAGCTTTTGCTACCTTGGGTGCTCACTTCTGCGCCTTTCATTTGCTTTCTTTGTGCTTCAAAGGGTAGGGGGGCTGAGGTTGTTTTTCTGCCACAATAAATGTGCTGCACCTTGGTTCCTAAATGCATTAAGCCACAGAACAAATTGCCTCTTTTGAACTGCTCCAGTGTAACAGTAAAACCAAAATCTCAGCTCATAAAGCATTTTGAGCTGTTCATTGTAGCCTGGCACCTCTGGGAGGGCAGTTTTGTCTGGGTTAGTGAGTACTTAACATCCTTTCTGATGTTAAAACTGCAAGGTAGGGTCTGGGATGAATTGTCAGGCTGGGGAGAGTTCATGGTCTAATTCTTAGGAGATGGGGGCTCATATCTCTGCAAAAACTCCCAGGTCACCTCAGTGCAGGGCTAGAGGTGTAGCTCCTGGACTTGCCTTTTTTCCTTTGCATGGAGTGAGATCAGTTCATCCCAGCTGAGATGCTGGACCAACATGCTGAGCTCCTTGTTTGCAGGTTGGTGTATACCTTACAAGCAATCCCCATCACAGACCTGAGAGTATATTTCTCTCCCATTAAAATGAAAATTCAGTTTATCGAAAATTCAGTTCATGTCTATTATATGATATTGAAATGAATGACAAATAATGTCAGAAAATAACAAAATATATATACTAACATCAAAAATTCAATTTCAGAAGTCATTTAAAATTCAGCCCACCTATGTTGTATTGAAAAGGCGCAAACCCAGCGATGTCAGGGTAAGCATCTGATGAGCAGGAGTGATTTCTCAGCCCCCATCTCTCTACCAGGAGCAAACACTAATTTGTTGACAACACAGCCAAATTGTCTTGCATACTGTGAATGGACAGCAATGCTCTTGAGGCCATGTTCTTGCAGTTGGAAAGGTCTAAGCACACAGACAAGATGAGGTTTGTAAGTTGAAATAATATAGCTGGAAAATTAAATAAGCTTTCAGCTATAAGACAAAAGCTTTTCTTTACTGCCCAGGGCTTATCTGCTTTTTTTTTTTTTTTTTTTTTTTTTTTTTTCGAACAGCAGATGCTCTCATAAAAGATAATACTTCTACCTACAAACATCATCTTGCTTCTGCCAGCATTATTTTGATTTTCTTCAGCGTTGGCTGAAATGAAACAAAACACGTTTTCACATCATGGAAACACTGGGGAGTCTGTTTCTGCCTGGAAAGCAGGCTGGCGGAGTGTGGGGGGTGTTTTCTCTAGTACAGTTCTGTAGCACTTCAAGGTTTGAATAAGGCCTGGCAGCATTTTGAATTCCTGATTTCTGAAATGCAGTTCAAAGCGGAATTGTGGGCTCTCAGGATGCAGGGTGAAGGGGTTGGTGTTGACTTAGCGAATACATCAGAAATCTGTCCTTCAGCTCTGCCTGCTGACCGCATTGTGAGCAAGTGCCCAAACGTCAGGAAGAAAATGAGAACAAGGAAATCAGGAAACCTGTTTTGTTCAGAAGTTTGCCACTTTTCCCAGACCCAGTATGCCAACAGTCAGGCCTCAATTCCCCAAAGGAACACAGATTTTTGGTCTTTGCTTTGGGAACAAATACGCTGATGGGCAAAACCAGACGGAGCTGTAAGCTCCTGCTTGAAAGGTTCTTGTTTCATTTCCAAAAAGGATTGTTTTGAGCCTGTTGGGTATGGCAAAATCTGACAAAACACCAGAGATTTTGACATTTTGATATGGGCAAAATCTTGTTTCACAAAGCTGTGCTTTCCCGGAAAGGTCTTCTCACTCTTGTTTTTTTAAAGCATGGCTTTTTCTGAGAATTAAACTGACTGAATTCTCAGTGCATGGGAAGCAAATCAATCAAACCATTTTTTTCCTGTTTTCATAGCATGTTTAATTTAAGCGTCTCTGAGACAGTGAATTCTGCAGTCCTGGCTAGTCATTAGGTTTTGAAAGGTACAAACAGAGCACGCTAAATAAATGCTGATTTCTAACTGCATAAACTACAGTTTACATTGTAAATTGTACATTACATTTACGAATAATTCATTATTTCACCACAGAATTCACCTTTGGCATCACCTTAGGCTATTTCACCTTGGACTTTGTGGTCAGATGGAGATGCCATAGGTAAAGATAAGTCATTTATCATCAGTAAGAGTTACTGAAAGCGGAGACATTAACAGGTTTTAATAGATTTGAGCTCCACCTTGGCCTTCCTTTATTTACCAGCATTTTTGGTCGGTCTATATATCGCACTGTTCATTCAAACCTCTTTTCTCCCTTCCAGGAATGGTGTCTCTGCTGAAATGGTGTGTGATGTATCATCTCTAACGGTAACGTCCTAATGACACCGGTAATGATTATTTTTTTCATGGTGGACATTCCAGAGAAGGGATTCGAAAGCAGCAAGATGGACTGTCTCCAATTGACTCGGGCTTCATTCTTAGTGTGAAGGACATTTCCAACAAGTGGGAAAACTGGTGAAGTGACAGACTGGTCAGTAGTGATGGACTGACTGACTTTTAACTGGCATCTGAAATGAGCTGGACTACTCCGCTTTCCTCTCTCTGCAGAGCTTCATTGAGATGAGAGAAGAGCTGAGATGCCTCTGATGGTTTATATGGTTTTGAGCACATTGGATATTCACAGGGAGAGTGCCAGGCTTAGGGCTTTGGTAGTAGAGGAACTGAATAACTCAGTGAGAAGCACTAGAAACACAGACACCTACTGCCCCAGTGGCGCTGGAAACCCTTCATGGTTCCTACTGAGGTGAGGTGCCTCATCAGCCTCCTCTCCTCTCCATTTGTGATCCTGCTCATGCCTGAATCAAATCCTTACAAGAAGATGAAGAACTCTTGTGGTATTTGGCTGTGCTGACAGGTATTCAGTGAGCATGCTTGTGATGAAAAATGGTGGAAATAAACCCAAGAGTTGACTCTCTGCATGACACCTCCCAAATTTTCAGAGCGATCATCGGTTCAAAACCTAAAATCTCTTCTTTATTTTGCAAGGAATTCAGTTATAGGGAACAACTGCCTGCAAGAAAAAAACAAGTCCTGCCTTGTCAGCACAGCCATGTGCAATATACAGACTGACTAAAAATGCTAGTAAAAAAAAGGAAGGCCAAGGTGAATTTGCCATTCACAGTTGTGTCTGGCAGTGCTTTTTCTCAGCAGATTACTGTTATTAATCCCATTTTCTGAAGGGGACAGTTAAGCTGCAGGCAGGGTCAGTCAGGGCAAAAGGAAGGAAACAAGCCCTGGGAGCTTGATTTTTCTTGTCCAATATTATAGGTAGATAGCTATTTGTTAGATGATATTTAAGGTCCCTTCCAATCCGAGCCATTCTATTTGTGTGAGAGGAATAATAAAGAACAGGTCCCTTTTGTATGCTTGTAACCAAAATTTATCTAACCCCAGTGTTAATGAGTACTTTGGGGAAAGAAAACTCATGTCCTAAAACAGTTGCTCTGCTGGCAGCTCGCTTGTTGCTGTGCAGCTCTCCAAATCTTTCCATCTCGGCTCCTTTGCCTTTGTTTTGAGAATGTGCAGCAACAGAAATTCAAGAAGTGCTGCTCTACTTTCACCAGCTTTGTTTGAAATGCCCTCAACCCCTGGGCTTTTACAGCTTTGGCCATGGGAGGAGTTTTTTGCTACTCTGTTGGGAAGGTTTTTGTGATAGTCAGCTTAGAATTTCTATTTCCTTTGTCATATCACATCTCTTTAAAAATAACTAAAATAAATCACTGATGTATTTTTAGGTGCATTAGAAGGGGTAGGTCTCTCCCCTCTCCTTAAATTTTCACATGCCTGGGTTTTACATCTTCCAGGTCCCCCAGATATTCCTCCCACTCCCTCCTCAGTAGATATTTTCTCAGCAATTTCAGGTATTTGCTAAATGCATCACATCTCAGCAACTTGCACATTCTCACTTCCCATATGTTTCAGAAATGATTGCCGTTTCTCTGGATGGAGCAGGAGACATTCCTGCTGTCTCAACCATTTCATTTTCGGTGAGGGACGTGAGCTGCTTTTCTCACTTACAGATGTTTCTCTGACATATTCAGAGCCTGCCACTTAATATCAGGGCTCCCTGGGCAAAGAGGAGATGCAAGAAATTGCTCGGCTGAGGATCTGGCCTTCTTTCTCCTCTTTGTCACTTCTTAAACTGCCTCATTTTTATTTTATTTTATTTTTTCTCTGGCAAGTTTTATTTGGGTGATTTCCAAGGCAGACCTCCTTGATCAAGTTGTACTGGTGCTGGAACTGCCTATGTGTGTTACTACTTGTCAAAAATGGTAAAGGCTAAAAACTCCAGGCATATTTTGGGGGGAGAAAATGAAAATAGCTTCTTTCTTTTTTTTTTTTTTTCTTTTTTTTTTCTTTTTCATCCCTCTCCCCCTTCCTCCTCCTCATTCCTTAGGTTCATTAACTTGACATCTCTTTACATGAGCTGGAAGAACTTCAACCTGAAGCAGTTTTCCCTTTTGAGAATCTCCCCGCATTGGAGATGTCTCTCAATGCTTTAGGCGAGCACTGAGCATGACTTTCCAGAGGTGATTGATGGGATCTCATAGAAATATTCTTTCAATTAAAATAGCCCCCACACACAAAGAGGAGAAAAAGAGTTGTTTTGTTTTCTTCTGCCCTTTTTACTATTGTCCAGGAAGTGAATCAGTTAGCTGTATCGAAACGTTGGCATATTTTCTTGTCTTTTGAAGCCCCGCATTTAACTGGCTTCCCTCCAAACGCTCGGTCCTGAGCCCCAGCACCAGCTGCTCAAATGCACCTTGCCCCTGGAAAGCAGCACTTCAGTGAGCTCAGCTTGTCCTCCCTGCTCAGGCGTGCCAACAGGTCTCCGTGCACACAGCTGGCCCCTTTCTGCAGCAAGAGGGCTGAGCGTTCATGAAGGGTTGCAGGCACGGGACCGTGAGTGATAACCTACAGGACTTGTTTTTCGTATTATTTAAGACTGAGTTTGGCCCCCCTCGTGCCTTGAGATGAGGAACAAATGCACTAATTCTCCATGCCCTCAAGGCATCAGAGAATCATTATCATTAAACATCTGAACTATGCATTCAGCCGAGGTAGAGCCTCTTGCTTTAAAAGCCTTCAGATAGGGAAATTAAAGGGAATACATCTCGAGGTACTAAGGAGCTGTGCAAGCTGTGGCCTCGCAGTCCACCTCCCAGACCTTCATTTGTTCAGTGCTGTGTTTTTCATTCAATGTACTGTAAATTTTGGACACAAATTCACGTTTCTTTCAATAAAAACCAGGAGGATCACGACTGACATGTCTTTATCTGGGTGTCTTGTCCATTATTAATGTTTCTCCAACCTTTGCTGCTTTTGCATCAGGGGAATTAGAGTTCTTCCCAACATTGTGGTGCCAAGCTGTAGCTTCAATGCACTGTGGGACACAAGAGATTTGAAGATTGGATGTACCATCTATTCTGATGAAGCTTCATGGTCTAATAAAGGACTTTGAAACCATGCCACTCCTTGAGTAAGCTGACATGACTCCACATGAACTCCAACAAGGTGTTGGGAAGTTGTCCCAGAATCCCAGCTAAGAGGGCTGGAAAGCTTCTACCACCTTAAATTTTTTACAACTTGAAATATATCCATGCCTGTTTCTTACCCATCCATTCCTATGCATTGGTCTTCCTCCCCCTTCTCTGCTTTTACTGGTTCCAAGAGTGTGTTCAGAGAACAGATGTGGTGTCTAGGTCCACTCCATTTATTGCTGCACCTGTGACTTCTGTTCAGTCCTGTTATGGGGATCTGTGGGACATCATGGTGCAGGGTTGGGGCTCCTAGGTGAGTGGACACCTAGGACATTTGCTCCTCTCTTAGCACAGTCCCTGGCATGACTAAGGGAACTATCACAGTCCCAAATAATGCACTGCCTAGCATGGAACAAAGGCCAGGAAGTGTCAATACAACTCGTATTTTGGGATGGAGGGATTAAGATAGTTTAGTTCTGTAGACACAAAAATTTATTGCACCTCTCGGCTTCAGGGTTGGAATACTCTTTATCAGGGTGTGTAGTGATAGGACAAGGAGTGATGGTTTTAAACTATGAGAGGCTAGATTTAGATTAGATATTAGGAATAAATTATTTATGCAGAGAGTGGTAAGGCGGTGGAACAGACTGCCCAAAGGAGCTGTGGCTGCCCCATCCCTGGGGGTGCCCAAGGCCAGGCTGGATGGGGCTGGGGGCAGCCTGGGCTGGAGGGAGGTGTCCTTGCCATGTCTGGGGCTGGAATTAGATGGGCTTTGAGTTCCCTTCCAAACCATTCTATGATTCTATGATACTTCCTTCAACAGCATAGGCATGGCCTGCGGGCTTTCTGTACTTGACCAGCCTATCAATAATCTGATGTTCTCCTTGCGTCCATGCAGAACCCACTGTCTCATGGAGGGGCTGTGCTGGGAGGCAGATGCTCTGCACTCCAGGGCACTCTCAGCAGGAGATGCTGCACAATTTTTGCCTTTCCATAGGCTGGTAGGCACAAGCTGCATGTCAAGGACTGTGATAGCCCCAGCCAAGCTGTTGCAGCAAGGACACAAGTTTCCCAGTGCTGTCATAAATAAAATCAGGAAGTCTTGGAGGCAGTAGGTTACTGCAAACTTCATGAATACAGGTCAGGGCAGAGACATGAAATGTTCTCTGGGCCCTCATTGACAAAATGGTGTCGGTGGCTCAGCCCTTATTAGCCCCCAGAGAATCCACCCCTGAGAGAATGGGCTGGGGAAAACCTGCCTCGGTTTGCTCTGAGCAAACTCAATTTATTCACTTGCTGCTCTGTTGCCTGGAATTTCGCCGTGCCTGGATCCTGAGCTCACTTGCGTGGGTGGGGGTAATAAAAGGGGCCACGAGCAGTCTAGACAGAGGTGGCCTCCTCGAGGCAATCCGTCTTCATTAAGCAGGCCAGAGCCCAGCAGCTGGGAGATGAGCTCGGAAAGGAGCCGTCTCTGGGTAGCACCACGATTAACCCTTCAGCCAGCAGTACAGCAGCTCCCTCCTGCCTTTTATTTTTTTTTTACTGAAATGAACAATTTGAGAATTATTTCCTCTTTTTGACAGGGCAGTTATGATGGGCGTTTTGTGCTGGCTGGGTTATGAACGACCTGTTTGCCTCCAGATGAGGGCTGGAGAACTGGGAGAATGATTTGCAGGCAGTAGGAAAGTTGCTGGGGATTTCTCGGCAGGGCTGTGCTTACTGGTGGCACAGGACACTTAGTCTCCTCTCATCATTCACCAAAAAATTGAAGATTGAGGTCCCAGCCATCCTCTGACCCACATGGGAGGCAGCTAGGCCCACCTGCCCTGGGGCACCGGCCACGCCGTGCTCCTGTGGGCTTTGTTTTGCTTCAAAGGTCTCTTGGAGAAGGGGCTGAAGCCAAGCAGGGACTAGGGATTTCCAGGAGCAATGAGTGTTTGCATTTAGTGCTGGGCCAACCTTACATCTGCAGTCATTGCTAGGCCAAGGCCTGGGCACGGCTGAGCTGCCCTCTGTGTTAAGAGATTTTCATGGGCATATTCCAGGTTTCTTCAGTCCCTCTGTGACTGCAGGCACTTCAGTACTGTCCGGGCTGCTCTATTGGTGCTAAAAGGTCATTTCTGATCCTTCTGTTGAAGTACAGACAAGTGTTCCTAGGCCTTAAAAATGGCAGTGTTGTTATGGAAGAAAGAGGCAACATTTCTCCCAGATTTTAAAAGCTATGTTGTTTGTTGTTGTTGTTCAAAAAATGAGTGGCAACAAGTGAAACAAGGGGCTGAAAGCTAATGAAAGGCCAGGCTGGATGGGGCTTTGAGCAACCTGGTCTGGTGGGGGGTGTCCCTGCCCGTGGCTGGGGGTTGGAGTTATACGGTCTTTAAGGTTCCTTCCAACCCAAACCATTCTGGGATTCTATGATTCTGTGTTTTTGTGGTTATATGATTCTATAACATAATATTTTCACACAGCATGTAATAAAACTGTGGAACTCATTGCCACAGGAGGCTGTGAATGCTAACAACCTGAAATGGTTTCCAAAGCAAGCAAATCCATAGAATAAAAGTTCCCACGAGGTTCTGAATGCAATGGCATTTCCAGAATGAAATCTGTGTGTCAGAAAATCCCTAAGTTTCAGGTCTCTGGGCATTGCAAAGATGGAGATGTCTCTATGGGCTTGTCCTGTTCTTGCATCCTTCTTTACCATCTGATGTTGGGCACCGTAGGAAGCACACGTTGCACTGGATGCCCCGACCTAGTGCTGCAGCTCTCGTCTTTTTCTTCATACTTTGCTCACAACATCTGCTGTCTTTGCATAAATATTTCACTGGCACCAGCTGCAGCTCTCTGGCAGAACAAGAGTCGCAGGGTTGACTCTCAGCTATCTTAGTTTTCCCAGACTCTGCAGGATTTGCACTGTGTCCTCCAGAGAGGCTGGAGTTTTCTTCTTCCCTGTTCAAGCTCTGTCTCTGTCTTCGGTGAGGCTTCAGAGGAAGAAGCAGTCTGAAACGCGTTACAGGTGCATGGTGCCGAATCTCAGATGCTCCTCTTTCAATTTGTCTCTTATTGACAAGGTAAGTGAAGATGGAGGATATATTGTAGTCGCCATGGGTCACAGCCCAAGCACTCTGGAGATGTTCACTGGAACAATAAAGTGAGGAGATGAGGTAACGTGGCTCTCTTTGTGGCTCAGATTACTGCAAAAATATCACAAAGGGGGCAAGTGAGGGGTATTCTGTATCTTGTCATTGTCTCCATGCTGGAGTTTTATGCTGTGACCTGATGAATTAGAAGACTGGAAAATTCTGCTTTTGCAAAACATATTTGGAAAAGGGGAAAAAATGAGGAAAGCCATGAGGTCCAATAAATAATCTGTGGGAAGCTTGGTTTCGGGAGATAAGTGCTGGTTGTGATGCACATTTTGGGATAACTTGCCCCTTAGCATTAGATCTAATGCTGCAGTGTAATATATACAGAGTAGATAAAATTTGAAGTGGAGACTTAAAATCTCATGTATTAGAGTGGCTTTAATTATTTTTAACGATCAGTGCTTATTCTTTCTCTTTGTGTAAGTCAGAATTGCAACCTATGCGCTGCCGAGAGCTGCGCCTGGCTTGCAGCTGGGATCCTGTACCAGGGTTGCGTTAGGTGACAAGCACCGAGGCTGTGGGAGCACAGGGGCTGCAAGTCTCATCCTGTCCCCACTTCTTTCCTAAAGTAACAGCCTCACCTTGATGGGGTTTCGTGTCATAAATGGCTGTTATCCCCCTTTTCACCTCTATTATCCATTTAATTCCCTGTAGTGCAGACACAAGGCTTCTCTCTGTGGGGCTGAAGAGCCTTGTGGTGATCCCAGGAAGGGCTGATGACAGAAGACATCCTTTCTCTGTTCAAAAAATGCAGACCAGATGGCACTAAGACCTCTATTCCTTTCCCTCTCAACTTTTTCTAGTTCTGACAATGTGATCCAGGATGAAGTGGGATTTGACCACGTGCAGGGCTGAGGGAATATTTGATGGGTTTGGGATCCTCTCAGGCTGTGTCCTCATTAGTCCCTGTGCTAGAACATCACTACCTTTGCTCTCGATAATGTATTTTCTTGATGCTGTAGATGTGCCAGTATCCTGACAAGCTCTTCACTCCTGGGTACAGGAGTGCAGCATTTGCTCGTCCCCTTGATAACTGACTCATAGCCCTCCTTGCAAAGGGAAATATCTGTAGATCAATCACTACAAGTTACCTTTAAATGGTTCTGCAGGATGGTTGGGTTACAGGTGTGTACGTGCAAGTGTGAAAGAAAAATGCCAGCCCAGGTGAAAGGTGAGGGTTTGCTCCTTCTGAGAGACACCTTGAGTGAATGCAGCATCGACGAGTAGCTGCTCTGCTTTGGGGCTCCTTTTTGCTCCTGGAAAAGCAAACAAAGCTGAGCAGAGCTACCCAGCCTGGTTATCCGGACACGTGGGCTTCCTTTCACTAATTACACCTTGGCTGGCTTAGCGTAAAGGCTCCTCTTTGCCCACTTTGCAGAGGCATGAGTGTTGGTGTTGCTCTTGGGATGCACCGAAAAACTTTTGCTCTTCTTGGTTTGTAAATTGTAGGTGCTGTCATCTGGAAAAAATAATTAAAAAAAAAGTTAAAAAGATTATTTTTAAGTAGGTTTTTGCTTGTTTTCTAGAAAAGAAGTGACTTCAGATGCACAGCAATGCCCTATACATTCTCTCACTCCTGTAAGGTCTTTGTACACTACTGCTGGCCACCCTTTTCCCTATTAGATTGCACTTTTAGGTTTGCAACCCCACATCCATTTGTGCTTCCAGCCTCATGACCCCATCTGGAAACCACCCTGCAAACACAGCTTTTGAATGCTCCCGCTGCGAGAGCAAGGAGCTTCCTGCAGAACGCACAAAATCTGCCTTTGTTACAGCATGGGAAGCAAATCCTTTGTAAGCTTTCCTCCTGCAAAGGGTCTTAGCACCAAAGTGCCAAATGGTCTGGGAATGATGCTCCATAACCCAAAGGCATGGGTTTTGTAGCCCAGTTACTCCCAGTGCAACACTTCCCAAGGATGAAGGTATTCCCCCCAACTCTGAGATGAAAAAGATTCTCATTTCTTCTACACCTATTCTCAAAACTGCTTGAACTGCTGAAATTTACCTAAATCCAGCTGAGACACAGAATTTTTAACAAGTCAGCTCTAAATAATTAAAAATTTCATCAAGTTACACACGGCTTGTGTCTGAGGGAGCTTGGCAGTGTGTTCTGCTGCCTTCCAGCCTTGGACTGCTGATAATTTTAAGCTGACATGTCCATTTCTGATGGTATCCAAATGATATCCATTTCAGCTAGGTATCCTTCAGTCATTCCAGCATCTGCTCATGATGGATATGCGATCTTCCGCCCCCATTCAGCTTGAGATCTTGAAGAATAAGGTCAAGCCATCTCACTAAAATTTGGTGGGGGGGGTCTAACCTGAGTGGTGTTGGTAGCTGATCCATGTCTGGATAGAGAAATTTAGTTGTTTCTTTGTGTTCAATGAACTCATGATTCTAGCCAAGATTTACTTCTTATTTACCCCCTACTCTTCTACTCTGCCATCTGCTGTCATTTTCAAGACCTGTGGAGCTTTGTGGATGGTGACCACTGGGAAATGAATGGCAATGACTTCCGAGACTTGCAAGATTAGGACAAACGTTTGTGCCTGGGTCAGAGAAGATCTGCTTCTACTGAGTGTGTGCGTGTTGCCTTGCGAAAGGCTGGCTGAACAGAGGGGGTACATACCATAACCACATCCTCAGCTGGTGATAACTATGCGACTACATTAGATTTGATGTCCCTAACAGAGGGCATGACACCGGGAGGTTACAAAAGCACCGCCATACATGAGGAAACACCATCTTATATCCCCACAGAGCTGTCCCAGTGTAGACTTGGGACACGTGCCCTGCCGTGTTTGCAGCTCTGACATCTGCCATGCATCCGGTTGTCTGACGTGACAGCAAACAGGGCTGCCAAATGGTGCCAGTAATTGAAAGGGGATGTGTGACCAGTACATCAGAGACTCCAGCCCAGCTTTTCCAATCCCATATTGACATGGTGTCATGATAGTGAGGGAATATATCCAGCAGGGTATTTCCCTGCACCTCCTGCAGAGCAAGCAGCTACACTCGGGGAAATGTGTTCTGTATTATTTCTAAGGGTCAGGCATGGAGGAGGTCTCTATTCCTTCTGATCAGGCTTAATTGCGTTTATTTAGTAACATCTTGTTTAGAGGATTTCTTTAAATCTCGAGGCATTTTCTCTCACATGTGCCTTCCACATTGTGGGATTTAACTGTACAAATGGTTCCTAATTCATCTGGAGTTTAGTAAGGGATATTTCCCCTGCATGGTGTCCCAAGTGATGTTGCCTTTCCTGTTGAGTTTTTTCCTTCTGTCTGGTTTCCCGGAGACCTACACGCAGATTTTTCCTGCGGTTGGGATTTTGGGGCCGAGACACTTAACAGACTCTCCCTGGCTGCTGCTTTCTGCGAGACTCGTAGGAATTTGGAAGTTTGCACAAAAGATGGCAAAACCCCAAAGATGTGGGTGTGCAGATGGGCTTACTTTGTTCCCACAGGCAAATTGTGATAAGGAAAGTGTTTTGAAAGATTGTGGTGCTGAGGGAAGACTCAGGGCCCTTTAGCGACAAGGGGACGGGATGGATGAGATATTTGAGCATGTCTGTACAGATGTCTTTAACAGAGGAAGCAACGCCTGGTCCCTTTAGCTCCAGGTGACACTTAAAGAGAAGGGCAGGGCTTGAGACAGCGAGGCTGGGATAGGAAGAAAAATGCAAGGTTGCCGATAAGAAGATGGGGATCATGCTGGGATAGGAGCTATAGAGCATCCTGATGGCTTCCAGGCAGCAAGTGGGTACCTCCAGAGAGAGCCCAATGCCAGTCAAGAGATATAAATGTCCTCTTCTTCCCCATAGAAAACTCACCACCACCAAGAGACGCTCCACATTGGCACTCCAGGTACTTTGCTGGAGGGTCATTTGGGCCCGTGGCCCTTCACTCTTGTCATCTCTCAGCTTTCCAACAAAAGGAGTGCTTGTGGTGGCACTGGTTTGAAGGCAGAAACCATTTCCTAACACGTGTAGTGTTAGGACAAGGGGTAAGCTAAAACAGGAGGATTTAGATCAGATTTTAGGAAGAAATTCTTTACTCTGAGGGTGGTGAGACACTGGAATGGGCTATCCAGAGAAGGTGTGGATCAGAGAATCATGGAACCATAAAATCATTGGGGTTGGAGAAAACTCTACTGAAGTTCAACACCGAACCATGCCACTAAGTTCCAAATCTACACGTTTCTTGAAAACGTGCTGGGATGGTGGCTCAAACGCTAGGGAAGCCTGGGCAGCCTATTCCAATGGCACACAGCCCTTTCAGTAAAGAATTTGTCCTAACACCCAACCTAAACCTCCCCTTGGTGCAGCTTGAAGCCATTTCCCCTTGTCATATCACTTGGTGTTGGGGAGAAGAGCCCGAACCCCAGCTTGCTATAGTCTTAAGGTAACTGTAGAGTGCAATAAAGTCTTCCCTGAACCTCCTCTCCTTCAGACTAAAGAACCCCAGCTCTCTTAGTCACAGTTGATGAGAACTGGCCTCATTATTGAGCCTCCGGCTGGATTTAATCCATTCACCAGGACTTTTTGGGCCGAGCCATCCCTGGGGGTGCCCAGGGCCAGGCTGGATGGGGCTGGGGGCAGCCTGGGCTGGTGGGAAGTGTCCCTGCCATGGCGGGGGGTTGGGATGAGATGGGCTTCAAGGTCCCTTCCAGCCCAAACCATTCCATCGTTCTATGACTCTAGGATTGTTTCAACACTGGTACTTCACGAGCTGCTGTACATGAGTTGAAGGATTGGGTACATGGGTCATTGTTTTCAAATTGATGGATGAAGTCTGTGGCCCTTTAGATCCATATAGGGCAAATCTGGAACCCCACACAGAAAGTTTGCATGTGAAGCCTGGCCACAAAACCTCCAGTAGGCCGTGTTTTAGGCAGAAAGAGGTCCGTGCTGGGTGGTGGTAGCCTGGATACTGAGGCGACAAACCATCATCAGCCCATCACAGTCACAGATGGGTCCCAAGGCTCTGGTTTGGCCCAGTGTGTGCCCTGGAGACGTGACATGCCTTTGGCCCTTCTCACCAAGGTCCTCCATGGCCTGCCTGTATCCAGACAATCCTTAGAGGGAGCAACAGGGTGAGCTCTCTTCCCCTTTAGTGGCCCTCCTGCCAGATACCTGGGCACCATTCCTCCATGGTCCACCGTCTGCATCCAGGAGGCACCTTAGCCACTGCTGCCCCTCAAGTGGGGCATCAAGTAGAAGCTAACCAATCTCAGCTGTCAGCTGAGATGAACAGATAGCACGGAGGGGGATATTCCCTAGCCCCTTGGCAGCCTCCAGAGCCATGCTACAGTTGCTTTAATAGCCTGAGCCTAAGCAGAAAGGTTATGGAGAAGAATGCGTGCACGGGCTGGGTTTTGATCACCGCCTGTTGAAAACATCTCAGCTAACTTGTGACCCGGCACAGGATGGAAGCAGTGGATTTGGTTCATGTGCTCCAAACAATGCCCGGGGAAGATGTGACATATTAAAATGTTGAACCCTATTTGTTTTTTCTGGGTTTTGTTCTCTGCTTTCAGCCCTGGTCTTGACTCAGCGCCCATGCCGTGCAGTTTGGCCGTGGGCTGGGAAGCGTGGTGCGCTGCCCCAAGATGGGGCTGGCTGAGATTTCTAACAGCTGGTGCCTCCAGCCCTCTCCCCCTCCAAAGCAGAGCTGTGGCCAGGGCTTACCAGGAAACTTGGCAGGGGAACGGGAGGTTTTTTTGGTGTGATGGATGAAGTGGGACGTGAGCGGTTGAACCTGGTGTGAGTTCCTGGGGCGGGGGGTTTACGCGTTTCCAAAAGGGGACCAAAACATCAGCTGGTGAAACCTGGATGTCTGTTGGTCACAATCAAGTTGTGCCCAGGCTGTTGGTGCTGGATCCAGTATTTCAGATCTGCACTTGGAAAGTGTTCCCAGACGTAAAAAGCTCAGGAGCATTTGAGAATGTGAGTCCCAAACTGATCTGGGACTGCATCTCACCCTAACCTGGAGAGGAGCTGGAGGGACAGGTCTGTGTCTGCTTTGTAGGTCTGGCCTTGGGTTGGATCACTGCGGGAACACATCCAGCAGTGGGAATCTTGCTGGGAGCTCAGCTGGACAGAGACCATATGGAAACATATGTGAGAGGGAGCTCTATATTGAAACTTTATGGATTTATCAGATCTGCAAACATGGGGTCATGAGGATGACTAAAGGGGACACTCTCATCATCAGGAGAAGCTGGTGCAGCAATAGGCACGTGTTCTGGCCTCAGTGTGCAACCAGAAATGAATTTGGAAGAGGACAATGGAGAGAAGAGAGCTGTTCTCAGACCAGTCTATCCCTGCGTGGTCGGGTCCAGGTGGCTGGGGAGGAGGGATCGTGCTCTCCATCCACCCGAGATGCGCCAGCTCTGCTCCGGTTTCAATTTCCATGCAGGAATTTGAGGGTAACGCAGCTGCCCTCCGCATCCCGCAGGGACTGGCTTCTCTGTGAGATGTCCCAGCCCTTTTCCAGGGGATGAGTGAAGAAGGTGAGGTGCACAGCCCTTCCCACCGCTTCCACACTTGTGTCCTAGAAAAAGAGGAGGCTCTGAGACCATGCAGCGATCAGGAGTTTGGTGCTCCCCTCTCAGGTATGGGCATGGTGAGCGCTGTGAGCTGCTGAAACGTGCAGGTTGACAGGGAAGACGAATGGACCTGCTGAGCGACATTAAATATGAAAAAGCCCAGGAGCTCCCCTGTCGCTCCCAGGGCCTCCAAATTGAGTTTGGAAGCTGTAATTTTGGGTTGGCCTGGGACAGGAATGGATGGGAAGGTTGTCAAGTACAGGCAGCATCTGCTGCTCGAGGGGGAAGGAGCTGGGGTAAAATGTGAGCTCTGTGAACGGGGAGCCCTAGGCTGTGCTATAACACACCAGCACACGCCTCCTTTCCAAGAAACACACATAAAAAGGTAAAAAAAAAAAGAGCGAGGGAGGGTGGATGCTGTGCTTAGCAGTGTGTCCTTGCAGCAAAAGTGTGTTAGAAAAAAATTGAAGGCCGCAGGGCCAGGGAAGTGATCCTTCCCCTCTGCCCAGCACTGCGAGATTGCATTTGGGGTGTGATGGCCAACTTTGGGCTCACCGGTAGTGGGAAAGTATCGATATATCGGGGCGAGTCTGGCAGAGGTGGCTGTGATGGTATGGGGCTGGAGAACATGGTGGGGAGGACGTGCTTGGAGGCTGGGCTCTGGTCAACGTGGAGAAAAGACCGGGGATTCAGTCCTCCAGGGGTGATTTCCCAACCTAAACTGAATTTTACAGCTCAGAGACATCAGATCGGTCCTCCACCTGCGCTGTGTTGCTCTTGAGAGCAGGCACTGAGCTCCCACCTTGGATAATTTCTGCTGATGGAGAATAACAGGACCCCCAGCACAGGCAGTGTCCTGGCTGAGAGCCACCCTTCTCTGCCCTCTGCTCCCAGAGACATCCAAAATTATGACAGAGACGATGGGATCGTCTTAAAAATCGTGTCTTTTGAGAAACGTGTGTGGCTCTGTAACACCTCAGAGCATTAGGCACAGGAGGTGAGATGCTGGAAAGGGCTGATGAATATGAAAGAGCGTGGCACGGTTGCTTGCTGAAAATATTCTCATTTATTTGCTTTCAAAGTGTCCGAGTCTGAAGTATTTTATCAGACAGGATAATTTGTGCTTCTTTAAGAAAATCTGAAAAGCCTCACGCTGGGCTCTGTGTGCGTTTCTGTGGGGAAACTCCGGTTAGCAAGCGGGGAAATGTTGAAATGGCTCAAAATTGGAAATTGCTGTTGCCTTGGGCCCTAATTCCTCAGACATATCTGTGAGCTGTGTGCGTGTCCCAGCTGTCCAGCAGCACCTCGTGGGGCACTCAACACCAGTTTTTAGGTAAAAGAACCCAAACCACTCCATCTTAGCACGTTGTCACGCATCGGCCGGACCTAAACATCCGTGTGTGTTCCTGCGTGCATGATCCTGAGCTGTCCACAGCCAGCGTGATTCGAAGCAGATGAGCTCGTACCGCTCCCTCTGTGCCTGAAAACGAGCACTTTTCCCCTTGAAAACACAAGGTTTGAGGAGAATTTCCCTGCCAAAAGGCTTCAAATCTGCTTGGACACGATGTCCTGTTGAACCACAGTGTCCTGTTAAACCACGGTACCTCGCTCCTGGGTCTAAGCCCTTCATCTCCCTGGGTTTTATGAAATAGTACAACACGCAACTCCTTGATGTCATTTTGGTCCAAAAACGTAACATTTCTGTGCATTTAAAGTACGTAATATCGCAGTGCTTGCGTAGATGTGGGCAGCGTCAAGGGTAAGCTTTTGGCTGGGTCTCTGCACTTCACTGTCTGGCCGGTACTTACAGGTTTAACCACAGCTGGGTTCTTTCAAGGCTCTTCTTGGGTTTATTTCCTTTTATTTAGCAAATGGTAAAAAGGGAGAAGGCAAAATTCGAACACATTTCTGGCTCACAGCAAATGACTTGAAATAAATGGCCGCACGTGACTTTATTCTATTACAAAAGCAGGACGGGCGAAATTGCTGCTGAATTGTAAGCAAGGGGTCACCCTGCTCTGCAATTACCGCGGTCCCTAATGCACTGAATTGCAAATAATATCCGCTCCTGGAGCGTAATACTATCTGGCTCTGCGTGCCAGATGAAAATGAGCTCATAGACCAAAGCAGCCTGAGAAAACGGCTCTCAGAAGAGACGGGAAAATGGTCTTAATCTCCAGCCTGAGTGGGAAAGTAATCAGCCTCAGTTCCTTAACTCTGCAAGGCAGAGCTTTGTACAACAGCAAGGGGCAAAGGTACCACTCGCAAACAGCGCTGCGTTAACGGCCTCGCTGCTGGGTGTCGCTGGGCTGCAGGAGGATGTTTTTAGGGACTGCTTCCCCATAGGTTTCGGGATGGAGCAGCTTGCTGGGAACATCTAAAATGACAGATTTCTCTGTCCTGGACTCAAAGACGTGTTTTGAAACGGGGAATGGAAACGTATCACATGGATAAAACTTTAGATATTTGAGTCTTCTGATTATTTTTTTTTAAAGTTATTATTTTTAACAGCAGTGTTTTGCCCTGAGTTGTCCTGCCCCCGTGGTGGAGTGACCCAAACTTACCAGCAGTCCTGGCGGTGACCGAGCTTCTGAACTGCACTCCTCCTTGAAATGGGGTGAGTCCAGACCTCACTGCCAGAGCCTGCCAGCATTGGTGGTTTCTCTATACCTGTCTCAAGAGCACAGATTTTCTTGAACTTGTCTTTTTTTGGCACTTCGTTTCCCATAGGGAACATCTTTGCTAGGAGGACGCCACCGGGTGTGTGCACCAGGTCTGAGGCCAGGACCTTTTTGTCTACAAAACATTGCATAGAGAGCATCACTCGTGGGTTGGAAATTCAGAGCCCAGCCTACTTCTGTGCTCAGCTAACACAACAAGGTCACTTCTTCATCCCTGGTGATATTTCTGCCCGTGGTGCCTGGTTGGACCATATCTAAATTGCCGTGCAGCTCTGCACCAGTACCCCCATTTAGCTCTGGGACTGGCAGGAAGGGAGCTTGGTGGTCAGTGATGCGGACGTGAATTTGCCCTCCCATTCTGCACGGTGTGGCATATTTGGTGTATTTTGGTACGTGTGTGGTTGCTTTTATTTTCCTGGCCATGCGAGTTTAGACGACCACAGAGAGGTACTGGAACAGCCCTTTGTGGTGCTTGCACAACAAAATCCCTTAGAGGTTCTTCTGGTCAAAAGAAGATCGTTTGCATGATTTTTCTCTTTTCACTTTTTATTTTTAAGCTGATGAATATTACAGAAAGGGAACACTTAAAGTTGCCCGCCATACGTTCTGCATAAGGCACAGAACGCGGGTCACGTACCGGTGTCATGTAACAAACCTGTCCCCTTTAACCTGTCCATCCCGGCTGCCGGATCGATCTTTCTTGTTGCTACTGGCATTTTTTCACTGCAAAATGAGCAAATCTTAGCTTGGCAATAAATAAACGAAAGGGCAGGAAGTACCTGCAGGGAGAACCCGCTAAAACCGCAGCGGTCAGAAGGATCCACTTCTTGTAATACCGTTTATACGTCTGTCCGTGTTTGTTTTGCTCTCTCTGAGCAATGTTTCATGCTTCACCCCGGTGTTTTTCATTAAGAGGCCTTGGTGCGTGTTCAAAGGAAGCTAAATATCCTCGTCTTTGTTCCTCCCCTGGGGAAATCAAGGTGCAGCGAAACGAGACGGTCTGCGGCTGTTGCGGTCCTGCAAGAGATGGGCATGGAGAGGGGCTGGCGCTTTCCACCCTCATCACACAAAAGCCTGCCTAACCCTCCCTGACTCCCCTAGCATCTCTTGGCCCCTACCCATGGCTGTCAGAATCTGCGAGGGGTTGGGGTACAGGCGACAAAAGGTGCCATCATTTGACGAAGCTCTGTGGAGCTGCCTCATCTGCACTACCCACATCTGCTCAGCTTAAATAATATATACTTTTATTTTTTCTGACCAGAATGAATTGATTTAAAAGCATTAATTTTTACTCTCACGAGTAGCTCCTTTGGGAGCAGGGACAAACAGGGCTGGGACAAAGCAGCTGGGGGCAGTTTGAGATAACAGCTCTCCCAGGTGCTGGTGGAAGAGGATGGGAGCTGACATGCAGCTGTGCTTGGGCACTATAAAAAGGGCTGTACTCCCCTTCTTCCCCCTTCTATCAGGTTGTTGAGTGTCTGTAGGGTAAGTGGCTTCCTTGCTGGTGTCCTGGACTACCTGATGACTTGGTACAACCTCATGATTTGGGGGTGATCCTGTAAAGCTGCATCCAGAAAGGAGTAGACTCATTCTCTTCAAGGTCAGCTTTTCTCCACTTCTGTGCCCCTCTTCTTTGCTGACTTTTGTTGGCTTTTCTCCTTGAAAAAAGAGCTGAGGATGAGATAAGAAATAGGTTTATTTCCATCTGTTTTTTTCTTAAAAAGTCTTGCTGTGTGGGAGTGCGGAGAACCACAAAAGGAGTGACCAAGTCAATGTCCCAGATGTCACTAGATGCCCTCTTGCTTTCATTTCAACCAAGCTTAGCATGTGTGACTGTCCTGGTTTTGACTAGAATAGAGTTAATTTTCCTCCTAGTAGCTGGTAGGGTGCTGTTTTTGGGATTTAGGATGAGAATAATTGTTGGGGAGCGGTGCTTACACTAAGCCAAGGACTTCTCAGCTTCTTGCTCTGTCCTGCCAGCGGGCAGGCTGGGGGTGCAGCAGGAGCTGGGAGGGGACAGACCCAGGACAGCTGACCCCAACTGGCCAAAGGGGTATTCCATACCTATGGGGTCATGCTGAACGATTAATATGGGATGGGTGCAGCTGATCTGGATGAGACCTCATGTAGCATCTTTATTTAAGCTCTAGTTTGCCTCCAGAAACCTTGTCCTCAGCCCTACTTGGGGCTCACTGCTGGGTCTTTACGGCCCCATCACTGCTTTCCAGGCCATGGGCTAGTGAAGGAGGAGGGCATGAGAAACATGGGCTGGTTTCATTTCTGGAGGTTTCTTGTGGCAAGGAGTGGCTGGGGATCAGAAAACGCTGCTGGAGCCCTCCTGACTTTTATCTGATGAATTATGTGTGGGTGCCAAGATGTCTTGCTAAATATTAAGCCTGAACTTTAGAAAATGGAAAGTCTTTCCTCCCCGGAAAGGTTGGCATTAAGGCAAGTGACAACTACACATGAATGATCCTCTTTGTTTGCTTTCCCTTACTTTCACTCGATTGCTTTAAAATATTGCTGACGGCTTGAGTAGCTGAGAAGCCTCTCTTGGGAACCTGCCAAATATGCTTCAGTGCAGTTTATTTTATTTTTTTACAACTTGCGTTTGGCATGGGCTTGGTGTATTTTTCTTCCCCACTTTTTATATCACATCACCAGTTTCACCCTACACCCTTACCCCTTGTTTCCTTGGGTGAAGGCTGCCAGCAATGCAAATGGGTTACAGGCCAAATGGGCAGCCTGGTGCTGAGCTGGAGGTGCTGGACACCTTTGGTTTCGTCTCATTGTTCAGGCTGGACCTCTCTGTGCCTTATGACAGAGGGCCTGGATGTGGTGTAAATGCCTACAGAGATCCCTGAGCTTGTGCTCAGGAAATTAAGCTTTAGAATGGGAAGATTGGGCTGTCTTGGCACAGTGCTGTGCTGGGATTATTCACCCAGATAGCACCTGTATGTAGCATGTAGATAAATCTGGTGGTGTGAGTTTGGGAGCTCCTTCCTTAGCCTTGCCACGCTTGAACATGAGCATTTTACAGGCGCAATTCCCAAAATGTGAGTTGAAGCCAGGGTAAGGCATGTGGGTGCTGTGGCTTTGCTGCTGCGTTACCTGCAGACTTGGATATCCAAAGCACTTCACTCGGTCTCCTTTCAGGCGTCATTAAATATGACTTTAGAAGATGAGTCTTTGTCTGTCCACCATTTCATCGTCATCTCCCTTGCTCCCTGCTGTCCCTGGTGGGTTATTTAGGCTGGGAGGTCTCTGGCTGCCTGGAGGAACAAGGGCTATCCGATCAAGATGGTGTGGTGGGTATCTCTTTTTCAGAAATATATTTTCCAGAATTTGAGAGGATAGATTAGCTGAGTTTGAGGAGGAAAATCCTGCAACCAGGGCAGAGCTCAATGCTTTGCGTGTTGGAAGGAAGCTGCTGTGGATGCTGCGATAAGACATTGAGTACACTGTCACTGAGATCCCTTTTGGTCAATCCTTAAGTTTTTATTGAGCAGCAAGAAGCCAAATATGCCCGGGAGAAGGCCTGATGGACCTGGTGGTCCCACAGCTCGGTGGTCTACCATCATTCTGGGCATCTCCAAATGGCAATCAGAGTCCTGCTGGTGCCGAAACTGCATTTGAGCTTCGTGGCACAAGCATCTCCTGATTGCCCCACTCTGGGGATGTGAATAGATTTAATTGCTGAATGTAGCTACAATTGCAATTAAGCCTATTCAGCCCGATAACGAGGCATTCAGGGATTTAGGAGCTTTATATGCTTCAATTAGATTCAATTGTTAAGCCCAAACCTTGTGGGGTGCTCCTCTGAAGTCTGCAGTCTTCAGGCAGTCCTACTGGGGCATAATCCTGGAGAATTTGGGGTGATGCTTTGTGGCAGGAATGGGGGGAAAGAAATCTGTTTGTGTGCACGCAAAGCAGTTAATTCCTGGGATGCTTTGCTGGAGCAGGGAAGTGTCAGCTGAAATATCACCCTGCAGGCTCAAGCTTGTGCAGGATGGGAAGAGCTGCATCGTACCTGTCCTTACTTCTTTATCCTTACTGTACCTAAACACCTGAAAGCAGGGTTCTTCTTATTCTTCCTCTCTCTGAGCTTTTTGGCCTGGTTCTCTCTTGGTTGGGAGGACACTAGCTGCAGGAATGGATAGCACCTACCACGGTGAGACCTGTTCTCCACTGGGTTTGGAGTTTTGGGGACACCAGGCACTGGGAAATAGCCATCGGTGTAGGGAGGAGGCCTGGGGATCACCTGCTTTGAGCAGCTAAACAGCTTGTGATGTGGGGTGTGAGAGCCCTGGTTCCTCCTCTGAGTGTCTTCTGAGCCAAAATTTCCTGTATTTGTGTGCTGTGAGTTCTGGGGATGGCTGGAGGGGGGTTTCACCGTCCTGCTGGATTTTTGTGGGGTCCAGCTCATTTGGGTGCGGGACATGGAGTCCTTTTGGGGGTCATTTCCCAGATATTCAAATTCAGGTGCTGAACACTGAAAACCCCCATTCCCTCTGCCTCCCTGTGCCTCAGTTTCCTGTTAGTAGCAATGCTGATGTCCTCCAGAAGAACACATTGAAGGCTGTCTTTTAGAAAACAGCGCACTTGTGCGATAAGACCAAGTGCAATCACAGTTTTGTTTGAGATATCTTGACCCATACCCCTCTGTGATATCCCAGCACCCCCCCCCCCCC
>CM021731.1:1712382-1727855 GCA_011075105.1 Heteronetta atricapilla | reverse complement strand
CTTTTCCCCAAGCCGGCCCCTTTCCTTTTCAAACATCCCACTTATTTTATTATTATTTTGTGCCCACGAGGTAAAGATTTTTTTTTTTCCTCTCCCCTCCCTTTCTCCCCCTTCCTTCTCTTGCACATTCCTGCCCTGAAAGCGTGCGGGGCGGCATCCCCTGCCTGGTGCTCGTCTGTCCCAGCTGCTGGCCGGTGGAGAAGGAGCTGGAGCTGGAGGGGGGATGCCCGCAGCAGCCCCTCCTCCTGCCTCATAACTTCCAAGCGTGCGAGGAGTTTCACAGCAGCCCAGCCGATGTGGTTGCCCACTCTGGGGGCCTCTTGCCCATGGGGAGCAGCCAACGCGCAGTGGCTTTGCCCAGGTAAGCGGTGCTGGCTGCCTGCAGCTGTCTGTCTGTCCGTCTGTCTGCCCAGGTGTCGGGTTTTCAGTTGTTTTTTTCCACTCTTCCCTTTCTCGGGTTGCAGCTCAATGATTCATGGCGTGAGAATGGGCTGGGGGCGATGGGGAGGATGAAGGGGCTGTAAATTGCCCCCCCCCAAATCTTCCCAGCGCTGCACGAGCAACCCAAAGGATTGGGGTGCCTGAGATGGCCAAAATCTGTCTGTGGAGTGAATTCTGGGGTGACTTCGGGCTCCCCGTGATGGGAAGAGGCTCGGTGGCATCAGCCAGTCTCGGACACAGGGAGGGGTGAGGAAGAAGCGCTGTCATGTGCAGCACATGGTGGCTTGTCTTGTTTTTTTGTTTGTTTTGAGGCTTTCTCGGAGGAATTGGGTTCTTGTTGCCTGCTTTGATATGCTCAGGGGGTCCAAGCATTGCAGTGAGCAGAATACAGCCCCAATAAACTTCCCACCTGTGGAATAAAGAGCTATATTTTTTCTTTTAATCTTGTTCGATTGGATTGTGTGAGGTGGATGCTGGTAAAACAGCGAGTGTTGAAAGCGAGTCCTGGATCAAAGCTGTAACAACAACAGAGCAGACCCCTCTGGGACTAGTTATAACTCCAGACAAAATGAATATTTCAGCAGGTTATGGGAGAAACAGCAGAAAGGGTTGGTCTGAGGTCATTCCTGGCTGGGGAAGCCAGATCCTTTCAAGGGAGATGTTGCGTGCTTCTGGACTGGGTTCTGCTTTTCTACAGCTGGACCAAAATGTGTCTGTTAAGATGTAGTGGTTGTAGGGCCCCAGAACTTGCAATGAATGCAGCAACCACTTGGATGCAAGCTGCATGTATGCAGCTCTGTGCTGTGTGTCTGCTCCTTCCCTGACCCAGCAATAGGTCCCAGCCCAGGCTTTCCAGCCCTAGTGCCTATGGTGACTGAGATCCTTCAGCACCAGTCCACCACATCTCCCTGTAGCTGCTGAAATGATGTCTCGTGTGGAATGGCAGTGATTAACAATTTCATTTGGCTGCTATCCATATAATGTAATCTCTGCTTGCAATCAGGAATTACAAGGAAGTGGCTTTTTTTTTTTTTCCCAGGGAGAGGAGAAAATTAGCCACCAGGCAGATGATTCATGGGGTGTCCGAGAAGCCTGTGTGGCTCTAACAAGGAGGTTGGGTTGTAGGATGGAGCCTGCAGGAACTGCTGTGTGCATGCCATCCTTCTGTGGGTTGGAAGGAGCAGTTGTACCCAGAGAGGTGATGGACAATGCTGTATGGGGTCCCCAGTGCTCCTGCAAAATGGCCCCTTTGTAGACCTCTTGCTTCTCTTCTCCACTACCCCAAGCAGCATCAGGTCAGGTTGTGCATGGGGAGATGCACTGGGCTGGGAGACGTGTGGGGTTGTTTGAAGAGATGGCATGTGAATATGGGGATGTATCCTCACCTGCTGGTCCTGGCACAGTCCTACAGGCATTATGAGTGTGAGATGTTTATACAATGCAGGACTGGGGATGGTTGGGGTGATATTTCCTCTTCTGACGCTGTTTGAACAGTGACCATGCAGGGGTTTCTTGCTGGGGCAGCTCTGTCAGCTCTCCCTGGTCTTAAATATTGGTGTGTTGCCTCTTTTGGCTGAAAGAGGTCTTACACACACAAAAGCTTGTCTGCTTTTTCTACCTATTTTCCCAAGCATGGCTTCTCAGGTTTCAGCTGTTCTCAGGTCTGGGTTTGTTCCTCTGACCCTGCTTATTCTAAGTAGGAGACAAGGGAAAGAGGAGAAATGCAGGAAGACATCTCCAGCTCCTTGTCAGGCCATGGGGAGCCCTGCTGCAGGCTGTGGTGTGGACGCCATGTCCCCTTGCCTATAGGAGAAGTCACCCCATCATCATCCCAGGCTTTGCAAGCCTGGAACCATGGCTGGAGGGAGCCAGGATGAAGATGTAATTTGGGAGGCTTTTTGAAAAGAAAAAAGCAAGGGAATGGGTCAAGCTAGCCAGGGAAGGATTGATGAACATAACTGTAGTGTGTGATGGTTTGCTGGGCTGAGTGATGCTTTGGCTTTCCTGAAGTGCACAGGAGGTGGTGAAATGGGGATGAAGTGTTAATCTTGGGCCTCACTAGTGAGTGGAAGGAAGGCAGTAAATAAGTTCATGTAGTGGTGAGAGGTTTGGGTCCAAATCCCCCTGTGGGTCCCACTGGTTGGTTGCTGAGGGCTCCAGGACTTGGTGTTCTTGCCCTGTTTGGGGAATGGGTGCCTCTGTCTCAGCCTCTCCAATTCACCATAAATCTTTTAAATCCCTCTTCTCTTGTGTCTTGAGGGAGCACAGACCCAGCAGTAACTTCTGTGAGAGTCTGGGAGAGCAGAGAAAAACATCCAAAATGGGTTTAGCTGTGTCTGAAGGAGCTTTGGTGGGAGCTTCGTGTGGTGCTCCATAGGATTGAGTAGAGAGGGTAGGCCCCAGTCACCACGACACCCTGGTGGCAAGGCCCAGCCCATGTCCTTGTGCCAAGGAGAAGTCCTTTTGGGAAGGTTTGTACAATTCACCCATTGGTGTTACCTTCAGTCACCAGCACCTCACCAACTGATTTTTGTACAGTCAGGCCATAAATACCAAACCTGACTAGATGGACATGGGGAGCCAGTTCTCCCTGAACCATTAACACCAGCTTATAGTGGACATAAAATATGATTGCATCAGAAGGCAAGGTGCAGAGGCTTTTCTTTTTTTTTTTTTTAAAAAAAAGGAAAATTATGAATTATGCTAGGACTGCTTGTTCAGGGAGATGTCTGTCTGCCACAATGCCCTTGCTTCAGTGCCTCAGCAATTCCAACAGTGCTGTGCATGAGACTTAGGAGATGGAAGTAGTTCAAATCAACATGGCCATGGAGTCTCTCCACCTCAGCAGCATGGAGATGTCATGGGAATGTAGGAAGATGCATCTGTTAAGGGTTCCACTGAATGGAAAATGAAGCTGAGAGTTGTGGAGGCTCCATCCTTTTCATAAGGACCTGTCAGCAAAAGATGGTGGCTGGTATCTACACCACGATCATGCCAAGAAACCCAGGGAGGATTCGGGGCCCGTCCTTATTGTAAGGGGTCATCTTTTATAGTTTGTGTGGTAGACCTGTTTTCATGGGACCCTACTGAGGTTGGCTCCTGACCAGGGTGGCATGGGGTTAGGCTGCAGGTCCTGGGGGTCTCTGTGGGGCTGCATGGGATGGGAGGGCTTGGAAGAGCAGATTGACAGGGCCAAGGGTCCCAAGGAGGAGATGGGGTGTGCAATGCAGGGTGGGGGACAGGGACCTGCAAGTCCAATGTACAAGTCCCCATTCCACTGCTCCAAAACACTCAGCCATGATCTTTGTTTCACCATGAGAAACATGAATCTGTTGGGGGCAATGAAACAGCATTGGCTGCAACAAGAATTGGCCTGGAGAATTTATCCTGCCACAAACCAAGAGACTTCCCCTTAGAGAGAACACAGAACCTGGGCTGGGATCTCTTTTTGTGTTCCATCTCCACTCAGTCATGTGAAGGGGCACTGCCGACAGCCTCCTGGAAAGCAGCCAGCCTGAGCAACCTGAGCAATGCAGGCCTGGCTGCTGGCCAAGCAGTCAATCAGTTGGACAATTGACTTCCAACCCTCTTTTTTTTTTTTTTTTAACCCTCCCTACCTATTGATCTTGTCTGTAACATCTGTGTGACCAAGCTGAGTGCTAAAATGGATGGAGGTGGCAGGAAGAAGTTGTTGTTTTGGTTCCCTGTTTCTGGTGACATACACAATGACTGACCATTGCTATGTGTCTGTCTTAGCTTTTTCAGTTGGATTTTTTCATTTTTCTATTTTTTTTCATTTTTAAGTAGGATTCACACTGTGATGCTTGTCCTCTGGTGCCCACCTAGATGCTGCTGGTGGAGGCTGGAGGAGGATCAGCAGCCCCATTGGGAGGCCACTGATTTGATTCATGTGGACTCTGAGTAGTGGTCTCCAAGCAAACCTCTCCTTCAAAGTTACCCATCCCAAACTTTTACTGCCCTCTTCGCCTGTTTTGGGGGGTAAGGGGAGGCAGAGGGCAGGCAGAAAACCCTCCTTCACTGCTTGTGATGGTTACACAGGCAAAATCATCACTGCCCTCCAGACAGAGTTTCTTGGAGAGGATGAAGGAGCCTGGCTGGAGGTGATCTTCACAGCCACCATCTGACTGCAGCTCTCTGCTTGGAAAGTTTTCTGGGTTTAGCTAAGATATTTTTACTATTTTTAATGTGAAAACCTCATGTGAGGGAGTCACCGCAGTGTGGAGGAAAGCAGAGGGAGGGCCTAGCTTTCATTTCCTGGCTTATAAGGCATCTTTCTGCTTTTCTCCTTGGTGCTTTTAAGCAGAAATGCTGTCTGGTGGTCTGAGGTGCTGCTTCAGTAGTTTCTGCAGACAGGGGAAATGGAAAAAGACAGCCCCAATGGGATGTGACTCTGCAAGTTGTCCTGAACTGAGGAAAAGATGTGACCAGCCAGTGACCTCCAGCTACTTGTCACCTTTTTTCATCAACCTTGCTGCCCTTTCCCCAGTGGGGAATGGCCATTGAGGCCTCTCCTCAAGGAAGTTTTGCCCCCAGGTGGCTGCTTCTGTGCGAATCGTAACCTGTGCTTTGCTCTGTGTTGTGTGACCTTGTGAACAGGATGAGAATGAGATGACAATGTTGATAACAATTTTAATTGTTGCAGAGAGGTGCTTACACTAAGCCAAGGACTTCTCAGCTTCTTGCTCTGTCCTGTCAGCAGGCAGTCTGGGGGTGAAGTAGGAGTTGGGAGGGGACAGACCCAGGACAGCTGGCCCCAACTGGCCAAAGGGGTATTCCATACCGTATGGCTCCATATTCCTATATCCCATATTCCCCTTACTGGCTGATTGGGGATAGGCTGCACATCGGTCAGCGGGTGGTGAGCAATTGCATTGTGCATCACCTGTTTGTACACACTGTTATTAGTACTATTATTATTTTCCTTTCTTTTCTGTCCTAATAAACTGTCTTTATCTCAACCCACAGGTTTTCATTTCTAATTCTCTCACCCCCCCATCCCAGAGAGGGAGGGCAGGAGGGTGAGTGTGAGGCTGTGTGGTGCTGAGCCACACTACAACCTGGTGGATAGGGAGAAGATGGGGCAAAAAAACCTCCCCACACCATGACTGCCACATGGAGTAGAGCTGAAGTCAGCCTTGGCAATGCTCTGACCTTCTGAGATGTAAATGCCTGCTTTTATACCTGTCTGCCCCCACCCCGGTGACATTTCTTGGGGAAACATCAGCTCAGGGGTCTGAACCACGAGCTGGTGGGACTGGGTGGTTGGCAACCCCTGTGGGTCACTGCCTGGAACAAACCAGGCATGTTCAGTTGAGTGCTGAAGCAGAAAATAGGCTTTCTCCATCTCTCACTTCATCTTCTTTTATTGAGCAGCCTCATAGGATCCCCTCCCTCCTCTCCCTGTTGTATGTTAAACACGGCTAGGCAGTACAGCCCCTTTAAATCTAGAAATCAATGGCATTTATTAAAAAAAAAAAAAAATAACACCAACAAAACACTTTCTCAAAGCTCTTGCTCTGAGAGAGGGAGGGGAGCAGTTTACCCGTTCTGCAAGGAGCAGCAGTTTCTCGTGGTTGCTGACACTGCTGTTTAAACAGGCTCCATGCTGCAGCGTGGGGGTGAAAATGCTCTTTTTGTTAAAAAATATTCCTGTTTTGTGGCAGAATCGCCTGGAGCAGGCAGGGCAGGTCCTCTGGGAGGGGAGGACAAATGGGTGCATCCTGGGGAGCTGCATCTCTGAGGATGTGGCGATTGCTGGACCTCTGAGGAGGTCTCTCACACAACACATCATGTCACCATGCCACTGCTGATGGCTTCTGCCACGTAGGATGTCCCAGCCCGTGCTCCTCTGGCTGCTTTGTGGCTCTTCTGGCTTCCTCTGGGATGTTCATTTGGGGCATTCCCTGCCCCAGGCTGATGCTGGACCAGAATTAAAGCTTTGCTGTAATAGCTTGTGTGGCTGGATGCAGCCACCTGGAGTGTCTGGACATGGTTATGATGTGGGCAAAACCTCAGCCCCTTGTGGAGTGAGCTGCAACCAGAAGCCTGAGGGAATTCGTGGTCCCTGTTGCTCTCCAGGGACCATCATGCTTTCTCCTCCAAATCCATGTGCCAGGACCCAGCAAGGCTCTTAGGGGAGTGCAGCTCCCTTCCTCAGCCCAAATTACCAGCACTGGGCAATCTGGTGTCCTTCCCTGGGCACAGGCAGGACTGGGGTGTGCTGCCCAAATGGTACAGCAAGAGGGAACGCAGGAAGGGAAGCCGTGGGGGCTGTGCAAAATGCTCTCCTCGGATGTACCGAGGATGCCCATGTCCTCCTCTTGGGTCCAACCTGCATCACCATGAAGGCTGGTGAAGGTGTGAGTACAAACACGTCCTAGATATGGAGCTGAAGTTACACAAAGTGCTGTCTGGGAAGCCGTGTGGAAGCTGTGGGCCTGCAGGGGGGTTCTGGAGACCCCATCTGCTTTGGTTTGCCTGCTCAGCATCCAGCTGCAGTGCTGGTCCGGGGGGCAATGAGGGGTCTCCTGGCTTTAACCCACACTTACTGCTCCTTCCTCTCATGAGAGGTCCGCACGCACGTGGCATGTCCTGGACTAGGATGCAAATGACACTGGGGGACAGGAGATACCTTCGGGAGGGAACACCAGTAGCTGCAAGGCTTTCAGGTTGCTTTTGCGAGCAAAAAAAAAAAATCCAATTGCTTCTTAGCAGTCCCTACGAACAGCTAGTCCCGTGTCGGAAACCTCGGTAACCAGTTTTAAAGCACCCTGCCCTGACTCCTCAGGCAGCCCATGCGCTGGGATCAAGGCACGCATCCTGTCTGGCACCCCAAGTGTTGGAACAGGGAGATGCATGGGATGAAGGAGAAATCTGAGGTGGGAATTAGCTGGGGAAGTCTCGTGCTGAGATGACGAGCCACGTGCCCACTCATTTTCCAGCTACTCCGTTCGTCTGAGCTTGCTTTCCCTGTCTTTATTGTAGGGCTGCTTGTGGGTGCTGAGCTGAATCAGCTGGTTTTCTAGTGGGGATTTAGCTCCCAAAGCATCACAGGTGGACAAGAATGGAAAAAAAAAATAAGACTTTCATGCACCACCTAGGAATTTCTAGTGGGTACAGGACAGTTAGTTGGAGTGCTTAGCTCCATGGTCTTCATGGATTCACTGAGGATGGCCCCATTTGGATGTGCTGTCTTGTTGCTTTGATACCTATTATTAGTGCTTGCAAGAATTTAGGAAATCCCATTTTTCCTTCCTAGTCTTATGGCCAAAACTTCACGGGAAAATGGTCCCAAAGGGGTGTGAGTACCTGCACAGGAGGAATGGTCTGAAATGGGTGGACTGGTCCATTCTCAGCTCATGCCAGAGAGCATCTTCAGCTGGAGTTAGCTCTCCTGAACCACAGAGTTAATCCTGAATGGTTTGGGCTGTGTAAACATAACCCCAGTTAAGCCTGGAAAAGGCGTCCAAGGGGTTTTCAAAAATACTGGGCTGATCCCAGCCCCAGCTCTGGGTTTTGGTGCTGTTTTGTGCCACTGCTTGCAGAGGGAGCATCTCCTCCCCACGGATCAGTCCCTCGGGCTGCCCCTGGGGAGTCCCAAGCATTTCAGGAGTTTGCCTCCAGACACTGAGTCAGTGTGTTCATAGTTCCCGATGGAACAGCTCGAATTTTGTATTCAAGGGATTCAGAGAAAAATCAATTACCGTAAAAATCTATTAATTGCATTTAAAAAAAAAAAAAAAAAAGCTGCAAACTTTTGACCCCCTGAAGCTTATTTCTCAAGGAACAACTCATATTTAACCCCATCTCTCCTCCCCTCCAGACCCACCTTTTTTTCCTGGATGATGTCTCTGACTCCCTGCACCAAAGGGTGCCTGATCACCGGAGAGGGGCCGCGGAAATGCCCCTGACCAGGCTTTTCCATGTAGACGTTTCAAAGCTGAAGGCAAGAGCTGGCATTTCCTCTGCAGAAAATCATGAACACGTTTGCTTGCAAAGCTGACGGGCCCTCTAATTGACACCAGCTATTGCGTCTTCACCCCGCCTCCTGAGTTTTCTCTTGTGCTGGTTATTTTGGATGTGTTTTTCTTGCCTTTTAGGGGCTGGCAGTAGTTCTCTCCACCTCTGTGAGCCATTAGGATTTACTCCCTCCTCTGTCTCCTTACTGTTGTGTTAAGCCTCGAGCCCTCGTGTTTATTTTTTTTATCTTGACACCAGAATTCAGTGGTTTGAGTCTGGCCTTTGCGTTTGGCTGGGTGCCGTCTGTCCCTTTGTTTTCCCCATCCAAACCTCCTGCAAAATTAGACATAGATGTGCAAGGATCTCAGTGACTTGTTAACTCTGATTCTGTCGAAGCTTCCTCACACTCTTTTCCTGCTTCCACATCCCGAAATTCCCATTAATTCTCTATTTAGACCACTCTCAATATTTGTTACACATCTTGGCATGATCTCTCCAGGCATGGGGGATCCGTGGATGGGAGAAGCATGGGGTTCAGCTGGAGGTACAGGCAGGCACCAGCCAGATGAGACTGCAAACCCACTGGGTCCCATCCCTTTCAGACAGACCTTGCTGAGTGGGGTTATTTATTTATCCCCAAACGCGCTGTCAAAAATGGAAAAAGAGTTTATTACAAGCATATACACAGGAAGAATAAGAGGAGAGGAACAGCCCAGCCTCTGGCACCGCTGCAAGTTTGCAAGACCTCCTTTTTTTTTCCCCCTCTTGCATCTTGCCAGGCTTCCCACAGCTCTGTCATCTGATCCAGGTATGGGAAAGGGAGAACCTGCTCCATCGACTTTACGGAGTTTGGAGGCGATTTGTTCAAGGAACTATAAAACCTGGAGAAGTTGCCCCTATAAATTATTTACCAGAGGCAGTAAAAGATAAGGAGATTGCTGGGATTCCTCGCAAAAACCCTGAGGTTTATGGGGTCGTTTGCCTGGCCCACCAGGTTTCTCTAAAGCTCTCTATAGTGGTTTAGGAGGTCTTTGACAAGGCAGATGGCAGCCAGTGTCTGCAGAGATGAGCTGAGACCTGCCAGGTTGAAGTTTGCTAATATTTAATGTATAAAGTGAGTGGTGAAGTGGCACCGAAGTGAACTGGTGGCTCTGAGCGACCTGAGCTGCCCTGGTGTGCTGGGTTCACCCTGAGGGGCAGCTGAGCTCCACCACAACCCCTTTGAATTCCCCTTCCTCGAAGGGGAAATATGATGGGGGGGACAAAAGCTCTTGGGGTGAGATAAGGATAATTTAATGAAATTGATGCTGTGCCAGCTACAGGGGAAAGGGACTCTGTCCCAGGCAGACCTGGGTTGCAAACAGCAGCCCACTGGCCTTGGCCAATATCACCCTAAATATCACATCCCAAAAGATGGAGTGCATGGGCGGAGGAAGCCCAGGTGTGATCTTGGCCCGCTGGTGGGCTGTGGATGGAGGGAGCTGCACTGGAAGATGCAGAGCATCCCTTCACGCTGGTGTAAATGGCCAACGCTGCCCTGTCTTGCCCACAGCCCGTATTTCATTCAGGATCACAGCAGGATTTTGGAAAGAAACAGGAAGGGGAGAAGCAAGAGAGAAAACTACTGATTTTCCTTTTCAGTGTCAGAGAATAACGGCCTTGAATTGGGGATCATCTGTAATCTGGATGTGCTGCAGTCATCCATCAGGGGCCCACGCTGGTGGCACAGCAGCGGGAGCTGGGTGGGTTTTCACAGCTGCAGCTCACTGCTGGAAGGCAGAGCACAGCTTTAACTAAAAAGGCAAAAGCCTATATGTAAAAATAATAATATAAAAAGCTCAACACAGTCAAAGATTTGCTGTGTAGAGGTTCAACATATATGCACAAACGCACGTGTGAATTCATGCCTGCTTGTGGGAAATCTGTGGGATCTGGGTTACGAAACCCTTTTGCATCCTTTTCCTCACCTCTGTAATGTGAAGTCTCTACTCTGAGCTACTCTGAGCCAAAGCCTCCCTACACCTACAGGGTGTTCGCATCCGCAGACATTAGCATTTGCTTTCTGAAGGCCTGAGGCTCACTGTGTTTTTTCTTTGTTTCTACAAAGCCCTCCAGGATTTATTCCTTGTATGATTGTTTTCCCATGGCTGGGTAAGACTGTGTTAATATGCATTTCTTACTGTATTTGTTCAGTGCTGAAATGTTAAACAATATCAGGGAAAACAGCGAAGAGTCACGTATCAGATGTTTATCCGCAAAAAAATGTGCTTTGGCTTAGCCGCCCAAAGTGGCTGCAGAAACTCAGAATTACTTTTTGTTGCTTGGGCCTTCTTTATTTCCTGCATGCATGTGAACTTGGACAGCAAACGCTGAAGATTCAGATGGGCTTTTAGTTCTGTCCTTTGCCCCTTGCTGGCTCCCCATCGCTCTCGGGGCATCACCACGGCACTTTGTACCCCTGTCCCAGCTCAGAGCCCTGGCCAGCGGTGCAGGTCCTCTGGGTGAACCTGCTGTAGGAGGATGTTGTCAGGTGCCTTGTCATAACATCTGCATCTCAGAGGGGTTTCCTTATTCCCCTTTCACAATAGACTGGTATTTTCTCAGAATTACAAAGAACTGGGGAGAGACTGGTCAGCATTTAAGCTTTTCTGATCATTTTTTTCATGTTTTGGGCTCAAGACTCAAGCAGCCGGGATAGTTCCCGTATATGAATATGAAATATTTATGAAAAACAATGGCTTTAAACTAAAAGAGGGAAGATTTAGATTAGAGGCTGGGAGGAGATTCTTCACTCAGAGGGCAGTGAGGCCTTGGCACAGGCTGCCCAGAGAGGTTGTGGATGCCCCATCCCTGGAGGTGTTCAAGGCCAGGTTGGATGAGACCCTGGGCAACCTGATCTAGCAGGTGGCATCGCTACCCATGGCAGGGGGTTGGAACTGGGTGGGCTTCAAGGTCCCTTCCAACCCAAACCATCCCATAATTCTAACTGGGAAGCCTTCCCCATGCAGACCAGTAAGACCATTAGGGCAGGCTTCGGTCCCAGCCATTGTGATGGATGTCTGCTCTTGAAGGACCTACAGTAGCTATCTCGGTGCATACTACGTGGCATTTCTGATGTTATTTTAGGTACAGATAATCCCAGAAGAAATTGTTGAATTTACAAACTAATATTCTTCACTTGGATTAAATTTCGGGCAGAGCTGTAGGGATGTGAAGGACAGGAGGAAGAGAAGAAGGGAGGAGGGAGGAAATGAAAGAAGAACTTCTGGAAGGACATGAAAATAAAGGTTTCTGCAGGAACATTTCTGGAGGGATGTACGTTTGTATTAACACAGAATTCAGAAATGCATTCAGAGTGCCCTCATACTCTGTGCTGGGTTTATGCGTGGTCCATGGGACCCTGCCCTACGGAGCTGAGGATTAAATGGGAAGAGAAAAGGGGATCCTTCAGAGTTGCAAGAAGGATGCTGGAGCTGAGGGGTGATGGGGTGACCTCACCAAAGCTGACAATGTGACTCCTGCAGAAGAGGTGGGGTTAAAACAGTTTTCTTAGGTCTTAGCTCTGCACTTATGCTGCAATACTTGGTTTCCTAGAAGCTTGTTCACGTCTGTTGTTAAATCCTTATTTCAGTGTTTTAAAACCCCGCATTTGGTGGTGTTTTTCTTTTTCTCTTTCTTTTTGTTGTTGTTTTCACTCTCAAGTCACCTTCACAGCATCTCACGGCAGCGCTGCACAGAGGTTCTCGCAGGAGGTGCCAAGGAAGGATGCAGCACAGGTTAACCATGGCACGGCGAAGATCTCAATTACATCAAGAACACCCAGCAATTAGGAGAATAGAGAGGGAAAATAAAAAACAGGTAGTACATTAGGGGGTGTCAGCTCCTAAGGGTCTCAGAATTCAGTGTCACGACGTGATGGGCAAGGTGGCAGCAGCCCTGGTGCCCCCGTGCCTGGGGACATCAGGCTGCTGCAGGCATTTGACCTTCTTCTTTTTGGGGATTCATTCAGGTGGGACTGTCCCACGCTGAGCAGGGAACTCAACCTTGTTTTCCAAAACAGACCAGCTCCATATATAAGGCAGTGTGGTTTTGAGGTTGTGTGGTGTTAACTGGAAGGAAAAATATGACCCTGGAAAAGAGCTAGGCTGGATGAAGTCATGGAGCTCGTCTTTTCCCAACATATCAGTTTCCAACCTGGAAGCAGTCCATGTCTCCCCATGAAATCTGCTCAGTCCCAGCCAAGCAGGTGAGGCTCAGAACTGGAGAAGGACTTTTTTTATTGTCCATTTCAAGAGAATAAAACTCCTGGCAACAGCACTTCTGCTGCAGTTAGTGCTTTACAGAGAGAAGTCCCTGCCTCGCCTGGGGAGACTTCTGTAGCCTAATGAGCTGTCAGCAGTCATCTGGAGAGCCACTAAGCTGTCCGTGAGCAGTAACCAGAGCTTTCAGCCCCTTTGGATCCATGATGATGGGCTGGATTTCCAAGGAAGCCACATGCAAGGCAGTTAATCCTAGATTTAGGGACCTGAAGGTCGGTCACAAAGCAGACTGATAAAGATTTGGGTGCGGGTGGCTGCTGTCTGCAGCGATCTCCTTGCAATGCTCATGAGCTGGTCCTTGCTCCCTGCATGATGGAGGCAGCAGATGTTTCATTCTTCCATTGCAGCAGTAATATTCACATTTAGGCTTAATTGCCTATGGTCGTTATTGCCTGGAGAAGGGTACTTTTAGGGAAAGGTGCTGGGAAACAAAGCTGAGCTCTCCCCTGCAGCCAGCCTCAGTGAAGAGACGGAGGAATGAGAGGGTTTATGGAGTTTAATGCTGATTCCCCAAGCCAAGATGAGCTTTGGGAGCTAGAGGAAAGCTTCCTGTGCCACAGCAGGCAGGTAGAGCATCCCATTCGGATGGCATACCTTAAAGCCTCTTTTCTCCTGCAGACGAATGACTGCCCAGGCTGCGTGCTGACTCCAGGAGCTGAGGAGGGGCTTCTTCCCAAGCGAAAAGAAAATGCTGTGTGCCCAGGTCCTCGCCCTGGCAGCGGCCATGGCACATTACAGAGCCATGGCCATTCATGAAGGTATGATGCAGGTGGGCTACCGTGAATGCAGCAGCATTTTCCAAGCAGTTATTTTGCTAATGTCACATCAGGGTGAACTGTAGTGCTAATGCCTTTGACTTTTGTGTTAGGGTCCTTTTGTTGTTGTTAGCAGCTGGCTAAAAGAACATCCCGGCTGGTCCCTGGACAGGGCCTGATTTTCCCTGGAGAAAAGCCTCGTGCAGTTACAGCATGATCCACCCCATGTCTGTGGAGCTTCAGGGTCCTGCAGGAGGGGGGAGGCTCCTTGCAAGCTCCCAGGAATGCCGTGGGGCTGGCTGTGAGCCAAAGGGTCCAAATCCTTCCTCTCTGAATCCCTCTGCAGCAACACCTCCCCAGGCTTTGGCGGTGGGAATTCACCTGGCGTAAATTCAGCAAATTCAACAAGGAGTTAATGGAGGCTTTGGCACCAGCTATAGAATTAACTTGATTAAGTTCCTGTCCATCAATTAAGCCAATATAGTCAACTATAATGCTATTTAATTTGAAGCTAGGAACAGTGCAATAAATCAGCGTTTACAGATGTCTCTGGCAAACCTGTGATTGATGAAACGTGGTAATTTTGGAGGTGCATGGAAAATTTCAAATAAAATCATATCCCCCTGTGATTAATATAGCTGTCTGCGTTGGTATTTTCTCCAGAAGGTACCCATCCAAATATGCTTAACATCACATGTTCCCGATGACAGCTTCAGGTACCCGATCCAAGCAGCAAACGCTTGGGGGTTTCATTGCCAAGCTGGGCCCCTCTGGAAAGGTGCTGAGCACCCGGCTCAGCATCTCACAGAATGGGCTCTGGTTGCCCCTTTATAGAAAAAAAGGGCACCAGCCTTCCCATTTTGATCCCACGGAGCTCCTGCAGCTCGCCGTTGTCCTTGCCATCCTTGGGTGCAAACAAGGGCAGGAGTGTTGTGCAGGGTGAGCAAGGCTCCCACGGACCAGGCACGGATGGAGGAGGCTCCTGGGGCTATGGGATCAGGAGGGGTAGCAAAGGAACCTCTGATACCCACAGTATTTTGAGCAGGTTTTCCAGATCAGGTCCAAAAATGCAGGTTTTTCAGAAAAAGCTGTGTGCACTGCCTTGAGCGGCTCCAAGAGGTGGGTGATTTAGAGGGAGCTTTTGGAAAGGAGAGATTTGTTTTGGGGGGAGATTTTGGAAAGTGTTCTCCTTCTCGTTCAGCACTTGTTGGGATTTTCTGGTGATAATACAGGCTGTGGGTACCTCGGGAAGCTGTTGAATGGTTTCCACCAGTTCTGAGGTGGGAGCCAAGGACTGGCATTACCTTCTCTTAAATCTTTCTGGGTTAGCAGGGACATCAAGGTCCAAGCTAGGGCAAAAGGGGTAGATCCAAGAACAGCAGCAGCTGGGAACAGAGCTTATGGTGACCTGCTGTTAGCAGCAGAGCTGCCTCCAGGACAGCCCTGACATCCCAGCTGAAAAGCACTGATGGAGTGTTGAGAAGGAAAGGGAGATCTCAAAAGAGAGCTCTAGAAAGGAAAATTGAAACAGTTATCTCCCATTTTTGTCAGCGGAAAGTGCTTTGTGTTCACAGCTGGGTGAGTTAAACCAAAAAGAGACAGTCATTACTTTTCCTGCAGTAAAGAATTGTTAAGTTGTAAAGAGCTCAGGATCAGGAGGCACAAGGGAAAATGAAGAAACCAAAAACCTTGGGCAGCAAAGACCTTTGGGGAGCCATCTGTTTGCTGCCAGTAAATGATCCTCTTTCCTGCTGCGTGATCATCGATCAGGGACACGCAGCAATGAAGGAGATCACAAAACCTGCATCTTTCCAAGCCCTTTGGGGAACCTGCTCATAGGAATGGGGTAAAAGACAGGTAAATTGAAGAGGCTGAGCTAAAGCAGGCTTTCCATCGCAGCAGAAGCATGAGAAACCCTGCAATCTCTGCAGCAAACCCTGCAATCTCTGCAGCAAACCCTGCAATCTCTGCAGCAAAC
>CM021731.1:1614068-1712372 GCA_011075105.1 Heteronetta atricapilla | reverse complement strand
CAAACCCTGCAATCTCTGCAGCAAACCCTGCAATCTCTGCAGCAAACTGGAGCAAATGCTCCAGCCTGGTTGGGTATCGCTGGGTCTTCAAACCTGCACTGGAAGTCCAGAGAAATAGCGACAAAAAATGAGAAAAAATGTGAAGAGGTTGAGTCCACTCCTGGTGAGCAAGCCTGAATACAAAAGTCTTCCTCCAGCAGTTAGCAAAGTCAACTTTTTAGCAGCTTTGCAGTAAGAACTCAGCATCTACCTGCAATGGAGAGAAAAGCCAAAGAAAATACAAATCTTGAACTTCCCTTTTAGAGACTTCATTACTTTAACCATGCCTAAAAGTCATCAGATTTCTGCCCTTGAAATGTATTTATTGGATTCCTAAAGAAAGTGAAATTAAATTTAAAGACTGAGCAGTGTATAGGGAAATATGCCTTGATGTTCATTAAACGAATTTCCCCATACACCTGCCCCTTCGGTGCCAGCTGTCATCGGATAGCTCTGGCTTGCACCGAAAGCCCTCACATTACTCATTCTTCTCACATGACATTTTTTCCATCCTTAGGGCTGCTGACAGTTTGGGAAGAGGAGGGTGTTGCAGATCTGAATGCATGGGGTGTCCATGCAAGACTGGAGGACCTGGTTGTTTTAGGACTGGCAAAGCGTGCATGGCCCCGTGCCTGCATTGTGTGCCTCATGATGGCTCTGAGACCTGAAAGACAAGAAGCCCAGGGTGGTTTGTAGGGTGACGGAGGTGCCACATTGCCAATTTTCAGTTGTGCATGTTGTGGGTGTCAGCTTCTGGGCATACGAAACCCCTAGATGTCCCCATGCTGCCAGTGTGGTCTACCACCTTGATGGACCTGGGTTCCAGTGTTTGTGCTTCAGATGGGAAACTTCAAGGGGTAGGAACAGCAAAATGGGGACTTAGGGAGAAATTAGAGAGAATGAAGCAGCCTGTTACTGTGGGAGGCCCATGATTACCTACTTCATTGGGCTGAAACATGGTCTCTTTCCCTTAGCTGTAATATCTCAGGGGTTCACGTGGCTCAGAGGGGTTTATCTACTGGCTGGTTCCTCGCACACCATGAGATGAGCTCTTCTCCTTCAGTGTGCAGGACAGCAGAGGTGGCCGACATTTTGTTCCTCGTGGGGCAGTCCCAAGGTGCACAGATGGAGAGCATGCAGCTGGTCAAGGACTTCGTCAGCAGCATGGCCCGCTCCTTTGAGAACGTGGTGATGGGCAAAGGAGGCATCCGGCTGGCAGTGGCACTCTATGGAGAGAAACCAAGGTGGGTCAACCCATCCTCTACCACCAACACGTGGGTTTTGATAGCCCTACGCCTCTAAATGGGGACTGTTTTTGCTAAGCAACCATCTCCCTTGGTTAAAGAGCTCTTGCTGCTTGATTGAGCTCTTGGAAAAGCAAAGCAAGAGTTCAACCCCCAGCAATGTCACCAGAGTCTACAAGGGCTTGGCTATGGGGAACTCTTCCAGGACAGGGAAAGTAGCATTTAATGTAGCCACAAAAAACTCCTTCCTGTCTAACTGTAGATAATAATTTTAAAATAAGAAGGCTCTGGGGTTCCCCTGACCACCATGATGAGAATTTTTTGACTAGCAGGGGGCCTAGTGTCGTCATCGTTGTTGGTCATTACCATTAAAGATGCAAACTTGTAGTAATGACAGCATTTTCTTGCTCTTTATTCCCCCATATTCTCCCATCTCTCACCCCTAGGATGAGTATTGAACTGACAGATTATGTGACCATTGAAGAAATACTGGTGGCAATTCAGGAGCTCTCGTTCAAAAGAAGTAACCTAAAAACAGGGGCTGCCCTGGGGTTTGCAGCTCATGCCATGTCTCGCCCAGCCACTCTGCGAGAGGATGCAGCAAAGGTAAGTGACCTTCTGTGACAAATTCCATGGTGTAATCCTCGGTAGGGATCAGACCTCTGACTTCTCTACCCATGGGCATGAATGAGCCAGTTGGGTTGTAGTCATCCCATCTGCTTTTTGACTTGGAGCTGGGGAACCTCATTTAGGAGCCCATTCAGCTTCAGGTCTGTGGTGGAAAGAGACAGGCACACGCAGATTTTCAAAGGGCTGGCTCACCTTATGGACATGCTCAGTGTTCTGGTTCCAGATGCCTCCATCTAAGTACCCAAATTCAGAGCACTTACTGCTCAAGCTAACTGAGGAGGCTCAGGATGTGATTTAGACAAGGAAACAAGTCATGGCAGCATCGGTTCCTCCTACATGCTGTTGGTAACAGTCTGCATGTACCTGCTCCACTTAGGGACAGCACAAGTACACAACCAGAATCTTACTTAAAAAGTAGGCATGTGGCAGTGTCTCTACCTTTTGGGCATAAGTTTTGGGCCATCAGTTCCATTGCATCATTTTTTAATAATGGTTTAGTTCATACTTCCTAAGCGTTTTTTAATTCTAAGGATGCTAAAGAGAAGGCACCACACTCTGTCTTGCTTCGCGGACCGCACAAGGCTGTTTGCTCTGCTCTGCCAGTAGACAGCCTTGAAATCAAGAATGGGGCAGCCTTGCACCTCGTGCATTGAGTTGGAAACTGTCATGGCCAGCTTTTTCCTCCTGTGGACCTCCCACATTTGCAGCTCAGTGCTGCACTTTTTCTTTCGCCCTAAGATCATACACTGCATTTAGGGGAATGAACTTCATCCAAGGGCTTGGGCTGTTGGTTTGAAAATCCTGCAGCTTCCCCCTCGAGGCCCTCATGTTGTGCTCATTCATTCTCTGGCTCTGACTCCAACTCTTGTAGGTAGTTGTTTTGATCACGGATGGGAAATCCAGCGACTCGGTTGAAGACAAAGCCCATGTCCTGCAGGATCGGGGAGTGATGGTGTTTGCTGTAGGTATGTACAGACACAAAAAGCTACGTGGAGCATTGCACCAACTACTGTGTGTGAACCACCACACGGTCTACACACTGGGGAAGGTTCCAGATGCACAACAGCACCCGCCTCTAAACACTGCACCCATCCCTAGGCTCAGCCAGAAGCAACTACTGCACGTAGGAGAAAAACACATCTGTGCTGTGCTTGGATATTTGTTGTTGTTGTCAATCGCTGATTTATGCAGCGGAAATCTGCGGTTTTGCATCTGTCAAAACTACTTGTGAATTCAGGAGGAGTTCAATAAATAGTTCCATAAAAGTCAAAATGTTTTGATGTGACATTTTCAAAAATGAAATGGTTTTACTTTTGAAGGTTTCTCTTAATCAGGTTTAGAGGCTGATTTCAAGTGTCCAGCAGAATAATTCCACAGGAAAGGAAAAAATTCAGCCCTCTCTGCCCCAAGTTAAATACAGCCATTTATTACAAGTCAAACCCTTCCCTTCACCAAATATTTTGGGGAGAAAAAGAAGGTGGTGGTGGTGATCCATTAGGGAGAGCAAGCACATAAATTTGGACCAGTGCAAGCCAAAAATTATGAGTGATTTCTTTTTTTCCTTTCTGATTCAACCACTGGAAGGTACAGCAATTCTCACACAGCCTCCCAAAGTCATTTTGACTAATCATCCAAAAAAAGGGCCGAAATGTCTCTGTATCCAATGGGAAGGATGAAGCTAGATTATACCCCCTTCCTTTGACTATCCACCCAAAGCATCCCATTAGTGCCAAGTCCCCTGGGGCAATCTCTAACATGCCTCGGGAGGAAAACTTGGCTTCTTTTCCCTAATGGGAGAGGCTTCATCTGCTCCACCACTGCCCATACAGACTGAATCTCCATTCCTTGTTTCAGCCTTCACTGTGGGCAGCATGACCATAAAGCCGGCGTAAAGCACAAAGGGCAGCACGTTGCTCCCTCTTGCTCTTGCAAGACCTTTGCCAATGCCTGACTTACCCCACTGATGTCTCTGGTGTTCTCCTTTCCTCTTCTTTTCTTTGCCTAGGAATTAAGGATGCTGACAAGCAGGAGCTGAAGAAAATAGCTTCTGAGCCCACAGCAGAGCATGTGGTTTACGTTGACGATTTCCAGCTGCTCCCCAACGTGGCCCCCAAGCTCTCTCGAAGACTCTGCTTCACTGCCTCAGAGCCACCACGGCCCATCAAGCAGACTGTGCAAGGTGTGTGGGGACTCTTCCTTTATCCTATTTTCCATCTGCTCAAACCACCCAATTCCCACTCCCTGGATGTGCCAGTCACGCCATGGAGATGGACCTCCCGCATCCCTTCTGGTCCCATCACCAGGGAGTTTTATGGGCTGGATGACCCTAGAGGAGCAGCCAGCTCCTTGGAGCATCTGTTGCTTAGGGGCAGTGGTCCTGTGTTCTTTGCTTGTGTCTGCAACGCCATGGTTTGTCTGGTGATACAGGATCTTGATGCTCTCGCTGCCTGTTTGGGCAATGGTTCAACAGTTCTGCCCCTCGGAGTTTTTGTGATGAGCCTTCTGTGGTAAATTCTGGCAGCACAGCTCAGTGTCAGAAGGAATTTCATCCTTAAAACAGATGTAAAAAGCAGCCAGACAGATGTCCAAAGAGATCTAGATCTCTCTCCAAAGAGATACAAAGGTGCAGCAAACACAGAGGTGGTGGCAATGAATTCCTGCCCCTTTCCTGGCACACAAATGTAAGTTTCAAGCTTAGGGCAGAGCTTGAAAGAACTTTATCCAAGCCCTTAGAAGGTCTTTTTGTGTTTGTTTTCCCTGTGGTTCTGCATCTCTTCAGGGCTTCATGTGATGCTTCATGGAGACTTTGAGCTTTCTGTCAAAACCATCTCTGCTGGCAGTAAGGAGAAGGGCAGAAAGGAGCTGATGCTCTGTGCATTAAGCAGGTATTCACAAGACAAGTGTAGCCAGAAACAGTTTTCCCTTCTTGTGCTGTCAAGCAATTTGTCAAAAGAAAACCTGCTTGCATGGTTCTGGACTGGAAACAGAGGCTTTCTCTGCGTTGAATATGGCGACTCCATCGACAAAAGGCTTGCACATCATGGTCCTGACCAAAGACTTTTCTTTTCTCTTTTCGCAGCTGAGAAGATCGTTGGCCCCCAGGATCTGCACATCAGTGAGCACAGCCACAGCTCGCTGCGGCTCACATGGGTGCCAGCTACAGGGAGGGTGACGGGGTACCGGGTCCACTTGCATCCCTTGTTGCCTTCTGGGCAGCCAGTTTCGGAGGACCAGCAGCAGGTAGAGTCGCTTTCCTATCTTGCAGAGCCCTAGCTGTGGGTCTCAGTGTTTGAGACTGATCCTCTCCCGGGGTTGTTGATGGCACAGACCAGTTTGGAGATGGCACCGTGTCCCTCAGCCACCCCGGTCACAGCCCAGAGCATTGCCATAAACTTCTGGAGCTGCTTGTTTGAAGGGAAGCTCTGTAGGTAGACCATCAGGTCTGCTGGCGTGTCAATTGGAAAGGAAGAGTAGAAGGAGGATATGACACAAACTGTCACAAGCTCCTTTAGGATCAGTAAGAACAGGTTAATAGGAACTGCTCCTTTCTTTCCTTACCTCTGTGATACCACCTCTCAAATAAGTCTAGCCACCTTCCATAATAGCAGCTCCTGTTCCTCTTGCTGCCAAGTTTGTTCACCTTGGGAAGGTTTCTCTGTGTTTTCGTTTGGGATTTGCCATGTTCTTGTGAGAGGGAGGATGCCACATGTGCCAGTTCACTCCAGGCCAGCTGGGTCACTGCACAGTGTGAAAGCAGGATTGAAGGATGGAAGATGTATGCCTAAGAGCTCTGATTTCTAATAAGAGAAAAAACTATGAAAGCATAAAGTATTAAGGTTAAGATTATTAATTGTATTAATTTTTAAGATTGCATTTAACTAGAATGATCATTTTTTGACTGCTTTGGAATCTCATAAGAACATAGTAAAGACACAAAAGTTACGTCTACTCCTCTTGCCCTCAGGCTATGTTGAAATCTCCTATATGAGCTTTTCCAACCTAAATGGTTCTGTGAAAATGGTTCTAAAAGAAACTCTCTTTGTCAAAAATATTTGCCATTTCTCCATTGTCTTTGAAGCGAGTACTGGGAAACGACTTCACCATTGTGCATGCTCTTGTTTTCATGGTGTTTCTTCTGAGATATCCCATGAAACCCACCCTTGGCACTGTCCCGTGTCAGTGCCATGTCCCATGTGAACCCAGATATCATCTGAGGATTGCAGTGTATATAAAATCCAGTAGTGCCTTTTAAGAGGCTCCTGCTGAAGGAAGCACCTTGCACTAGAGGATAAGCCTTGTATTCCTAACCTACTGTGAACACGTTGGGTTTCGACCATCACAGAGGTGTAACGATGTCCTTTGTCCCCCTGTATGACAGATCACGGTGGATGGTGACAAACGTACTGTGCTGGTACCTGATCTGAAACCCAACACCAAGTACGTCTTCACGGTGAGAGCTGTCTATACAGATGCCCTTGGGGAATCAGCGGCTGTTAAGGGGAAGACAAGTGAGTATCTCTTCTGCAGGTCACTTGTCCATGTGGGCACAGGAAGAGAACCAACGCAACATCGTATGTTCAAGGGAGGAGGGATGGAGGGGTAGGAGGAACATCACCTATACAATAGTATATTTGGTCCTTGGTACAATGTGCACCATCTTGAGTGGGTGCAAAGTAACCCACACAGCTGCTGAAAGCACAGGTTGTAGTTCATACCATCTCTTTTAATAACCAGTGGGATTTAACGAATCCAGGCTGGGATTCAGTTAATGTACCTCCCATGTACCTGGGATGCATTAAGCCTTTGGAGACGATGGGGTCTCCAAACACTGGGGTTCTGGAGAGATTTGTATTCTAAAAACCTTGGCTTGGAAGTGGAATGGTTCAAAAGGTTTGGGTTGGCACTATGTATGTGTACACATTTAGAGTATCACTTCGCACAAGGAGAACACCAAGGTGGTACAATCATGGCTTTTAGGACATGCCCCAGGAAGTGATCTTTGGTCCCATGAGATGATCTGGACTTCCTCCAGATTGTGATCTGCCATGCCAAATTCCTTTGCTTTCATATTGCTGGCTATAATGACAAGGTTCTTGGAAACAAAGTTCACTCTTGGCCAAGCCCTGTAGTGCAGAACACCTTGTATGATGTGATGGAGCAGGTTTTGGCCCAGAAATCTCTGCACTACTTTCAGGGGCTTTAAGGGGTAAAGGGGCACAATAATTCCACTTCTCTCCCTGTTTTGCGTGAAGCACCAGGTATTTTGAAAAGAATTATTCCCTTTTCCTTTCCTTTTGTTTCTTCTTCCCATCCCCACAATGTCTAAATGGCTTGTTTACTTGAGGGAAGATCTCTGACAGGATGAATAAATAAAGAGCCTCAATGAGGTTGATTCATATCTACTTCGCACAAAGAAGATGGAATGGCTTTATGGGTAGAAGTAAAGCCATTTGATGTCTCCTCTTATTATCCCCAACATGAAGGCAGAGGTAGAAGCTATAAATCTGTCTGCCATGGCTGGCTGGATCAAAATGGGCTCCTCTTTGTAAGAGCCACATCCATGGGCTCAAGTAATGTTTGGTTCCTGTGTTCTTGCTCAACCTGCCTGAAACCACTGCAGTTTTCTCCGCTCACGAGGCAATGCCCTCGTGATAGATGGATGGTTAGATATTTCACAGCTTACAAGACTCAAAGAGGAAGCCCCCAGGCATGTTGATGCCGGGGGGGTGGGGGGGGGGGGTTCAGCTCATTTTTCAAGTGGACAAGGGTGTAATAGAGGGGGAAGTTTACTTTTGAGGATATTCCTGCCACAATAGGGAGAACTGGCACTGCTTACACCAAAGGGAGTGGTGTCTCTTTGTCTTTGAAGCCAAAAATATTTCCAAGGGTCTTTGATGTAGGGCTTTATTAAAGCACTGTCCTATCCATTTCTGCAATATTTTTGTACCCCAAAGCACCTGTGCCTCCAGTCACCAATTTCCGGGTGATAGAAGAAGGGCTTTTTAGCTTGAAGGTTGCTTGGACACCTCCCCTGGGCAATCTGGAAGGCTACAAGATCTACATCCCCAGAGGTGAGTTCAGTTTTCTTGGTGTTTGTTTTAAAAGGAACAGTGAACTGAGGGCAGGAAAAGTGCCATTTTATCCAAGCAATACTGCACCACTGTGCTCCTGGCATTACTCTGGAAGGAGGCCAGACTAGCTTCTTCCAGTTCCTCTGGGATGGAAGAAGAGAGTCCTTTGAAGGACCTTATTTTGCAGGACAAGGTGGGGATGATATTGTGGATGCCTTGTACCCATTTGCACTATCATACCCAGATCTACCCTGGATGTTTTTCATACTCAGGTATTCCTCTTCTCCTTGTTCTGCAGCCAACAGACCAGGAATGACCTACGAGCAAGTTCTGCGGGGCGACGTCTCCTCCCACGTGCTGGATAACCTGCAGGAGGACAGAGAGTACAGCGTCAACATCTACGCCGTGTACCCACAGGGGCCAAGCCAGCCTGTGGCTGCCGTGGGGAGAACATGTAAGAGGTTTGACTCCTTGGCTGCCGCCCTTCTTGCCCTGGGCATTGCTTTCAATCCCTTTGCTGTTGATAAGCACCTTAGAGTTGGTGGGGAGGGCAGCTACACATGCACCAAAAGAGCAGTGCTCAACACATCCTTCTTAACTCCATTTACGAGCCATGCTCTTTCCCCATCACATGCATTGATCCAGGCAAAACAGAAGCCCTTAGAAATCCATCTCCTGTACACAGACAGGTTGGAGGGACAATGATAGAAGGAGGCAGCCAGCAAAATCCTCCGCTGCTCTGTAGGTGCTTTGAAAGATTTGTTCTCTGTCCTTCCAGTGAAGCTCCTGCCCGTGAAAAGCATCTTGCTGCAGAATGAGACCACTGACACGCTGCAGGCGAGGTGGAGCCCTGTTCGGGGAGCAACAGGCTACAGGCTCACCTGGACATCAGCAGGTAGAAGCAGGGGAGCAGGCTGCAGGCGTTGGTGGTAAGGGAGATGGGGAAGCTGGAGCTGGGAAGTCCCCAGGCACTGGATGCACTGCCCACTTCGTGCCAGCCATGCAACAAGAGTCTGGAGAGACCAAGGGTCTTTGGATCTGCTGCACCAAGACCTGACTTTGGCCTCCAGCATCTCATGTACCCCTGAGAATACATCCTGGTTCTCAGATTTTAATGTTTGAAAACAGATCTGCACTAGCAGCTGGAGCCTCTCCCCTGCCCTGAACCAAAACATATTTTCATTGCTGGTGTGGGGGAGTAAAAGTTAGAAAACCAGGCCCGATGGCATATTTTGGTCTTGGGAGATGGATGTCCCTGTGGTTCAAAGAGGAGATGGATGTCAAGACACCTGGGCTCCATCATAGGTTTTGAAAAAATAGCACTCTCTCCTCTGGCTCAGCTCCCCTGCTCATGAAATAAGGAGATATCTCCCACAGGGGGTTAGCTGGAGAACAGCTCTGAAGATCATCTGAAGGGAAAAATCTTTATGGGGAGGGTATAACACTGCTTTTATTGCTTTGCAATGAATGGTTCTCTGAAAAACAAACAAAAAAAATAATCAAGGCACACCACAAAACTCAGTTGTTTAGCCAGTCTATGCTTGATGTCCCAGATAGAAATGGAGCACATGTGCCTATCCTGCCACATCTTGAGGGGACAATGAGGGATGTCCTCAGCTGAAGCAGCAACAGCACATCACCTCTGCTCCGGGGTTGTGGTGGCCGAGCAAGCTCTTTTACTGAATACTGGTTCACCCCGAATCCAGAGGTGACAAAAATCTCAAGGGACAGCCCACTCTCACGACTGTGGGGTCCTTCTCCCTCGCTCCATCCCATCCCATCCCAGCACCCTGTGTGCAGGGGCACTGGGATCGGACACCTGCTCTCCGTCCCTGTGCAGCCATCCCAGGTGCTGGAGGATGTGGATTTTTCTTCTCTGACAGAGAATAGATAAAAATAAATGAGCGCCTGGTAAGCAAAGAAGGTCCACGGAGGGGGGGTGGGAGAGGGGGATGGGGCACAGGGTGCTGGTGGAAGCAGAAGATGGGGACATGGCACCCTCCAGTGACTAAACTGTAGATGGCAGCCCCCCCCCCCCCCCAAAATCCCACCAACCTGCTGCTGCCTGCACCTCTCTGCCCCTCTAAAAAGGGGGGCCGACACCCAAGGATTAGGTTTTAACTCTTCTCTGTCCATGCTCCCCTCTGGAGTGATGCTGATAGGTTCTGCTGAGCTGTTCCTTGTCTGTGATATAAAAATAGGATTAATATGGAGAAAAATTTCTGTGGCATCACTTGTCTCCCGTGTCCAGTAGGGAAGGCAGGATGGCTCCAGCATTATGTCACCCAGAGCTGGGCAGCGTGTGGACCCTCTCAAAGGACTGCTCACAGCCCCACCTATCTCCATTTCTGTGTTTCTACCTCATTTATTTTCTTTGGCCTGCAAAGCCCTACACCACCTTGATCGGCTAGTGATCACTGAGGTCTGCCCGAAGTGGCTGTGGGTTATTTCTGTCTGTAAATACATTATCTCCTCAACCAAGGCGTGTGCTCAATGCATTAAGCACCATGCCTACTGTCCTCAGTTTGAGGACCTTATAAGCACAGGTGAGGGCCAGGAGGACAAAATGACATCTAATCTCAGGCAACTGTGTAATCCTTGAGTGTCCGTGTGATTGCTCACCACCCTTCCAGTCTGGGGGTCCTCCTTGAGGGACCTTTCCCGTCATTTCCCTTCGCAGAGGGCAGCATCCAGGATGTGAACCTCAGCAACGCCTACACCTACTACATGATCCAGGGGCTGCAGCCTGGCACAGAATACACTGTCACCATCAACCCCATCTTCGGAGATGTCGAGGGGCCGGTGGTGAGCGCAAAAGCAACCACAGGTGGGTGTGAACAAGGGAACTAGCCCGAGAGGACAAGGATGGGGTGAGGATGTGTTGGAAGCACAGAGTTGGTGTCACTTGTGGTCACCACCCTGTCTGTTCTCTGATGCAAAGAAAAGTCTGGGTAACCACAGCTTTTGGGGTCACTTAGAAGTTGTGGGGACCTTGATGCAGCTGGGCAACTCTGCTCTCTTGCAGTGGCTTCAAGCACCGTGCAGATGCTGAAAGTGAGTGAAATATCCATCAGTGGTGCTCTGGTCTCCTGGGACTCAGTTGCTGGGGCCACTGGGTACCGAGTGGCTTGGGGTCCTACACCAGGTAAGATCCTGCTCTCTTCCAGCCTGCATCACCCACACCAGTTCCTGACTAGAACTGTGAGAAACTAAAAGCAAACTAAAAATACCTGCCCCCAACCACACTCTTCAACCTCCTCCCCGCAAGAGGCACAGGGGAACAGGGACTGGGGGCTGCGGTCAGTCCCTGACACTTTGTCCCTGCCTCTCCTTCATGGTCCCTCTCTGCCCCTGCTCCACGTGGGTTCCCTCCCGAACTGATTCTGTGGGGGCTTCAAGAACTGCTCCCACACAGCTCTATACCACGGGGTCCATCCCTCAGGAGCAAACTGCTCCAGCATGGGTCCCCCATGGGCGGCAGCTCCCCCAAGACCCCCTGCTCCTGCATGGACTTCTCTCCACGGGCTGCAGCTCCGGCCAGGGGCCTGCTCCTGTGGGGGTCTTCCACAGGCGCAGCCTCCTTCAGTGAAGGTCCACCTGCTCCACCATGGTCTCCTCCACAGGCTGCAGTGTGGAGATCTGCTACATGTGGGACCTATGGGCTGCAGGGGGACAGCCTGCTCCACCAGGGGCCTCTCCACAGGCTGCAGGGGAATTTGTGCTGCGTGTCTGGAGCACCTCCTGCCCTCCTGCACTCTACCTTGGGGCTGCAGATCTGGTGCTGTTGATCAGCAGTTTTCCCCTTCATTTTTCCCTTCCCTTTCTTCCCAAAGGCCCAACCAATGTCACTCAACTCGGCTCTGGCCAGCGCCAGGTCCCTTTTGGAGCTGTCTGGAGCTGGCTCTGATCTGCCATGGGGCAGCTGCAGGGCTCTGCTCACACAAGCCACCCCTGCGGCCCCCTGCTGCCAAGCTCTTGCCACATAAACACAGCGTGTCTGGTTTGACTCTTTTGGTTCCTCTTGCATAGTTTGGTTCCTTCTAGTCATTCAAATCCAAAGTCAAATACACAGCTACATGGAAACTCTCGTGACCCAGCACACGCAGATGTCCTCCAAAAGCACTTCAGCTGAGACAGAGATGGACTGCTGGGGAAAACATGGCATTCTCCAGACTCTCTAGTTTTATCCTATTCTATTTTATTTTCCCTCTCTTGCAAAGAATTCTTTGGCAAAGACCGGCCTCGGCAGCTGTCCCTCAACAAGTCGATCACAGCCTACAGGCTCCGCAACCTGGCCCATGACACCGAGTACGTGATTTCCCTCTATGTGCTCTTTGGCTCAGTGGAAGGACCAGGGATCACAACCTCAGCCAGAACATGTGAGTATGGGCAGAGCACTCAAATAACCACTGTGGCACACAACCCTTGTGTGGCTGGTTCAGCCTGGAGTACCCCTGCAAAAGCTTTACTCCGTGCCTCCAGCACCTCACTGCCATCGCCTTTCCCTCATGCTGGAGGCACCATGGTGGAGGTCCTTTTCCCAGCTGACCCGATGGGTGAGAGCAGGAATCCCAAAGGTTCTGGGTTTTCTGGCTGGGAGTCTTCAAATGCAAACTGGAGTCAGCATGCTCTGCAGTGGATATGTTCATAAGCCTTGGGCTTTGGCAGAGCTTCAATATGAACTACCAAATCTGCGTACACTGAACTTCTAGGCATCCCAAAATCCATACCAAGAGACAAAGTATTCCACACTGTCAGACATTTGGGCTGGAAGAGAAGAGACCTGGATAAGCTCTGCTACAGGGAGATGCAGGGAGAAGACCATCCCAACATGGCCCTTGATGCCTGGTGGACCGTGTTAGGATGCCTGTTACAGGCAGCTGTCTCCTGCCTCAAAGAATGGGGACTCCAAAAGGCTGTACTGGTAGACCAAGTTGCTTGGATAAGAGGCAGCAGATGCAAATTCTTCGCCTAAAATAGGGAAAGATGGTGATCCAGTTGGTAGCTAGAGATTGTCCCTAAATGGTGAACCATCATATGCCCACCTCTGTGTTGCTGCAGGTTGAGGGGGGCAATGCAGCTATGCTGAGCATGGTGAATGAACACCATCTAATGCAGTCTTCATCTTGCAGCTCCTCTTGGCTACGTCTCCAATTTCAAGGTGACGTCCTACACCAACACAAGCCTGTCTTTGGCCTGGAGTGCCACAGCAGCTGCCACCAAATTCAAAGTCACCTGGAGCCCTGTGGGAGCAGGCAATGGTGAGCTGAGACAGGGTGCACATGCATGTTCCTGGCACAGACCCATGTCAGTGGCCATGGTGATGGGAGGGCCTTTTCCAAACTTCTTATCTAGTGCCTGGGGTAGGAAAAAGATCTCACTGCTAAGAAACATGGCCTTGAGCCTGTACCTGTGGGTGATAGAGCTTTCCCTTTTTGTATTCATGCTCTTCTATTTATGAAACCAATCCCTGAAGCTCTGAAACCACAGTACAGCAAGGAACGGCTATTCCCTTTCCCTTCTTTCACAGAAAACCAGGTTGCCAAGACTCAGTACCTGGGCAGTAGGGTGTTAGCTCACCGGATCAACCACTTGCTGCCTGACACCCAGTATAAAGTCAGCATTCGGGCTGTCTTCAGCAAGACCGAGGGGCCAGAGGTGACTCTGACTCACCGCACAGGTATGCCCTGGTGGAACAGACATCCTTGTGTTGGGACATCAGGGCTGGATTCATGGTCCTGGCCCTGCACCTGTTGGGGTATTACTTCTGACATCTGTCCTGCTTTTGGCTGAGGTAGAGTTAATTTTCTTCCTAGTAGCTGCTACGGTTCTGTGTTTTGGGGTTAGGATGAGAATAATGCTGATAACACACTGATGTTTTAGTTGTTGCAGAGCAGTGCTTACACTAAGCCAAGGACTTTCAGCTTCTCATACCGCCCTGCCAGCAAGAAGGCTGAGGGTACACAAGAAGCTGGGAGGGGGCAGACCCGGGACTGCTGACCCCAGCTGGCCAAAGAGATATCCCATATCATATGGCATTACACTGAACAATTAATATGGGTAGCTGGCCAGGGTGGGGGATGACTGTTGCTCAGGGACAGGGTGGGAATCATTTGGTGAGTGGTGAGCAATTGTGTTGTGCATTGCTTGTTTTGTTTATTCTTTTTCTTGATTTTCTTTCTTTTAATTTCCTCTTTTTCCTTTTTATCAAACTGTCCTTATCTCAACTCAGAAGTTCTTGCATTTTTCAATTTTCTCTCCCCTCCTCCCCCCACGGGGCATGGGGGACTGAGCAAATGGCTGTGTGATGTTTAATTGTGTGCCGGGTTAAACCCCAGCAACATCTCATCCTGGTTCATTTCTGCAGCATCTCTCGCAGACTCCAACCCCATCCAGACCATCCAAGATCTGAAGATTACTGACACAGGTGTAAATAGTTTGAAGCTGTCTTGGAAGAGGCTTCCAGGGGTAACTCACTATAAGATATCCTGGGTGCCATTCAATGGTAAGCATCCTCCTCTCTTAGATGCAGTATGAGGACAGAGCACAAAGATCCTCAGAAAACAGGAGCTTAGCTCAGCTCAGTTCTTTCCCCACAGATGATCAGGGTAGATGAGGACTATAATGTCTGGGGACAGGTTGAAGCCCTGAAACTTGGCCAAGTTTTAGTTTGCAAAGTAGATATTGGTTGGATTTAGGCATAGCTGGATATGGGGAGTCAGGGAAGCAGTTCCCTTCTAGTAGAGTATGTGATGCCTTTGTGACCAGATCCCTCAGCTGCCCACACCTTGGTTTCCTTGTATGCAAAATGAGCTTATAACATCCTCCCTGGCCATTTTCTATAAGATCTGTGTGAGGAAACTGCTGTAACAACTGTCAATAGCAATCGCCCTGCCATTTCTGTGTAGCATTGTGGTTTTTTTGGTGTGGCTGCAATTTTTGTTAGGTGGCTTGGAAACCTCACAGTTGGTTGAAGCAGAGACCATCTCGTTCATAATCCCCAAACTGAAGGAGGGCACGACCTACACCATCTGCGTGGCTGCAGTGATCGGGGGCCAGGAGGGAAGCCCCACACTCCTCACAGCCAAAACCCGTGAGTACAGAGACCACTGAGGGGGGACAAGGGCAGTGCCACAGCAGTGCCAGAGGCTGTGACAGTAGGTGGGGATGGGTAGGGAGCAATGCTGGCTGTCAGACACCCACCAGCCAGTGTGCCAGAAAAGGTATATTGGTCCTTTCATCTTACTACTGAGAAATGTTGGGGCTTTGCTTGTCTTCAACCACCAAAAATCACTGAGAGGTGCCCTTTTCGTGACCCATTGTATTTGAATTACCAATATCTATACCATTTCCAGAAGATAAAGGCAAACCACTCATGACACTGTGGCATCATGCAATTTGATTGATGCCACAAAACAGGCAATTTTGGAGAAGGTCAGGGGTGTGGAGATGGCACTGGGGTTTCAAGGAGCACCAGCATCTGGCACAAGTGAGCAGGCATTAATTTCCATTTCCCATTTCCCATCCCAACAGCTTGAATTTAACAATTGCTTTAGCAAAACACCCGTCAGGCTAGGCTGAAGATTTCCGATGGTTATTTGTTAAAACACCACCAATTCCCACTGGCTAAGGATCAGATCTGCCTCAGTTTTCTGGAAAACCCTTAAAGTGCTGTAGGTACTCCTTTGTCTCATCAGAAACACAATAGCTAAGAGGTAAAAATGCTCTGAAAGCTGGTCACGGGCTAAGGAATATTTCTAATAAAGGATATTTAAGGGATATTTACCCCGGGGCAGATATCATCAGATATTCACTGGCAGCTGGAGCTGTGGACAAGTGGAGCCAAGATGTGCTTCATGCTCACCATTTCTATTTGGACTTTTTGCATCTCTTTTCAGTGGAACCTGGATCAGAATCTCCCAAAGGATGCATCTGTTTCCTTTCAGCTCAGTCAAGCTCTTGGTGGGAGCTTCTACCCTCCCTGAGCTTTCTTTCTTTCTCTTTTCCAACAGTGGATTTACCCAAAGTGACCGAGTTCACGGTGCAGGAAGCTGCAGAGACCAGTGTTTTGCTGACTTGGGCGGCTGTTCCTGGTGTATCCACATACCTATTAACGTGGCGCTTGTCCTCAGGTAACCATTTTTTGGTGGAGGAAGGAAGATGGTTTGTAATTTGGACATCTCCGTTGTGAGCTGCCCCATCACTCAAGAGGATCCATGGACAAGTCTGGCTTACCTTGTGATATGTTCAATTCAGTACTTGGTCTTAGAGCCCCCTGATTAAGCAGAAAATGCAAGGGGCAGGCAATAAAGGCGAAATTTTTTCCCAACACCAGCCTTAAGTGGCTGTGTTGATTACTTCTAGTATCATGACTATTACTTCCAAGTGCTGCCCAGTTTGACCAGAGTGCACGTATTCCATGCATCATACCCATTAATCTCAGTTTCATTTGGGTGAACAACAGAGGAAAAAAAGAAAACTGTGTCATTGGGGAGGTTCACAAGATGATCAATGTGACCATTGCAAAATCCTCAGAGGAAGAAAAAGGAGAAGTGAAAATTGCTTAGGAAAAAAAATAGGCCTGATTGGCATTATCATTTTCTCTTCCTCTAGAGGCCCTGCTTGTCCATCAGGAGTAGATGCAGTGAATCAAAAAAGTCTGTTTTTGTCATCCATAAAGCCTTAATTCTTATCTGTTCAAAAGCTTTACTACCCAGTAAAGAACTTTTACAACTTTCCTAATCATTGCTCACAGTTTTTAGTGTATGCTTATTTTATTTTTATTTTTTTGATTGATTTGGTCTTTCTGAGTTTTACTGTTTTAAGGTACCAGGTATACTGTTTTTTTTCTGGAGTGGGCTTAACCTCTTTGGATGTAGCAAGTTTGCTGTCATTGTTGCTTCAGCCACTAACTTTTTTGCTAGGGATCAGTTCATCTTCACAAGTCAATAAGGAAAACATCTGATGCAATTCCCCCGTGCTCCCTGCAGTGCTTTTTGAGTTACCAGGTCATCAGCTTTAATTTTTCTAATTCCAAGGACATTTTGGTATTGGCAGCTTAAGACTTGCAGCATATGTCACTCAGGATGAAGCCTCCTGTGATAACATCATTTTTTTTGCTCTACATATTAAAGGTAAGTGATTAGGGAACTGAACATTCAGCTCTCTAGGGTGACTTAAGTGATCTAATGCAACTGTTCCTCTCCTGTGCCATGCTGCTAAAATATCGATCTGTAAGTATTCAAAAATCATTGGTTTCAAAGTTTTCAGGGGCTCAGAAATGGATAATACCACATCTGACAGTCCCACTGTGCCCTCACTCAATCGATCCTTCTGAAATAGGTTTATAACTATTGATTTAACATTACAATCAGATGAATCTTGCCACCGAGTTTCAATAGCACCAACAAGATCAAATTTATGCTCATAAGTGAGTAATTCCAATTTCTCTTGTTTAATTATCCATGCTGCCAGCACTAGTGTATAAAGGCAATTAAGAATTTTGTCTTTTTTTTTTTCCTCTTGCTGCCTTGATTAATCTTCTTCTCAGCAACTTGCTTTTTTGCTAAATGAATACTCATTCATTACCCATTTCCCTTGCTCCCTTTGTAAGCTTGCTTAATGGCCTTCCCCTTACCTGCCTACCCTCACCAGCCTGCCCTGTAAAAGGCTGGGTCCTCTTCTACTCAGCTGGAGATCATCCCAGCTGTAGATCTCCTCATTTTACATGCAACCAACCCCATACACCTCAATGGGGCTCCATCGAGAGCCAATCTTCATCCCTCATGTGACAGAAGGGACCTTGGAGAAGTTCACCTAGATCTTGCCCTCCTCTCTCCTCTTCCTGCCTTCTCTTGACTGTTCTTAGACCACCAAAGCCATGGTTTTTTGCATCCACTCAATCAACATCCAGAAGCTCATTTAATCATCCAGTTGCTCCTTGACCCTCACATCTCTTGTCCCTTGCAAAGCATCGGTTTCACTCTTCTTAAAAAACTGCCTCCAGGAAAGACCACCTGCCTTCTCCAGTGGTTGCAGACCTCTTCCTGCATGTGCTTGGCAGCCTTGAGCTGTGCATCCCATCCTGGGTGTGATCCAGGTGTCTCCTGCCTCCATCCACCAACAAAGTCTTCTGCTTGTCCAGAGCATGAACATGGTAACCATGCACTTTCTGATTGTGGGAAAGCCCCATGATGTGAAACCGAGGGTTTTAGTGCTACACAGTGGCACAGAGGAAAAGGAAAAGCAGCTAAACTTACCTCTTTGGGGGTCTTAGGCAGGGGTGAGGAGTGGGCTGCCTTAGGTCTGTGTTTCAGCAGAGCTCTCAGCTTATGTTTCTCTTCAGGCAAATCTCTTCAGGCAGCATAGCAAGACATCTATAATAATTATTATCTTGACTTGCCTACCCAAATGGAGAGGAGTAGAAGATTTTCAGTCAAACTGCAAGAGGCAATAATATATATATACATATATAGTTTTTTTTTTTTCAAAGGAAGAAAACCTCCCTTCCAAATTTATCTTGGGGAAATGAAGAACGTGTAATACAATTGAAACAAGTTATTTACAACAGTTTAATTTATTTCCCTAGAAACTAACGCTCTTTTCTTTTAAGAGAAAATGCTTTTTAAGAATGAAAAAGCACAAGTTTCACTTTGAACAATGTCAAAACTCATTATTCACTATTTCCAAAATAAGACACTTCTGAAACATCAAAACATTGTTATGACATTTTCACAGATTTTTCCAATCACTTTAAAGTAAAACTATCTATTGTATGCAGTCAGTTTTCTCAAGTTATGTTTATTTCTGTTTTTCAGCAAGCTTTCTATTCATTAACAAAAAGAATCCTGTTTCTATACGTGCCAGCCTTTGCAAACCATCATTAATATTCCTTCATTGGACGGTCACAGAGCTCAGCGCCTTGACCAAATGCCCTCTCTAAACATTTGTACAAACATCAGGCTTTATTCTATCCCTTTCAAATTCAAAGAGATACAAACAACCTTATTTCAGCTGATTTAGGGTCTGACCATTGCAGTTTGCAAATCCATTTTACCAAACCCAGAACTCATCTACTTCTCAAGCTCCTGTTCGCCAAAGGTGGTATCAGTAGCAGATGGGATGCTCCTGACATGGGATTTTTTTTGAGCTTCTCTGCCTCTCAGTTAATGCATATTTCTTCCTTTTTTTTTTTTTTTTTTCCAGCTTCTGATCTTTCCCTGGAACTGTTATCAGCAGCTTCAAGATCATACCGAGTGACAGGGCTGAGCTCCAAGCAGACCTATTTGTTTTCCATAAGGCCAGTCTTTGGAAATACAGAGGGACCAGAGACAACACTCACTGCACAAACAGGTATGAAGGCAGGAAGGTTATGTTGTAGTTTTTCTTAGGTGGCTGCTATTGAGGCTAATTTCCTGTCTTCTCTACCCTTGTGGTGCTTTGCATCATAACTAAGAGGGGGTTAACAAATATCTTTTCCTCTTTTGCCTCTTGCTGCAGGACCTCACACAGATTCACCTGCACCGGTCTCTCCCGTGACTTCTGCAAAATTGGCTGCAATGAGATCCCCAACCACAGCTCCTAGCAATATGAGGACCACTCCTCTCCCACTAGCCGCCGCTACAACTTTAGCACCCACCCCAGACACCCTGCCAGCAACCACCACAGCATCTGCACCGCTTACAACTCTCCCTGGGCCAAGTGAGTGTGCATCCGTGTGTGATTTGATGATGATGATGAAGGGGGTCAAACCACCAGGAATCATGGTCTTCTCTGGTCTCAGGAGCCAAAATCAATCTTTGTTTGCTGAGAAGTGAGAGTAGCCAGCACTGGGGAAATGCATAAAATATATATCATGAGATTAAGCTCTCCGTTCTGTCCTGGGGCGTGAAGGTGCTGCCTGCTCACTCCTTGACACTTGACATCACAGAAGATACCCATGCTTGGATTTGTTTTATTGTTCTGAGTACAAAGAAACATGCTGTTCCTTTAGGACCGTATAACTTACAGAGATTCTCTCTTCCCTCTGCAGTCTGTGGCAAGTTCAAAGCAGACATTGGGTTCCTGGTGGATGAGTCCTCGAGTATTGGCCAGAACAATTTCAACAAAGTGAAGGATTTCCTCTTCCGGATCATTTCCTATTTCCCTAAGATTGGGCCTGAAGGGACACAGGTAAGTATCTGTTCTGTTTCCTGAACATGTTTTCCTTCCAAGTGTTTACCTGTTGCTCACCTGTGCAATGACAGCAGTCTGCTCACTCACGTTGAGGTTCAGAGAGGATAAGCTCTTTGCCTAAAGGTAATTTAGTTCAGGAGGGATGCATGCTGCCATGGGAGATGCTGCACCAGGAGATGTTCCCACCCAGCCTTGAGCTGCCAGAACTGTATTTCCCTTTCTGTGCTCTGTCTACCAGCCTGTGCAGAAATTTCTGATGCCCTACAGAGCAGAATATAGTACCTCGCCCATGCTTAAGCATCTGAATTGTGCCCTATGTGTCATCTGCCAGCCTGACAGATGTTTCTGTGCCTTGTTTTAGTCTGTAAGAAACACAGCCTCATTCCACTTCTGTTGCAATGCAACTCTTTGTATTATCAAGGAGATTTATTGAGTGATGGCACCTTTGCTTTGTGCCTGAGCCCTCCACATTTCTTACCTCCCATGCCTCCCTTTTCTTTGCCAGGTTGCTGTCGCACAGTACAGCGAGGAGCCCAGGGCAGCCTTCCACTTCCACCAGCACCAGGACCGCAACAGCGCCCTGAAAGCCATCAAGGAGCTGCACTACACTGGAGGCAACACAAAAACAGGTTTTCAAGTGCGAGCCCACATGTGGGGTAGACCCAAGACAGAGGCAAGGAGCCAGGGAACGTTTTGAACCCATTTACCTAGTTAGAAAGTTATGGTCCAAAGTTCTGTAAAATCTGAGAACAGAGGATTGAATTTGGTTTTATTTCCAGGGATGGCCTGGTGTCCTTTATCTGTGTCCTAGTTTTGCTACTGGGTTTCTCTTCATTTTTTTATAACCTTGCTTACACTTGAGGGAGGTTTTTATACCTGGCTTGGAGATCAAGCCCATAAATGTTAGATAAGGATAGTTGATGCTGAAGCATCCTTATTACTCACTCTATGCACATTTTAATCAGTAAATGCCAATGGTTATTGCCTTGTTACCCTAACAACAAAACAATATACCTGGACCTATTTTTATGGAGTGTCATCACATAAATGTCCTTTGTTTCCCTCTGTTATACAAATAACACTTCATCAGCTCAGCCTCTCAGAAATTCAGACATTTGTCTTACAGAGTTAAAAACTCAAAGAGCACTTTCCACCTACTCATTCCCAGAAGGATGGTGGGGTACTCCTGCTTCCCCAAAGGTACATGAGCAGTAATATTAAACTGAAGATAGTTAGTTTTAACTTTATTCTTTTATGTGGCCCACCTAAATATCTTCCAATCAGTCAACATAAAGGGAAACTTTGAGGAACCCGTATATGTTAAATGAAGGCTTGTATATCTCATCCTGGCTTAGTGGTATTGGTTAGCAACATGGAGAAATGTTTAGAATACAAGAATTTGGACAGGACTGGCTAGAGAAAGTGGGTGTGAAACAGGTCAGATTGCAAATTCTTAGGTAACCTTGACTCCAGTCCTTCGTTTTTTGGGAGTTTGTGTCAATGAAGGCCTTTTACTGCTCATAGGAGATTTTTCTGTGCTATTACGGGGTTTCATAACCATTTCAGCTTCAGGGGGGGTTCTTCAGGAAACTTTCCTGATCTTTCTAAAGGAATTTGGAAATGGGAATTTTGTGATTTTTTTTTTTTCTAAAATGTAGAAAAAAATGCTTCAAATCTCCTAGAAGTATTTTTCCCTTTTCAAAACCTGAAACTGCTGAAATCAACCTGAACCATTTCAGCCAGTCTGATTTACTGCTGTCTTCTCTCAAAATCATTGGCCCGTGCTAGGATCTACTATGTATTTATGGGACCCCACTGCATACTTTTTTTCCTCCATCCATGGAGGAGATCCCACAGGTCCCCCCTGTAGACCTAACACTTCTGTAGGTTTACATATTGCCTCTCTCTTTGCCCAGGTCGTGCTATAACCTACATGCTAAAGGAGTTATTTCAGTCCTCCAGAGGGATGAGACCAGAGTTCCCTCACACGCTGGTGCTTGTGACTGATGGGCGATCCCAGGACGATGTGTTGCCACCAGCCAGAGTAGCCCATGCTTTGGGTAAGAATTGCCCTATTGTGTTTCCCTAGGGCCTTGGTTCTCCTTCATGTACAGATGGAGGCTGAATTTCCAGAGGGTTGAAGGTTACACCACTTATGTATTTTGGGTGCATTGTTGGCTTTCTTCACTTCTTCATCCTTTCTTCTTCCTGTTCCTAGCTTGAGTGTCTTGGTTTTGCTATAACTCACACACACTGCTGTGAGTGAGTTCTCTCAAGGCAAGTGGAGTGAGGGGTTTTAACACCCTGATCTTTTTTTTTGCTTCCACTGAGAGAGTGATGTCTTCCAGGAATCCACATCATTGCTGTGGGTGTCTCAGGAGCCGATCCTGCTGAGCTCAACAGCATCTTGCTGCAGCAGAACCTCCAGAACGTTTTCTACGTCAACACATTTGATGACTTCCCCCAGATCCTCCAAGAGCTGATAGAAGTCATTTGCTCTGATCCTCAGCCTTTGGGGACCCAGTTGCCATATGGGGAGGTGAGCTGCTTCACAGGCCTTTGAATAAAAGACAGACTCCTTACCATGAGTCATGCACAAGGACAATCTCTTTCCCTGAGTAAAGTTTGAAAGCAAGGACAGAACAGATTTAGGACAAAGGGTCCAAACCTGACCTCACTTACTGTCCAGCCCTAGAGATGAAGAACAAAAATTTTCAAATCAAGGCAACTGCAGAATGCAGAACAGATCTTCAAAAGTTTTGTTGCATGAGGCCATGGTAGAAGCAGAGCATTTGAACATATTAAAAATCTATTGCCCTCTTCTAACTGTGGTCCTTGGAAAGGATGAAAGCTTGTCTGCAGTTATCTCCAACAGTGGTATGGTTATTTCAATGAAAAGGTTGGTGATGTAAAAGCACAGTAACCTCTTGAGACATGTTGAGGGACAATTTTTGATGTCTGGCCCCAAAACCTGGAGGATCACTAACTAATCTAACTTAAACTCCATGCTGTAGGTTGCCATACATGAAGCCAACAAGCAGTTGCCATCTGATGACACAGAGAGCAAGCTACACCTCCCTGCCTCATCATCAGCTCAACCACACCTCCAAAAAGGAGAGGAGGCTTGTGGTCCCTGGTGTCTGAAGGTAAGAATTTGTTCACTGATTCTGGGGAATATATTTCAGAAAAACATCTTGATCACTGCTCTGGACAGGTGATCAGGTTCTCCATCCCATTCTCCAAATTTCAGTGCAAACTGAAGACACTATAAATAATACATAGAATTATAGAATCATCTAGGTTGGAAAAGACCTTCAAGATCACCAAGCCCAACCATCAACCTGACCATCAACCATCAGCATTTCCTCACTAGTGAGGAAATGAATCAGTCTCCTGGGTGGTCAACCTTCTGTTGCATAAGATAAGGGGTGTGCTAGTCAGTGCTTCGTGGTCAGTCTGGTTTGTATTTGGTGGATGATGATTTTCTGATCATCTGTTCTATTTTTCTTTTCCTTTCAAGAGCTTTAGGGGCTCACCACCTCGTGGAGGCTACGACTCGTATGGGTTTGTTATGAAAGGAGAGAAAGGAGAGAGGGTGAGTCTATTTTCACCACCCATGCATTTGGTTAATCAATATACAACTAAATTATTAGTAACGATAAAGAGATCTAGCAAAGAATCATCATCAGATCTTTTATGCTGGTGTTTTGATATATGCTGCTTCATGCTGGCTTTGAAAATCAGGCAAAAAGGAACAGATGCATACATGTAGGTGTGCTGGCAACAGAGGATTCCGTGAAGCAGTAGAGAAAGCTAGTGCTACATGAAGATGTTTGGGTTTGCAGGTCTGGAGCCATAACTTGCATACTATTACTTTCCACCTGTTTAGGGTCTGCCTGGGAAGGATGGCATTCCTGGGCTGCCAGGTAGGCCGGGGCGGACAGGTCCTCCTGGTCCCCCAGGGCCCATGGTATGTATTTGTTTTAACAAACTTTGTCAAAGTGGCATTTAACGGAGAAGTCAGCATGAAACTCAAGTCTCTCTCTCTGTCCTGTTTTTCAGGGTCTCCCTGGCATCCAAGGTGATATTGTAAGTATATTGAATGCAGAAAAGGTCATAAATGCAGTGGGACCCTAAAGCTTTGCTTTTCAAGCTTTTTAAAGGCCAGTAGTTCTGAGTGGTACGGGATGCCCCAAGTGGCACATTCTACCTTTCTGTCACCAAACAACTCCAGACCAAGACAAGGAAGAATTTGTTAACTCTTTTTTTTCCTTCCTTTTTTTTTCCTTCCTTTTTTTTTTTCCTTCCTTTTTTTTTTCTTTCTTTTTTTTTTTTTTCTTTTTCTGGGTTTTGCATCTCCTGCCAGAACTCTCATTTCTGGCTGTGAACTGGAGTCAGCCACTCAATTTCTTTCTTTTCAGAGATCTGGCCAATAATGCAATACAACACAAACATATTTCTAGCTAAGTAATCCTCAGTGAACCAGACCTCTCCAGAAAAAAAAGGCCAATGACTGTGAACTCTGCCTTCAGTCATATACCCATCCTGCTGCATGATCATCAGCAGCATCATTAGCTCACAGACTTCCCATACCAAAACTGTTCATGCAACTACTAATACCATTGCTTGGAAAACATATCTAGCCAGCCCAGCCAAACATCATGTGCACTTGTTTTTTGCTGGCCATACTGCTAATTGCTGTGTACTGTCAATGTTATTGGTGATGGCACAGCTTTGCTCATTAGAAGATCCATCACAGGTGTATTTACCAGGGCTCTACTAGTAGACAACAGTTTTTGACCACCAAAATCACCCTTGCCTCTGAAGGCTACATTAAGAAGAGGCAGGTACCGATGTGCCCAGGTTGTTTGAAATGCCCTAGACTTTCCTAGGTGACCATGTAGGGTTGATAAAATATGGGTCTTGATGGACACTCCTCAAGTGAGATCTTAAGGCTAGGCAGGTATAAGAGAGCATCATAAATGCCGCAAGACACCAGTGCATATGTACATGAACTAAACCTTTGATTTCTGTTGGCTGAAAAAGGATGTAAACAGCCAGGCCTAGTGGAGAAACAGCATCACGGTGTCATCATCTTGAACTTAACTCTATCTTTTGGGCTTAGTTCAGTTGCTTAAAGTATCTTCTCATGTGGTTTGAGATGTCCTTTTATCCCATCAAACCTCCAGCTGATGCTCCAGAAGTACACAGTGTACAAGTATAAAATGTGTAGAAAAACCTTGGCCCCATGGACGACACATACATGATTCTCACCAATGTTGGGACCAAAACCCACTTATAGGAAATTACTTGCATAACTACTTAAAAACTGAATGAAGTTTTTAAGAGGTCGGTCTGCGACCTGAACATCTCACAATGATGATCCTGTGGGTGCTTTGTTTTTTAATGCTGTGTGATTTATCTATAATTCCAGGGAGCTCCTGGCTATCCAGGACCAGTGGGGCCAAAAGGAGACCGGGTGAGTTTCATTCTTGGGATTCACTGAAAAAAAAAATAATGTCTTGCTCTGTTCTCTTATTTCTAAGCATTTGCACAGTGACCTGGGACTTCATAATATGTGAATATGAAGTTCTGAACTATTCATAACTAGCCCTCCTACACTGCTACTCTTTTGCTTAGGGGGTTGTCCTTCAGCTTTTTGCATTTAAAATCTCTGTGGAGAAAACAAGCACGTTTCTCCTCCTTCCTTGCATGGAATCAAGCTATCTGTATGTCTACACAGTGCCCTGGATAAGACAACGGATTCTGCTGAAAGCCAACCCCTTTTTTTTTCCCCCAGGATTAATTTTCTGCCATGCCAGTGAGCAAAACTCATGGCACGGCCTTGTGGTTTCTAGTACCTCTAAAAGAGTTTAGGGGAGCAAGTGGTTTGGTTTTGCAGTGTAGGGAGGTGCACACCATTCAGGGGCTGCTGGGTTTTAAATTTTCTTATAGCCTCTAAGTCACAAAAACACCTGTTTTAGCCTGGACCTCCCAGCACAGCTGAACATGTGTCCTCCTCTTCTTGCACACAGGGTGAACCGGGCTATGTCCTGGGAGGAGTGGAGGTGATTCCCAGCCGAAACGGGCGGCCTGGCCCCCCTGTGAGTATGGTTCCCCAGGTGTGCTGAACCCTTTGGCCTCTGTGGCACTGACAGAGCAGCAAAAGGAGCTGCGAGAGAGCCCACGACCCTCTCTCCCCTCTTTTTTTTTTGTTGCAGGGACAGAAAGGACAGCCGGGGGTTCCTGGGGTAGCAGGACCTCCGGGTTTACCAGGCTTACCAGGGCCACAGGGGCCACCAGGCATCTCCATCAAGGTGAGCAAGGTTATTTGCAGCATGACTCTGTGATGTTGTGCCACAGGGAGGGGGAACCTGGCATAGTCCAGGGTCCCTAGATACTCAGTTCATTCAAGGGCCCATTCTTGGGGGCCCTTGAATACACATTTCTTCTTTCTGTCATGGGATTCTCTCATCAAGTTATAAAAGGAGGCTCACTTCAGAACTGCTTAACTGTTACCAGGACCCTGCTGTTCAACACAGCAGGAATCAATGATGGACCCTGAAAAGGTTGCAGTCAGCCTTCTCTGACAAGACTTTTACATCTCCAGGTCCATACAAAGGTTGTTCAGTGGCTGGAATGAAATACCTGGGATCACTTCTGCTGTGCACAGCTGGAATTGGACTGATTTTGCTAAATGTCCCCTTGCACTGGGGGATGTCAAAAAGTCTCAGTAGAGATCAAGAAACCTCAGCTCCCCTCCTGTCTACCCTAAGGGAGGTTTTGACTTCAGATTTTGCAGGTTGAGAAGTCTGGAGCATGAAAGATAACAGACACCTCTACTAAATCTCTGCTTTCCCCTTGGAGGTAGGGGGTTTTGGTCTCTGGGGTTGTCAGCCTTCAAGAGCTTTTGGCCAGGATCTAAATTTAGAGAGGAACCCCTCTCTAAATTACCACGCTGCACTAATACTCCTTGTCATTTTTGTTTCAGGGTGAACCAGGGGATTCAGGTATCAGAGTAAGTACCTGAGACTGACGTTCACTTTACCAGGTGACGACAAGCCTTTATTATTATTATTGTCATCATTATTATCATTATAATTATTTCTAAGCTGCCCAATAGGCTCTGTTTTCAGTACTTACCAGATGGCAATCAAGACCCAAAAGGGTTTCTGGGACAGATGGTAAGACTGTCCTGTGCTTCATGTAGGGCCCTCGTGGGAGGAACGGCCTCAAAGGGGACCGAGGAGGCATGGGAGAGCCGGTGAGTTGTCCACCGATGGGCAAACACTGCAGAAATTTCACTGGCCATGGTGGGAAGGGGCTGTTGGCCTGGCGACAGCTGCCACTTGGGTTGGGTGTAGAGGGACAACGTCTGCTGCCAGCTCTCATCAGCCGTCACTTTGAGATGCTTTGCTCTACTGATGAGGGCTGGCAGATTAAGCACGGCCAGTTAAGCATTTCTCACTTCGTCAGCTCCATCCTGATGACCCATCACTCACAAATAGCCGAAAGGGAAATGTTAGAAAGTCAACAAAGTCACAAGATAGCAGCCACTCATTTTGCTAAAAGCAAGGACATGCTCATCCTCATGGCACGGAGCAAAGTACTAAGAACTGTGTCCATCACCACGCTCGCCATGATGACAAACCCTTGGGTATAGTCCATCATGTTGTCAGGTGATGGCAAATATTGCTTGATGAAGGTTGCTCCAAAGTAGCAGTGATTCCACCTTGAACACCTCCTGACCCCATCACCCATGGAGAAGCTGAGTGCAACCCTGCTCCTTCCCACATCCCACCCCTGCCCCTGTCTCAGGGGGGCAGAGAAGTCCAGAGGAGGACATGAAGGTGGATGAAGAGGGCATGAAGGTGGATCAAAAGTGTAGGACAGTAAATGAACTGAGCTGGTGGCAGATTTGAGACAACTAAACAGAGATGGTTCTTCACACAGGAAATCCCACAAGAATATTTGCACCATTGGAAAAAAAAAAAGCAGTCGATGGAGGGCTACTGAGGATAATGAAACCATGTCTGGTTTGGGAAGTCCCTGCATTACAAATGATTCAAACCTGAGAAATTACTCAGGAACTCTATGTATATCTTGTTTTTACATCCTTCCCAAGGTGCCTACTGCTGTCCATCATCATAGAGAAGTGCTTTTTTTTGTAACATTTACCCTAGTGCAGAGCTATATCCCACAAACCAGACATTTCTGTATTTCGGTCTTTACCATTTCTACATCAGCAGCATTACTGGCATCACCCCCTTACAGCAACACTGCCCTAAAGTGCCACTGCAGAAGGCACCCACTGCCAAATGAACACGAGCACCCAGCCTCTGTCTTCCCATGTAACAAGCAAACACATCTGGTTTTCTCTTCCTGAGTGAAGGCAATGACCCATAGCCTATTTTGTGGAGGGTGGGAAGGGGAGACATTTTGGGTATACATAAACATCTCTGTAAATCCTCAGCTGCAAAGAAACCAATAAGACAGACTCAACACTTCTCTGTGTTTCTGCAGACTTAATACGTCTACAATCTCTTTAGTACGATTGGTAACAGTTTGGAAGAAAAAGATTTGATGATGTCTCTTCTTTTCCAGGGGAAACCTGGTTTGCCAGGCCCTGTAGGACTAGATGGTGTTCCTGGACTGCCTGGACCACGGGGAGAAAAGGTCATTACTCATACCAGATGCTTGCAGGATCCATCATCCTGAGAGGGAGCTGAGAATAACTGAGGCAAAGTAATATCAGGGTAGAATGACTGCAAATAAAGTGGAGGCATGCAGGGATTTTCCCCATTCCCCTCCACTCCCTGCTCATACGTGTTCAAGTTCGTGCATGGTGGAGTAGATGCTTCAAGCCCTTGTATTCCTCTCAGTCCTCTTGCTTCCACCCAGTGGAAGATCTCTGCAGATCCTGCTGTCAGGAATGGTTTTTCCTTCCAAGCCTTGCATGTGTCCTGTCCCCTGGGTGGGGCTGCTCCTCTGAATCCCCCATCCTGCTTCAAATAGTCACTGAAAATATCCACAGACACTTGTTTTCAATTTTCTCCTCCCAGTCATTGTTTGCACCTTGCCTGAGGTTACTGGCTGGACATCTATCTTAGTTAAATGGCTACAGAGCAAATTTCTCCCCTCCTCCTTTGCAGGATGGCTGAGACCAGAGTTTGGAAGCAGCTTGCAGTGTAGGATGTATCTTGCTTTGAATCTGGGGGTTCAGCTCTCCTGAGCACAATGCTGTGCTTACCTTGCAGGGGATGGCTGGAACTGGCATTCCTGGCACTGCTGGCTCGAAGGGGGAAGAAGGAGAGCAGGTGGGTGGCCTTTCTGCAATGACACCTCTGCTGAAGTCCCCTTGGAGGGCTCAGTGTCTCAGAGTCTCCTCCTCTAGCTTCTAGACTTCCCCTCTAGCTTCTCCTTGGTGGGTACAACCTGTAGTTTCAAAGGAAAAGGACAAAGAAGGGAAGACTTGGGCTTTTAAAGCTTGAGTTTCCACTGTTTAATTTTTTTTTATTATTTTTTTTAGGGTGTGATGGGCCCTCCAGGAGTACCAGGTCCGAAGGTGGGTACTGAAAACCTGAACCTGAGTCATTGTGCTTGATACTCAGGTGCCAAGGGATGCATCCAGCCCTAACCATCATCATGGGCTGTAGGAACATTGACCCCTTCCTCAAAAGCAAGGAAAGGGAATAATTCTGTGCATCAGCAGTCATTGACCTGTGGAAGTCATTGCTGTGGGATGTTGCAGAGACCTGGAATGGCAGTGAGAGGCACTATCTCAGTAATATAATAAATGCCATTTTTTCTGTGACCAGTGAGAACCTGCAGAACTGTAATAGCTGCTGTTAAATGTGTTTTGGGAGGAACATGAAATCTCATACACCAGGGTTGAAACCAGCTCTGATGGGATGAGGAGGGATGAAGATGTGAGGAGCAAATTGTCTCACATCTGCATTTTGGGCACCTTCCTCTGAACCATCAGGAGACTTTCTCCTGAGCTGGGAGAAAGTCTCTAAATTCAGTATTGAGCAGCTTTTTGCATCTTCCTGAAGCATCCAGCTTCAGCTCAGGCTAGAAATTGACACTAGAGCAAGACTGCAGACCTGGGCACCAATTTTTCAGCAATTTTCAGTTAATTTTCGTCTCAGGAGATCTGAATTTCCCTGACACAGGAAGCACCAGGCATGGACTTAGGTGGTACAAAAGCCATCTCAGCACCATCCCAGGTTGGTACAGCTCTTGGAAGAGCAACCACTTAGGACTGGGTTGCATGGCCCTCTGCACGTCCCCTTCTCCAGGTAACTCAGGTTATACTCTGAGAGATTGCTGATGGCCAAACAAGTATGAGCCACTGATTTAATTCAGGTCTGATAAAGTCAAAAAAATGTCCATGTTGACCCCAAAATAAATTATTGTCATACTTTCAGGAGGGGTGGAAAATAAAGGAAAATAAAATAATATTAATGGAAATGTTTTGTTTGGCCAGAAACAAAATATTTTGCTTTCCTTTTCAGTGGTCTTTAAAAAAAAATAAATAAATAAAATAAAATAAAATAAAATAAAATAAAATAAAATAAATAAAATAAAATAAAATAAAATAAAATAAAATAAAATAAAATAAAATAAAATGGAGGTAGAAGCCTTTGAAGCCTTTGAAGCCTGTGAAGCCTTTACGAATGGTATCAGCCAGTTTGCTGCCCATGTGTTGTTATTCGTGAGAGCAAAGACCTCTTTGAATTGCACTGACCTGTGGAACGTGTGTCTGCAGCCAAGTGTTTCATTGAGAAAGTGCAAATTTTGTCAGGGTGCTCACCAGTGGGGTAGTTGGTGGTGTTGGCCATACACCTATGAGATCTTTCTGAGATGGTGTCAGAGGGTGCAGAAGGCGACCACTGCTGCTTCATCCAGGGTCAACCAGGACCACCTGGAAGCGGAGAATCAATTGAGCCAAGGGGGTGCCTCCAAATGAATCAAATCAGAAGGAAGTTTTTCTAAACGAAGATTTTAATAAATACATAAATAAATAAACTTATATGTAAACATAGAAACTTGCTTCTGCTCAGCCTCTGAGCTAAGCTTGGACTCGTCCCTTAGCCCCAGACTTGAACATTATCTGTGCTGTAAAATTCAGCTTTTCCAAGAGGCTGTCTCATCTTGAGCTCTTGAGCTCCTTGGGAGGAAACAATCTGATCAGTCTCAGGATAGTCCAGATATATACCTATGATGACATAGGCTTATGTGTATTATATTATATAGTAAATGATCATGATATAACTATTTGGTGTATAACTGTATATTATAATATACATGCAATGTAGTATTAGTCATTATATTTAGAGTATAAATAATAGCATGCTTGATTATATAATGTCTTAATTATAAATTATAAATAAAAAGGTACTAAACATAATATACAATACATAAATACATGGACTATGTATATAATTTATGCAATATCCCATATGTGATATATATATATATGTGATAATCTTCATTTTCCTTTAATTTTTTATTTGCTTTCCCCCTGACTTTCACAATCTCCAGTGGAGGGAACATGCTCAGCACACTCTTCTGCAGCATGTGAGCTTTCAGGCTGATCCTGCTCTGCCAGCGGAGCCTCATCTTAACAAGAGCATCTTCTGTTTTTCAGGGTAACAAAGGGCAAGGTGGTGTTAAAGGGGAAAAGGTGAGACTGGCCAGCACTGGAGGGCAGAGCAGGAGGGAAAACAGCCCTGGCTCCATATTCAGGCTCAGAACAGAGCAGCTGAGATATCAGGTTGGGGATCCAGGGAGGGAATTTGAGGTCCCCCCAAGAGCTTCTTGCAGTCTGGATGTAGATGACCAGGCCACATAGCTACGTGCTGTGTAACCACAGGGTTCAGGATCTTCTTGCTGCTGAAGGAGCCTTTGTGCATGGGATAGACTTTGATCAATGGGACATACCCTGGACAGTTTGCAACCAGCAAACACAACACAACACATTACCCTTGATTGTTCTTTGCCAGTCCATTCTGTGCATTGGCAGATTTATTTTATTGAGCTTGATTTCTATTTTGCTGCTTGAACAAGTGCTTCCCCAGCTCATTATAAACTCAACAATCAAAAGAGACCGTGGATTTTTTCCTAAGAATAGCTACGATAGTAAAAAGTGGAAATAGCTGTCAGTCTTTCTCAAGTCATTGGCCCAGAGCAGGTATATGGGCTGTGTCCTGAGCTTCTTGTTTGACCGACCACGCTCAGGAGGGTGCTGCAGCCCCTTTTATAGAAGAGGAGTATGGATTCTGAGACAGGCACTAATGGTGGAAGGATGTCCATGGTCTGGCAGTGATGGACCAGTCCTTGTTACCTCGAGGTTATATGCTTTATTAGGTCCCTAAGGTGCTGTAAGTACAGTGGATGTGTGTGCTTGCAGCTTCCAGCTCTGAGCAGAGTACAGGTCTGGATTAGACAAAGCACTGACCTGCTCTGGTAGCTCCCATAATCTCAGGACTGTCTTCTATCTCTTTGCTTTTCTTTTACAGGGCCTCCCAGGACCTCCAGGGCCGAAGGGAGACCAAGTAAGTCAACCAGTAAGAGAGCATGTCCCATATTTCCCCAGCTTGTGTGGCGTGTGCAGCTCTTTCTGGTGCTTATAGGGGGCTACACAGAGAAGAAGCCATCAGGGAGCCACCTGAGCAGGGAGCCACTTAAGCATCCCTAAAAGATCAGCATCTCATCTCTGTTTTGTTCTTTGGCTTCTGAACAGGGTTACGAGCTTTTTTAAGGAAGAGAGCGATTAGGAGAATTTTTTCGTTGTCCCAGGTTGTTCATTTTGTATCATCTTGCTTTGCAGGGGAACCCAGGATTTCCAGGTGCTCCAGCTATGGGGGTAACTATGAGTGGTTTACAGCCCTTCTTGTGCCATACAGCATCATCGACAGTGGTGCCAGTAGACCAAGGACCAAGAGATGTGTCCCACTGAAGTGCAGGAAGAACAAAGAAACCTTATCCCTGCCCCTCCAACCAACCATGTCTTCTGCTCCCTTGCTCCTCTTCTTTTTTTTCCCAGCCCCATGCCACCGTCACCCACTGGCTCTACAAAGGGGCTTTGTTGCTGCACAGGGAACAAAAGGATAAAGTCTCTCCCCTGCTGAAGCCCCATGTTCTGGGCTTGTCCCCTTGCTCATGGTGCTCTGGTTCCTGCTGAAGAGACACCACTGATGGGTCTCATTTGCCTAGTTCTCATGTGGAACCAAGTTCCTACAATGTCTTTTTCAAGTCCTTCCAAATATTAGGGCAGCTTTCAGGAGAAATTTTGGTGGTGGCCACCTCTGTGCACATCACAGCATTTCTACAAGGGCTGTGGGAGCAGCTGGAAGTTGCACTGAGAGCTGAAACCCACCACCAGGACACACCAATGCATCCTGGAGGATGCTTGAACAAGCAAGGGCAATGTAGGTTTCTTTCTGAGCAAAATCAGCAGACTTGTTTTGGAGACACAAGGTAGGAAAACAGCTCCATAGTCCCAAAACCCAGGTCAGAGCTGCTCTGCAGAGTCATAGTGCGGTCTTTAATATTTATTTTTGTCCAAATGTCAGTCCCTTGGACTTTAAGGTGTGTGTTAGCAAAGGCTACAGCAGATATCTGTCAACTACCCCTTGCTTATGAATGCTTTTTCAGTCCTATCCCTGGAGCCAAAACCTACTGAGGTTGGTGGGATCCCTTCACAAGTTTCACTGGGACTGGCATTTGTCTTGGAGCCCTTTCTGCTGTTTTATGACCCAGTGTAGGCAATGCACTTCCTATCCCATAACAAGGCTGAGTTTCTCCTGCCCTGGAAGCAGTAGCGTGAATAGACCCTTCTTTGAAAGGCAGATCCTTTCCCAAATAAGAGAGTATTTCTGTCATTTCTTTTTATCCTCAGGTTTTGGGACCACCAGGCAAGAAAGGTGTGAGGGTAAGTCCATTAATTAGCGCTGCTTGAAACTTAGATGAAACTTTGACTAAAAAAACTGAGGGCTGGGCTATTCACTGCCTGAATCACACATCCCTTGTGATGGACTGGAGAGGAGAGGTTGGAAAATTAACATCAGTCTTGCCCTACTGATATTTCATTTGCTTTTATTAACATTTTGTACCTGTCGCTCTCTTTCTAGATCCAGTCTGTGGGGAAATTTGCTATTTCTATGTGATAGTTTTAGAAGGTAGAGTTCATGAAAGACCCAGCCCACTCACAGAAGCTAATTTCCAGCCAAGGGAGGCATTGACACAAAGTCAAAAAATAGCGGAGGCTGGAAGGGACTTCTGAAGGTCACCAGTCCCATCTCCTGCTCAAAACAAGGCCAACTTCAAAACTGGGTCAGGTTCCTCAGGACCTTGTACTGAGGACCTCCAAGGATGGAGAGTCCCCCACCTTCTGGGACCCCTCACCCAGAGTTTGGCCTCCCCATGACTGGAGGAAATTGCATTTCTCAAAACTCTGAGACAGAGCTGTTCCCTGACTGGTGTCCATATTCTACATCTGTTTTGTAGAGCAATACACATAGCTCACTTTTACGGTCTAGTCTTCATGGTGGTACATGGCCTGGAGTGCCTTTTTTTTTCTTTATTCTTTATAGTTTATTGTCAATCTGCAGAGAAATTAAAGATCTCCCTTATCCTTGTAAGGAGTATTTACTGCAGGAGAAACTCCTCTGGGATTTTTGACTCCTGGCATTCATTAAATACCCTCCAGACCTCCCTCACCCCTTGGAGCTAATGAGTTCTGCCCTTTTCTCTGGGTCTGTTTGTACCACCTCCCTTCATGGGTCTTATTCTCCAGACTGCTTAATGTGGGTTAGCAAAAATTTTCCTCTCCTTTTAGGCTGGCCACAGTTAGGTAGTGACCTGGGACCTGATTTTTTTTTTTTTTTTGTGCTTGACATCACCATAAGAGCACACACAGCACCTTATAGTTTTGTGAACTTACATACATCAGCTGCATGGCTCTGGAGGGTGTGTAAGTGCTGTGATGGGTTTTGTATGGCAGAAGCTCAGGTACTACAAGGAAAGCTTCAATATAAACCCATGGATGGATGGATGGATGGATGGATGGATGGATGGATGGATGAATGGATGGATGGAAAGATGGATGGATGGAAGGATGGATGGATGGATGAATGGATGGATGGATGAATGAATGGATGGATGGATGGATGGATGGATGGATGGATGGATTTCCCAAGGGAATGGTTTTCAGAGTGGGTTGAAATTGCAGAATGCAGCTGTAGCCAAGCCACATGAACAGGGCTTGGCTTTCCTGCGTGATATTACTTGCTTTTGGGGTGTCTTTATACACAGGGAGATATTGGACCAACAGGGCCACTGGGACCACAAGGAGAAAAAGGAATACAAGGAGACAAAGGAGAGAAGGTAACGCACTTGCTCTTCTCAGCACATGCTTTGTGCGTGGAAGGGTTTATTTGCCAATTGCCTTCCTGTGTCAGACACCCCTGTGCTCTAAGCCAAGGGGAAACCTGTGCTCACATGGAGAAGTCAAAAGCTGCTTGCAAAGAAGTCAGTGAGAGATGAGGAGTTACCAGTGCTTGGCTCACCTGGCTGCCTGGGGTTGGTGAAAATTCTTGGGATCCGCTCTGGCCTTTCCTGATAGCTTATTTATGAGCTTGGAATTGCTCCTGGAAGACACAGTGTCTCTGTTTGTATCCTGCTTAGCACCAAACACAGCACTAGCAACAAGATCCCATCCATTATAGCAGGGACAAGGAGCAGGCCGACCCTTGAGGGGCTGCAGAATAGTGGTGGGATGGAGACAGGTACCTGTGGCTATGGCACAGGACACGCTATGAAGAGCCGAGTGGGCTCATGTCTCTGATCTGCAAAACCAGGAGAGGGAAACTGAGGCACTTGCTGGCTTCACCAAATAGTGCTTTATGAAAATTAGCATCTCCTAGAGGTGGCAAGCAGTGTGATGAGGAGGCAGAGGGATGTGGCAAGATGGAGAACGTGGAGCCAGAGAGGAAAAGCTTTGTGGTGATGCAATGAGACATGCATTAGCTTTGTTTTTTTTTTTTTTTTTTTTTTTTTTTCAAGGGAACCCCCGTTTTTCGCTACAGGTGAGCCTGGGCTGAAGGGAGACCCAGGGTACAGGGTAAGTGGGGCAACACGTTGGGTTTTGGAAGGGGGGGGCTAACAGACACACTGGGAGGTTCAGAGGCAATCTCTCAGTTGCTGTCACGAGGGAGTGTGTGTGTGTTCACTGATGTGTGTGTTCACTGATGCCTAGTAAGGTTTAATGCCTTCACATTTCCTACCATAAGGAGGAATTCATCTTCTCTTTCACTTTAATCCAGTTAAAACTTGCAAAAAAAACCCAGCATATGTGAGATCCCCACCCTTCTGTCAAAGTCATTAATGGAATTAATGGGTCCAGAAGTGGTGAAGACATGCATCTAGACAAGGTGTGCTTGCAGCAGCCCCTCTTCTCTTAGGACACCAGATGTTTTCCCCTTCTCTGCATCATACTAGGCTGTTTCAGCTGCTACCGCCTGCAAAGGGCAGCATTGCAGCATGGAGTCTGAGGCTGACACCCTTTAGATAACACAGACGACCCTCATCTGAATTTTTTCTACCTCTGTCATTCTCGTCGTGTGACTAACAGTCTGTATTTCTGCAGGGAAATGTAGGTTTGTCTGGGAAACCAGGTCAAAAGGTGAGTATACGATGCAGTGGCTGCAGCATGTAAAGCACCGCCTCATGACTGATGTCTGTGTCACCCAAAGCAACCTGAGTCAGCACGATTTTATCTTTGCCATGGGGCTAGTGTCGAAATTTGGGGAGTGTTCAGAAGCTGAAAGGTCTGAGCAGGTCCTGCTTTGCTGGAGTCTCCAGGTGACATGCAGAGCGCTGCACAGAGAAACGTCAAAAAAATGCAGGAATTGAGGCCTAGAAACTTCTGCAAACCCTGCATTGTAGGAGTCCTCCTAGCAAAGGTTCAGAACCGGTCAAGAGAGGTGTGGAAGTCACCCCAACGTGGTGTTTGTTCAGAGAATCTGAGCCTCACAGCACTGCTCCCCAAGGGCAGGTGCTCTGAGCCCAGACTTCAGCCAGGAGCGTGGAAGCGATTGCATGGCCATGGTGCCCAGCATGCTCTTTGAGCCTGCCCCTCAAGATCTTAAATGTGAGGACTACAAAATACAGAAGAGGAATGTAACAACTGCCTTGTTTTCTTTAGGGGGAAATAGGTCTGAAGGGAGAGAAAGGGGAACCAGGAGTACCTGGGAAACCAGGCAAGGCCGGACTAAGAGGTAAAGATGTAAGTAGAAGCTCACAGTCCAGGCAGACGGTCATGCTGAACCCCTTGATCCACTACTCAATGCCAAGCTATCAACCCCATGTCACACCCTTGCAGCAGAAAGTAAGAACAACTGATGAGGTGGGACCAGTCCGAAACAAACATCCTATGTAGGACTGGATAGGAAAGTGGTCAACAACATAAGTTCAGGCAAACAGCCTCTAATTAGCCATGCTGGCTTGCTGATCGAGGGATCCACCTTCCTACTTGCTCTGTCCTTTCACATCAAATAAGAAGGTAGACCCTATTGGGGTGAGTTTATGTTATGTTTTGGGGTTGAGGTGTCTTCACCCATGGTCAGGGTGATGCAAGTGCCTGGCACCGTGGTGTTTATGTTACACTGTATGGATGCAGCATCTTTTTTTTTACCTCTTATTCAACACGGTGCTTTTTTGTTGTTTTGGTCAGTTTTTTTTTTTTTATGTTGTTTTGTTTTTTTTTTGCAATTGAGCCTGTCTGCCACGCAGGAACTCTCACGGTGTGCAGTCACACCAGCCCTGAAGGGCTTGCTTTGGTTTTTTAGGGTACAGCAGTTCCCTCTTACAACCAACCAAGGTGGCCCTTCCCAAGAACTTCACAGCTGGCCTCAGACAAAACTCTTGGTTTTCAGACTTTTCTTCAGCTCAAAGGGCTGAGCTGATCCCTGAGCATCAGGTGGAATAGGATCGCCAAGAGGAGGCTTAAATAAAAAAAGCAGGTGTATTTCTGATCCCGAGGTACAGCTGCAAAATCCCACTGGCTTCAGAGTCACCGGTGATTTCAGAATCAGGCCAAGAGCTCTTAGCCTGAGCAGGAAATTAGGGTAAAACAACTTGCTGCAAGACAAAATGTAACCCAGCATTTTTGCATTGTGTTCTAGGGAGAACCAGGGAAGAAAGGCACCCCCGGGACAAAGGTAACAGAAACTTTTAGTGCCCTCAGACCTCAGAGGAAGCATTGCATGAGTTAGTTGAAAAGAATCTGCAATAATAAATCTCCTCTCTTTCAGGGAGAAGCTGGTGCCCCTGGAGAACCAGGAGAAAGAGGAATGAGGGTAATAATTATAATTATGATTTTCTGCCCAGGTGAGTGGTGTGGCTGCTCTGGGCCCCCTGGTCTGCCCAGGAGGAGAGGAGTTCCTTCTCCAGCCCAGCAAGAATCCCCACTTAGAAGTTTCCACCTGCAACTATTTATTCCCTGGATGAAAAATCCTGGGGGGAAGCATTTTTCTTGTTTGCTTTACTTTTTGAAGCTGTTGGGCAGGCTCTGTTTCTGATTGATTACTGCTCTGAATCCTTTCTTGTAGGGCCCACTTGGACTCCCAGGACGACCTGGAGAGCAGGGCATAAAAGGAGACACAGGACAACCTGGAAAGGACGTAAGAAATGCCCAAAGCAGCAGCTGAGAGTGGGAGGGCTTGGGATAGAGCAAGACAGAACTATATTTTTTCTGCCTTACAGTGTGCAAGGCACAGAAAGCTCCCTCCCTTTCTCCTGGGGAGGGATTTCCTCTTCAAAGGGAGGATTAGGGCTGTTTCTCCCTCCTTGCTTGACTAGCTGGAGCACAAGTTAAATAGCAGGACTGTGCACCAGGGAGTGCGGAGCATGCAAACCTTCCCCAGCCCCATGCTGCTGGAAATAAAACGCTCAGCCCTGTCTCAGTCTGGGAGGAGGGAAGGGTGTTCTGTCTGATCTCCCTCTAATAGCTTAGGAAAACACTGGCCGGCATAAGCTACATTTGTCAGAGGGACAGAGCTCTCAAAGGCATGGCATTTCTACAAACTTTGGTTAAAATGAGCATTTGGCTGGGGGAGAGAAAGTCCCTAGCGAGCCTACCCACTGAGGAAGAGGCTGATAACCTCACCCCTTAGTAAATATCAGAGAGCCCCTCTGCAGGAGTGATGTTGAATTCCAGATTTCATTAGCTCAGTTGCTCTAGGAAAGGCTTGTTAGTCCATCAGAGGCTGAGCTAGCAAAAAGATGTTGAGCCCCCTTCCCCTCCCATGGCTTCTTCTCATCCTGCCTCTCTCTCCCCCTCCTAGGGACCCACTGGAGAGAAGGGAGACAAGGGCGATTCTGTAGGTTTGCACATTCCCACTTATAACCTTGCACGAAAGAGTCTGTTTGGAGGCTGAAATGCTGAATTGCACCACTCACTTTTTTGGGGGTGGGGGGTGCGGGGATGTTGTGTCTCCCTAGGGTAAGCCTGGTCTGCCTGGGACTCCTGGAAGCATTGTGAGTAATACCGTCTTCTACCGACTTACACATTTGATCAGGAAAGGGATATGTCAAGATTTATCACAAATCCTGGGTACCGCAGGGGACACAATGCCAGAAGTTATTGCTTTCAGCAGCATGTGCTGTACAGAGGATTTCCCTCATAGCCTTTAGCACCCTAAATCTCTGACCTCTGAGCACAAAGGTACTACACTGGCCCCCCTTTGGTTTGAGCCCAGACATAACAGGATCACATTGCTGGTTAATTTCAGAGAAAGCTGCTGGCTCGGTGCCCATGGGTAAGGGCTACCTGGGATAAAAGGCACCTGGAGGTGAGAGCTCGCATCAAAGACATCTTCCTTCACCGCGTTTCTTCCATTTTTTGTAGGTGTCTTCTCTGGAAAACACCATCACCCTGAAAGGCGAAAAGGTAAGAGGTCTCCTTCTTGCTGAAGAAGCTTTGTCTTGAAGCTGAACGTGTGATTATTTCATGTATGTCATATTTTCTGTAGCTTCATTACTTTTATAAGTCAAAGTCTGCAAACACCTCCTGAAACCTGCAAGTTCCTTAAACAAATTCTTGCTGTTCCCACCTCCAACAGCAAAGCTACTGCAAACTCCATGCATCACTGTTGATGATGGCAGGGCAGAGTGAAATACATTTCTTCCCAGTCCTCTTGTGTTCTCAGGGAAAACAAGAGAGAACTTTTCAGCCCAGAAATTGGGGAGATCTAATAAAACAATGAAGTTTGTTGCTAGCCCAATAGTTTTAGCTGAAAGGCAATAAGATGAGTTGGATGTTGCTAATCCAATATTTCGTCCAGAGCAAGACCATTGCTATTATAGAAGCTCCCTTGCTGTAGCAATATCTCTGTCTGGGAGGGACTGAAGGAGCTTTTACCCAGTGCTCGGAGGGGTAACAGTGACATGGATCCAGCCCAGAGGCATTAGCGGTAGGAAGCAGCAGAGCCGGAGTCATTCGTCCTTTCATCAGCCCTCTGAAAAAGTTGACTGAAAATATCACCAAGCCCCTCGTGACTTCATGCCAGTCTGCCTAAACTCCATCTGGGGAATGCCCAAATAGTGATCAATGGCAAAGCAGCTCCTTGCCCCCTCCTGCCCCACTTATTATGGTCTGCTTAGCAAGCAAATGGCAAAGCTGCCTGCAAACCATAATGCCATGTGCAGCCCCAGTGCAGGAACAGAGGTGAGGTCATGGAGTAATTTGAGCAATCAAAAAGCCCAATACGATGAGAAATGTATTTAATGCATTTAAATCCCTCAGTTTAACGAAGCTTGTGAGATGGTCATTTGTTTTATGCACCGTGCAGCTGGGGTCAGGAGAGGAGAGGAGGCAGCCAGGGGGGAGGCAGGGCAGCCACAGCATTGATTTCTGCCAAATCTTGATGTCTGCCAAATTTCACTGTGCTGGAGGAAAGGCTCATTCAGAGAGAGGCAGAGTGTTTACCTAGATGGCTGCTTTGTAGGCAGATCTGGGCTTTCCAGTTCACCCGCAGGACTTGGGCACAGGCAAAAATTGGGAAAACAAGAGCCACAGGCAATATTGTCATGGGTCTGTTCCCTCCCCAAACCCCACACAAGACATCCAGGGTTTGCTTCATCAGCCAATCCAGGTCAATTTTAGCTTGTGGGGAGGAGTAATACCATTATTAGCCCAGGTAGATATGGGGGGAGAAAAATAAACAGAAAAGCTCTCAGGGATGTGAACCCGTCTTAAGAACCTAGGTAGCATATTTCAAGTGAAGAGCAGAGTTGCTCCAGATTTACCTCAATTACATGAATTAATAAGATAGTTACAAGAAAAGGCCGGTTGGCCCATGTGGAAAGGACAGGGATGTAGTCAGACTGAGGCCAGAACAGGCCAGTAGGTGGGAAATGCCATAAAGCACAATGAAACCACTGTGAATTTTAGAGGGGATGAAGAACTAACGTGTTCCTGCTGGCTTGCAGGGGGATCGCGGGAAGGATGGTTTAAAAGGTGAAAGAGGACCTCCAGGCCCAAAGGTAGGTGATTGAATGTGTGGAGGCACCTTTGTTTTGGTCTGGCCAAAGGGGAAGAGAACCCATCTCAGATCTCTTCTTACCACCAAAAAAGTTGGTTTTTCAAAGCAGGCATCATGAGCTAGGCTTGTAAACTTGTGGTCATTGTGATGTAAGCCCAACAGCCTGATCTATTAAATATACGACATGTAGGCAGGAAGATGTTCAGGAGCTGGATGGGATACATTCCTAAAATGCATGGGGTTTTTGCTTACTTTCCTCCACTCCTACAACTTGAAGATCACTTCAGAAAGGAATGGAAAGGGAAAAGGCTTCTGCTACAACACGTATCTAGAGATCTTTAGAGGTGGGACCAACAGCTCTACTAACAAAGAGGAAAATGGTGCAGAAAGCAGCATCAGTGGGTGCAGGTAGATGTCCTGACGTACCCAGTTTACCCAGCATGTCCCCACGACGCGGTTCCTTTGCCCCAGCACACCTTGGCATGGAGATGCAGCACCACTGGGGCCTTCCTGACGCCCTTCATTCCACCGGAATCTGTCAGTGCAGAAACCAGATTTCAGTGAAATGAAGCCCGTCAGAGAGGCAGGTCAGCCCCTGGTCCCATCAGATGCTCCTTGCCCTGCCATGGGACTTCCCAAGCCGTTGCAGCTCATCCAGCATTTCATCCATGGCAGTGGCTCATGATCACTCACCAGGAGACCCACGTCATGTTGGTCAGGGAGAGACAGAAAACCCATCCCTGGGACTTAAAACCATCAGAGATATTTGACCCAGACTCTGCGTGGTGGTGTGGAGGTCCACCAGAACCACAACCACCCCCAGAAGGGACCAACGTCCCTGGGAGCACCTTGGCCACCTCCTGCCTTGCTGCCACAACCACACAACTTCCAGCCATGGCAGTGGCAGCATCGGTGGCATTGAGGGGCCACCTGCACTTTGCTTTTTACATGTTGTGCATGGCTGAGGAATGGAGAAGGAGTGGATTCAGTCTGTGGCAAGGAGGATTGCCTCCAGAGCAATGGGTCACCCTCTGGTTGACATTTATACGTGCCAAGTGGAAATGCAGGAGGTTGTTAAATACTTTTTTCAGTGGGCATTGCACAAGTAGGTCAGTTTTCTGGTCTCTCTTCCTCCCTTCACTGCAGAATTGCATAGCCCAGGCTGGCAACTTGGCTGTCCATCCTAACTCGGAGCAAACCACATCCCTCCATCCTGGGATGGTGCAAAGCTCCAGTCCAAATACCTCTTTGGTGATGCTTAAGTCAAGCTCTGGTCCAGCCTGACCCTAAAAATACAGACATGGGCTGTGTCTGGCGGAGAAGCAAAGGAGCCCATGCAGCAGGGTGGGATTCAAACCCCTCTGTGAGCCAACAGAGATTTGTCTGGGGTCATGGAGCAGGATGGTGGCAGACTTCTGCCCATTCTTGATGCTCGTTGGGATGACTTAATTAATTGTTGTTGTTTGTTTGAAGGGAGAGCCCGGTCCACCAGGAAAAGGAGTGGAAATGAAGGTAAAGAAAATAAATAAATAAAAAAAAATGATGGAGCATATTAATGTTGGCACCTCCCTCTCTGCCTGGGGCTGGGATGGCAGAGGGGACCCTGTGCATGCCCCCAGGCTTAGCCATCACCACCAGTGCAGCCAGCTTCCCAGGCTGGAAAGGGGAGGAAAAGTATCACCGTGTTCGGTCCTTTGGGAAATGTTATTTGCTCCGCACCCTGCTGTGTTTCCCAGGGCACTGGAGTCAGGCTGCTGCTCAGCAGGGTGCATTTCTTCTGCTCTTTGGGGCTGGGCTTTAGTCATGTCCTTACCCTTCTTTCTTCTGGCAGGATCTGGAGAGACTTTTTGAAGAAAATGGTATTAAGGTAGGTAACACCTTGACCTTCCTTTTGACAAGGTGATTGCAATTACGCTTTTCCGTCTATCTACTCTGGTCTTCTGGAGTTGATGTGTGCTCCTCTGAGTCCAGCACTCACTAGAAGACATGATGTCTTCCATGAAGTTTTCCATCTTCCATTGATGAGGCATCCACAATTTCTCTGGGCAATGCCAAATGCCCATTCGGAGCTTGGTGCTGTCACCTGGGTTGGTTTGGGGAGTGTACTGCAGCTCTGGGTCTGCACAGCCAGGAAGAGGAGACCCCCGTTTCCTCTGGTGCTCTGGCCATGTTGTACATCTTGTTTAGTGCAAAGGCCAGTTTGGGTTGCTCCTTTGCTGGTAGCACAAGTAATCATGACTTACCACTGTGCAACACAGCCGTGCTAGGTCGGTGGCCTCCCTCTCCTGTCTCAAGGTAGCCACCAAGCTCAGGAATTGTGATGAACCTCAGCTTTTAGTGTCTACCAGCTAGGCCCTTATTGTTGAGCTCATTGCCCTCAGCTCCTTTTTTGTGAGCTCTGGAGATGTGACCAAGGGAGGTGACTTATTTAACCAGCTGTAGGGGATATATTTGCAGTGGGGAGAGCTCTTGCGTAAGCACCATCAGTGAGCTCCTAGATGCCCAACCCATATAAATACCTATATTTAAATCAGCTGTTGGCTGTCAAGGCCAGATCATAGAATCACAGAATCATTAAGGTTGGAAAAGCCCTCCAAGATCACCTGGTCCAACCATCCAATGTCACCCACTAAACCATGTCCCCAAGCACCACATCCAACCTTACCTTGAGCATCCCCAGGGACGGTGACTCCACCAACTCCTTGGGCAACCTCTTCCAGTGCCTGACTAATGCTCTGTGAGCTGACTGGAAACGCATCAGCAATCTTTTTGGGGTGGCTTTTCTTGGGTCTTAGTGTCTTGGGGATGGGAGAGTGATAGCAGGCCATTGCCTGAATGGTCGGTGCCGTTGGCAGCTGGCACTGCTGAAGGATCTCTCCAACGCGCTCCTGCGGGATGGGCTAGATGGGCTGGTGCAGCAGCTGGGCAGCTCCAGGACAAGCAAGACCTCCAGGAGAAAGCAGACACTTCCAAAGACTGCTAAACACGGCGTGAGTATCTGTCATCTTCAGCGGGACCTAGAAGGAAAGGAATCAGTGAAGGCTTCAGGGTCACCTCTGTCATCAAGCAGTTTACAGTGACCTGCAGCCAGCTTAGTCTGGAAGGGGCTGGGGGCTCTCACCAGGATTTTGGAACTACAGGTTAAGCTGTTGGGATTGCAAAGCACCTGGTTTTCAGGGAAATGAAAGAATCAGTCAGCCCCTGGTGTTTGGCGGTGGTGGCTAGAAGCCATCAGCTGAAGCCGTCGGCTTCCTTGTCCCCTGAGAGGTGGGGGGTTGATGGACTGGTGGATGTGTGAGGGGGGCAAAGCAGAAGAAATCACAAGAAGAGACCACAAGGGTGGCCTCAAAAGTGAGAGGGATCCCAGGGACACAGAACTAATTGGGAAAGAAAGCTTGGAAATGGCGAGCAGGGGCTGGCTACCTGCTCAGTCCACCCTGGTACAGAAAGGCCAGCAGGTGGGACAGAGCATGCCAGGGTGCTGGGGTGGTGGGCAGCAATAAGCCATCAGGACCCAGCTTTTTGCATTTGTGGTTCCTGGGAGCTCAATTTTGACAAGCCAGTGTTTTTGATGTTACAGGATTCGCTTGTGTTTGATACTTCTCGTGATGCCCTGGCCAGCAGCGAGGTGACAGAAGAAGCACAGAGCCTGGCAGCAGAGCCTCCGTTTAGGGGGCTGGTGTCTGAAGGACCCCCTAAGGTGACAACAAGCAGCAGAGCCGATGAAGTGTAGTCACATAGATCTGTACTCTTGGCCACCCAGTCTGCTGCAGCAATCATAGACCTCACACATCTGACGTGTGCCAGATGCCTGTGAGCTCCCAGTCCATGCTCCAGCAATGATCCTCCTGCTGATCCCTCATCCTCCCTTCCCTTCCACCCAAGCGCAGCCCCTTCTGGTCCTCTGAGTAAAACTGACCACAGATTTTCAGCTGGTTTCAAGCTATCCCCATGCCTGTTGCCTGTTGAACTCACCCCGAGTCTTCTCCCCACGTGGAGGCTGTAATCTACGTGTGTCTCCTGCCCTGTCAGGGACAGATCCAATCCTGCTGTCAGATTGGGCTGAGAATGCCCAAGGAACATTTCCTGCCATGACTTAGCTCTCATTTGCTTGAGTAACCAGACTAATTGCTAGAGATAATCTAGTCACCTACATCCTCTGCAATTGCAAGTAACAGATTGTGGTTGTGGGAATTACAGATTTTAGTGATAAGACTTAATCTCCATCCTCGACCCGAGTTCCTGTGTGTTACATCACACCTCCAGGAACAAATTTAGAAGGCTGTATCCAGGCCACCTCTCATAGCTGTTGGATGAGTCCTGGCTCTTAATTTGCCCACACTAGACAGTCCTGATAAGAGAGAGTCCAGGAAACAGTAACAGCAGCTGAGGTGAGGATTTTTGATCCTCTTTTACGACAGTCAAGAAGTGACTCACTCTCCGTAAACCCTTGTTGGTCACTGGTAGGAAATGTTGTCTGTATCTGGAGCACAAGAGATGTGGGAGCATTTGGAGGCAGCTCTGATGATTTTATCTTCTGTGGTTGGTTCAGTGATGACCCAATTGCTCAGGCACTTAGGTAGGGACAGGCTCATCCCCCCCTCTGTCCAGGCTCTTACTCGGGTGAGATGCTTTACTTTTCCAGATCATTGCAACCTGGATGAGTGCATTTTAGGGTCTTGAGGGGAATGAAGTGCTCACCAGTAAATGTGTTTGCACCAGAGGGCTCAAGAGACTGAAAACAGACATGTGCCAGCAAGCCTGGAGCCAGCAATGCTGGGATTTGGGGTATGGGGACTCCGAAGCTCGCTCTGTTGGGTTTATTAGGGACAGCATATGGAAACTGGTCACACCATGTGTTAGGTGGCCTTTGTAAGATAGTGTGTGCTATGTAGTCAGTGCTGAAAGAAGCCACAGGACTTTGTGGTGTACTCAGTGATATGCTAGAGGAGACACAGCTTTTCAGATACCAGCATGGACCTATGACAATAACCAAGTTTTGCTCATCTTTGCGGGTCAGGGCACTCCACAAATGTTGTCACTTTCTCTGCCACCGTGGATGAGGGTTTGGAGTAGGTTTATATGGCCTGGGCCACTTAGCCAGGGCAGGGTGGGAAGGGGCTGATCACCTCCTTGTGAGAGCTTTGTTCTGGGTTCCAGGTGAGAAGAGGAAAAACATTCGCCCCCTTCTTGTCAAAATACTGGGCTCACTCACATTATTGTGGGAGCACCATTGCTCCTCTCTGCCCCCCTAAATCTGGCCAAAAGGGTTGGGGACCATCTCTTCTCACCCAAACCACCCCATTTAGGCAGGCATTCAATGAGAAAGCTGGGAGGAAAGGGGTCGGAGCTCCTAGGCAGTCCTCTGACCCATCAGGGACCCCTGCAGCATGCCCCAGCCCAAAAGTCATTGGCATTTCCTGAGTAAGGTGCAAGAGAGGTCATGGCAACTTGGCTCTCCAGCCTTGTCCTGCTGTCTGTGAGCATGTTGTTGAATAAATGATGCGTTGTTGATAAAAGCAGTGTGTTGTGGGTGAGGTCCTGACTTGGAAAAAGCAGTAACTGCCTTTGTTCTCCCCAGGGTCCATCTGCTGGTGAGTACCAGCCCCTGGGGAACACTGTCGAGTCCTTGGAGAAAGCGTCAGAGGAGAAAAGGAAGGGGAGAGACTCGAAAGGGACAAACACTTCACTCAGCAGCGTATGTAAATGCCTGTTCAGTGACTTTTAATTGCATTCCTATTTGTGCTGATTTAATAGGTGCAATGGGATTACATTTTGAAGAGCTTGAGTGGACAAACCCTTGCAATTCTGTGCATTCAGCCTCTATTTTGCTGCAGTGAAAAGCTAATTTAGGGATAGGATAAGGAGTTCTGCATGAATCAGTTTCAGAGGCTGGAAAAGTCTTTGCTTTCCAGCTTTCACTCTAGTAATCAGTAAGATTGTGTTGTCACTCATCCAGCATCCCCTGCAGAGCTTGCCTGTGCCCCCCACACGCCCCAGAGAAGATCTGCAAGGAAACAAATCCATGGAGCTTCTCGAGTCCTTGGAGGAGAGGACGGAAGGACAACGACAGGAGGACACCAGCCATGTATGTATTCCCCAGCAGCACTGGGTGCTAGACCAGTGTGGAGACAAGTGATAGACTGGAAGGGACTGGGATGCTCATCTCACATCCAGTGCTTTGAGATCCCCAGATCTGCAGAGGAGAAAACTGCTTGGAAATGGAACCTGGGCAGGAGGCTGATGGCCATCCTTGTCCTCTGTATATAGGCAGGGAAGTGGGACCTCTCCCCAGAGCCCTTGGCAAATTGTTTTGGTGGTTAATTGCCCACCTTGATGAAAAAAAATGCCAATTACAACAAATGTGAATTGTAATTTACCAAGCCTAGGTGGGTCAGCTGAGCCAAGGTGCCTGTCCCAGAGGAAACATGGGGTAGGATGATTCACTTTAACTCTTCCTTCAAGGTCTGCAGGACATTTGCCTCTTAAAAAGTTCAGGAGATGATTTAGTACACCTCAGCTGAGTGGCAGTAGCACAGAAAGAGGTTCCTTCCATAGCCAGGAGGTGCAGCAGCCTTCCAAGTGCATGTGCACGTGCCCTCTAAGTCACACCACAGCATTTGCAGCAAAGCCAGAGGGCACATCCAGGCTGGCAGCAGCAGTTGTCACAGCTCAGCGGATGGGCACTAACTTGGGGTGTTGCTGCAGTGTGGTTGTCTGAGCCCTAACATCCCAATTCACTCTTTATTTCTGCCCTCCTGGGCGTGTATGTTCTTCTGGGAGCCCGTCCATGCTCAATGACTTGTACCAAACCCGGCACCCTTCTGTTTTCACAGCGTTTTAACCCTGAAAGCACAGGGAGGGAGACCCTTTCCCAACACCAAGCACTGAGTGGCACCAGCCCCAGTGATGGAGAGGGGGCAAACGCACTCACCCAGTGCTGCTTTAACACTTTTCCATCCGATGTGTTGCTGTGTGATGGAAGGAAGGCTATTTCTGAAAACATTTGGAGGTAGGATGCCCACAACCTGAACGGAAAAATCCCTTGGATGTTTGCCTTCAGCTGCAAGCACAGCTTCTGCTAGGAGCAGCATTAGCAAGGATATTTCTAGGAACAGCGATGGGGGAGGTAGCTCAAAGCGGGGAGACCCTGTCAAGAGGAAATCTCGCTCTGATTCGAGCAGCCTGCTGGAAACTTGCCTCTGCTCCATTGCTTCAGCTGTCTTCTGCCTGGCTTTGCAAATTGCCACGGCGCTGACTCACGAAGCTGCAGCAATTGCTGTGGCAGCAGCCACGAGAGGGCTCCCGGCACAAGCACACGCACACGAGCGCTCACACACGCGTGTCTGTGTGCAAGCTGCAGCCCTGCAGGCTGTGGTCTGTGCAACGAGCATCCCTCAGCTGCTATCACAGGGCAGGGATTTAGGAGCTTGCGGAGCCTGGTTCCAGCCCACATCCCACATTTTGTACTGCTTCTCTTCCTGGATGTGCCGTTTCCCTTTGCTGGCCATGGTTATGCTGGGGAGAGATTTGGAAATGCAGAGGATGGACACCAAACCCCTCACTTCTCATTCGATTGGGTGCAGGACTCCGGCTGAGTGATTTAATAAATCAGATCCATCACAGGCCCAGCATTTTCCTCCTTGGTGAAAAGGGACTGACCCCCATTTGTCTGGTTTCAGGGAACTAAGTGCATCCACGTGCCCAAACACCGTGGCCATGGTGCTGGGAAGGAAGAGGGGTTTGAAGCAGAAAAGAAAAAGTCTTACTGTCCTCAGCAATCAGGGACATAATCAATTTTTTAATCCCTGCATCCCAAGGATTAAAAGCAGATTTTGCATCCCATTTGAGATGCCACTTCCATATTTTTTAAAGCCAATGAGGAGCAGAGCCACAAAACTGCAGGCTCATTTATCGCCAGGGACCTGAGATCAGATGGGTTTTTAGCCAAAAGTTCACACTTTGGGTTTATAGGGATGATCTCCTGCCCCATTTATCCCCTTCATCCTCCAGAGGAGGAAGAAGCATGGGTGGAAGGCGAGGAGCCAGGAGCAGCCCCTCTCCCCCCAGCACAGATCCCTGCGCGCATCGCAGGGTGATGCAAAGAGAGCGAAATGGAGCCGCTTGTTTCCCCGTCAGCAGCAGCTGTAATCACGAATTTTACCTGTTAAAAGGTTCATGGGGCCCTGGAGAAAAGCATTCTGTAATAGCCCAAGAGCTTCATCTCAGAGGTGCAATTTCTGGCTGGCAGGAGTTAATGGGGGACGCAAATTAACTGGCATAAAGAGGCAGGATGAGCCCTGGTACACGTGCCCATGCCAGAAGCAGTGCCCAGTTGCTCTTTCCATGGATGAGCCACTTCTTTGGCACTATGGGACTGGTCTGGCCAATTCCTGCCCCCTCCATCTCCCAGCCTCCCTGCAGTTCAACTTACTCGTTTTCGGGGTTAATTCAGATAAATGCCCTGGTTGTCTCCACATGGATGAACCCAAAATCACTTATTTTTTTTTACCTGATATCTTCATTCCTTGCTGTTTCTATCTTTCCTGTTCCTCTTTCTTTGCAGGATAATTTCTTCCTCCCCCTTTTATTTCCATTTTTCTCTTTCCTGTCCTAATTGTATCTGTTCTTTTCCTCCTCTGTTTCTCCCTTGTCTCTTTTTATTTCTTTTCTTTTCTTTTTTTTTTTTTTTTACACTGCCACCTGCCATCAGTAAATCACTGCTTTAGAAAGCAGCAGCCTCTCCACTTTTCAGTGAGGTGCCTTATTGCTGGCATCTCGGAGCTGGAAACTGCTAAAATTGCGGAGGAATAGCAGAATGGAGGAGAGTTATTACCCCCAGCAATTTCCCACCACCCCTGGAAATGGCAGCTTTATGAGATCACATGCACACGGGTCGCCATCCAAACTTCGGCGAGGTCTTGGCAACCCACGGGCTTGCCTCGCCTTCTCCTTGTGACGCTCTTCGCACGTCTGCAGAATGAACGTGGACCCGTGCGAAACAGCAGCGGCATTTTACATGTGCTCTGCATGCAGATCAGCCACGACCCGGTGCAGGATGGACAAAAGCCACCCAAGACGGGCATGCGTAATCAATCTGTGCCAGCACATCATCGACGGGTCTTTAATTCCTCCTCCTTGCACCTCACTACGTTTCAGTAAAGAATTTCGATTTTAATTGGTCCAAAATATTTTTTCCTTACGTGTTTCGGTGAGTCAGAAACTTCCTGGGTTTATTAGCCAGTTAGTGAATGCTACTTGAATCTGAAAAAAAACCAAGGCTATCAGCCCTGCAAACCTGCCAACATAACATCCAGGGCTGGACTAACCAATATTTCTTACCAGTTCTGTGTCTAGGATTTACTTTTCCTTAACTTCAGCCATCTAAAAGTCTCAAAATACACTTCTAGATTAAATTGTGAGATCAATTTAGGTCTTTGAGTCTGAAAATAATAATAATGTGGAAATAATGCTAAGTATCTGCACCCTGTCCTAATGTTCTTCTCCCCTTCCCATGCTCCTGGCAGGGCTCAGGGCAGAGGTTTGGGTGCAAGGAGGTGCCAAACCTTCTTTTATTATCACGGAATCACAGAATTGTAGAGGTTGGAAGGGACCTCGGAAGATCACCGGGTCCAACACCCCTGCCAAAGCAGGTTATGAATCACTCCATTCCTTTTTCCCTTCGTATCAAAATATTTGCCAAAGCTGATCTGCGGTGCCTCCATCGTGTGGCTCGGGGAATGATTGCTGCACCCTGAGATACCCAGCAGCTAGGAATATTATAATTTTTACAACAGCAAGCAGATAATTTGTTGTTGCTAACATGGAAAATTACAAGCAGTTTATGATTCGGGCCAGTAACTATTTGGACAAGCTTTACTGCGTGTGTCTCAAATATGTACCGGCCAAAACCATGAGCATTGCAAACATCAGCAAAAGGCAGATGACCGAGGAGAGTGATCAGGCATCAGCAGTTGGATTATTGCAGTCAGATATATCGGGTACAATAAAGGCAGGGCAGGTGTGTTACCCAGGCATGGGTGCTGCAGGGAAGCATTTAGAGCTCAGAGTTGCAAGATTTTAGGTATTCCTCTAAAATAGTGGTAAGTTAATTGCACGGTCCTGAATAAATAATAGCATTGGGCGCTCAGCAGGGTGACGTTTCCTTTCCTGCAGGAAAAGACGAATTTGGATGATGGTTCTGCGCTCCCAAGGCACATGAGGGCCAGGAGATCAGCCCAGCAGGACAGACACGTGGTAAAGACCCTATTTCATCGTGGTGGCTTTGGGCTGGCCATTGGGGACAAGCAGAGTCATCGGCGTGATCCCCAAGGGATTGGTGACCTTTCCTTGTTGGCTCTGTCACAGGTGCATCCCCCCGGAGCCCCAGGAGCTCCGAAATTCCCATCTGGATCTGTGGTGAGTGAGACAACCTGATACAAGGTTGTCTTCAAGCACATGGATGCAAGGGAAACCCTACTTGCCTCTTCTCACCATGATGAATCATGATGAATCTGGGTGGGGGGTGAAAGTTTGGTGATAAATATTAACAAATAAAGCAAGAAACAGCTGCAGGTGAGGCTGTCTTGCTTGGCAGAGCAGAGTGTTCTTGTATTTGGCAAGGGAAACGTGATGCTCACAACGCAGAAGTGGCGAAAATCAAACGTAATCAATGAGGGAACATAATTACCTGGTTCGTGGAGAAAGCAGCATGAGCCAGGGGCATTTTGTGCCCTGAGAGAATAGAAGATACTGGTATGTGTGTGTAAATGTGAAAATACTTGAGTGTGTTTGCAAACACACACATCTCTGACATACTTGCACAATTACATCTCCGAATTTAACATAATAAGCCAGAAATGGAAAGTGCAAAGGGTTGATTTTACAAAATTTAAGAGAGTAAGACCTATCTCCAGGAGCCAAGGGTGAAAAATTCTGACTTCTCAAGACTCCTTTCCCATGGCTCAATGGGCGAAACATTTCTCCACCTCCTCTCACACTTTTATCATTTCTTCTTTGATTCAAGACGTACCCAGGCCCTCAGCACCCGAGGAGAATTAAGGTAGAGCATGAAGCCCCAGGGCTCCTCTCACCCCAGCTGCGCACGGTGAGGATGCGGCCGGTCCCTTCCCCTGCAGAACCCCAACTCCGTTTGTGCCTGCGTTCATTTTCTTACAGAAGGAAGAAATGGGCGGGCCAGATCCAACCTTGCGTTGCCAAAAGGTCAGTGCTTTTGGTTCAGCTTTCGATGCAGATACCCAGCGGTGTTGGGGTGAGGTGGGATGGTAAGCCCAGGGCATCTTCCAGGGCAGTCTCATTTAGAGACTGAGAAATCATGGGTGAAAATTGGCCAGGCTCGTGGGTTCAAGAGGTAGTAATCAACAGTTTTGGCCACTGGCAAAGAGCAGAGAACACATGCTAGGACCTTCCACAGCTGTTTCGGACATTTTTAGTGTTTTGTGCCTCCCCAGTAGTTTTCTTCTCTGTGAACTTCTATGGTCTCCCTCAAATTCATGGCATTTTTTTAACATCTGTAGTGTCCCGGGACAGGGAGACCCTCAGCTACCACTCATCTCTGGCACCGGTTCCACAATTTGTCATCTCTCTGTGCATTTCCACAGTGCAGGAGAGGAGGGATGGGGTCAGGGACAGCCCTGATCTGATTAGGATCTGGTTGGGATACCTCTGGTCCACCAGCAAGCAGTGGAAAGGAGGTGGCCCTCCACTGCGTTTTGCCTAATGGTGATGCAGAAACGAGGGCAACACTAACATGGCCCAAAGAGGGAAGGAGAAATTCCTCATGCTTGCAATTGAAGGGGCTGTCTGTTGCTTTCCAGGGGGAAACGGGAGCTCCAGGAGCCCGTGGAGACAAAGGAGAAAAGGTAGCAATAGTGCTTTTGTGGCCCGAGTCTCTGAGACTTGGAGAAGGAAGCTGGGGACACGCTGGTGGAGAGGACATCCAGGGTCCGTGGGAGGCTGTGCTGATGTAAACTGGGAGTGCTGCGATCCCACCTTTATCCCTCAATCTGGCTGTGTGCTTCTGCTCCCTCCCTCCCAGCAATGCTAACGCACGTCTGCCATGCCTTGAGGGGAAGGCAGAAAATTCAGGGGGGGTTCCTGATGTTTGTTCTGCTGGGTCAGTGAACTGAGCCGGGTGACAGACAAGTGAAAGCCAGCCCTGGCACAAAAACAGGGATGGAAGAAGGACTGGAAGATGGATGGTTTGTTTTTTTTTTTTTGTCTTACAGGGGCAGCCTGGGGAGATGGGGGAGCCTGGAGAAAAGGTGAGCTGAGGAGCTGGGATCAGCAGCTGGAGCAGGACAGTGGTACCAGCTAGGTGGCCCAAATCCAGCACTGGGGATTGACATGGGGAAGCCAAAACCCTGTCCCCTGTTTACACCCATCACCTGCTGAGTCAGCTCCATACCCCAACTCCTTCAGTACCCCAATTCCTTCAGTACCCAGCACCTTCAGTACCCCATCTCCTTCGTTTTGGCCCCGTGTTGGGGCATTTGGCTCTGCCTTGGACACATGGACATTCCCCACCTCCTCTGGGGACATCAGAGGCATCTCTGCTGTGGGCACAACTGGAAACCTTTGCTCTCGCTCAGGGTAGCACTGAGGTTGTACTTCACTCCTCCTTTCCCACAACCTTGGTAACTCTCTCTTCATTTCTCAGGGCACCAAAGGAGACAGAGGGGAAAATGGTCAAAAGGTAAAGAACAGCGTTGGTACCACGGTCAGGGGTGCCTCTTCTGACACCAGGAGACCTTGTGTCCTCCACGACTGCTCTCCCTCCTGACATCTTGCCTCCCATCTCAAGGAGAGGTGTCCGGGTGGCCTCCTGAGATGTGGGCTCAGCGTGACTGGGGTGGGTCACCCACTGGGGGGCACAGCATCTATCTGTTGGCTTGGCAGGGAGTCCTGCTGGCACACACCTTATAACAGACTAATGCCAGAAGGTACAAGTCTCACCTGGAGTCTTCTGACACTATCTCCAGTTATATTCCCGCAACTCAACTCCCTTGTTTCTAAAGCTCAGGATCACTGAAGGTTGAGGCTTGGAGGCACCTCTGGGTCCACCTTGATCTCACCCCTGCTCCAGCAGGGCCACCCCAAGCTGGTGTTTAGGTGGCTTTTGAAGCTCTTCAAGGAGGGGACACCACAGCCTCTGGGTACCTGTGCCAGGGCTCCGGCACCCACCCAGTACACAAGTGCTTCTGGTGGGCAGAGGGAACCTCCTGGGCTCCAGGTTGTGCCCTGTTTGAGCCCTTTAAAAGTTCTCAGCAATTTTATCTTTCCAGATAAGATTTCCCATCATCTAGAGGAGATGTGATGGTCATTTAGAGTCCTTTAGACACCATTAGCATAGGATCAGTCCTGAGGGACTTCAGCTGGGTATCCAGGGAACAGCATGGAGCAAGCTCTTGATGGGCCCACAGTGGAAGGGGTGGCCTTGCTTTTTTCTTGACCTTCTTCTCTTCACAGGGAGAGCCAGGAATTGGATTCAGAGGTCCTGTTGGTCAGGCTGGTCCCCCAGGATTTAAGGTCAACCTTTCTTCTCCTCTAGATAGGATCTCGTTTGTTTTTCTATGGGTTTTACTCTCTGGAGTCCTTGCTGATCTTTCCACTGCTCGGCGGGAAGCACAGATGTGGCTGGGATGGCAAAGATAAGGCACTGAAGCCAGTCCCAACTTGGAAAGGCAACACTAGGGTTTGGGACAGAGGGAGAGCTTTGTGTCCTCTAAGGGGCCAGTTCAGGACAGGTGAGCTCTAGAGGATAAATATGGCTGTGAAAAAATGCAGGGAATTGTGGTCTCAGCAGAGGGATGTTTCTGCAGTCCCTTGGGACACCGCAGGCATGAAGGGTTTGAGTTCACTGCACAGCTCTGTGGGTGTGAAGGTGAGGGTTCCTCAGTCTAGCAAGCCCTTCTCCAGCCCTAGGACTTCTCTGATGGGCTTGAGCTGGAAAGGGAGCCCCCTTTTCTACGTACCAGTCGTGGGAATTCAATGAAACACCCCAGGCTTTCTTCAGAACATTTGAGCAGCCGTCAATCCCACCTAAGATCTAAATTCCTTGTGATTCACTCAACAGGGTGAGCCAGGGGCCCCAGGACCTCCAGGAGCTCAGGGCATCCAGGGTATTCGAGGCAACGCTGGCACTCCTGGGTCACAGGGGGACAGAGGGGCTCCAGGCCCTCCCGGGACACCAGGACAGAAGGCAGGTGGTGTGTGGTGAGGGGACTGGGCTTGTGGTGTTGGACACGAGGTGAGAATGAGCGTGGTCCTCCTGAGACTATCTGCACCAGGTTTCCACTGCTGGTCAGACCCCACCTACGCAGGTCTCCTGAGCCTACGCGTAGCCCATGAAGGGAAACAGAGACAAAGCCTGGTTGCAAAAGGAGTGGTAACAGCACTGATTAGACAAATTGGTGTGGCTGGGGAAAAATTAAACGGGCAGGGTTTGGTCCAGGAGGATGTCCTTCAAGTTTAAAACAAAAGAAATGGAGCCGCAAACAAGGTGGGGACCCACTGTTCTCCACTGAAACCTACTGATGTGCCCTGATGAGGTGACTGGGAAGAAAAGGGGTGGTTATGGGGCAGAGGATGTTAGCAAGGGGGTTAGGGGTCATTAGGACCCCTGAGGGCAGAAGAAGCAACGATCCATTTTCACTGCAGGGACAAAGAGGCTCAGTGGGAGGTGGGATGGGGGACAGCAATGTGTCTAAACTCAGGGTGTTGGATGCAGCTGAAGTCCCCTCTCCTCAACGACAGTCTCACATTGGGAGCACCCCAACGACTATCCCTCCTGCTTGCTGTGGTGCACGGAGCTTTAGGGACACTGGTTTCTGCTTTTAGGATGGCTGCAGGAAAGCAGGGCTTTTCCCTTAGGGCGTTCTCCTTAAAGGATTTTATTTTCAAGGGTGAACGTGGGAAGAGAGGCCGGAATGGATTTGCTGGACCTGCAGGACCACCAGGATCCCCAGGAAAGGAGGTGACTTTTATACATCACCCCTTTGTCTTCTGAGCAACGCAGGGTTGGCTGGGGAGGAGGGCTGAGACCCTGGTACCTGGGCTGGGTGCGGTTTTACCCTTTTAGTGGGACAGGAGAGCATCAAGGACTTGTGAAAATGAAGTCTTCCCTCCTTCTTTGTTTTCCTCATCCAACAGGGGATTCCTGGGACACCCGGACCCAAAGGCAACAAGGTGAGTGCCAACCTCCCAGGCAGGTCACAAGTAGCTGAGATCCTGGGGTGGCAGTGGGACATCCACTGCCCTCCCCTGGCTCCTTATCGCTGAGTCCATCCAAGTCCTTCATCCCTCTTTCACCCTCACGCCCTTCTTCCCCATGTTTACCAAAGCATCCTCCAGAGAGAGCAGCAGAAAGTCAATGGAAGTGTCTCCCAGCTCTTTCTGTGGCTTTTAAATCAGAGTCAAGCTAATCAGCAATCATCCCATGTGGTGGCCTTGCTCCAAGCGAGACCTTTTTGGTTTTGTTCTGCAGGGAGAAGTTGGGGTTGGAGCTGCTGGTCCAAGAGGTCCTCGTGGGTTGCCTGGCCCTCAGGTAGGTCCTTCCAAACATGCTCCTTGCTTGGCTTGTTACAAGCTACCCTCTTTTGGAGGCAACATTAAGTCATCACCTCCTGCTCACTCATCACAGAAGATGCCAGAAGAGCCCTCTTTAATTAAATAATGGTTGCAATTAGCGTCCCCTCTGCAATGAGATGCCCTCAAGCGCTGCATGTCGCACTGGCCGGCTGCATGCCTGTGCCCTCACTGGCTGGATGGGAGCTTCAAAGGCAGCATCTACACCTCTACATCTGCATGTCTCAATAACAGCAGCTCAGTGAGGAACCACCTCATTTTGCATGCTTTGGGGATGCTACCTGCTAGCTCGTTCCTTCAGAAATCCACATCCAGCTTTTTTACCCTCGTTTCCCTCTTCCAGTCCCCCTGGCAGAAGGAAAACAGCCCATCATCCTTGGGACAGCAATGCTCACTTTTCCTCATTTTTCTGAGAAGTTTTGGTCCCCTTCTGGCAAAGACCCCAGGGAGACCCTCTAGAGTTGTTATCAGAGGCCATGTTTCAATTTGCTGCGTCTGTGGCTGTTCCGCGAATAAACTGATTTTATGCTGCAATCCATTTAGACAAACTTCCCATCTGCTAGCAGAACGGTTCAATGAGGCCCCTGAGACAAAACACTTAATGAGAATGTCAACAGCTGTGAAAGGTCCGGGGTAAGCCTTGCTCAAGCTTTATTATCTGAAGGAAATGATGCAATAATGTTTCTGCTCTTCTGACTCCAGCATATATCTGGAGTGAATCACAGAATCTCAAATTACATTGGCTACATAGGAGAGAGCAGAATGTGGCCTCACAGGATGGTGCCTAAGTCTAGGCATCTTAAAGGCAGGTAAATCTTGGGGGATCTACCTAAGGGTGGTCACAAAAGCACTTCACAGACCCAACAGCACACCTATTCCTGGTAGGAAGGTTTAAAAAGAAATCAATGGCACGCTTGAAGAGAGGCTCAGAAGAAGTTCTACAGCACTTGAAAACTACAGCCAGGTGTGAAGATAAGTCTCAGGCTGGTCTCCAAAGGCAAGAGTTACTGCTGAGCAGCTGGCTGGTGGTATCTTCCTTCTGAAAGTCAGTGGTGTGGGTTCCAGGTGAATTCCTTTGTTGGGGTGAGGCCTACTGAAATCGAGCTCAGCAATGGGTTATGAACGTGCATAGAAGCTATCGAGCCCTCTAATTGAGGGTGAGAAATCTCTTGGGACCCCAGGAATATCTCTGCCCATTGCTGCCCATGCCTTTGTCATGTGTAAATGCAGCTCAGGGAGGGTCACCCAACCTTAGGTTGTATCTTCTGAGCCAGCCCTACCAGGGCCTTCCTATAGCATCAGAGAAGAAGAGGCACCTTTTTTTTGGAGTGATACCATGCTATATCAGGTCCAGGTCATCCTACAAATGTATTTCACTTGGGGGCTGAGGAGAAGCTGAAAACTGAAACTGACCGAAGTAGTATTCTCTAAACACCAAACACGCTGTCCACCTGCAGTGACATGGGGATGGTCTCAAGCCCTCCAGGCCCTTTGACCCAGAACCGCAGGAGCATTAAGGTGCCTAATCCACAAGGCCATACAAGTGGACAAAGCAGGATGACTCCCTGGAGGATCTAGGCTTCTGAACATTCAATTCCTGTGGTCCCCTGTGGGATGGTTTGCAGAGCTAGGACTGTACGTGGTGCATTTGTCTGCTGGTGGCCATCACTACCCCTCTTCTTCCTCACAGGGTGGTGAGGGAGCTGTGGGAGTCCGTGGCCCCATTGGCATGATGGTGAGTGTGAGCATACTGTGCAAGACTGTTTAACGTGGATAACAGTGGGCCCAGGGCTGGAAAAAATCCCCACAGATAATAATATTTTCATAAAAAAAGTAAATGGTTTGATGGTTTTAGTGGGAAATAGAGACTTGGGGAACCTGAACTCCAGGGTTGCGTTGGGATGCATGAGCGTAAATCCCGCAGGCAGCTGTGAGACACAAGCTGTCGTGCCAAGCGTAATCACTTTAGGCTCTTGTCCATTTGGCTGACTCATCTACGAGCTTCTGAAGCCCTCCTAAAATATCACCACCTCTCTTTTCTTCTTCGTCAGGTCTGCTTGCCTGCATGAGTTTCAGGGCCTTGTTCTGTTTTAAATTCCCTTTCCGCTGATAGGGGTGAGTCAGGAGAGATGCAGATCACAACTACTATTCCGACAAACAACTTTTTATTTATTAAGCTGTTGTCTCAAATGGAATGAAGCTCTTGTTATGAGCAGAACAGGCCTTTATGAAGCTCCTCAGAAGGCCAAGGGTGACTGCAGCACCTGGTTGCACGCTGGGTCTCATCCCTGAAGGGCTTGTTCTTGGCCAGGGTGTCCCCTAACCATGAGTGCTTGCAGAAGGATGTAGCCCGGTGGTCAGAGCAGCAGCACAGCAGGTTTAGTGCTTTTGGGAAATGTCTCTGCTCCATCTCCCCCCAGTCCATCCTGTCCCTGCCCACCCCTGTGATGGGCAGGGGGATGATGCCACCTCCGTGTGTATTTGTTGGAGGTCATGGATCTCACAAAGGTGTTATACCTGGGGTAACCCCCAAGAAGAAGCCCTCTGGCAGCAACCCTACGCTCTCTGAGAGGTTGGGGCTTCATCTTGTTAATGTTAAGCATACAGAAACCTCAGTATGAGGCTTGCAAATTGGGGCAGGTTGGCCAATCTGGTTTAATTTATACATCTCCCAGGATATCCTGAGTTGTAGCCCTGATCCTGTGCTGGGCAGAAACCTATGGCTAATTTTTTTCTTTCCACCAGTGTGATTCAACTGTGCTGTTTCTCACTTCTCAAATTGCTCTCAGGGGGAAGGAAAGGAGAGCTTGGGCTCCTGCACCCACCCCACTACCAGCTTCTCCACGCTGGAGCCTCTCCTTGGAGGCAGCCCTGCCTTCAAGTGGAAGCTGCTCTTTTACTCTTTCCTAACAACTTCCCCAATTCGTATTTCTCTTCACATGTTGTTTTATGTTCTTGCAGGGTCTAAAAGGCCTCCCGGGCATGAAAGGCGAAAGAGTAAGCAACAGTCACCTTACTTATGCAGCACCTGAGGAGGAAGATGTTGTGGGGAGTCTTTATCAGGGCAAACCTGGGAGGGAGGAAAGACACTTTGGTCAGTGTGCACAAGTGTGAAGTGACATCTGCAGCCCCCTGTGAGGGCTGGGCTGAGATGAGGCATAGGTGCATGCTGTCTTTCTGCAGGCCTGTTTTTTTGGGGGGTTGTTTAGTTGTTATTTTTGGGGGGGGTGGAAGGAAATTGGGAAGTTTGGACAGCAAGGGACTCCTAGCACACTCCATTTGATCCCCAAATGTGCAGGGCTGGGCTGGGGGCAGCTTTCCTGCAGCACAGGCAGGATGATGTCCACCTGTCAGGCATGCATACCCTTCCATTTGCATCTCTGAGCAGGAATCCCTTGGTCTTCTTCTGCCACTTCCCACCTGCAAGCCCTGAAAGGCTGAAAAGTGCAGTGCTGAGAAGAGCAAATCTTCTGTCCCCACCTGGCCCTTGTAGTAGCCTCCCTCTTCTGCTGTCACCACACCATTCCTGAGCAGGGGTATGAGATGCCACCAGCAATGAAGTCCTGCCCTTCAGCTTCATATCCCACCTCCTAGATAAAACCCTTGAGGAACAGTTGGTATTTCACACATTCAGTACAACATGCAAGTTTTGAGGTGGAAATCTGGGAAATCCCACATAATGCAGGACGTCTTCCTACCCTAGATATAGTGTGGGCACATTTCTGGAGGCGTTATGTCCTGCTGGGACGTGAGAATCCAGGGACAGCTCCACACCGTGGATGTGCTGAGCATGGAGTCAGCCAAACCACTCCAGTCCTGGATCTTTCTTTTTTTATTATTATTTGTCAGTGCAATAAATGCTGGTGGTGCGCAATCTCTTGCGGTAAGCTAATCATTTGGCAGAGTGCCCAGAGGAACTGGCTCCCAGCCGTGATAGATGTCAGTGTCTTGACGTGCAAATTGGTGGTCTGAGCAGCACAAGAAGAGTGAGTAAAAAGGGAATCACTCACTGTCTGTTTTTTTTTTTTTTTTCTCTTTCTGGTTTTCAGGGTGATCGAGGACTTCTGGGACCCAAGGGAGAAAGAGTAAGAACATTCCAGCTTGTGGCTGTCTGGGGCTGATGGGATAAAAGGCTGCTAGGATTATGTAGTTACCTGTCAGCAGATGGATGTTTATTTTAATGAGTCAGTGATCAGACAAAGTAGAGACGTAAATGATAAGAAATACTGATACGTGTTTTCAGAAATCTGGAGGTCTTAGTGATTTTACAGGATTTGCATTGTTACTATGGGGGAGCACAGCCCAGCCTGTACAGGCTGCTGAGCAAGGATCCCAGCTGATGATCCCAGCAAAGGCTTCACATCGAAGGGTACTTTAAATCCTACCTTCAAACCTCAGTGGGAACTGAGTAGTAAGTACCACACGCCTGGATTAAGATCCCTTTGCCAAGGAAATCTGCAGAATTTGAGCCCACCAGTGTCTCAGAGCTGGACCATGTGGTGAGACCTTTTAAAATTTTAATTTAAAAAATAAAATAAAAAATCAGAGCTTAAACAGGACCTGTGGACATCTCTGGTACAGGCACCGCACAAAGCAGCGCCAGCTGCAAAAGCAGATCACACAGCTCAGGTCCTCGTGTGCTCTTCTCTGAGCCCCTGCTCTGAGGTTTGGCCACCCCCAGGGGAAGAAACTTTTTCTTCTGATGGGTGTAACAACTGGTCCCTTCACTGTGCACCTCCAAGAAGACTTGGGGTCCATCCTCTCTGCATTTTACACCCATGCAATGGAAGACAATGCTTAGATTGTCCCTCTCCTTCGTGGGGTTCTCCAGTGGGTTCAATCCACTTTGTTGGTGTCTTCCTTGCCCTGTACGCAATGCTCCAGGTGAGGCTTGCACCATACTTTTAATAGGATCAAAAACAGAAAAAAAAAAAAAAAGTCACTACAGCAACTCTTTTCTGGGGCACAAAAATGCTTCCCGTGCTCTAACCGAGGAAGAAAATTTCCACTGATTTTGGTGAACCAGCTCGCCCCAAAGCATACTGCAATCTTAAGAAGCCTGAGTTGGCTCATAGCAGGTAATGCGAAAATAACACCCAGAGTGGTTCTGGAAAGTGCACAGAAAATGCTGAACTTCTGCCCAGTGTTTTGTTAACTTCCTTCCTGGATGAAATGGCTTGTTAGAAAATGAGTTTTAGAAAACCTACATGATGATTCTGCCTTTGAGTCATGCAGTATTAAATGATTATGGCCGATTTGTCTCTGAGGAAGCTACTTTCAAAAGGGACTTGCTCCAGAGACAAATCAATTCTTAATCTGCTTCGTGAGGAGGCCCCAAAACACCTCCCAAGATGAAGGAATGTGTAATCTGTTTTCCAAAGAATACCTTAATAAAATATAAGGAGGAGTGTGAGATAAAAGTGGAAGGGAGAGAGAGTTGGTTTGGGTTTGTTCTACATGATTGCAGCTCAATTTTCTTTCTAACTCTCTCGTCATCAATACAGGAGCATCTGTGTGCATCTCAGGGCCAGTACCATATATTGGATTAAACTACAGAATGCTTATGCTCCCTTTTGTCCGCAAAATTGATCAAGCCCATCTTCATTATAGATACTAAGGAGAAAGAAAAGCAGGAGGGTATATTAAGATAGAACTGGATCAGGGTCCCACGGTGATGGTTGTATAAAGATTGCAAAAGACTGCAAAAGATTATCAGTTCTGGGGGAATATTAATTCATGCATGTTTGTTAAGACTCTAGCAGCAATGCACAGGCTGCCTGAACAGGGATATTTGCAATACTGAAGAGGGCTGGTGTAAATGGAGGGAGGCCTTTTCACAAGGGCTACAATTGCCACAAAGGACTAGCAAGGGGAATTACCAGCCTGTGAGGGGTTAATTTATCTTTCAGGGGAAAAAAAAATGAATAAATCAGTTCTGTATGCTGCTAACAGCAATAGTGAAATATTAACAGGCTGCACTGAACATCCAAATCAGATGTCTAAGTCTTCCAAAGGCGAAAAGTGCTCCTTTCTGCCTCTGTCCTGCCCACGGTAAAAGGGAATCACCCTCCCTACCGGGTCTGCCCTGTCTCCATTGCCAAAACCCACACCTGCTACACCTCCACGCGTCCTTCTTGCTGCTGCACACTGGAAGCAGGTGCACGTCGGCAGGTCGCAGTGCCCCGGTTTGAAGAATCGATGTTGCTGAGGGCGTGGAGGTTATCCCATTACCCTGAAACCAGCCTTTAGCTGGGTTAGGATGAAACAGAAGTATTACCTCGTGACCTGCAGCCAACAGAGCTACAGAAGGCTGTGAAAAACTTGGGTGAAGAAAACTTGTCCTAATCCCAGAGACCAAAATGAAAAAGCTTCTTAGGTAGCCTGCCACGTGGTCATGCTTGTCCGCATGCCCAGGGGCTCGGGTTGTGCCCAGAGGGAACCTTTCCAGCCAGGCCTAGGTGTTCCCTAAAGCTATTTGGAAGGTGACTTCAACCTTCCTCCATCCAAACAACTGCTGATGAATATACTTGGCATAGATATGTCCATGGGTTTTCTGCAGCCCTGTACATAACAGGGCGGCACCTGGGGTGGCAGACCCTCAAAAACTACCTCAAAGGGGTGTCCTAAGTCCCACTGACCTTTCTGAGCTCCATCTCTGCCTATAAAGCAGGTCATCATGACCCTTTCACCATCCCACCTATGGCCAGGTCCTGCTCCTGGGAGGAGGTGCAAACCTTGCCATCCTGAGTGACATGCAGGGATGAAGGAACCAAGCCACCACGTCGGGTGTGAATTTTTCCCATCACTGATGGCCTCAGATCAGGAATTGAATCTCAGGGTCCCACATTCCCATGCACAGCTCCCACTTCCAGTCTTGACATCCAGACAAGTGGGCCCCAACATTTTCTGGAGAAAGAGGTCACTGGCAAAACTCAGGACTTCTCTGCATGTTCATCACCCATCTTTTAGTTAAGAACAGATTAAAATTATTTAATGGTGTTCTGTGGAGCATCCATACGTTCCCCAGTTGGATCCTTAGGGACCACAGTTTGGGAAATGCTCACCTTTCTTGCAGATGTGTTACCCTTTTCTTGTTGTGTCCATCATAGCAAGCATGGTTCCTTCAGAGGAGAGCTGTGAATTCAGGAATCATGGGGCATTTACATCTCTTCTATGTCTCCTTTCTCTAGGGTGACCCCATGACTGGTTTTGGACCCCAGGGCTACAAAGGCAGTAAAGGAGATCCCGTAAGTTTGACTCTCACTGTCTTTTTACGCTATCCCTTCCCCAGCATTGGTGACATCCACATAGGAAACCGCCTGGGATAACCACTGCAAACCAACACTTTGGTCCAGAGCCAGTGGCTGAGGGCTACATCCTTCCAGCAGAAAGGCACAACCTGCTAATTTCTGTCTTATCTTTCAGGGTGAACAGGGCCTGCCAGGTTTCGACGGAGACAAAGGCGAGAAGGGAGAGGATGGACCTGTAGGAGAAAAGGTAGGAGCCTCCCAGTGTGACAGAGATGTACGGCAAAAGGGGACTCGTTGCATGAGGAAGGGGCTATATGCAGACACTGTCTCTGCATCCTCCCTTCCCACATTCCTGCTGGGAAACACGGTGCAAGGACATACTCACCCAGCTCTTTCCATAGATGGGGCAAGGATGCTGCTGGGCTGGGGCTTGGGTTTGCAATACTCATCCCATTTGCCAGGTGTCGAGCCTTGTAGTTGTGGGACCATGTGAAGCTGGTGTTTGCAACATAAGACCACTTTGGGAGAAGCGTTCATTCAGTTGCTGCAGCACTGAAGGGCCCCATATCTCCTTCTCCCTCCAAGTGTTGGCTGTGCTCCTTCAAACCCTGCAGCTCCTGTGGCAGTTTTAAGGCTCAGCTGGCTCCTCTGTTCCTGCCCAGAGCTGCTCCTCAGGCAGGGCTGTCCCCCAGGGGGTGGCAGAGCCAGCCACCTGCCCCTCTGGCTGTCTTTGCTCTTTGAGAGCCCCCCGTGGTGGTCTCAGGTCTCAACCCATCACTGAGCTGGGAGGAATCGCGCAACTCTCCCACCCTCGGACTGAGTCACGGATTCAATCTCCATGTACTAATCATCCTTATTTTCACATTATGTTAATGGGTTTGTCTCCAGAAGCCTGACCCAGGACAGGGACTCAGCTGAATAAGTATCTACAGCACCAACATCCCTGTCTGAGCTCCTGTCGCTTCCCATGGGGATCTGTGTAACTCCACAGGGCGGATTCAGGATGGGAATCACCTGAACCAGTGTGGGCATCTCCTTCATGAAAGGGCAGACCACATCCTGCCATTGATTAAGTCCCCAGTAAAAGACACCCACGGAAACGCTCCCATGGGTGGTACCTGTATTTTTGTCAGATGAAATCCCCTGCACAGTATCTGTCAGACTGCTCTCATGTAAACATCTCCTAAAGAAACAGCACCTTTGGGCTGAATATCTGAGATACTTTGGAACCTCAGGATCATATCTCCACCACCGGCAATTCAGTCAAGGTCTTGTTCTTCCATGTTTGCAAGGAGACAGCCTATTTAGAGGCTTTGTGACCCTTTTCTGCTTGCATTCCTTCAGTCCCCAACACTGGGCACCAGCTTTCTTCCAGGACAGTGCTCTGAGCTTTCTGCTGAGCTGTTCTGCAGCTGATGGCTTTCTTCCCTAGCGCCAGATGCCATAAAGACATTTGAGGTCCCTGGGATTCCCTGGGGGCCTGGGGTCTGCTATAGAAAAGGTGCTTTTGGTGATTTTTCTTTGCTATCTCCATGGGTTCTTCTGCTCTCTCTGAGGGTGGGTAACTTCAAGAGCATAGGGTACTTAGGCTGTATTTGACAGGGATTTTAAAATTGTAGGGACTCAAAGGTGAAGCTGGCTCCAAAGGAGTCATGGGGCTTTTTGGAACAAGAGGACCAGTGGGACAGAAGGTGAGTACAGTGATCGCCTACATTAAGGCATCCTCTGTAAGACCTGAGGTGTAAAGTCATGCATGAACTGATGTATAAAATTATTTCGCAGTTTCCTCGCAATAGAATTCTGTGTTCCCTCTTCAAAATTACTGCTTGAAATGTTACGGGGCTACCAGAGTGCAGCAGTAGCTGTGCTCTGCCAGGAGAGCCCTAAAAATTCCTCCCATTTTATAAAGCAGCATCTTTCCTGGCATCTGTCCTGGGTTATGGCAGTCAATAATGATTCTGCTGGAATGTCAGTATTTACATGCCAGGTGTGAATTCCTGCCTAAGCTCCAGTTGTAGTCAAAATGGAAATGTCCACCTGAGATGTTTAAGGGATCTTACATTCCTGCTGCTGCTGCAGTGGGTCCCTGACCCTCCAAAGGTCCTCCTGTCTTCTCTTTCACAGCTGTAGGTATATCCTACAGCAATCCCAATTCCCAGAGTGAGTACATCTCTTTCTCACAGTCACTCATCACTGCTTTCCTTGCAGGGGGAGCCGGGAGCACGAGGCCTGCCAGGCTCTGCCGTGAGTTGGAGCATGTTCCTCTGCCTTTGGGATGCTTGAGCACGGAGTGGGGCTGGCACCACTCCTCCTTGCCCCATGGCCACACACACGGGTCACGGGGAAGTTAAGGAGGTGGTGGCTCAGTGCTGCTCCACAAAGCCCATCTTCAAAGAGGCTTTGCTGAAAATCAGCCATGGGCAGGGGGGGCAACACCAAGGGTAAGTTTTCATAGGAAGCTGCATTTTTTTGCATCAGGAGACACATGAAATGTGCGTTTAATTATCATTTGTAATGCCTTTAGCACTTCAGGGAGCCTTGCCAGACACAAACAGGCAATGTTTCATGTTCAGGTGGTGTAAGAATAGTGACCATAGGTTGTGTATCACATGAGAAATGTATATATCCTTAAAGGACTGGGCTACAAGTGGCTATACCCAGTGCTTAGTGGGTACTGCTGCTGGCCAGAGGGAAAACAGTTATGCTGGAGGACCTGGATAGTACATCCTATTTCCTGGCAAGCTGAAACTGGGGGGAAAAATAATAATGATGGTAATAAAGTAATTTTGGTTTGCTGCAACGTTTTATAAAAGTGTTTATATGCTTCACAACTTTGCCATTTCACCTGGAGGAAACCCCAAGTGAAAAAAAAATAATAATAATAAATTTAAAAGGGTCTCCAAAGTTGTTCAAGATGAAAAAAAAAATCACACTGATTTCTTTTCACTGGGGAAAAGTAGGAAAGGGATGGTAGGAAACACCAAAAGGCAACAGGTCATGGAAATGTGAGCATGTTTTGTTGTCTCCTTGCAATAAGAAATAGCATTTTCTTAACCTGTTCCACCATTATGTCTCCTTGTGCATGAGCAGGCGGTTCTCAGCAACTCCCTGTTGCTGTAAAGGCTCCACGGCTGCTCAGAACTGCCTGATGATTACTGGTCATGGGTGTGTGGGTATTTAAAAGTCCATAATCCAAACTGGTAATTGCTCACCGAGGAAAAGGCCCTCATTCAAGTAAGAATTTCAGCTCCTGCTTTGGTAGTGCAAGGGGGAGAACAAAGATGGGTTTTGAGCAGCAAAGGAAGCTCAGCTGGACTCCAGCAAGAATTGGCCATCCTGACCAGCAGCCATCCAGTGATGGTTGGGAGGTGTGCTGTTTTCTACTGGTACCCACAGGGGTTTGTACATAATGTAATTAACTGCCAGAAATTGGTATCTTGTCAATCAGTATTTGAAGAAAGCTACGTAATCCTTCTTTGCAAAATATCTGAGGATTTTGCTGGTACAGGAAACGCTATCCATGCTGTGCTTGGGGCTAGACTGAGATAACAAAGCTTGGTTTTCGTTTTTCATTAAGTTTCTAAAATTGCAACTCTCACATCAAAGCTGGGGCCTTGACAGAGGAGCCTTGATGTACAACAGCCTGGATGAAATTCATCTGACCTCCGGTTAGATGTCTGCCATGTTCACTTTCCACATCTGAGCAGGCTGGACTTAGAGTGTTTTATAGACTGCTTTAGGGTACTCTTACAGTGTGATTCACATCATCTATTTCAGACACCTGTGATGGGACATGACATCCTGACGTGACTTGTTCTCCACAAAACCGGGTTGATGGTGTCTCACTTTATCTTCACAATGCTCACAGATACTTTGATTGTTTGCTCCTGAGTTACTCCGGGGTGGGAGGTTAGGCTGCCTCATCTATCATTCCTCAAGTCCTCTTTTCCCTTTTTCTTGAAGACAGACACTACTTGGTCCAGTCTGCCTGTACCCAGCCATTCCTATGCAAAACCTCCAAGGTAGTGCCTAGCCGTTCTCATTTTCCTTCAGCCCCCTCCCCCAATTCCATCTGTCCTTTCTACAAATTGTCACCAACTCATTCTAAAAACTTGTTTTCTGTCCTGCTGAATTCCTTCCCAGTTGATATCTGGGGAGACAAAAGTTCCAGCGCCGCCACAAACCACTCTGAATAATTTAACCAGCTTGTAAAAAGTCTCATCCATTTACTCTTTTGATTTGATCCGTAGGAGTTCCCAACCAATGACAGCATTTTTGTCTTCTCCCTGTAATCATTGCCTGGAGAATTTCAATGGACCTAGATGAGTTTATAACTGGACCTCAAGGCAAATGAGTGCATTCTTGATATTCAAGACACCTCCTTCTTTTTCCTCTTTGCTAAAAGCACTGTGGTCTTTTACATTGATATTCCTGCTCTACTTCATCTTTTAATATTAATACTCCAATCTGTGTTACATTTATTAAGTTGCAGTCTTGATTATGTATTAAGACTTCAAGCTCCTCTTCTTTATGAACCAGATGTAATTCATGCATTAAAATACTGGCAGATTAACCCATTATTCTCCCTAAAGCTCTGTTATGAATATCCCTTGCCATCGCTCCGTCTTGGGTTTCCAGGATCAGCAGTTATGGGTGTTCCCGGGTCTTCTCCATCGTGGTGTGCAGTCTTCCTCACCTGGTGTACAAATACGGTCACTGAGTTCTTCAAATCCTCTTGTCAGCTGAGCTCTATAGTTGGCCAGCAGCCAGTGGATGCTCGCCCTATAACTGAGGAAGCCAGGCCCCCTGTGGTAACACCATCCACACAGCCATGTGCGTGTTCCCAGAAAGTCCTTCAGAAACTTGCCTGGAGGGTGGGAGACCCACCAGATCCGTGGGCCTTCTGCTTTTCCTCCCACAACCATTTCTGATGCTCTTCATTCTTCGGTGCTCTTGCAGGGCCTGAAAATGAAACGATAACCAAGGCCCCTTCACCCAGACTGTGGCAGGTGCGGTAATACAAGCACAAATTTGACTTTACCAGATTAATTAAAAGCCCTAGACCTCTTGATACGGGTAGAGCCATTGAAGAGCTACTCAGGGTACCAACATGGGGGTCTCACCTCCCTCCACCGGCTGCATGAGGACTTAGGTGAACCCCTCTGGCAGCACAGCTCTCTGGCCTGCTGAGCAGCGTGGCCAAGCAAGAAAGAGGAGAGGGAAGGATGGGTGTAGGCCTCTGTCCTGTGCTGGACGAGAGGTACCCTGGCCACTTGGAGCACAAAGAGCCGTCTTCTGAGAGGTTTTTGGCCCAGGAGTGTGCCCTGATGTGTCCCGAGCACTTCTCATGAGTCCAAGCTATGCAGGAAGCCAGCCAGACCTTCCAGCCACAGGTGGAAATCTCTGCCCAGGAACCTTGGAGGCTTCATGAGATGCATTGCCTGAGAACAAGTGCTCATTACAGCCGTGAGGACGAGCTGCTGCTTCCACACCAAAACAGGACAAGGTTTTTTGGGGGGAGGAGACTCAGGAGTGCAGCAAATAATTGCGGGCAGTATCGTCTAGGCACAGGACGCAGCAGGGAAGGGATAAAAACACAGTTGAAACTCTCAGGTTGAGACTTCCAGCTACTTCAGATGCATCATCCCATCAAATACTGAGTGCCGAAGCCCAGGAGGTGGGAAACCTTTCAGCAGAGGTAGCAGCCTACGCCGTGGTTTGGAAATGCATTAGCCCTTTGATGTGTCTTCCCTGCTGCTTCCAACAGATCGCTCCTTTCGGGGTGCGATGCGTTTCTGCAGGCAGATTTCATGCTTGCCCAGGGTGACCCAGCTAATTCCCCTGCTCCTCATCTGAGTGGAGACAATGAGCCTGGTGACGACACAGGCTCTTCCCTGGCTCCAGCCCAAATCTTCGCAGGAATTTGTGCCTGGAAGCAGAGGTCCTCGGCTGCTCAAAGGCATCTTTGCGTCACGGCCAGTGCTCGGGACTTATGACTAAGCCTCTGCGTTGCTGTGCCTTCATGTTACCTGGTGTCTTTGCGGTTAAATGAAGCCTGTTCCAGCAACACTTTAATAACAGAACCAAACAGCAGAAGCCATTTCCAGTATTCCACCATTAATTGCCTTTAAACTGCCATTTCACTAGCTTTTTATTTGCCTGGCAAAACACAGAGTGTAAAACCGAGGGAACAAATTTCCATTTGGCTCCTTTCCGTTACCCAGTGCCTGAGCATTTTCTCTCTTCTTCTTGTTTTTAAGTCCTGTTCCTTCTTGACCCTTTCAGCCATCATTTTCTTTCCCTGGGTGTAGACAGCCTTGAAAAGCATCATCTCTCTGACCCCAATCTCCGAAGGGATATCAGACCCACTGGAATCCACAAGCCTGACTAAAAAAAACCTTCTAGCACATATGATGAAGTCTGTTCAGCCTGTCACAGATACAGCACCTACAGTGAGATAAGATCGAGGTCAAAAACATGTTCACTGGATAAGTAGGCATGCCTGAGACCAGCTACCTTTCTGCCTTCAAGTCCTTATCATGAGCTGAGCAATTCCTGAAGCCATCTGAGCTCCTTTCAGGCCCAAAGCCATCACAAGAAGCATCTCACAGGTTAAAGCTAATAGAAAAGAAATGAGAGTTGGACATGGGCAGATGGGGGAAGCACAAGAAAAGACAGAAAGGTCTCTCTTTGACACAGGAGCCCCTCTGGACAAATAAATTCAGGTGCTAAGAGGACTATTAGAGCTAATTGGGAAATCACTAACTAGTGTCAGGTTCCTTCAGGCTCAGGCAGTGCTCAGGAATAAGCTTTAGCCCATCCTCGTGGGCACAGGTGTATAAATCCCTGGCCAGATGGGTCTGTACCTAGTTCAAAGCAATCTGAAAAATGCCAGGCACTTGAAGGTATCCTGGGCTCTTGAGATTTAACCATTGAACCGAAAGGTTTATTGCCCTCCAAACAAGCAATCTGTCCTGGTAAACAGAAATTCTAGTTAGCTGTGTTTTTTATGGCCCATTTATTTCCTCAGCCAGAACTTCATATTGATTGTGTCAATAAATAGTTACTAGTAAATAAAGATCATGCACGAGATGTTCGTGCCTGATCGTGCAGGCAGGGCTTGAGGAGTGTGGACTTTACCTCCTCCAGACGTGACCGGCAGAGCCGTGGAGGAGCACGTGGCCTGCTCCCAAATACTTCTTTTACCCCAAAACATAAAAGGTGCCCAGGCTTGGGGAGGGGTTTGAGGAAGCGCTCCCCAGAGAGGAGCTGAATTTTAATATCTGGGGATGAAGAGGTGATGGTTCTTGCAGGCTGACCTGCTGGCAAGGACAGCACCGTCCCACCCACGTATATCTGGGGTGTTTGCTTGTCACCGTGATCACTGAATTGTTCATTAGCCACTGAGAGGATGAGTAATGGGAGAGGTGATGATGTAGCTGTTTGACATACAGATCTGGTGGCTGGTTTTTTTTTTTTTGCCTTTATATTTTTAAATAAACGTGCTTCCTTTCAATAACTTACTGTAAATTAATTCCAAGTAGATAATGTCACTTGTTCATCTCCTGGTCTGCTTAAGCAGCCAACTCACTCTCCTCCAAGAGAGCTGAGCCCTGTGCAATCAGCGTCCCTCAAGTGGGGCCAAACCAATTTCACCTCACACCCAGGTTCTGAAAACTGCAATCAAAATAACTAGATTAGAAAAACAGACTAGCAGAAGTGGGAGTTGGGAAAAAAAAAAAAAAAAAAAAAAAAAGGCATTTTTAGTAACTTTCAGTTTGCTGTTGAAACAGTGAGACCCCCCCAGAGAAAGAGACCCTAATGCCAGAGGTGATGTTGATGTCCCATGCTGAGCTAAGCAGCAAAGTGTCTCAGGGACCTCCAAGGGGCAGTGCTATGTGGTCTTCTCAGAGGAGCACCTCTGTCCTTCATTGCCCACATGTTTGGGCTGGATGAGGATCTCTTTTCTGCCTCTGAACTCCCCAGATCTCCGAAATGCAACTGTGAGCAACCCCGTGCCCAGAGCCGCTCTCACCAAGCAGGGCGGTCATTCACCGAAGGGAATTTCACCGCTGAATTTCTGCTCTGCTCCACTGGCTGGGGCTGAAACTGAGCTGCTGACCCAGTGCCCAGGACTGTGGGCATCCCATGAAGGATCTCACACAGCATGATGCTGCCTGCTAATGCCCCTACCCCTATTTTCAACGGCAGCCATCACCACCTCAGTTGTCTTGCCCCAGGACTACTACTCATTAACTGCCACGTGTCTCAATTTCCTGAGCTGTAATTATAAGAAGGTCAACTTGCAGGTTGCACACGTGTGGCTTGCAAGCTTGTGAAGAATGGGTGCTAAACCCCAGCCTCATGTCTCAGTGCTGGTTTTAGGGTGGCTCCTGATCTCTGACCTTGGCCGCGTGCTGCCTGGGCTCTTACTATTGAAAGTAAAATTAATAAAAAAATTAATTTTGCTCCTCTTTGGCAGGGTGCAGCCGGCCTCGATGGGAGGAATGGAAACAAGGGAGCCAAAGGTGACAGAGGTCTTCAGGGACAGAAGGGGAAAGCAGTGAGTAGCAGGAAAGGACGTGGTTAGTTTGGAAGGCAAAAAGAGGCTCAGTGGCTTTCTGACACCCAAGTTCATTTCTTCTCCCACATTCCTCATTACTGCAGTCAGTTTCTTGCTTAGGGTGAGTCTTTCTAAAAAAGAGATGAAATGGCAGCCTGAACCTTCTAGAGAAGTCTTTAATGCACATCCTGGCCCGATTTTGGGGAGGTGACCATCTCTAGACACCGGTAGAGAATCTGTCCATGTCTCTAGTCATAGGGCTTAACTTCCCCCATATTATTAACAATGAGTTTTCCTCTGTTGTTGAGAGAGTTGGGGTTGTTTAGCCTGGAGAAGAGAAGGCTTCAGGGAGACTTTATTGCAGTGTTTCAATATATAAAGGGGCTTGTTAGAAAGACAAAGACTTTTTACGAGGTTTTAAACCTAGGTTTGCTAGGTTTTAAACCTAGGTTACAAAGGTTTTAAACTGAAAGAAGGTTGGTTTAGATTGGATATAAGAAAGAACTTTTCTTCACTGAGGGTGGTGACACACTGGAACAGGTTGCCCAGAGAAATTGTGTGTGCCCCATTATTGGAAGTGTTCAAAGTCAGGTTGGCTTTGAGTGACCTGATCTAGTGAAGGGGAGTTGGACTAGGTGATTTTTAAAGGTCCCTTCCAACCCAAACTATTCTGTGATTTTATCATTCTATGAACTGCAATTTTTTTTTGGAGCCCCCGGAGGTTAAAAGGACAATATAAATGTAACTGATGCTATCATCAGAGCTGCATTCTTAACCTGTCAGGCTACGTTTGATATGGTTTTTGTTTTGTTTTGTTTTCATGTAGGGAGAGAAAGGTGATCCTGGGATTGCTGGTGACATCGGGCGGAAAGGAACGAAGGTAGGGAATGGGTGAGACCCTGTGAAATCTCCATTCTTGGAGATACTCAAAAGCTGTCTGGATATGGTCTTGGACAACCATCTCTAGGAGATCCTAGAGCAGGGTCTAGCAGACCCTAGACCCTAAGCAGAGTGGTTGGACCAGATGGCCTCCAGAGGTCCTTCCAACCTCGACCACTCTGTCATTCTGTGAAATAAACACTGGGACAAGCAGAGAAAAGAGCTCAGACTCCTGGCTGGAGTGGTACAGAAGGGGAAGGATGCTCTGGGTAAGGGAAGCTCTTGCAGCACTACTCTGGGATTAATCCAGTGAACATGCCACATTCATCCCGCCTGTCTTCCCCTTGATTTAACGTCATTGCCCATAATCTGCTTTCTCCCCAGGGCTTACATGGGCTCCCAGGTCGCACTGGCACACCGGGAGCCAAGGGCACCAAGGTGAGCTCAGCCCAGCTTTCCCCCCTGCTCTGTCTGCCCCATTTCCAGCAGCGTTTCCAACTCATTCCCAGGGTAACATCATGCTTGAAGAAGCCACCCTAACTCAGGCAGAAGAAGACCCTCTCTTCTGCACGCTGCAGCACAGAGAGATGCCACAGTCTGGGGCACAGACTGGGGAATGTCAGAATGGATCCCCAATTTTGGACAATTTGGGGTTAAAAAAAAAGAAAACAGACCCTTCCTCATGAACCCCTGCCCAAATCCTCTCCTGGTCTGTGGCTTAGCAACTGCCTGGGCTCGATTCACAATTACTGCCAGGCACATCGCTCTGATTGTCAGCACTGCTGGTCCTTCCTCTATAAACAGGGATAATGGCCCTTAATGGTCTTTTTATGAAGGGTTTTGAAAAGCTTGATAAGAAGCAAGGGAGTGCTTGATATCTGAGCCAATGGGCTATGTTGTTGTTATTGTTGTTGTTGTTATTGTTGTCCTTCATCTGCCTTGGCCTATTGGGTAAATTAAGTACTACTCAGTGAATTGCCCACCTACTTTTATGTGTAGGGCAGTATAAAGTAGGAATTTACCCATATTTAGGCTTTCTGTTACCAGGAGTGTCATCAAGTCCATGCCTTCCACAGCACCACTTACTCACCTTGCCATTTTGAAGGCGGTTTTCCCCATATTTCAGGCACCGTGTGTACTTACATCCCATTTACTGCTTTTGCACCCACAGGGAGAAATTGGCAGTCCTGGAAAAGCAGGAATCCCAGGATCAGATGGGCCATCTGGACCAAAGGTGAATATTTAAATCGCACATCTTCCTGCAAATAGGAAGTTTCCTAAAAGCTTTGCAGGTGATGGGAATTCACCTTGTCAGTGTGCTTATTTCCGTGGGAGACAAACAGGGCTATTCTGAACCTGTTCCTAGAAGCCAGCATATATCTTGGTGAAGATGCTTGGACGCCTGGGGGTGGCGAGCTCTTCTCTTGCCTCTGCAAGACTCAGCCAAATTCATCCACCCAGCCCTGAAGCTCCTCAAGCAATTTTGCACATGCCAAGCACTGGGGCTTTTTAATGACATTTCTTTCAGTCACCTTGAGTACAACACAGGCTGAGAGACCCTGAGGGGTTGCACTCAGTAAATAACATTGTCATCTGAAGAAAAACTGGTTTGTTCAACAAATGCAACCATGCCAAATCTGCAATGGCCATGATTTTATCCTGTCTCTCAACAGGGCGAACAGGGAGCATCAGGTGATGACGGTGCCATGGGGATACCTGGGGAGAAAGGAGAAAAGGTTAGTGCTCGCCACTCTGCATCGAGCTGCCATTTTTAAAAGAATAAATCCCACATCCATCAGGTCGAGTTAACAAAATTATACACTTTATGCATCATAGGTACCCTTTCCAGAGGGCAAATGTCAACTGTCTGGAGCACTGAGGCTGGGACTGCAGGTGGAAAGGGCAGGAGAAGGAGGTCTCCTTAAATTCACCCTCTGCTAATGCATGAAAAATCAAGGCTTACTGCACTTTCCAGCCCCTTCTTGCATTCAGCCCCACCATTTGGTCCCAAAAGTTTTTTGCTTCTTTTGATAACTGTTGTGGTCCCCACCCCGATGGTCATCTGTGTCAAATACTGTGAGTCCTTCTCTTGCCAAACAACCCCCCTGGCTCAGTGAGTTTCTGAGCTGCAAATGGTTGGAGGCTGGGAGATTATTTCTGGGGAAATATCACTTCCTTCCTTTCCTGTTCTCCTCTCCCACAAACATCTGCTCTTGGAAGAACAGAGAAGGTGTCTCACGTTGGAGACCAAGATATGGATGGGAAGCAGAAGGAAAAGAGAGAAAATTTTGTGTCCAAAGGAGCTGGATGGGCTCTTATTTTTGCCTACATTAGAAATCCACCTTTAGATGAGTCTTGCAGGCATCTCCTCCTTCAGTGTTTTAATGGGAGACTTTTCTGTTTACCACAGCTCCAGGAGAAAGCCCAATAGTGCAGATAAGTAGGAAACTTACAGGCCACCTCTTGGTGACTCCCTTTTTCCTCCTCAGCAGTCATGGGCTTTTCTGGGGCTACGGACTAAAGGACTCAGCTTATATGTGCAAGAGGAGTTGGGCTTTAGGAGTTTTGGGGCATCATCCTGGAGATGTCCATGTCACCAAGCAGGGAGGTTCCTCTGGAAGAGAAATGGTGGAGAGCAAAATAAAATTAATGTCAGCCATCCTTCAGGAGATTGACTTGATGATCCTCATGGGTCCCTTCCAACTCAGGATATTCTATAATTCTATGATCCTACTGATGCTCTGCCAATACTATGTGAGCAGACAAAGGAGAATGTGAAGGGTCTCCCCTTATTGACAATGACCATGGAAGTATCTGGGTAATACCTGTCTGGCCCATCTCTAAAACCACCTGTGCTTGATAAAAGCTCTGAACCACTCTCTCTTGCTGACTCTCAGGGGGCCAAGGGAGTTCCTGGCTTGGGAGGCTTCAAAGGACAAATGGGGTGGCCTGGAAAGACTGGAGCTGCTGGACCAGATGGACCTCAAGGGCCCCAGGGCAAACCAGGGCCACAGGTGAGCAACACATATTGTTAGCCTGAACCCTAATGAGTTCTGGTGTGAGGATGGCTTGAATGATAAACTCTAATATGCTGACTTCTGGGAGATCTAGTTTTATCCTTACCATTGTAGCTATATCATACATCTATTGATAAAGAAAAATCCACTCATCCCACTCCCATGCAGCCAGGTGTGGATCTCCCACATGGGCAAACACCACCGTGGTCCCTCTGCTCTCTAGAAAACCCTATACCAGAGCTGGTGGGGCTGCCCTAGCAAGGATTCACCCACAGACACCCTCCTCCAAGAGCAAGATGCTCTAGACCTCATGGATTTACCTTCTGTGGGGAGCTGTGGTAGAAGTCCCATCCCCAGCTTCCCACCAAGTGGTTGCACCTCACATCCTCATGTGACAAAACACCCCAGAACTGTCCCCACCACGCCATACATGCCCGCTCTTACCCAGATTTTGGTGGGGTCTTTGTCAACTTCATCTCTCGGTGCATTTATCACCAGAGATATATATTTTTTTTCCTTTCCTCTCTTCCTATCTGCAGCATAAGATGTGACCTCTGAATGAAGAAAGGAAAGCTGATAATTTCACGTTAGCAGGGCATCGAGTGCACCCCTCCTGTTGCTAATTATCTAGGGAGCAGGATGCCAAAGTTTCGGAAGGAGCTGGTGGCTTTCAAACCCCATTTGTGGCCTGCGCTTAATATGTGTCTTTGCATGCAAGACATGCTGGGCACCTTTTGAAATGTAACAAAAAGACTTGGAAATGAGACATGCTAATACTGTTTATAAGAAGGAACATGCTGCCCCCAGATTCTATGGTAATGAAGAGTGTCTTGCTGCTGCCAACACAATGCAGAGGGACGACACTAGAGATTAATGTTAATCACCCACCCTTAGACAGCATCCATTAAGTAACTAAAAACTTTTCAACTGAAAGAGTACTGGAAATGAAAATACTCTTCTCGGTTGTGCTGGTGGGACTGGCTGAGTTTCAGGCCCGCACAGGAGAATACAAAAATGAACATGAAAGAGCTGGGAATAAAAGAAAAGCTGCAGCTGGGTAACTACCTGAAAGACCAACTGCATCCCACCAGACATCTCAGGGAAAGCCCTGTTTTAACTCCTGCCAGCCTGCAAGGCTGGGAGATATTTGGCAGATATTGTTTGAGTGATGTATCCTCATAAAAGGAAGCACAGGGACTTAATCCACGTGCGTCTGTGTATTTATACGTAGATATCATGTGTACACACATCCATGTGTTGTCTGTAAAACACTCAGGTTTGCTGCCAGATGGAAACTAGATCGTGCTGCTGTTTGGAAATGCTGTTTACAAAGGAGGAAAGGAGGTAGAAACCCTGGCAGGATTTTCCTCTGTTGTGTCCTGTTGGTTTTTTCAGCCAAATAATGCATCTCTGATGGTCAGTGAGTGCCAAGTTAAGAGTACATTTAAAAGGATGGAGAACGTAGCTGCTGTGTAGCTGCATCTGACTTTACAGGTCTGTGATGGTAAAGATACACCAGTGAAAATTGCTCCTGCTGTCAAGGACAGAATTTGGGACAGTTCAGACCCAATTTGGTGTGAACTTCCCAATGCATCTGGACCTCATTAGATCAGGTCTCCTGGGCCCAACCAAAGGTCTCCCTGCCCTAGAAAGCCTTGCAGGGCTCCAGAGTCAGGTGGTGTAAAGGCATCTATGTAGGTTTTGTTGATTGTTAACCTGGTTTTCCCTCTACACAGAGAAGGAGCAACATATTTTGGGAAAGTCTCTACCCACAGGGTGGGCAAGGTGTAGGACCCCCTCTCCAGAACACTAAAACAGGGACTAGATCCAGCCTCAGACCATAGCAGGAGCATTCTTCTTTTCCTTGCTCCCCAGGCTCTACCTGGCAATGAAAAATGTATCAAAAGAATCGTACCAGGGAGGAAGTAGCCGAAAGTACAAGCTCACCTCATGTATGTTTAAAAGGCTGGAAGTTTTTGTGTTAGCATTTGCAAGTGGTGAATGCTCAGAAAGCCATGTGTGAAATAATAAATGGCTTTTGTCTGGACACTGATTAAAGAGGGACTGTGAGATGCCGCTTTCTACACCCACACTGCTACTTGTCTTTTCCCTAAATTAAAAGAGAAAGTCCCTGGGTTTGAACTGCAGCGAGGCCACCCCCATTTCTGACTGCAAGCCCTTCTCCTCCCGCTGAGACTCCCTTTCTTAAATTAGTGCTGAGACGGAGATCTAGAGAGAGAAAACCGCCTTCTGCCCCACAGCACCCGTCCTTTCTGTAGGATGGGACCGTAGGAAGCTCCCTGTGGTTGCCCAGATGGGGCAGATCCCAGAGCTTTGACCCCTCACCTCTGCTCAGAGAACATCTGAGATCCAGGGGGCTCTAAGTATCTTCTGCCCATGCCCAGGTTGGGCTTTAGGGGGAAAACCCTAAGCTGTGGTGCATGGGATCTCCAGAGGTTGCTCAGGCACCGCTAACTGAGCTCTCCTTATCCTCTCCAGGGCCCACGAGGAAGAAGAGGGAGGCCTCCGCTCTGCCTCAGAGGGCCCCCGGGCATGGATGGACCAAAAGGAGAAGCGGTCAGTATAGGGGCGAGCCTGCTGTCCTGGTGAGACCCCACCACCACCTTGCAGCAGCACAGGGCTCTGTATTAGGGCTGCCCTGGTGGGGTTTCTTGGCCCTCCAAATTTTGCAACAGCAAGAGCACAAAACATCATACTTTGGGCCAGCACTTGCTCAGCTGTGCTTGGTAGACCAGGAGTAAAGCATTACTCAGTACAGTACTTCAGTACAGAAGGGTAATGCTCAGCCTTTCAGTGCTCAAGAGCTTAATTTCAAGATGCCGACCTGCAACCCATGTCCCAGCTCGGTCCCTGTATGCTGCAGGCCCTACCAACACCGAGTCACAAGATTTTTGCATCAGGAGGTGGCATTGCATTACCTCCATGTGTCAGTGGAGGGTAATGCGATTTCTCCCCAAACTCCAGCACCTGTAAGCAAGTAGGGAATGAGAAAAATGACCAACAGGACTTTAATTTAGGTCACTCCTCCCATGCTCCTTTTCCTTTGATATTTTTACTTATAAGTAAACAACAAATCCAGTTATCACCAGCTATGAGCAGAATTTTTTTTTTTTCAAAAAGCCTTGATGCCAAAACTCAGCACCTCCCCAGTGCTGGGATTGCAAACCTGGCTGCCATCTTCTGTGGGGTCTGGTTGGGTTCCCAGAGGTTTTCTGGAGGCCGGATCCTCTCCATGCCTCCATCTCAGCCTCTGTGGTCCCTTACATATTCCAAAGAAACCTGCCTTAAACTGCAGCTGGTAACATCCTTAGAACCCTGCTGTCTTGTGCATAAGTTAGAGCAGTCACACAGCTCTTCAAGTTCAGTGAGAAAGCAAAAAACAGCCCCAAAAAGCTGGGAGCCTGCACCCAGCCCTCCGAGACACACTTTTGTTCTTGTTTCCCCGCACGCGGATGAGACCGTTCCTTCCAGCTTAGCCAGCTACCCACTGATATCCCTTAAATTTATGGGAAAACATGTGAGCATTTTTCTCCATCTCCATTTCTAGAGCATCCTCTTCTCTCTAAGGTGCACTTATTCTTGGAGCATTTAATGGTCAATCTACTGAGCTTTTGTAATGACTTAAGTGTTTTTAACAGGGTGAAAATGGTCCGGCTGGCCAGAAGGGAGAAAAGGGAGATCCTGGTCTTTCTGTGAGTACTTTAGTCCAAGATGACATCCTATTACACAGGCCTGAATAGAGAAAATAGGACAAACTGCCCCTAAGAGGTGTAGGGGAGGAGGGAAATGGTGAGAAACAAATTCATGCAGAGAATATCCAGGAAATGAGAGTGTTGGCCATTACCCAGAGACGTCAGACACGCACGAGCTGGGGCAAGAGAAATGCTGGGTGGTCCAATGCCAAGGCCAAGCAATGACCCGGAGCTTCGGGCACAAAATTTGTCACCCCTACAAGGCGGAGAGCATGTGAAGTTTCAGTAGGGTGCAACATTAAAGATGCTCAGCTGAGACAGTGGTGGTTGGTTAGCCCAAGGACAAGGGACAGACTCAAAACCCATGAGAACAGATGTCTCACTCTGCGGGGAATAGTGCTAGCTAGAAAAGAGATGGAGAAAAACAAAACGAGGTGCAGTTATATCTCAGCTAAACCTAGTGCTACAGCCCATCTCTGTTGGTCAAGCCTGCAGTGTGATTTCAGCAGCCCCTGATGGATGCAGATGGCTTGATGAAGCTTCTCAAAGGATATCTGAGGGACCTTGGCTCCAGGGACAGAGCCAAAAAAGTGACGGTACTCACTGGAAAGCCAGCCTGGGCTTGAGGTGTCCCACGGTCCTCATGGCTGGACATCTCTGTTCCTCCAGGAAAGACAGAAACCATCACTAGTGACAGGATAGCCATGAATCTGCAAATTTTCCCAATGAGCCACAAATCTTGAACCAAGATCCCTATGACACCAACGTATTGGCCAAACTGAAGCAGAGTTGTTTTCACTTTGCTGTCCCAGAGACCACCTCCGGTGGGACAAGGGGATTCTGGCTGGGACATAGAGCAGAGGGAAATGGAGCCCGGGTAGAAAATCCCCGCTAACCTCTGCTTTCCCCCCTGCAACACAGGTGGAAGAGGTGAAGGAGGTGGTCAGGAGCGAGATGCGAGGTAGATGCGGTAAGTCAGCTGGTGAGACGCGCTCGGGGCCACGGCTCTGACATCTGCCGGCGACTAAATTGGAGCAATTTGAGCACCAGCACATGCTCGCCCGGCAGAGCAAATATCACCCCATTAGCAGCCAGCGGAGACGTGTTACCTCGCCAAGCTCGGAGACGAGCGCGGGCTTCTGCCCTGGGGTCTCTGCCGTAGCCCTGACCTCCTGCTCAAACTCTTAATTTTTTATTTTTCTTTTGAACCCTCTGTCTTCCCATTTCTTCCCCGGTGGTTTTGTCAGTAAAGGTTTCCTCGCCGGTCACCTCCGTTTCGCCGCTGATCGGTGAAAGACACTGGGTCACGAGGGGAAGTTTGGAGCTGCGTTTTGCCGAATAACAGCCTTTTAATTCCTGTCTACTTCGTGGCGCTTCTTGACACACAGACCTGTCTTCTGTGGCTGTGAATAGCTGCCAAGCAGGGCCACGGTAGTAACAAAAAATTAAAAAAAAAAAAAAAATGGGGAAAAACACATTCAGGGATGTTTTTAACCCAGAATCCCCACATCACAAGGGTTTTAGGGTTTTGTGGTCTTGCTTTTTTTGCCCAGTTTCCTGAGCACCACTTATGCCTCTCTCCCTGGAGCCTTCCTGTGGCCAAAGAGGGTTTGGGTTTGCCCCCTTGCACTTGCCAAGATGATTAAGCTGGACTCAAGTTTGTCTCTGCCTAGAGATGTTAGGAGGTGTTTGAATGCTTTTAAGGGGTAAAAAACGGAAAATGATCCATGAAAGCATGTGCTACCTATGAAAATAATGATTTCACTGGAAGAAAAAACTGCATTTCCATAGGGAAGGAAGAAGTAGAGAATAAACTTTGCCCTGCTTTGTGTTTACAGGTTGTGGAGGTGAGCTGGGAAGGATGCTCATGGAAAGGGGTAAGGCTACTGATACAGAAATGCATGTGAATATATAATAATATATATATTTCTAATATATAAATATATCACATTTCTAATATGGAACTATATCGTATTTCTAATATAGCAATGCATGTGAATGTGCAGTGGAGTAAAGGGTGTTCTCCCTACCCCAGACAGTCTGAAACTGTGAGTGAAAAGATATAGTTAAGAAAATGTTTTTTTTTTTCTGAGATTCAGCATGGAAAATGAGCCTGGATCACCAAGTGTTTTTAGACCCTGGCTCTTATGGGGACTTTTTTTGAGGGGAAGATGAGAAAACAGGGTTAAGAGGGACACCAAGAGGTCTCCTGCTTCCACTCTGTACTGCAAGACAGAATCAAAGCTATTCTTAACAAGTATTTCCAACACCCAGACTTAAAAGCTGCAGCCACAGGAACTCCTCTCCATACCCATAAAACAGAGCCTGTTATCCCACCATCCCAAACCCTTAAAACAGTAAGTTTCAGTGCCTGCATTGTGGGTGTCTATGTGCTATTTAAGCTCCCACTATGGGCACCTAATGTTTATGGTCCATGGGATATGGAGGGCAAGTCTGCTGGTACTGAGGTAGACACACTTGGTCAAGGGCTCAGCCTCCGTGCTGGATTCAAGGACAGTTAGATGAGTTTGCTTTCCAGGTGGGAAGTGCAGTGCCCCAGGTGATGCACCCCACCCCAGATAAGGGGTGGATGTGTCTTACATTCTCTATTTTTGATCCCATCCCCATGGGATGTTGTCAGGCTTCATGATGTGAGGATGTTGCAGACTCGCATGGCGCCAGACCCTCTTGTCTGCAGCCACCACAGTTAGTCTTTTCCTACCTTGAAGATGTATTTAATGTTTTAAATGGGAATAACCAAGGGAGGAACTTTGGAGCAGCAACTTGCCTCTAAAATGAACTTGTGTTCTTCAGGAATGGATTTGCTTTATTATTTTTTTAGCCTTCATAGCACAATCACAGAATCACAGAATTTCTAGGTTGGAAGAGACCTCAAGATCATCGAGTCCAACCTCTAACCTAACACTAACAGTCCCCACTAAACCATATCCCTAAGCTCTACATCTAAACGTCTTTTAAAGACCTCCAGGGATGGTCTGTTTCACAGTATATGAAAGCAGCGTATTTCACAAAGCAAAGACTTTCTAAAGAGAGAAATAAGTCAAGAAGCAAATAGCTGGGATACTTGGCAGCATCCTTGCTCTGGACATAAGGAGCCAGTACAATCACAGACACACAGCGTAGCTGGGAACTCCCTTGGCATGGGACATTCTTAATTACACCAAACATGATACAGCTTTTTCTGGGCTCGGTTTCCCCTCCTGCTCCATATTTAGAAAACAAATCTGTCAGGGTAGAGAGCATCTCTCCCTGGTGTCTCTCCATGGCCCCATACCTGGGATCCTGCCCTTGAGCTGGCCTCCACTTGCCTCCACAATGTCCATAAATCACAGCAAACGAAGCCTGCACAGTAAATGCTCTTGGACACAGAAGACTTCATGCTCCTATAAAAGACAGCCCTTTCTGCAGTGTTTTGCATTCATGACTCAGGTTCTACCCAAGGGATTTGCCTGCTATCCAGTTGGTCGGTCCTTCAGCACTTGCTCCTCTCTCCATCACTCCTGTTCAGAGCATCATTTAGACGTAGCACTACGTTTACAAAGGAAAGCAAAGCTGCATCAAATCCACAGCGGACATGCCACAGAACGTTAGTCTGGGATGGATTCAATCTGCTGGTCCAAATCACTTCAAAACATGTTTCTGGGTTTGCGCAGCCAGGCTCCACCAGATCTGCCATCCTGTAACCGTAAACACTGTACATACATAAAGCCAAAACTCCTAAAATATCATACATAAAGCCAACACTCATAAAATATCTGCCTCACTAATGTGCCTGCCATCCCAGTCCTGGTCAAGATCCCAACTGTCCCACATGGCACTAGGTCAGACAGACCTAATCTGAAGGATGATGGAGCCACAGCCCCACAGGCATCCAGACATAGAGATGAGAGTGCGTTATTTAACCATTTTTTTCCGTAGTTGGTCTTATCTGAGAAGATTGCAATGCTCAGCACATCAGATGATCCACCCCATAGAGATGCTACAGTTCCCACAGAATTTAATTATACAGGTGGATTTGATCTCTGCTCCATCCCAAGTGCCACTGCAAACATGTCCACGCAGTGCCCATGGCAATTTCTAGGACTCCCACCACACTGGTTGGGAACTGCTTCCTTTAAAACCAGCTTTTAGTCTGCATAAATTTAGTATATCCTTCTGACTTTGATGAGAAGACAATAGACAGCATGATCTGCCCCTAAGTGCTTGCCTTTCTCAAGAGTGTATGTGATTTGGGAATGGTTTCCTGCTTTGCCTGTGGTCTGGAGGCTATGGCCAACAAAACATGACATTGTGTTGAACTACAACTATTTATTCAAGCACAGGGGGCTTAGCTGTAAAACCATGGTGCCAGATTTCATCCTCACCTCATCCTCATCCTCACCATCCTCGAGACCTGGACCGACTGGAGAGATGGGCAGGAAGAAACCAAATGTGGTTTAATAAGAGCAAGTGTAGAGTCCTCCAACTGAGAAGGAACAACTGGATGTTTCAGTACAGGCTGGGGGACGACCTGCTGGAGAGGAGCTCTGAGGAGAAGGACCCGGGGGTCCTAGTGGACGACAGGTTGCCCATGAGCCAGCAGTGTGCCTTGGAGGCCAAGAAGGTTAATGGGATCCTGGTGTGTATTAAAAGGACCATGACCAGCAGGTCAAGGGAGCTGATCCTCCCCCTCTACTCTGCCCTGGTCAGGCCTCACCTGGAGTACTGGGCTCCCCGGTACAAAAAAAGACAAGGATCTCCTGGAAAGAGTCCAGTAGAGGGCCACAAAGATTATATGGGCCCTGGAGCATCTTTCCTATGAGGACAGGCTGAGAGACCTGGGTCTGTTCAGCCTGGAGAAGAGGAGACTGAGAAGGGATCTCATCAATGTCTATAAATACCTGAGGTGTGGGAGACATGAGGAAGTAGCCAACCTCTTCTCGGTGGTTTGTGGGGACAGGACAAGGGGCAATGGCTGCAAGATAGAGCCCAGGAAGTTCCGCACCAACATGTGAAAGAATTTCTTCACGGTGAGGGTGACAGAGCACTGGAACAGGCTGCCCAGGGAGGTTGTGGAGTCTCCTTCTCTGGAGATATCCAAGGCCCATCTGGATGCCTACCTGGCCAGCCTGCTCTGAGGAACCTGCTTTGGCAGGGTGGTTGGACCCGATGATCTTTTGAGGTCCCTTCCAACCCCTACAATTCTGTGATTCTGTGTGATTCTCACTGACCCAGCAATTAAATCCACAGGCCTGGAGGCAGCTGAAATCAGCAGGCAGCTCCCAGCATATTTTGAGGAACAGGAACACCCCGGAAGGGATGGTGAGAACCAAGAAGAAATGCTCAACAAAACCCAGAGCATGACCACCTTGTCGACATCATCGGAGCCCTTCACGGACCCACCTTCACTTATTGCAGGTAAGTGCAGCTGGATGCATGCTGTCGGTCTTTCCTACCATAGAAAATAATTCTTTCACCTCTCTTCGAGCACACCATGAGCCCTGTGCTAAATCTCTACCACCGACAGTGGACAGAAAGGAGGCAGGAAAGGGATTTACAACAGGGGGTCCTACACGAGATCCTCCATGCTGGATAGGGCTGATCTGTGGCTCAAAGACAAGATGATCCAATGCTCCTACAAAGGGCAGCAGATGAGGGAAAAGTGGTCCCAGTGATGATTTCCATTTTTGAAAGGACACATTCCTAAATGCTGGAAGGAGGCAACCAAGGTTTTCGGGCCGATTTTGTCCCACTCACGTCCTTGCAACTTCTAGTAAAGCTTCCTACCAGCCAGAAATTACATCTCTGAGACCAAACACTCGAGCTATTATAGACTATTTCTGCCCAGGGCGTCGTGAACCATTTAATGGGTAAAACTTCTGATTATAACTAATGGGAAAACAACCAGCTCTATTTGTCTCCCTTTGTGTTGCCCAAGAGAGAGGGGGAGACAGAACAGCCAGGGTCCTGCTCTGCAGATGGATGAACACCAGTGGTCTATGGCATCTCCTCATCTACCTCTACACCAGGCTAGTGGACAAGGCAAGAGAATGGTCCGAGCATGGTCTGGGATTGGCCACAATTTTAGGAATTATCAGGCTCCCCAACAGGATCTGAAGCCGTGCTGGGCAGCTGAGATGCAACTGCCATTTGGGGAGGATAAAGGTTGCTCAGTTATAAAGAGGTGCCCATGTTCTGCTACTTGCCCATGGGCTGGAGGGAGGTTATGGCTGTTCTGCAGGCACAGACGATGGGGTTGTTCCCCAGGAAGCTCCAGGGCCCCCTTGGGATTCACTGGGACGGTGTCCTGGTGGAGAAGCTCAGGAGATTAGTCTGATGGACACGGGGAAATCCATTAGTGCTTGGCTGAGAACAGCCAGCTCTTCAGGGAGAGGACAGGATGGGGCACTTTTAGCTGCATTTCTGATCATCCAACCATTCTTCTGTCCAAAAGAAGTCACTGGGGGACTTCTTGGCCCAATATCATGCAGACCTATGATCAATATAGTCCCTTCAGCACATAGGAGCTACCGGACGGATATCCTCTTTCTCCCATCCCTCATGGGTGGCTTTTCAAGGACCTATGGGCCTGCCTGTGTCCTGGTGGATGTGATGAGAAGCCATTGATATCATGAGCTTGAGGGGTTTCTGGCTATCTCTGCCCTGAATTTAGACAGCAACCTGGAAATTATCTTCACCCAGTAGGACTCCTGTGAGCTGTCTTTCCCTAGGTCCATCTTATTTTCAAGCCCACACCACAGACATCCACGGACCTTTTAATCTCATCTTCAGCTCTTGGATTTGAGCCTTGATTTACGGGAGACAGAGTGAAAGCTTGGTGCAGAAGGGCTGGTGGGCAGGAGTAGGGGACTTGGGACTCAGAGCCCAGACATGCTGCAGGGAAGAGCAGGACTAAAAGGGAGGCAGAGTTCAATCTCATTCCTTGCAATTCAGCAAATCAGAAATTAACATGTTTACACCACAACTGCTCAGATTTTGTCACCGGGAGGAGGAGGCTGGGTAGCATGGATGGATGGCCGTTGTCGATATGGGTAGGGGATGGCACTAGTGCTTCAGCTCAGAGAAATAGGTACGTGCAAGGCCAGAAGCATCTCAGCAGAAAGGAGCCATCTGAAATGCAATGTCCCGTGCCCCTGCAGCAGCTTTAGTCCCCCAGGAGCTGCAGAGCTTTCTGCAGGCTGGCCATGCAGCGGCTGAATGGCTGATCAACACAAGAGCTGGCCAGCCAGCTCACCAGTTGACCAACCAAGACATCAGTGGGACAATCAGCTCTGCTACTTCGGAAAATAATTAAAAAATAAATAAAATTAAAATCACATTGCACTTTTTTAACATACAAGACCCCCAATATTTCATACTTTCAAACCTCAGAACGAGTGGTAGCCTGTACAGGCCAGTGACTGCAGTTTAGATATGTTCACCTTTATTACACCATGGCACCTTCCCTGAGCTTTGGGATGCGTTTTAAGTCAAACCCTTTGACAATGACCCCACCTTTTCACCCATATAATCTGCTCAGGACCAAACAAACCCTCCCGAATCCAGCTAAGCCTGAAGCCAGCCTCCAACCATCGCCGCCTTCCTCCTGCCCATCCCTCAACGTCTCACCTAACGTCTGCGTGGCACCGCGAAGACGTCATCCATCTGGGTTTAAACTCACTTTATATCAAGGCAGCCTTTGGGATCTGGGCGGTTTCAGATCGATGGAGCGTACCACGCGTTATCGAATCACAGCTGCCGCCGTCGCCAGCCGACAATCCCATTAAAGCCTGGGTCTGAGGCAGGAGGGCTCATAAATCGCTCGGCTAAGTGATGAGTGCGGATAGGCGCTCGAAATGTTAACAGGATTCTGCAGTCGGAGGGTTATTACCGCCAGATTACAATCGCTCCTGGCTTTTCAAAGCTCCCAGATTTACAAAACTCCGGCCTGACATTTATCTCCCGCAAACAACCTCAAATACTTCCATTTTCTCTGACTAACACCCAACCTTTTTGACTGAGTTGTTTAACACCATTAAGAATTTTATTGCCGCCGGTTCCTCCCCCCCGCCTCACCAATCGCTCCGTGACATTTATTAAGAGAACTTGTTAGCCGTTGGAAAGCCATGCAAGGCTCCGATGATCAATATTTAAATGATGGCTAATTTGTTTGCGTGCCCTCATTACGTGTAATTTCCATTTGCTTCCCCAGCAGCTTCCAGTGTGCAGCAGATAACGGGGCCCTCTCTGCACAAGCGCCGAGAAGCCCACAGTCAATTACCAGGTGAAATACACTGAATTAAGTGACATTTAGGGAAGTCAGCTCCCTAAATGCTTTCTGGCCTTGAGATCAAGGGGATGTGGGGCTGAAAGTGTTACAGGTTCCAGCACACAGAGGCTTAAATCTCTGCTCTGAGCTTGGCTTAAAGCAGCTGCGTTTGTCCCCACCACAAAAATCCACGGTGAGTCCCCTCTGCAATGCCCCCACATGCAACCATCAATGCAAAGACCCCCACCCCAAGAACCGTGGGTTCATTGCCCCCTTGCAAAGCTCAGAGACCACCGTGATGGGCAGCCAGCGCTGTGGAACAACACGGAGCTGTGTGCCCATCCCACTGTTGGGAACCCACTGCCAGATGGCCACTGCTGGTCCTTGCTGCCCCCTTTCCTCCTCCAGCCCCATTTTTTGGGGTAAGGTGCCAACCAAAGGACAAGGGCAGCTCTTGCACAGTCTCCATCCATTTGCCCAAGGTGGAACCAGGGTGGCCTTTGCCCACCCGGGTCCCACACATGAGTGGTGTTGTGGTCTCCCTGCAGCCCCCTGCCTGCAGCCGATGGACGAGGGCTCCTGCCGGCACTACGCCCTGCACTGGTATTTCCACCCCATGTCGAATTCCTGCCGACCCTTCGTCTTCGGGGGGTGCCAAGGGAATGGAAACCGCTTTGAAAGCAAGCAGGAGTGCGAGCGGCGGTGCAAGACCTCGGCAGGTGAGGCAGCCCTTGGCTCTCCAAACCTCTTCTTCCTCAGGAGGAAGCAGGAAAACCCATATGTGATCCGTCCACCTCTGTCACCTGGTGGTGCCCCACCAGGACCAGGCAGGAGGGCTCCAAGCCCCAGCAGGACAAGGGCAGCTCTGCTTTGTTTGATAAGCCGGGATGATAAAGGGGTGCTGATGATCTGGAGCAGCAGCGGGAGGAAAGGGAAGAGGCCAGATACAAAGGGGACAAAGAGGACTGTCTGTTCCCTCCACCCATGGAGAAAAGGGACGTTTCCAAGGCAGAGCTGTTGCTTTGGAGGGCAGCAATGACCATGAGGAGGCTGGTTTGCCCACAGGCCTCTAGGATGGGTTGTCCAGCTGCTTTGGTTTTTAATGTATCCTGCTCCCCCAAGCAGCCCTATAACCAGTCATTTTTTCCCATCTGTCCCTCCAAGTCTCACTAATTTCTCTAGGTACCTCTAATTTCAAGGTCTTCTCCTCCTTCTCCCAGCACATTTCCCACCCTGGTCCGCTCCAGCCCCTCCTGATTGCTCCTGAGCATCTCCTTCCTTGGGCCACAGCCCCTGATGGGCTGCAGGGTGGACCTGTGGGTGATGAGGAGGGTCCAGACCAGCACCAGTGCTGGGTCCTGATAGTTTGTGTGCCTCAAGCTCATCACCCCATGACTTCTGCAGGAACCTGATCCTCAGACTGCTCCATCCAAGTGCCTCTCCGGCCTCTCCAGCCACCAAGGACTCAGGCTGAGTTTGAAGCTGGTGGAGCTGCCTTGATCTAGCCCAGCTTGTGAGCTACAAACACCCCTGCATGGGTTTCTTGTCTCACCAGGGGTTCAATGGGCAAAGCTTGCTCCTGGAAGACCCGTTGGGCTGCCCTTGTGTGTTGTAGGCTTTGGAGGGTTGGTTTTCCTGGTTCTTCGCACTGTCCAAGCACGTGGCAGCTTGCCAAGGGGGAAATGGGCTCCTGCTGGCCCTGGCAGTAATGCAACCGCTGCTGCCGAGCAGGGCATGAGCTGAAACACTTTCCTAGAAAGACATCTCTCTCAGCCTTTTCTCTGCATGGAAGAAACCCCTCTGGGCACCAGGAGAATTGCATTAGCTGTCCACAATAAATTTTAAAAAAATAGTGGTGAGGTTTCACCTGCTTTGGCTTCAAAGGCATTTTACAAAGAGAATGAAATTTAAGGGGGGGATATACGAGTCCAGGTTCCTTTTGGAGTTTTCAGGTGGTCCATATTTGGTTTTTAGACTGGCATCTTCTATACTTAAAATCAAGACCATTGCACAGGCTGTTATCATCCAGTTGAAACTTCAAGGGGTTTTGCACAGCCTGAGTTTCCCATTCTGTGAGGAAGAGGGAAATGCAAATATTTGTTGCCCTAAGCCCACTTTAGGGCAGGCAATGCCATTCCGGAGAGCTGAAGTGTTCCTTGGGGAGCACAGGTAGGTATTGACCAGCCAGAATTGAGAGATTGGCTGCCCCAGTGCAGCTCCACATCTGCACCCCCCTCTCTGGGGAGAAGCAGCTGCTGTGCAGTGGGAGTTATCCAAAATTAAGCCAGGCCAGGTGTCCTCCACATGCCCATTTCTTCTTGCTGGCCCTAAAGAGTGTCCAGAGCTGGCCCCTATCGGGATAGTTGTTTTATGGGTACCTGATACGTCATGACATGACCTGGCAGAGACAAACACTTGGTGTCAGGGCCTCCTGAGCCAGTCCAGACGTGGGAGGTCCAAGAAGAAGCCCAGGTTTCAACCAACCTCCAACATCCCCTTTGTTTTCTCTTTCCTTTCAAAAACCAGACCGAGGGAGGTGACCCACTGCAATCCATGCTCAAATCAAGGAGAAACAGAGCAGTGAGAAGTGTCTCCAGGACATCTTGGAGACTGGACGAGCAAGACAACCCATTTAGCATGAAGAAGCAACAGAGGTTGGGAATACGTAAATAAATAAATAAATAAATAAATAAATAAATAGAAATCAAAAACTAATTATGAGCAGGAAACAAAGCGATATGAGGAGAGCAAAGCACCTGATTGCTCCGGAAAGCTACATCTGGAGGCTCATGACTGCACCGCTCTCCTCAGAAGACAGCTGTGCAAAACCAGACAATGCCCACCCCCGAGTTTATTTTTGTAAAATAAAAGTGTGTTAATGCTGCTGTGTATCAACCGAGCTCATAATTCACGCGGAACCAGTAACCCTTTAAGAAAGGCTGATGGGGAGCTGGGGGTTTCCATTGCCCCATGTCGTGGGCAGGCTGAGCCCCATTCTGGTGGCAGACAATATTTCAGCTTAGCCTTGACCTCCCCAGAGCCTTTAGCGAGTCCCAAATTGCATGACAAGAAAAAAATATATTGGATTTTAAACCAGGCCTGGCTTCTCCCTGCAAAATGCCAGCGCCAAGACTTCGAGGTGTGTGGAGGTCCATCAGGTGGGAGGGTAAAACTGTGGGGTTGGCGGCCACGTGGACCCAGCTGAGATGAAAAACATCTCCAAGTGCACTCATGGGGCAGCACACCACCCCCTGGAAGGGTCACAGCAGCTCCACCAACACAAATGTTCCTCCCAGGTCCTCAAATATTCCGAATTTGCCAGAGAAACAGCAGAAGTGAAAGGTTCTGCCTTCCCCATGGGTGAGAAAATTGTTGTCGTGTCACAGCCAGGCAGGAAATGTGGAGTCTGAATGTGACACCTCTTATTGCATCGTGTCTGCAGGGGTTGTGCTGGGAATCACCTTTTTTTTTTTTCCCCAAAAAAAGGCCTTGGTGGGAACATTGTGGTTAGATGAGGTTTTGTGGTGGAGCAGGGCAGGAGGCGATGGCTCGGAAATTATCGGTGGGTTTTATTAAAAGTTCAGGTGCACATTTTGGTAAGGTTGAGACCAGATTTTCCTGGCTGAGCAGGGTTGTCTCAGTCCTGCCCTATACAGGTAGTATGTTGTACAGGCAGGAGCAGGATTCCCACTGCCCACAATGTCCCAGGCTCCGAGGAGGGGCCCGCAGAGCTCTTTGGGTTTTTCATTCCCTCGAAATGAAAAATAAATAAAAAAAATAAATAAATAAAAAGAGGAATTTGGTAAATGTTGGAAATGAGACAGGTGCCGTTTTCAGCCTCTCTTCTTGGAAAGATGTTTAGCATCGAAATGTGCTTTGGCAAGCAAAAACATGCAGGTGCTACATCCCAGCAAGAAAAATACTCCCTCGGAAAAGAAAAAAAATATTCCTGGCTGAGGAAAATGTTGGCTGCAGGCTCATTCCACCCCCCAAAAAAAAACCCTTTCTGTGCTTCCAGGTGAGGCCATGGCATCAAGAAACAGGAATTTCTTCATGAGAATGAGCCCTAACAGAGTGCATGACCCCCAGGTTCATCCTGGTATGAAAATCTCTATTTAGGAGGGACTTTGCCAGGGGGATCAAGTTGTTGAGCTCTCACCCTTCTGCAGAGCAAACAACTTCTCAGAGCCTTAAAAGAGCCGGGGAAAAGGGACTCAGCCAGAGGAAGGGCTGGGGACGCATCCCCAGAAGGGTTCACCCACGTCAACCTGAGCTGGGATGTGTCTTGTTGCAACCTCCCCATTCCCCAAATGAGCCTTCCCGATGCCAACCAGTCCTTGGCTGGACTGGTGCAAAAATAGCCCTATGGGCACATAGGGACCCACTGTAAACACAGTTAAAATGAACATTTTAAGTTTCTCATTCCTGCTTCTTCCTGCTGAGCCAGCCCACACGTGGCTGCACCATCTCTGGTGCCATGGGATGTGTCCGCATCTCAGCCTCCTTTGGGTCCCTGCGTCCTTTGGGTCCCTGTGTCCTTTGGGTCCCTGTGTCCTTTGGGTTCCTGTGTCCTTTGGGTCCCTGCCTCCTTTGGATCCCTGCCTCCTTTGGGTCCCTGCCTCCTTTGGGTTCCTGTGTCCTTTGGATCCCTGACTCCTGTGGGTCCTCAAACCCTCCCAGGACATCACCTCTGCCCCCCTGCCCTCCCTGTGTGCTTCAATATGAGGTTTCCACCAGGAGCTCCTCTCCAATTCCGGGTGCCCTCCCAGGGACTACCGCCCCCAGACAGCTCATTAATAACTCCAGGTGGCACTTATTTACCAAAAACAAGATCAAGAAGCCTTCTCCCCCTGCATGGCTGCTTCTTCAGGGACCCCAGCCCCACATTTCCCCATCCACCTCCCAAAGCTATCAACTCCACCAAGGCTTTAGAGGTGAGGATGGTGCATTTCTGCGGGCCAGTGGGGCACTCAGTGGGCATCTTAAGTTGACATAAAGTCTGAGGAGACGACAAGCAATAGTAATTGCCTGAAGATAATTTTTATGGCTGTGAATCAGCAGCACAGTGAGGCCCGAAAGCAGCTGGAGGTGAGCACGTGGACCTGGAAGCATGGACCACGGGCCTAGGACCCACCTGAGAACATGAGGAATATTTGTTTTGGCCTTGTTATTCCCAGGACACTGAAGGAATGGGCCAACACACTCATTTTTCCTTTTAAGCCCACTGCCATCACTTTAAATATGGCTTCGCCTCCCCACGTGTGGAATTTCTCGGCAGCTTTGAGCCCCAAGCTTGGCCAGGAGTGTCCCAAAGCCAAATCTGGGGGACAGATTTGGCCACCTGGTTTCCTGGTTAAGCCGTAGCTGAAGGAGAGGAGCAGCGTGGTTTGGCTCAGGACCCTTCACCATAAACCATGCCCACGACAGGAGCCAAAGCAGCAGCTCACGGGGGAGCTGGGGGACTTAATTCAGGACTGCAAAGCACTTGGAAGACTTGCCAAGTGGGAAGCAGCACTGCAGGCGAGTGTACGGGATCGAGCTGTTCAGTCCTCTGCTAGGTGTATTAAATGCAGCTTGAATTTCCCATCAGAGCTCTGGGAGCTTGGGCATAATGGGAAATTGATAACTCGATTTATTTATTTATTTATTTATTTTTTTAATACGTCTAACCTTAAATGTTTGTTATTGATTCGCCATCTGAACCGCTTTGGCAGGGCCAAAATATTACCGGAACGCATCCTCGGTGTTTCCTTGGAAATGTCACGTCACCCTAATTGAGTTTCTTGAAATGATTTGATTGCGGGGTAGGGGAGACTTTTAGGGCCGAGCGGTTTGCTGGGAGCCGGCTGCTTTCCAGGTGCAGGGAGCTGGGGCTGCTCCAAGCGGGGCGAAGCCAGAAGATTCCTGAACATCACACGTTGGAGAAAAGCCATCAAAAAAGCGAGGAGCATGGCTACAAGCCCCAGGCATAGGGAGAGAGGCACGGGCTGGGGCTCTAACGCACGCAAAACCAGCTTCAAAAAATCCTTAGTTTGGCAAACAGGAGGGGGGCTTCAGGGCATGGGTGACCCCAAAGCCTCGTTCAGATGGATCCTGCAGAGCTGAGCACGTGGGACTGTATATAAGGCTGTGTACCTGTAGCTTGCTCAGCCCCTTATATTTGGGATTTCAGCGCTGCCTTTGCACATCTGGCCAGCGAAGCCTTGCGAGGAGGTGAGGGAAGGAGAAACTTGCCCAGCCGCGGCATCCAATGTCAGCGGGTAGTTCCTAGGCAACCCTGACAAAAGAAAATGGATGGCGAGAGATGAAGAGGCTGGGCCGGAGTAATTGAGTAATTCGATAACGATCCGGCCCCTGAAATGGCCGCGAGCCCCGAGCATCATCCAGCCTCCTCTGGCTGCGCCGGCAGATTGGAGTGGACAGGCTGCCGGGGAGGGAGCTGACAGAAGTCCTCGCCTTCACTCCTGCCGGAGTCAAAAGCAACAGGAAAGTTCATCGCCGTGTCACCCATCTGAATTGCATCCGGCTAGGTAAATTAATTACCTGGTATTTTTAGAGCCGGAGTAATTTAGGCGCTGGAGATGCTGCGCAGGCAAATGGACGTGGAGCTGATGCAGGGCTGGACCCGAGCTCTGGCAGGACACGTCTTGCAAAAAGCACCCAGAATGGCTCATTTGGGGAGCAAGAGCCATTACTGCATCATTGTTTTAGTATGCACAGCCACTGCTGGAGCCACGGGTAGAAGCGAGGAGGCTGCTGGTGAGCACCATCCCCTGCCCACGGCAAGGATGGAATTGCAGCTGGATGGCTGTGGCATCCTGGGGAGGGAGGGGAAATGCAGAAAAAGCCTCCAGATCCCTTGGTGCTGGGCAGGCAGCTCTGCCTGCTGAGATGGGGCGAGCAGGAGCAAAAACAGGGATGGATTCACCCCCCAGCATCATTGCTGTGTGGTTAGGAGCAAAACCAAGGAGAAAGTCTCCCCATCCAGGAGCTGGTGATCCTGCAAGAGATGTGTCGGTCTGTCCTGCCCTGTTTCACCCCAAACCAACCCAGGAAATCCCTTCTGATCCTTAAGGTTTGGGACACCCATCCTGGTGCCTGGGGGCATCCCCTGCCCAGCTCCCTGAGCCCCACCAGCAGGTCCCCATGTCCCCGAGACGTGTCCCACCCTGCCCCTAAAGCCACCCCAAGCACCTCCACGTGGCTCATGAAGCCAAGGGGCCAAAACTTGGCCATGATCCCTACAGCAAAGAAATGCTGGAAGAGCAATACAACCTGGCCGTGGAGAAGCAACCATCATATTTCTTGCATTTTTCTTGATTTTGGGTGTTTCTGTCCAACGGGAGGTGTGGTGTCCACATAGATGCAGGCACACACCATGCACACGGTGCAAGTGCCTCCCTGGAGAAGAGGTAGGAGGTGTGATAGAGACAGCAAACAAAAACATTGCTGCAAACACATGGGGAAGACCATCTGAAGGATTTAAGAGATTTTTTTTCTTCTCCAATGCTGTATTTTTTCCTTTCTTTGGAGGGAAGGCATCAAGAACCAAGCTTTATTTCATGCCCAAAGAGCTGATGGAGGTGAAGTCTGGTAGTTTTTGAGAAGGTGGCTTGGTCAATGGCAATTTGACCCCTGCAAAATGAACAGCCTTCCCAGCCCTCATCTCCTCTCATCTCTCTACCAAGGTCCCAGCTCAAAGCCACGGGGCTTTCCAAGCCAGCAGCACCTTCTCTACAGCCCCTTTGGAGAGAAACTTGGGGACTTGCTGCTGCCGAGCTGCCAGCACGAGTGAAAAACACCCCTAAAATTGTGTCGTGGGGCAGAGAAACCCACCAAAAATGAGCTCTGGGGTAGAGGAAGAGTTGTTGTTTGCTACAGGGTTATGGTGAGATGGAGAATGGGCAGTCCTGAGCCTGCAGCCTCCACAGCCCTGAAAATGCACATCGAGTATTAAAAGTTATTAAAGACAGGCCAAAACAACCCAAAAAGTCCCTTTTTGCCCATCTACGAACCTACAGTGCCTCCATGTCCCGCTCCTCTCTGCAACCCCGGTGCTGGAAGCATTAAATGGGACCACGCACGGCATTGCCTTCGCCTCCCTGAGCCAGCCAGAAGTCCCGTGTTGGTATTTGGGGGCGTGCTTTTCGCTTTCAAGGCTTCTGGTCTGCCATGACCACGAGATGCTGTGTCTTATTTTTCCCAGTAGTGGAACGGTTGTGGTGATGAAATTTTAATAAGATCTTCTTCAGCTGCCCACATTTAGACTTAAATGATGATTCACAGAAGGAAATTGAGCTCGGCAACTGCAAGAGAGGCTGCGGAGAGGTGGGAAGGTGTCCTGCTCCTGGAGAGACAGACGCACAAGGGGTACCAGTGAGGATGCTCGTGACAAAGCCTGCATTTTTTTTAGAAGTTTGGTAATATGGGGAGAAGCTTCGGGGAGTTTGGGTCATATTCCCCTCTGCCTCAAAAGAGTTCCCAAGAGTGTCCTTTCTCTGGGGTCAAGGGTTATTTTTATGCCGTGACCTTTTTAATTTTTTGCAGCAAAATCTCTGCTTTGAGCTCTGCAAAAAGCAAAGAGCAAAGCAGGGATCAGCAAGCTGTGGTAGCCAGCCAGGGACAGCTAAAACAGCGTTTAAAGCAGACCGATAGAGATGTACCAGACAGTTTGACTTCTTTCATCTTTTTTGTTTTTCTTTAGCGCTGTTTTCTCTTTCCTATTTTCCCCTAATAAAATCACCGTGAAGACTCCATGTCTGGCACGCAGATTTGCCTCCTGCAGGACACTGTCCTGCACCGACCCCACCAAAGAGCGAAGCATTTTATGGGTAAATAATTAGAGAAAGACACCCCATCATCTGCTGAAGGCACAGGAGGTGGAGGTGGGTTTCCCTGCCTGGCTGCAGTGGTGAGCTGCAGGATGATGGGAAATGCATTTGCCCTCGGGCTCCAGCTTCCTTCTTGGAAAGGAAAAGAAAAGGAAAAAAAAAAAAAGGAAGAAAGGAAGAAGAAAGAAAAAGAAGAAAGAAAAAGAAGAAAGAAAAAGAAAAAGAAAGTAAAAGAAGAAGAAAAAAGAAAAAGAAAGAAAAAGAAGAAAAAGAAAAGGGAAAAAAGGAAAAAAAAGAAAAAGAAAAAGAAATACAAAAAGAAGAAGAAGAAGAAGAAGAAGAAGAAGAAGAAGAAGAAGAAGAAGAAGAAGAAGAAGAAGAAGAAGAAAAAGAAAAGGAAAAGGAAAAGGAAAAGGAAAAGGAAAAGGAAAAGGAAAAGGAAAAGGAAAAGGAAAAGGAAAAGGAAA
>CM021731.1:1527635-1614058 GCA_011075105.1 Heteronetta atricapilla | reverse complement strand
GGAAAAGGAAAAGGAAAAGGAAAAGGAAAAGGAAAAGGAAAAGGAAACGAAAAAGAAAAAAGGGAAAAAGAAGAAGAAAGAAAGAAGATAAAGAAGGAGAAGAGGAAAGGAAAGGAAAGGAAAGGAAAGGAAAGGAAAGGAAAGGAAAGGAAAGGAAAGGAAAGGAAAGGAAAGGAAAGGAAAGGAAAGGAAAGATGCATTTAGATGGGTCATTGGGGCAGCATGACCAATTTTTGAGGAAGCCCCACGTTACAGCCAATTCCCTTTAGAATTTGTGTGGCTTTAAGGTGGTCTTGATTCCTTTTCAGCTGGCACCTTCACAGTCACAGGTCTGACCCATCTCTAGCCTGGCTGCCCAGGAAAGCAGAGCATTAAGCATTAAGTCCTTCCCCACTTTTTGGTCTGGTCTTATGTCATGTTTCCCTGAGACCTGTGGGATCCGCCACCACGATATCTCCCCAGACAAGGACAGATTCAACCCTAAATGCGTGAAGGTGAACCCACACCTGCCACCCTCCCATGCAAAGCTGCCAGACAGACAAACACCCCCCCAGGGTCCCACAGGACCTCCTGGCACGGGGGCCGGTCTTTTACCAATGTCCCCAAGCCGCCCCATTGCAGCCACCAACCGAGAAGAGCTGACCACCCCGTTCCCAACAATTCGGAGCACTCACAACCCATGGGCACGGCCTGAAGTAATTGCAGTGGGTACAAACTACAAGCTGCCTTGTTCTCCCTCCGTCACACACGGACACTCTCCTTTCAGCCCCAAGAAACCCTCAGTGAGAGGGGCCGACCACCCCACCACAAGGGACAGACCAGTTGAGGTGGAGCAGCATCACTGCACAGACCTTGCCCCCTCCCAAACTTCAGTCTTTGAATAGTTCACTACAGAAATGCCCTGAGAAGGTCCTGTCACCTCCAGGAGAAAGTGGGGTTTGAGATGGCTTAATTGATCTACTTTAACATCACTCCTTTCCCTACCCTATATTCCCTTCCCCGGGTACCTGAATTATGGGTTCCCGTGTTTTGGCAACAGCAGGGCTTCAGTTTTGACCTGAAGACGCTGGAGGTGATCAGGGCCATGAGGTCCTGGTGTCAGAAGAGTGCTCCAGGATTTCATTTCTGGGGTGCCCGTTTTGCCCTGTCTGCAGACCCAGGGGATGCCACACCCACACCCCATGCCAGGAGCAACAGTACCCTAAATCACCAAGCAGGTGATAATTGAGCCCAAAATGCCACCCAAGACAGTTCCAGTGGATCCTCCAGCCCTTTTAAAGCTCTCCTCTACCTCAACAAGACACCCATTTTCGAGTGCCCCCGTGCCTTTCATAAAGCACCCGTTGGCCAGGTCAGCACCCAGAGCCCCCATCCCAGATGCATCTACAAGCTCAACCCCTTTCTTTCCCCCCCTAGCCCCACAAAGTTGGGGGAAGGAGGTGGGAGGGTTGTCCTTAAACCACTCTGAAGCATGAAGGGCTGAGGCCAACAAGGTCCAAGGGTCTCCTGAGCTTTCTGCAGGGGCCACAGCCGATATCTGCAGCCCCCAGGGAGCGAGAAGATGGGAACACATCTCTCTGAGGAGGTACGAGGGGATAGAAACGCTGGTGAAGCCCTCACCATTCACCCCAAGCACAAAGCCTCCTTCCATAGGGGTTGAGGTGGAACCCCAAGGTGGCATTGCATGCATTTTAAAAGGCTTCAGGTAACTTCTTCCGAGCTTCAGGGCTGCGGTACCACCTGGTCCACCAATGCTCATTAAGATACCAGCTACCGGTGCTGACTCAAGCCCTTCTCACCCCACCAAGGCCGAGGAAAGGCAGGACAGAACCCGAGGAAGCCGAAGGTTGCTGAGAATCAGCACTCGCCTCCTATCCGCAACGAGAGCAAAGGGAAATCATTTTTAATGGAGCTCCACCGCCAGGGATCCTTTGGAAATAGCTCCCATCCATCACTGCTTCCTGGCCACGCAAGGTGAGCTGAAGGGTTTCGGCAGCTCCAGGGACCTGGCATCCCTTAGAGGAAGCTCATCCTGTTGCAATAAATGAGCCTGCAAGAGTTTGCTGGAGCTAGAGGAGCGAGGACTGCGGGCCGTGGCTTCCCTCGCTCTTGCTGGGAAGGATCAGGGTGGTGGTTCCCTCCAACGGTGTTCCCCATCCATGTTTCTGCATGGACTTCTGCAAGGAGGTTCGGTGACCAAAGGCTCCATGGATTTGCCTTCCAGGTGTCATTAAAGGAGGGGAAATGGAGAAGTCAGTCCAGGAGATGGGAGCTTCAAGTGAAAATGTAAAAGAGTTGAACTGCTGGAGCGATGGGACCGATGTGTCTCAGCCAACAGCTGGAGGTGGCCAAGGGGAAAATGTTCTACCAGGGATTGAAGCCAACGGGGAGCTCCCACTGTCACCAGTCACTGCGTCTCAGGTGATGGGCAGCGGCTTCAAGGGCTGGGTGAGAAGCTCAGAGATGCTCATCCAAGAAGATCACAGCTCCGCTTCTCCAAAAATTGGTCACCCGTGACCACTGCTGTGGTCCAGCAGTGAGAACATCTCCCCATCGTCATGCCGAGCCCGCACAGAGGCACTTCTGGCTGCCACTACTTTTGGGGAGGGGCTCAGAGGGTTTTCCCCACGTTTGGTGGGATTTGTTCCTCCTGGGGCCACCAGGAGACCCCAGGCCAGCCTTGGGGGGATCCTCCACCAGGAACCTGACTTGTTGGGGTGCCCCAGCCCAGGGCCACACGTTTCCAGCAGGGAGATCTCCATCCCCATCCTCTTTGCAGCACAAACCCATCTTTTGCTGGCAAACCAGCACCGTGAGGCATTGCAGGAGACCTCACTGACCTCACCAGGGCTGGAGCAATACCGGGACCACGGACTGGGTTTCTTGGCTGCTGCCTTGGGGCAATCTGAATTAATTCTGCTGGACCTCAGTGGGTCTGGGGAGTTTGAAGGGCTGTGGATGGGGCTTGCAGGCACTACAATGGGGCAAAACCCTGCTGCACCAGCCCCGTGTACCAAGGAGAAGCCCAAACGATCGGGATAACGCTGCTCATCAATGCTGAAAACCCGGACAGGCATCCTTAGGGGCCCCAAAAACCTTCTGCATTTAAAATACCCTTGCAGGGAGTGCTCAGCTACCTGGAGGAGCAGGGGAGACGTGTCCGCGTGATCCTGCAAAGTCCCAGCACTGACGACAGCCCCCGTTTTCGGGTGACTCTCACCGGGTCGTCGGGTTCAGAGGTCTTTTTTGCCCCCCTTTTTCCTCTTTCTGAATGGGGAGAGGCACCGCCAGCCCCGTGACGTTGCCAGCTCCCTCTGATTTCATTTTAATGAAATCATGCCCAAACGAAGGCTCCACGTCTGGAGTTACGACTCAAACCCCGTGATCACTCATTTTTATATATACACAAGGGAGGGGAAAAGCGTTTCCATAGAGAGAAAAAATATCACAGCCCTCTTAATAACAATAAAAGAAAAAGCGAGGGTGCAGAAGTTCAGGGGAAGGCGCCTGATGCCTCTCTCCTCGGAGTGAGACAGCCGAGCGAGCAGCAGCCCCTTCCCATCCCGAGCACCGAGGACTGCCAGGTGAGTGCCTGGATTTCATTTATTAACCAGCAGCCGGCTTCATTTGCACAAACTTTAAATATTTCAGTGCTTTCCTTGGGAGATCAGGTTCCACGTTTCCCTGCAAGGAGGAAAGAAAAAGAGAGCCGGGTAGGGAAAAGCAGTTGAAAATACTGTAAGAGATTCCCCGCCACCACCAGTGAAATATCTTTTGGGGTTATTATAACAATTTTTGGAGGTAGATCAGGCAGGGGAAGGGTTTGGAGATCTGAAAGCGGGGACACAAATCGCTGCTGATGTTAAAGGGGCGAGGGGAGAGGAGGGCACAGCCCCGTCCACGTCGGGTCAGCCTGGATTTCGGAGCCCTGGGAATCAGCATCATCAGGAGACATTCGACAGGGAAGCAAAAGCAGCATCAGACAGAAAGTTTTAAAAGTCTTACAGGTCTCGTCCGCTGTAGTATTTTATTCCAGACTTACTTTTTGATGGGAAAAAAAAAGAAAAAAAAACCACTCAGCTTAATGCGGAGCCTCTGCTGCCGAGGAGCAAATCGCTTTATCCCCAGTTTGCCAGAGCTGCCTCGCTGGAGTGATTTACTTTTCTCTCCTCCGAAGCCAAGAGGCAGAGAGCTGTCCTGCCGGGGCTGCCGGCTCCATCTCACCGTAATGCCTGGAAATCACTCACGGGCGTCCCGGCAATTTCCACCCGCGGGTCACCCTCCGGCAGCAGCAGCTTTAACTCCGATTTCTTCAGCTCTGCCGCAGGCAGTTTTTTTTCTTCTTTTCCTGCTTTTCTTTTTTTGGGGGGGGGAGGTTAGGGAGATCCACTTCCAGCTTTTCCCTGAAAGCAATCCCCCCCAAAAAAACAACTTTCTGGCAGGGCAGCAAAACCCCTGTGAAAAATTATATATATATATTAAAAATCAGCTGTTGCTGTCTGGGCGCCGAATTTCCCCGCTACTTCGCCTTGCTTTTTTGTCCTGCCTTCCCCTTGCTCAGCCGAGGTTCCCCAAGAGTTTTGCTGAGCAGCAAATGCCCGTGGAGCCAAAGCACCCATTTCAGCACCGGGGCGGGGGGGAAAGGCAAGGCAGCGGGGAGATGCTGCTGGTGGAGGGCAGCGGCTTCGCCAACCAGCTCAGCTCCCTGCCAGCAGCGCTCTCGGAGCCGTCCCCGCTATTCGTAGGGCAGCTTGGGGACCCGAACGGTCCCCTGGGGAGCAGGGGCTGCAGGCAGGGGTGAGGAAGGATGGCAGTTTTTAAATTCGTGCCTTGATCCATCCCCATCCCGCTAGCAGGGACCACAAGGAGTTTGCTGGGGTGGCTGCATCATCTGGGGCTGAAACGCATCCGCTTTGGGGTGGAAGAAAGATGCGTGTCCTATAAAGATTTTGCGAGTGAACTCTAAACCCTGGGATTTAAATTTTAGGTTTGGGGCTGAAGGAAGGAGAGCCTCAGGGTCCAGATCTCCATCACAGGGGTGTTGTGTGCCCTGGATTGGTTTTGCTCCCCATCCTACAGCGGCATTTTTGCCTGCACTGCCTGGGTCGTTTCCTACCCATCTCCTTTTTGGATGCAGGGGACAAATTTGCCCCAACCTCCCCTTGAGAGGGGCAACGAGGGCAGTTAAGGGGATGAACCTGCCCTGATCTCCTCCAAAGGGCCAGCAAAAGACAAAGGGACAGCAATTTAGAGGCTGTGGCTCGGTGGCAGGAGAGTAGGTCCAAGGTGACAGCTCCTGGGAATAAAGGGGTGATCGGATTTTGGGGGACACCCACCCTAGAAGGACCCAAGCGAGGTCCCCGCACCCTAGGGGACTTGTGCACCCCGGCCAGGGCTTGTCGTGCGATGATCTTGCCACAAGATGGGGCCAGAAGATTGGGAATGGCAGCCCACCTCCAGCCCTCGGTGGGGACATTTGTCTGTCCTCGGCAAAGGCAAAGACCCCCCCCCAGAAAATCCCCTGTGGACTTTTAGGGGGCCCTCCTGAGCAGTATATGGGGAGATGGGTTGCTTCCCAGAGAGGCAGGACTTGGAGACAGGGAGGTTTTGCACAGCACAGGGTTACCCCAAGATTTTCAGCCTCCTTGGGACCCCAAAACGAGCATATTTTGAGCAGGGAGTGATGTTGCTCTATCGTGGTGTTGGAGGTTCACCAAAGTGCCCCAAACAGGGCTGTCCATGGGGGAACTTCGTGCTATCAGATGGGGCAACCTGTCCTGCACCTGGGGTGGAGGGGTCCTGGGGATGGAGCCATGGGGTAACGGGCATCCCCAGAGCAGGGCTGGAGAGGGGACACAGGGACATCATGTTGGATGGGTGGCAGATCACCCCCCAGTACCAGATCCCACTGCACCTGGCTCCCCGTGCCCTTTTCAGACCAGGCTGGGGGAGAGGGTGGGACAGGCAATTCTTCAAAGAGCACAGAAACATCTCTGGTGGCTTCAGGCGGACCAGAGAGGAGCTGAAAGGAAAACTCACCTTTACAGAACTGGTGGCACACACGGTGGAGGCATTAGCAAGGTGGAGAGGGCTTCACGGGGACTGCAACGGGATTGCCCCAGGCAAGGAGGTGCCCACAAGAGAAACAAGCTCTCCTGCAACAGGCAGTTGCATTTCGACAGAGATGGCCAAATCTTCCCCTCCACAGAGGCTTCAGCCTTGCAAAGCACCTGGGACATCCCACCTCACACCCACCCCAAAAGAATAGAAGGGTTTGGGGGTTGCACCTTGGAGGAGGAGGCCCCAAGGCAGCTCGTTCCCCCGTGCCCTAAGCAGTAGCTGGGACCTTGGGTGGGACCTGGGAGGTGAACCCAAGAGGCTGGGATGTGGGAGGACAGGGGGACGGTGGTGTTGGGCCCCCCCGGGGAAGCTTATGTCCATCTCTGCCCTCCCCTCGGTCTCTCCGCCGGGCAGGCCACCGCCATGCCCCACGCCAAGCTGCTGCTCCTCCTCGCCCTCCTCTGTGCCACCGAGACCGGCCGGGCCCTCCGCCTCTACAACGCCGCCTCCATCTTCAGCTGCCTCAACGCGGCCCTCGCTGAGGCCCAGAAGAGCCTCCCGGAAGAAAACGCCGTCTTGGACAAGCGTGGCTACGACTACCACCCATCAGAGGAGGCATCCAAGGAGGAGGAGGAGGAGGAGGCAGAGGAAGAAAGAGGGAAAAGGACATTCCCGGGGGAAGGCCATTACAAATACACCTCCCAGGCGCAGGTGAAGGGGAAGACGTACCAGAACCGGGCCAAGAGCGACCGCCGCACCAAGGTCACCCTCTCCCTCGACGTCCCCACCAACATCATGAACATCCTCTTCAACATCGCCAAAGCCAAGAACTTGCGGGCGAAGGCCGCGGCCAACGCGCACCTCATGGCCCAAATCGGGCGGCGAAAGTGACCCCCGCGGGGCCGGGGGGACTCGGAGCAGAGCCTGGTGCACGGGGCCACCACCCGGCCCCGGTCTGCCGGCCACAGGGGACTGACAGCCGTGTACGATAGCAGTGTTGTATATTTTTGACCCATAGAGCTACCTAACTTTCATATCTCTTCTTCCTTCTCTCCTTCCCGATCTGCCCCCAATTCCTCCTCCTGGACATTTCCACATGTGGGGAAGAGGCTGGTGTCCGCAGCAGGGCAAGGGGACATGTCACTTTGGGAAGGTCCCGATTAAAGCTACAATCTCTTGAGTTTCCAATGCGTTGTTCTCCCGTCACCTCCCCCAGATGTTCATTCAGGGCCTTTCCAAAACCTCCCTCCAGCTCCACCTGGCCTATCTCAGCCCAGGCCCTACTCTCTCCCATATCCCCAAACACACGTCCCCATACACAATCATTGCTTCATTGGGAAGGGAAAAGTTCAGGGGATCTCAGGAGGGATTTCCCAGTTTGTCCTGCTGGGGACTGTCTAGATTTTAAGGTTGGCCTGCAACCACCCATTTCCCCACCAACACCTTCATCCAGGACGCCATCACCCCCATCCACGTGGTCCTTCAGGAGCATCCCCAGGATGCGGGGTGGTTTTGCCTCTCTCCCCAGTTGTTCGAGGTGATTTTGGACCCCAAGAGTTGCAGGTTCCTCTCCAGCCACTCCAGACTCACCCTTGGGTCTGTCCGTTTTGTCCATCCCCACCACTCTGCCTTTCCTGGCAGACCTCTGTGCCAATCCAGATGCTTGAGGTCCCCCTTCACATCCCTGCCAAACCACCCTACTCACCCTGCTCCCCTTTGCCCTCCCTCCATCAAGCCCCAGCTCACTCAGCGCCCACCCCTTCACCTTAAACTTCCCCCCCAAATCCCCTCCTCTCTTCACCTCCCAGCCCAGCTCCAAGATGAAACTCCATCTCCTGTCCTCCATCCCAGCACGTGGAGAGAAATTGGAGAGGCAGTGAGAAATTTGGCCCTCCTTCCCCAGGAGACATTTGCCAACAGCACGAAACATCTCCCAGCAGCCTCATCCAGGGAGCCCCCCAGGTGGGACACTGCAGGTCACTGGTTGAAGGCTTGGCAGATGGACCCACCTCACATCTGCAGGGACATCGGTCAAGGCATCTCCTCTCCATCCCACTGGGCACCCAGAGGAGGCAGCACAGCTGGATTCATCCCCAGCAAGCCCATGTTTGGGTGGCCAGAGCTCCTAGCTGGCCACAGCCCTGGGACTTAGGATGAGTATTTGAGGCCAGAAAAGCAAAAATCAAATAAATACACCAGATCCTCCAGCATCTCCCCCTCATACACACATCTCCAGCAGGCAACACACCAACATGCCAACAGCATGACCACCATGACCACCTCCTCCCTCCGCCCTCGGGCTGAGGACGGACCAGTGAGGTCTTTCCTTGCTGCAGTCTCCTCTAGCCTTGGAAATATGGCCCTTTATATACATTTATATACAGCTTTATATATTTTATGGCCCAACGCCCTACCTGTCCATCCCCCATCAGTACACTGAGCTCTTGTTCAGCAGTGCACAGTCGTTGTCCTCATTTTACACCTGGGGAAACTGAGGCACAGTGCCCACATGCATCTGGACAGGCAGAGCAGGACAGAACAAGGTGAGACCTGGCCAGACACCCAGCCAGACGTGCTCTTGTCCCTCTGTGGGTTTGGCCAGAGGTGTCCCAAGCTGTCCAGACTCAGCCTTTCCAATGCATCAGGCTGTCTACAGGAGCCTTTGCTCAGAGCTAAGAAGTCATTGCTCTGGGTGGATTTCCCCTCTGCTTCCCAGTGAACTCCAGTAAAGCACTGGCCCAGGCTGGGAAGAGGCTTTTCCCTACCTGCAGCTGCCATGGGGATCTGTACCAGCCTTGGTCGGGGTCCAAATGGTTGTGATGTTCCCAAAGGGATGGGACACACTGGCCAGCAGCAACTTAGATGAGGGGAACATCCCCAAGTTACTGTCTGGAAATCCAAACATCCCATCCCTAGGGCTCACACGGGCTCTTTCTCCTGCTCCCCATTAACAAAACAATTAACATTAAAACCACACCATGGGAGAGGGTGGACCCAAGGTGCTGGTCACCACCAGGGGCTGAGACATAGGTAGAAGTCAGAGGAGCCAGGTTTCTCGAGGAAGCTGAATGCAAACAGCAGCACAGAAGTCTTCTTTCAGCCACCACCTAGGACTGGGAGCATGGGCATCCAAGGCTTAGGAAGGGCAGCCTTGCTGTTTGGGTGAGATGTGCAGTTTGGTGAAAGCCAGGTGAGGATTTGGTCTTTCCTGCCACTTTGTGCAGGGATGAAACCCAAAGTCAGGTACTGCACTGGAAAGGGTGGACTTCCCTGAGCAAAGTGTGGGTGCACGGCTGCTGTGGGCTCACTCAGACCAACAGGTCCCTCTGTTTCCACCACCAGGTCCCTTCCAACCTCTTCATAATCCTTACCCAAGCATCCAGCTCTCCCCTGGCCTCCAGGAACCCCCTAGCCCTCTTTCTCTTCCTCCATGTGCCGATGCTCACGTGCCAACGTTTATATGCCAACCCACGTCGGGCCAAACCAGAGGTGTTGCAGTGATTTTGGCAACTCCCTGAGGACGGCAGGTCCTGACCACCCTCCTGGGATCAAGGAGGCCCCGTGCCCATCTGGCTGAGGAAGGAATCCAGGCTGTATAATTCAACAGGCATTGGGCATCTGGCCAAAATTATTCTCCTGCTGAGAGGGACTGTGCCCGTGTTCACGTCCATGGGGTTTTGGCCAGAAAAAGCAAGATGATTTACAGCAGTGACCACGGGGAGAGCTGTGCTGAGGCACCTGGGGACATGGCGGCCTTGCAGAGGCCTCAGGAGCTGAGCCCGAAGCAGGGGTTGAGATGCACTTCATAGGGACACCTATGGGCATCCCTGGTGCCACGAGGCCTCCTCCTGGGATGTGATGTCCTGCCCTGCCCTGGAGATGTCCCATTTTGTTCCTGGGGTGAGCAGTCCTGCCCTTTGGCTGTCCTGGCCTGCTCCTGGGATGTCCTGGCCTGGTGTCAGTGCCACCCTCTTGAGGAGGGTGAGAAGCTGCCCCCACTCCCATCAAACACCAGCCACCCTGAACACCTTCCCTTGCTGCCAATGCCAATTCCTGGCCACTCTTTAAGGAAAAAAACTCAGCTTTTGGGAAGCCCCAGAGCTGCTAAACCGCCCCAGCACATCCCATTTTCTGCTCTCCACCTTCACAGGCCTCAACCCTCCTGCTGAACCCAAGAAGGTGGTGGGACAGGGGGAAGACCCAGCCATGCCCAGTGGACCAGAGCCTGTCCCTGTATCTTGGCTCTAGCTCACATTTTAAAACTTGTGTTTCTGGGACATCCGTGTCAGTGAGTTTCTTGCTTTGGTGTGTGCTGTATAGAAAATAAAACCGCTGTCCATTTGCAGTGTGATGGTCTCATTGGTGCCTTCCCAGCGTGGTGCTGAGCCATGTGCCATCTCCACGGCTGTTTCAGGTCCTCCAGGACATCCATCAACCCCACATCACAGCCACAGCATCTCTGGGGACATTTTTTTTGCCATGCAACAACTCCTATCCCTATTTTAGGTAGGGGAAACTGAGGCACACAGCAGTCCTATCTCCCAGCAGAGCGTGGGTCCCACACTCCCCTATGGCAGCAGGACCCAGACCCATGGGGGGGCTGGCAGAGCTCCAGGCCCTACACCGTGGATGTTTTGGGACCAAGATGTGGGATGCTGCAAAATTCAGGCACAGCCAGGGGAGACACGTTGCTTTTGTGGCTCTGGAGCTGCCCTGGAGCTGGGAGAGCCCGGCTTTTTCATGGTACCAGTGCTGGAGAAGACATCCCAGCCCTTGGACGTTGCCTCAAGGCAGGAGCCCCAGCCTGCAACTCCTCTCCATCCCCAGACGATCCAGGAGATGCAATGTTTGCATTCAGAGAACTGGGGCAGAGAATAGGAATCAATTTCCAGTTCTGAAAGTGGCAAAGAAAATCATAAAAATTAACATCATTTTTTTATTTTTTTTTTTCATTAAATCAACCAAGTCAGATTAACCCACATACTCCCCCCAACAAATATTCGAACGTCTTCTGAGTTTGCAGGAAGTGCAGAAAGGCAAGAAAGAGCAAAAAAAAGAGACAAGAGAGTGCAAAGTGACAAGAAAGACCTCCCTAAATGAGGATTTTAAAGGCAAAAAAAAAATAAAAAATAAAAGTCTGGGCTCCCCAGGTGGGAGTCCTTCACATCACCTCATTGCCCCACACCACAGTCCCTCGGGGGCAGCAACACCTGAGGAGCCCAGTGCGAGCGAGCCCAGCTCCACCTGCTATAAAAGCCCCCCCAGCACAGGGGCAGGGGTTGCTCTCGGTGAGGTGGGCTTGGGTTTTTTGTGAGGAGCCTTGGTGGGGGGCAGAGAGATGGTGAGTAGTTGTGGGGGCTTGGGTTTGTTTTCTGGTGGCTCTGCTTGGTCCTCTCCAGCTCTGCAGGAGATTGGAGCTGGAGGAAGCTCCAGCTCCTTCATTTCTTCTTGTCCCTGGATGGGGGTTTAACTGGGGGGGGGGGGGGAATGGCTGTGGGATGGGGGCAGCGTGTGAGCCCTGGAGGGAAGGCTCTTGGGGTGCTCAGCTGGAGCCTGGGGAGGTGTCTAGGGCTGGATTGGGCTTGCGAGCCTCATATCTTCCTCTTCCTCACTTGGGGAGGGCTCCCCTGCTGTTGCCACCTTCAGTCCTGTGAATATCCTCTACATGAGGGCACCCTGAAGATAAGTTCAGATAAGTTTACCTTAAAAATCTTGTGGCTCAGGGCTTCTCCAGTTGGATATGTGTTTCTTCTACTAGCCCTCTGTGGATGTCTCTAGTACAGTCTCTTTGTACCCAAAAGCTTGACTTTTTTTATAGTCTCCTGTGTCAAGGAGTTCAACAGCTCCCTACACACTACATAAGGTCTCTCTCTGGCTCAAGCTGTTAGCAGTTGCTTCATGGGGCAACTGCTTGGTCTTGCCTTGAGAAGGTGAACCTTCAGTCCCTGCCCCTCCGTCCTTGGGTCCCCTCCAGCCAGCAGATCCTGCATGGCTGCCTTTAATCCAAAGGGAGATGAGGAACTGCTCTGTAAGGCAACACGTGTAGCCCAACAGTGAAGGGCCTCTCCCAACAGGTCTTCTACAGCCACCCATCTGGATGGGGAGGCCAGCCTCTATCTCCAGAGGTTCCTTCCAATCTTCCCTTCTCTGTGAAGGGGGGAAGCATTTGGACCAGGGCTGGCTGGGCAGGATCATACCCTCCTCCCCAGCTGGTTGTACTGGGTGAAGCAGCTGGGAAGGCTGCAGTGCCCTGCCTTCTGCCCTGAGGTAGGGTGAAGGGGAACCACAAGCAGCTTGACTCGGCAGCCATCATGTGCTGCAGATCCAGCAGCTCTGCATCCTGCTCCTGGGAACGGGGCTGTTGTGCAATGTAATGACAGCCCTGGGATGCACAGGGACCTACCGCAAAGCCCTAATCTCTGCATCTGATCTGCCGTGGTGGGAGGTGGCAACATCTCTCTGAAGGGCTAATGTGCAGTTCTTGCTAGTTCAGTACCTCTTGGGTGCCTGCTGTGGAGAAAATGTCCTGCCTGCCACCAAGCTGGGATAATGTCCTTCTTATAAGTAGGCTGTGGGCCATATGCTCCATAAAGACACCCAGAAAAGGTAGCTTTTGCCTTATTCCTCAGTGCACAGCCATAACCTCCTCCTCTCTCCCATCCCAATGCAGAGGGAGTGCATTTCTATCCACATTGGCCAGGCTGGCATCCAGATGGGCAATTCCTGCTGGGAACTGTATTGCCTGGAGCACGGGATCCAGCCAGATGGCATCATCTCCTCCGAGGCATCCTCAGGGCAGGTAGACTCTTCCTTTGGGACCTTCTTCAGTGAGACAGGGTCAGGGAAGCATGTGCCCAGAGCAATATTTGTTGACTTGGAGCCTACTGTCATTGGTAAGTGGAGGAAGGTCCCCAACCCTCCTACTGGGGGGAGTGGGAGAGTGTCACCCTCTCTGATCTGGAGTGCCATCTAAACTCCTGGTGAGCCTACTAGCTTCCATGTGAACCCGCATCTAAACTAGCGCGAACAATCTGGCAGACAATGTTCATGACAATCATGAGGTTGTCAACCTGATCTCAACTTCTTCCAGATGAGATCAGGACTGGGACCTACCGCACGCTCTTCCACCCGGAGCAGCTCATCAGTGGCAAAGAAGACGCTGCCAATACAACTATGCTCAGGGCCACTACACCATTGGGAAGGAGATCATCGACCTTGTTGTTGACAGGGCTCGTAAAATGGTAAGAATGCTATGAAGGGTCTTCTGCGTTAGCATTCTGGTTGTTCTTCTCTTGGCCATCAAGAGAGGCAACGGTGTGGGTGCATCTTCGGCAACTTCACCTGGTACAATGCAATGAGATGTGTGTGGGTGTACATTGCCCTTGTTGGAACATGAGGGGAAAACAAGAGGTTAAAGATGTACCCATCATAAGCAGGAGAACAAGCAGCTGTGAGAGATGTCCAGGCAAGATGAGTTTCTCTTATGGGTGTAGTATCTGCTGGGTCAGTCCTGAGTTGGCCTCCTGTAGTTCAACTCAAAAGGCAGCTGTTGTGGTACCTACAGATTTGGTCATCACAACCAAACATCTAATTCCAACCAGTGTTACAGATCAGCTTCTGGCTGGTTTTCCCCTAGGCATCTTGTTCCCTGTACAGCTACCTTTGAAGGGTAAAGTCCTGTGCCTACAGAAGCTCAGAAGTTCAGCTATACTATGAAGACATACATGATTTAGGTAGAACTTCTTAGTGGCCTTCAAACTCTTCCTCACCTTCTTGACTCCTAATGTTAGAATTCTATCTGTCCCCAGGAATCACTCAGGCAAGGCCCAATCTCTACTTAGCAAATTCTCTTAAATTATTATTTGTTGTGTTTAACAGACTTGCACTGTAAGAAGTTGAAAGTGTGTAAGCAGTAGTAAACAACCTGACCTTAAACTTGATGCTGAATGCAGTATTTTAGCTTAACTTAAGTCCAAGGAGGCCACAATAACTCCAGTAACTTGGTGTCTTGACTCTTTCCCTGGTGCTACAGGCTGACCAGTGCAGCGGCCTCCAAGGGTTCCTGGTCTTCCACAGCTTTGGGGGAGGCACGGGCTCAGGGTTCACCTCCCTCCTCATGGAGTGACTCTCTGTGGAGTACAGCAAGAAGTCCAAGCTGGAGTTCTCCGTGTACCCGGCCCCACAGGTCTCCACAGCGGTGGTGGAGCCCTACAACTCCATCCTCACCACCCACACCACCCTGGAGCACTCGGACTGCTCCTTCATGGTGGACAACGAGGCCATCTACGACATCTGCAACCGCAACCTGGACATCGAGCGTCCCACCTACACCAACCTCAACAGGCTCATCGGGCAGATCGTCTCATCTATCACCGCCTCCTTGAGATTTGATGGTGCCTTGAACGTTGACCTGACTGAGTTTCAGACCAACCTGGTGCCTTACCCGCGGATACACTTCCCGCTCACAACCTACGCGCCCATCATCTCGGCAGAGAAAGCCTACCACGAGCAGCTGTCGGTGCCGGAGATCACCAACGCTTGCTTTGAGTTCTCCAACCAGATGGTGAAGTGCGACCCACGCCGTGGCAAGTACATGGCGTGCTGCCTGCTGTACCGGGGCGACGTGGTGCCCAAGGACGTGAACGCGGCCATTAAAACCTGCCGGTCGATCCAGTTTGTGGACTGGTGCCCCACGGGCTTCAAGGTGGGTATCAACTACCAGCCGCCCACGGTGGTGCCCGGGGGGGACCTGGCCAAGGTGCAGCGTGCCGTCTGCATGCTGAGCAACACCACGGCCATTGCCGAGGCGTGGGCCCGCCTGGACCACAAGTTTGACCTGATGTACGCCAAGCGCGCCTTCGTGCACTGGTACGTGGGCGAGGGCATGGAGGAGGGGGAGTTCTCGGAGGCCAGGGAGGACCTGGCTGCCCTGGAGAAGGATTACGAGGAGGTCGGAAGGGACTCAGCAGATGGAGAAGAGTTTGACGAATAACTTCTGTGGGGAGGCAGCTTGGATTGTGAGTAGGTTTTGTATTTTTGTCCTGCAACTCCTCCCAGAAAAGGGAGTTGTGGACTGGGTCTGAGAAAGTGTGACTTGGAAACCATAGCTTGGCTAAAAGCAACCCTCTGGTCAAGGTTTGTGTGTGCACAAATTTGGCTGAATAAATGGTGTGACCGGCAGAAACATCTCCTGTCTTGTTGTGCCAACCAAGTTGCTCATGATGGGATGGGAAGAGGCTTTCCTGCCTTGGCTGTTGCAGCCCTACTGGGGGGGCTTTCACCTGGTGATGCTTGGCTGTGTCCTGGGGCAGGTGACAGCAGGATGTGAGCCACCTCCCCTGCAGGGGAACTGCTGGGCTAAGATGAACACTGGGATGGTGATTCTACTCAGGCACTGGCTGCCTGTGGCTTTTCCCTGTCCCAAAACACTGCTGGCTCCGGGCTTTCCAGCCTGCAGCCCCCTCCGAGGCATGGGATCAGCTTTCTCCAGTCCCCCACCACCACGCCGAGCCCTGCTAAAGCAATCCATGTCTGGCTGCCAGGGCTGGGCTTGCCTGCAAGTCTAATTTTGAGTCTGGAGATGAGAATTCAAATGCTCCAGCTGTCTGTCAGCCCCTCCAAATGCATCTGACCCACGTCCTAGCTCGTGCTTGGCACCAAAGCCCGGAGCTGTCTCCCCAGTTAGACCTATTTCCTCTTGTGCTGGGTGAGGGTTGCCCCCCCAGGCAAAACAGCACCATCCCTGTGAACAGGTAATGAGTTGGAAAAATGGGTTTTAACTTGAACTCTGCAGATCCCCAGACTGAGGCAGGTTATTACTCCTCTGGGGAGTCTCCTCCCAGCAAGTGATCCAAGAAAAGGAGCTGGCTGGGATGCAGCGGGGAAGCTGGATCTGCACTCAGGCTGTAATTGAAGGGCTGACAGCGTTGGCTCTGGGTTGCACTGGAGGAAAGTTTAAACAACCTGAGGTGGGGGGAAGAGTTGTTATTAGAAGCTGTCTCCGCTTGCCATTACTCAGCTGGGCTCCGAGGGGTGGCAATCTCCCAAGGACAACATGGGGGGAGCTCCCAGGGGTTGTCTCACCTCCAGCTGCCCTCTGCCTGGGGGAGCGAGGCTGTTTGGGCTGGCAGGGTTGGGAAGGAGCTCTCCTGGAGCTCCCAGGCCTCCAGATGCAGCTTCATGTACTGGTTAATCCTACGCTGCTGCAAAGGGGGTGTGCAGGCAGACCCCAAAGTGATGCTCGAACCCACCACAGCACGAAAAGGGGAGAAAGCAGAAAGGTGTACAGGCAAGCAGCAGGTGCGATGCCAGCTCTGTCTTCCCTGCGTGGGTATTTGGCTGGGAGTGATGGTAGCTTGCTTATTTTTGGGGGTCTTGTCTTCTGCTCAGCTCAGACAGCCTGGTGGAGGGGTCCTGTTTTGGGGTTTGTGGTCAGCAAGCAGCTGCAGGAAGGAGAAACAGCAGCTGGACCAAGCCTGGTGGCCTGAGACCATCGCTTTTATGGCTGGGGAGGAGCTTAACCTGTAAGGATGTGTTGAACCCTTTCCATGGGAGAAGGAGCGATGGCTTTAAGCTAAAAGAGGGGAGATTTAGATTAGATGTTAGGAAGAAATTCTTCACTCAGAGGGTGGTGAGCCCCAGGCTGCCCAGAGGAGCTGTGGGTGCCCCATCCCTGGGGGTGCCCAAGGCCAGGCTGAATTGGGGCTGGGGGTGGCCAGGCACAGTGGTGATGATGAGGTGAGACAGTTTCTGTCACATGCAGAAGACCAGCCCCACAAATACTACCCCTGGGGGTCCGTGCAAAGTTCTCCAGAAGCCCCAGGCACAGCTCTTGGTTCACCTGGGGCCATGGGGTGGAAGCAAGGGGCAGTGGGTGCTGCTGGAGGCAGGGCTGCATGGCACAAAAGGAGAGACCATGCCCAAAAACCTTGTGAGAACTCAGTGGTGGAGCTCTGCAGGCACTGCTCACCCCACCACCTTGATCAATCCCTGCTGCCCTGGCTAATTAGGTGATGAAGGGAGCAATGCACTGGGCATCCCAGTCCTGAGAGCTGCTCCACCTGTTGCTGGCCAGAGGATGCTCTTTTTGTGGCCACCTTTCCCCTCTCAGTGCACAAATAGGGAAAATAAAGCTGAAGCCATGCAATGAAGGGTGTGTCACTCTTGGAAGGGCTGTAGGTTTGTTAAGAAGACAAAGCATCACCTATGACCATCGAAACAATGATGTTCCTTCCCCAAAAGTCATGGTGTTGTTCCTCCCCATAAGGAAAATCCTTCCTGGCCCTCCCTCACTGTATTTATGGGAAGGCAGTGCTGACAGATGTGCCCAAGTAATTAATTGCAGTAATAAATAACCTTTTCAATTACCTCAGCCCTGGTGTTGTGCTAATTGCTTTCCAAGCTGCAGGAGTGCAGCTGTGCTCCTCTGGGCTGGCTCATGGCTCCAGGCAGGAGCAATGCTCACCCAGATGAACTTTTGGGGGAAATTTAATCAGCAGCTTTCAGCCGTGGCTGCCTGCAGGGAGTGGAGCCACCAGCAAAAGGTGGCCAGCCCTCGAGACCATGCCTCGAAACTTCCTGGTGTGTTTACCTGGGGGCACAGAGCCAGAAGTCATCTTCAGTTGTTTTTTTTTTCAGAATTCATTTTCAGACTTTTAGCTCCCAGCTTTGAAATGAAGGGTGGATGTGGGGCTGTGGTATGCAACAACCACGAACAGACTCAATTCAGCATAGAGCAATGGGATTATAAACACTCCCTCTTCATATCTTATCAGGGGCACCTCAGTGCTTTTCCTCCTGAGTCACCCCAGCACCTGCCCCTGGCTCCTCAGGGCAGACTCCAAGCCCAGGCATGTGGGGCTGATTTCACACTCCAGAAAGTAGGAACCTAGCCCCAAGGTCCAGAAAGTGGGAACCTAGCACCAAGGAGCAGGACTCCTTCAGGCCCCTAGGAAGCTTTGGCAGAGCTGGGGAAGTGGGAAAAAAACCACCCAAATGGTGCTCTCCCCATCGTGGGACTGGTCAAACTGGGAGTTGTGTGCCTGCTCCCAGCTCCTCCAGGCTGCTCTTGGAGGTGACACGAGCAGCATCCAGCTCCCTACAGGCAAGTTCTGGCAGGATAGAGGACATTTCCCACACAGCAGCAATTACAGTCAATAATACTCAGAGATAACCTACCCAGAGCACCCCCTTACCGGCATTCATTTCCCCAAAGGCACCATCCACAAAGTAGGGACCTCCATGTACAAACCCCATTAAATCCAGAGAGCTCAGAGCCAAAAAAAAAAAAGTCTTTATTCAAATACAAAAGACAGTTGCATAGAAGTGTACTGGTACATTTCTCATTAAAAAGGTGCTTTTGCAGTAAAAGCCAGAGCAAGAGTTTGCCATTTCAACCAAAGCAGGCAGCTTGCGACACTCCCCTGGACTAAAAACCAGGATCCTCTGCCCAGGCAGGATGCGTCCCCAGCACTGAGCCAGGCACCTATTCAGCTTCACTCATTGATAAACAGCCGTGTGATAAAGCTTGAGACACCCATGCTACAGAAGTGCACTAGGAGCACGTAGACTAGGCAAGCAGAAAAGGCATAATACTTCAAACAGTAGCAATGAGGTTCAGGACAATCCTTTGGCACCTCCAGGCACTCAAGACCAGTTTAGCCTGATGACAGATAGTTTGTATTTCATCTGAGGTTTGGCTTCATAAGGAACAGACAGGAGTTTGTTAGTACTCATCCTCATCAGCCTCATCCTCTTCTCCATCTGCTGAGTCCCTTCCGACCTCCTCGTAATCCTTCTCCAGGGCAGCCAGGTCCTCCCTGGCCTTCAAGAACTCCCCCTCCTCCATGCCCTCGCCCACGTACCAGTGCACGAAGGCGCGCTTGGCGTACATCAGGTCAAACTTGTGGTCCAGGCGGGCCCACGCCTCGGCAATGGCCGTGGTGTTGCTCAGCATGCAGACGGCACGCTGCACCTTGGCCAGGTCCCCCCCGGGCACCACCGTGGGCGGCTGGTAGTTGATACCCACCTTGAAGCCCGTGGGGCACCAGTCCACAAACTGGATCGACCGGCGGGTTTTAATGGCCGCGATGGCCGCGTTCACATCCTTGGGCACCACGTCGCCCCGGTACAGCAGGCAGCACGCCATGTACTTGCCACGGCGTGGGTCGCACTTCACCATCTGGTTGGAGAACTCAAAGCAAGCGTTGGTGATCTCCGGCACCGACAGCTGCTCGTGGTAGGCTTTCTCTGCCGAGATGATGGGCGCGTAGGTTGTGAGCGGGAAGTGTATCCGCGGGTAAGGCACCAGGTTGGTCTGGAATTCAATCAGGTCAACGTTCAAGGCACCATTAAATCTCAAGGAAGCTGTAACGGAGGAGACGATCTGCCCGATGAGCCTGTTGAGGTTGGTGTAGGTGGGACGCTCGATGTCCAGGTTGCGGTTGCAGATGTCGTAGATGGCCTCGTTGTCCACCATGAAGGAGCAGTCCGAGTGCTCCAGGGTGGTGTGGGTGGTGAGGATGGAGTTGTAGGGCTCCACCACCGCTGTGGAGACCTGCGGGGCCGGGTACACGGAGAACTCCAGCTTGGACTTCTTGCTGTACTCCACAGAGAGCCGCTCCATGAGGAGGGAGGTGAACCCTGAGCCCGTGCCTCCCCCAAAGCTGTGGAAGACCAGGAAACCTTGGAGTCCGCTGCACTGGTCAGCCTGCAGTGGAATAACGCATTTTTACCTCTCTGGTAAGGACTATCCCAAATGGCATAGTAATCAATTCTGCTTGAAGGACTTACTGACCAGAAGAGAAGTAGCTAAACAAAACCAAACTCCACCCTGAGTACATCCAACCCCTAGAGTAGATCCATTCTTATAACTCTACTAAAGATAGTTAAGTGAACATGTCAATCAGCTTCAGAATCTCCATGGAGCCACCACAAGTAGTTCCACATCAACAGATGGAAACTGAGGAACTCATCCAGAGTTACCAGCCAAATGCACATCTCAATACCTGATAGCAGACAAGAGGTAGCACATGAGTCCTGGACCCTTAGGAGACATCTCAAAAGGGCTTCAACAACAGGCAACCAAGTGCAGCATTACACACTTGCCTTGCTCTTATCAAGGATGGAGTTTGGTCTTGCCACCCCATTGCAGTTTGCCCGTTTAGAATTAGTTTCTACAGTTGCACAATAGGAACGTGGCCTCCTTGAGGTCAAAAGTCCTTCTCTTCCACCTCCTACATCTAGCGTTGCCTCATTCCCATTCCAACCCCCCATACACATATGATATGTAGCAACACTTGCTTTACGTGAAGATATACCGAATCAGATGGCCCACTCACAGCAGCAGCCACTTTTGAGCTCAGATAATGTTTTTTTTTTTTTTCTATGAAGACTATTACCCCAAAACCCAAAGCTTAATCACATGGTCCACGATGTGCTATTTTAAGAGAAAGACCACCTTCTCCCTTACCATTTTGCGAATCCTGCTGAGTACGGTGTCTATGATCTCCTTCCCAATGGTGTAGTGACCACGGGCATAGTTGTTGGCAGCATCCTCCTTGCCGCTGATGAGCTGCTCCGGGTGGAAGAGCCCGTGGTAGGTCCCAGTCCGGATCTCGTCTACAGAAAGGGGCAATCATGGAGAGCAGCACACAGTTACAGGTTGTGGATATTCATGTGGCAGAGTAGAACAGGTAATAAATCCCCTAGGAGCCCACGTGAGATGAGTTACTGTAGTTACTACATACAGCTTGTGCTCCTGCTTGTCGCAGGTGGCTTGAAGCATGGCCTCCACCGCCTGCCCTACAGCACAAAGAGGAGACAAGGTGCCTCCAGTGCTGACTTTTCCACTAGATCCATCCCAACCAGCTCACAAAGACAGGATTAGGAGCAAATTCTCTAGGCTCCACACAGTCAATGAGTTTGAGACACCTCCAGGGGTTTAGACCCACTCAAACTCAACATCGGATATTTCATTTTAATTCACTTCATATTCTAATGGCTTGCTCACTCAGATCCCAGCTTAGTGCCTAGACTAGCTACCTAAGAATTAAATGGAATCAAACCAAAGTCTCCATTCCTTCCATTAGTTGAAATAATGAGTCACACATCTGAGGTGGTGAGATGGGAACACGTTCACCCCCAGGAGAGGCCTAGGAGGCAGAAGCAGGTTAGACGTGGATGCAGGTGACTGGGAGTCATTTCCACCAGTTTCTTGAGGAAAGCAACTTTAATAGGAAGGTATTCCGAATCAAAATAAAACATCAAATTGAGTCAAAAGTCCAGAGATCACTAGTGGAGCTGGGGGAAGTAGCAAACTTGCAGCAGCAAGACAGCTCCCACAGAACCACAAAGCTTGTAGCACCCATCTGCCCACAGAAGCTTCAGAGGAAGCCTTGGCCAGATGTGGAACAAGTCCCAGGATGTGGTAATTCACCCTATAGTATATTACTAAGGTTGATAAACCCATGTTTTCACACCTGCGAGGATCCTGCTGAAGACAGCAGGCCTCTTAAGAAGAGGGATGAGCTGAGGACAGGTATTAGGGATAACGGGTCTGTCCCTCCCGGGTCCATTTGGAAAGGCAGCCCCCAGCCAGGTTCTGCTGGCTGGAGACATTTTACCAGAGCAGAGGAGTGTGGGAGCCACTGGACAACGACCCAGACCCCAGTAAGAAAGGCAAGGAGACCCTCTGACAATACCACAACGCCCTCCTCTCCCGCTATTACCAATAACGGTGGGCTCCAGGTCTATGAACACCGCCCGGGGCACGTGCTTCCCAGACGCCGTCTCACAGAAGAAGGTCTCGAAGGAAGAATCTACTTGTTCGGCCTCCGGCTCCACAGGTTTCGTCACCTTGGGGCCGGGGATGGTCCCATCGGCCTGGATGCCGTGCTCGAGGCAGTAGAGCTCCCAGCAGGCGTTGCCCATCTGCACGCCCGCCTGCCCGATGTGGATGGAAATGCACTCCCTCTGCAAGGGGAAACGGCACATTAAGGCGATTTTTAGACATCCTGCAGCTTAACTTTAAGCCCCTGTGGCGCTCGTTGGGGCCGGTCGCTGATTAGGGAAGCAGGCGGCTTCCGCCCACCGCTGGGAGCTGGAGCGAGGATCAAACCGTGACCCCAGTCGTAGCATCCCTAGGAAGGGTTTGCCTGGTCTGAGGCAGGGGGAAGGAAGGAAGTGATGAGCTTCGTGCTGAGGAAGGAAGCAGCTGAGCACCGCTGGCTCCTTCTGGCTCCGTGCTCACCTGGCCCCACCGTGGAGCCAGGTGGCCGCCGATCCCCTGGGTCCCATGGGGGTCAGGACCTGGGGACAACAACTCCAGGCTCCAAAACACCTCTACGCCAAGCAGGGAGAAGCCAAAAGCTGGGAGTTACACCAGGAAACAAAGCTGGAGGACAGCAGCAGTTGCACAGGGCCAGGCCAACACCAGGGAAAGGCTCAGAGCCCCCATTTACACTGGTCACCCTCCAGGAGCCTCCCAACAACCTCCAGGGAGGTGTCAGAGCATCAGCATCTCCTGAAGACTCTCTGGGGACTTGTGATGGTTGCACGCTTCCCTCGGTAATTGGCACCTCTGCTGTTTCCACCTCCCCAAGATCAAAGTGCTGCAGCGCCAGCTCACGTCCCAGCTCCCCAGGGGATCCCATCAAAGGGTGCTGGTGATCCCACCTGGGCACGGTGAGCTCCTGGTGGTGATGGAGAGGATGCTTTGAGCATGTACACCCCTAGACATGACCGCCTGGCCAGAAGGACCTTGTCCCTTGAAGCCACAACCCTCTAAGCCACACTAGAGGATCCTGAGCACCAACTGCTCTCGGCCATAAGCAGCCGTCAGGACTCAATGCAGCTTCTCCCCTCTTTACCTCCACGCACAGACGTGCCACGAGGTTTCTCAGCACTCAAGCTGAGCCCAGCCGCCACCACGTGCCCAGGCCATCTGCCACAAAGCTGGACACCAACTGTCCAAGCATCCCTTCGCCACCGCAGAGGGACACCGAGCCCTCCACCCACAGCTGGCGGAGCACAGCTGAACCCCGCTCCGAGCCCGCCGGCGCTGCTGGGCGGGGAGCCCGCGTGCAAGTCCTCCCTCTCCGAGCTGATATTTGCACTATTTGGGAAATGCTGCCTGCCATTCGCCCATCCCTCCCAGCAAGATGGTTGCAATAGCTCCTCGCCAGGGTTTGCAGGGGTCAGCGGCACAGCCCCGTCGGGGGCACGGGCCGGGACAGCTGCTCCGCTCACCATCCTCTCCCAGTTTGCTGGGCCCAGCACCTGCTGCAGGGGGGCACTGCCCTTTTCAGCCCAGAGGAGGGGGAAAATAGAAGAAAAGAGAAAGAAAGAAAGAAAAGAGGGGCCTGCTAGAAGGAAGAAAGCATAGATCACATTCTACAACTTGTTTTTTTGTTTGTTTTTTTTTTTAAACCCTCCCCATATATGCTGGAAGGGCTTTTTTTCCCACCATTTTCCTTTCTTTTCCCTGAGATTCCAGATCTCCAACTTTTGCCCTCCGCATCAAGATAAAACCCCATCCCACCGACCCTGCCCATAGGCAGCCTATTGTTGTCCAGCTGATTTTCCCATTGGAAATACCATGTAAATGTTTAACTGTTTTATAACCTGGACAGACTCTAGAAGTCACGGGATAAAAGGAAAAGTTCAAAAGCTGGCTCGCTAAGGAGTTACTTTGAAGTTTTCTTCCACTTGCCAGATGCAAAAGGACATCATCAGATTTTCCAACAAGTCGCTCTTTTGCCTTCACAGGAGGGTGACAGTTGGGTTACTCTTCACAAGAAGTTCTGCGAATTTTTTTGAGTAACCCGATCAACCCCCTCCAGTTTCACAGCTGCAAACTCTTTAGAGCAAAGATTCAATTAAAAAAAATAATAACAGTAATAATAAACCTAGGAGGAAGGGGGAACTTTATTCGTTTAGTATCTAATTCCAAGGGTTTGTAGCAGACAAAGGCAACATGGCAGCTCACTCCTAAAGGAAAAATAAATAAATAAATAAAATAATAAAGGTCTCTGCAAGTTGCACTAGGTCCCTGGGGCAGCGTGAGAGCTGAAGTGTTAAACTCGGGAAAAGGGACAGCAGTGCCAAACTTCAGGCTTTGCTTTACCCCACAGTTGCCTTTCAAGATATGCTGGTTCCCCCCCAAAAACCAAAAAAAAAAAAGGAAGAAGAAAAAACCCAACTTGCATTAAAGAGCCAAGCACTTTGCAGCTCTCCAGACCCCATCTCAGGGGCTGCAAATTCAGAGGGGAGGGGGGGAAAAAGCAGCAAGAAGCCACTCTGAGAGCGGTTCTGCAAGCAAGCCCCTCGCTTTTCCCTTATAAGGAGCAAACTTTGAATCAATAAGCCATAAGCTAATCGGCAATTAAATCAAGCCGGTTGGAATTAACATCCCCAAGAGACAGGAGAGAGAGAGAAGAGAGCAAGCAAGCTGTTCAGCTCCGTGCGCCGGGAAAACCCCACAGCCTCGCCTTTAAGTTCAGGCTAACACAAATATAAGGCATGCTCTTACCATGGTGAGACTGGAGCCTCGCTAAGATCTAAGCAAAACAGCTGCTGCCCCTGCCTCTCCCCGCAACTTTATAGCCCAGGAAGGCTTGACTCCACCTGAATTTAAAGCAGCTTTCTGCTAGCTTAAAGGAGCAGAGCTCCTTTTTCCTGTGCATCCCCAGAAATAGCCAGGGAGAAGATGGTCTCCTGGCGTCTGGCTGGTGCAAATTCTGCGATTAGACAGCCTGGGGCACAGTGCAGCTTTTTTTCTGGTCTTATTTTGTTTTTTTTCCAAACAGCCTCAACTGAGAAAAGAAAAAAAAGGAATAATAATAATAATAATTTAAAAAGTAGATGCCAAAGTTGGGCTAAAAAGAAGGAAACTGGGGAAATTTGAGTACCCCCATATGATCCGCTTTATCCAGAAGAAATAATCTTTCTTATTCGGAGCATGGCCATTGGCAACGTGCTACCTTGTCTGATTTCTTTTCTGTTTCTGCTTTCCGTATCTCGCCGACCTCCACGGGAATCCGCTGATTTTTGCACCTCCGTGGCATTAGGACGTAGGCTCAGACCCCCCATTTTCCTTACCTGCTGGATATTTAGGGTTCATTTTTCATTTGCCCTGCTGACAGCTGACATAGGGACTCTGACATTGGGTCAGAGCCAGCTCTGGCCCCATCCAGGGGCAGGTACCCTACTAGGGTAGGCACGTCTTTAGGGCTTTGGGTCTGCCCTGATGGCTCGGTGTGCCCTGTGTCCTCATGAGGTCACCCAGGCAGAGAATTTTCCCTCTGCTCAGCATTTGTGACACCCCCTCTGCTTGCTGGGTCTGGTTTGGGCTCCCCAGTACCAGACAGGCAGTGGTAGACTGGAGGAAATCCAGTGTGGTCTGCCAGGGTGGTCAGGTTTGGGGGACAGGACGTGGAAGGAAAGGGTAATTGTGGGGCTTGTTCATCCTCAAGGACCTTTCAACTCACCACGAAGGTGGTCAGAGGTTGGAACAGGAACCTGAAGATGGGGGAACCTTCAACCTTGAATGTATTCGGAAGCCAACTGCACACATCCTGATCTAATTTGACTCCAAGATATTCTCAGGAAGCAAAATTAAACCTCTCTCCATGGACCTGCATGCTCCAACCCAATCTCAGGAGCATCACCGGCCACGGGGTGACTTTCTTCAGCGAGTCTTTGCTGCCTAATTGTACTCTCAGCACCACGTATGGGCTCAGCCAAGCCTGAAGCGTGGGAGAATTCATCCCCCAGCTCTGCCAAAAAATGGGCACAAGGTTGCTGGTGGGCCGAGGAGGCATCAAGGGACCGGCTTTCCTCCACCAACGTGCTGAGCCCAGCCTCTGCGGGCAAGATGGGAGCATCATCCTGTTCCTGCTCCGGGCTATGCCACGGATTTAGGGAAGCCAAGCAGGTTGGACGCACCTGTTTTGGAAGTGGGGGAATTCAGGGCTAATTGGGTCAGGCAGGCTTCTTTTGTTAGATACAGCCTCACGTAAACACATTTGTCGGCGTCGTGGCCTCCAAACCTCCGCTGGGAATAAAGGTGGCCTCCGAGGACAGGGAAGTTATTCATTCCTGGCCCGAACCAAGAACCTCCCCAAATGTGCACGCCGAGCCTGCCGGTCAGACAAGATCTTCTCTTTCCAGGAGACATCTGGTTCCCAAGGAGAACAGTGAAAATGAGGAACTCTGCCAGTTTTGACTATGAAATATTCGTTTGCTGGCTGCTGTTTGGTCAACCCCGAGCTACGCGTGAGTCCGTGACAAAGTTTGGGGCGGCTGATTTCTTCTTTCTTGGGAAACGGAAAGCAAAGGGGAGGAGTGCTGTAGGTGGTGACATGGTGACAGAGACAACCTGCCTGCGATCTCAGCTCCAGGACATATTTAGAACAGCATCAAGGAGAAGAACAGGCAGCAACCCCCCAGAGGACCCACGGCGGCAGCTCCCGGCCTTTTTATAGCCAGACCTCACAGCTGCTGCCTCCTTTTTCCCACTCCAGCATCCTAAATATTGCCTCCTGGCTCTGCCTGGTCCTCCTGTTGCCGTCCCCACCATGCACCAGCTGCTCTTAGCCTCCACGGAGCAAATCCGTACCCACAACTCGCTGAATGAGTGTCCTCGGGCGGAGGGGAGAGCTGATCTGCGACCACGCTCCGGGCGAAGCACTGGTATCATCGGGCTGTTGAGGAAGAGAAAAGCCTGGTATCAAAAAGTTTTGGCCCTGGGAAGAGAAAATATTTGGTTTCAGCCAGTATTCATTTTTGGTGTTGCTCTAACAGGAAAAAGTCGGGGGGATAAAATCTCATTTTGCTTCAGGCTGAGCCAAACTCGGGTTTTTCGGGGTGTTTTTGGTGAATTGGCTGAACTGAAAAACAAAACAAAATAAAACAAAACCAGCGGTTTACATAGCTCCAAATCCACCATTTTAGGAGTCATTTGCTCCCGTCTTTAACTGTTCACCCAGTTAAATTTGCTCCCTCTTTCACACGTGAATTTCCCCAGCAGCAGCTTTCAGCCACTGGCTCTCATTATGCCTTTTTCTGGGGAGCAAAGGCTGCCAACTTTCCACACCTTCATCCCCCTGAGGGCGGTTGTTGTCTTTTCAAGTAAATTTCGTGCTGGCCCAGCATGCAGAACAGCAGTCCTAGAGATCTCCGTCCCCTGCGTTAGCCTGAACCACCAGATCCCGTTCCCCAGCAAGTCTCTGTCTGCCCCCGTTGTCCTCCAGGATCACAAAACCCCAACCACCATTAATGGGAACACCCCGGTGACCTGGACAAACCTGGGCTCATCCCACCTAACGCCGGTATCCACTAAAGAGCCTCCAAAAGAGAAGGAGCCTGTCCTGCGCCAACAGTTCCCAAAGATCAGCCAGTGGTGAGCACATCCCTAAAGACCTTGGAGACCCTCATGGTGACCATGTGGTTTTTAATACGGGTCTGGTGAGCAAACAAGTATCCTCCCAAGGGGAACCCCCTTACTGATGGGCCACCTCGCCCTCCGGACACCCCACTTCTCCCCCCCCAGGTTGTAGGAAGGCGTCAGCCCCCTGTTCCCCTATTTTAGGTTTGCCAGGGCTGCTGCCCAAGTGCTGCTCCTGGCGTTGGTTGTCCTTTATCATCACGCAGTGAGGGCCCGGCCTCAGCTCAGGCATCTGTTACTGATAACCAGAGATGATTTATCCAGGCGTTAGCCCGGCTGTCTCCAGCGTACGACTGCGTGTGCTTCTGCCCACGCACAGCTTGCTTTTATCCTGCTGCTTCCCCACTTCGTGCACACGAAGGATACACGGAGGGACAACCCCACTCGGTCCGGGCAAATCCGCTTATGTGGTTTCCCACCCCTCCTTCCAACGCACAGACTTGGCTCCTGCAAACACCTCCTTGCAATGCAAGGCAAGTGCAGCAGTTTTGGATGCAGGGGGATCAGATACACTCACCAAAAAAAAAGAAAAACAACAGTTAATCTTACCACAAAATAAATTACCCATGCACCGTTCGGCGTCGGTGGGAACTTTCGGCATTCTCCACCGCAATGCAAAAAAGTTTCCAGCAAAAAGTGGTTAAAACCGAAACCCTCCGTTTCAAGGCTATCAGTTTGGGATGTTTTGACATTCCAGCTTCTCCCCCACGCCCCCTCCCCTTCTCCGCTCATTCTCCTTTCCAAATAAAACCCTGGCAGACCCGTCCCCACTCTGCGAGACAGCTCAATTGGAGTGGAACTGCATATTTCAGCGGAGCGCCGTTCCAGCAGAATTCCCCCAACCAGCTCTGCCTCGAAGCTATTCCCGTAACCGAGGGTGGAGAAAGCACCTTCTCTGGATTTGTGTCTGCACAGCTGTGCTTCTACTCTGCCCTCCCCTCCGAAAGCAGATAGCAACCAGCTGCGGGGCAGGGGCTTCATTGTGGTGGGGTTCAGCTGGAGCAAGAGTCCACAGGGATGTATTTTTATTTATTCTCGAGTTGCAAAGAGTTATTTCTGCTCTTTTCCCTTTGATTACCTTCGAAGTAACAAGGTGAATGTTTTAAGGAAAAGCTTTCCTCTAAAGTAATTTGGAGAAAGGTGGATTTATATTCTTTAATGGGTCTCAGAGTGGCTGTGATGTGTCAGGCAAAGGTCTGCCTCCTGGTGCCCTGCTCCCAGCCATGGCCGTGAGCAGCTGCTTAGAGAAGTGAAAAGGGCAGGGAAAATGGATATAACATCCCCTGAAGCCTCTCCCCTGATTTTTATTCAGCTCAGGGACTTTCTGAACTGCATGTGGTTTCCACATACTCAGTAACACTCGATGCGTTTCCCTGCCATGAGTTTCTCTCATGCCCTTGAACGTTGTCCAACCTTAGCATCAGCTCCCGGGCACTTTTAGTTTCAATTTGTTCAGCAGGACTCCAAGTGACCAGCCTCCTGCATTTCCCTGTCCGGATGGCTGAAGCCATCCCAGCCCTCGAGCGTGTGTGTGTATATGCACATTCCTTGCAGGAAGGCAAGTGGCTGAGTTGTGTCTTTTCCTCTGCCTCTTTATCTAGTTCTGCGAAGGATCCCGGCAGCTCTCTGCTCCCTTAGCAGCTGACCCTACTGCCAGCCCTGCAAGTTTTTGTTTTAAAACAAAAGAGACTCTCTCCATGGCTCCCCGTGGGACTGCCCTGTGCTGCATTTCAGCATGGGTTCAATTCTTAGTGACCCACCCTGAAGAAGACCCTGTGTGAGACACCTTTATCTCCCACCTGTCTGCATATGGGAAGCATCAAGAGCAAAGTTGGGGTGGAAAAATTCTTGCCAATTTCACAAAACTCAGCCTTAGTGCTTCCCTTCCCCTTCAACTTCAGAGGTACAAACGCTGCCATCAGCGGAGCTGAAAGCTGAAGCTTTGCATCAAGTGTTTTGGAAGAATTACATTTCAGTGCAGACATTTAATTTGTATTATTGGGATTAATTTGAAGATTCTGTGTACAGAGATCTGTTATGTGCTGGAAAAGATGGGTAGACGCGTTTGACAGTCCGGGATGTTCTTGGCAGCGTGGGATGTTCCCGTTTCTGCACGTATCCCGATAGAAAAGGGTAGGTTGGGAGCTGCTGAAAACAAATTCACAGCAGCATCAGAAGGACATCGTAGAGCTGCAGTTAGAGACCTGTTCCCCTGCTGTGCTTAGCTGTGCAAAGAAGTTTTGAGCAAGAGCCCTTCCCATGCCGCAGACAAAGCTCACGCGTGATTGACGTTGCTGATTACTTGCAGCTCGTGGCGTTTTTCTAATGGCCCTAAACCTCTGACAACGATAAATGCCGTCACTGAGCCTATGTAAACGTCGAGTTTGAAGATGTAAGAGCAAAACACTTTTTCCTTCATCTTCCGAATGACGGAATGCATTGAAAAATACACGCGAGGGCTGCGCTGTTATTAAAACTGGCTCTTTGGCCGAGACAAAACACAAATGAGGCCCAACCAGAACGAATGTAGAAGGTCTGCAAGGAGGGAGAACGGAAGAGCAGAGTGTCGTGGATTACCCAGACTAATTTGCTTCATTTTCTCCTAAAAGGGATGAATTCTGCACAGTGCACAGCAGTGGGGAAATGCATCACTCGAGGCTTACGGCAGCAGCTTGGCCAGCTAGGATATCTCATAAGCCTCGCTGAAGAGCTCTGAAACCTTTCACAAGTTGCCTGTGTCACTTGGCGGAGTTCCTGTTGCGACCGTGAACCACAAGTATTATCTGGCTTAATGCTCGCTGACTACCTGGAATGCAAGGGCAATTTTCATGTCGTTTTATGGCACTTATTTTCTAGGTTTTTCAAGATGAAAATACTAGATTTTTTTTTTAATTATTTTTTTTAACGGCTCCGAATACTGACGGTGACACACACCTTAATCACGTGCAATTTATGGCCGAAGGTTTTATGGCATCATAAATGTCTAAGCTGCCTCGAATCCTCCAGATGACTACTTTCAAAGTAGCATAAGTGCTTAAATGAGCAACGTTGCCAAGTGTATAAAATTCTACAAAATAACTCGACGCTTTGAATCCTGAAAGAGATCGGTGTCAATGAAGCATGCTTTAATCTTCGCCTAATTAAGTCGGCTTGTTTGAGAACCACAAGTCCTTAATGCGTGTGTTACTAATTCCCTGTCTAATCCCAAAAAAAAAACTTTCCGAAAGGGCACAGTCCTAACTCTCCATTTAGGTCAGTGTAGTCTCTACTCCTCCTTGCTGAGAGCGGGGAAGAGAAAACCTTGCAGGCAAAAGCCCTCCTTTGAGCAAAATCTTTTCTGGCCCCGAAGACGAGAAGCAGAGAGCAAAGCTCAAATTTCAGATTTCTCCTGGAGCATCACCAGCTTCTGGAAACGCAGCGAAACCATTCTGCAACCCCTGGCAGCACTCGCTAGCAGGTGGATGCTGTAGCATCAGTGGGACTCTCAGCACTCCTGAGATCCCACAGATATCGTGTGGGCACAGTCTTCAACCCTAATTTGTCTTTGACAACCACTGGGCTGCCTGATTCGATCTTCAGTGGAGTAAACTGCCTCAGACACTACTGAGGCCATAAAGTCAGGATGCGGCCTGAAGCAAGGCAGAGCTGGTGTCCTGACCTCCTGACAGTCAGGAGAGAGACGGGTTGTACCAACCAGTGTTGGGCTTAATGCCTGACTTTGAGATAATATTGTTATACAGCACACTAAATCCACTTATGCTTATTAAAATTCCGAGCTCTGATGAGTGCATAAATGCACAAGCAGCGGTTATCAGGGCTACGCAGCTGGTAAGTCTCATACATAAGGCAGGGGAAGAAGGCATTGGGTGAGGCCTGTGTGTCTAGCTGAAGACTCGTGTTCACGTGCTGATTATTAGCAGATTAACGAACCCTTACTGCCCTGTGCTTGCCCTCAGAGCTGCCTGAGATGAGAAGCTGGGGATTCCCTTGGGCATGATGTCTCTCCAGCCTGGTAGGCATACAGCAGAGCAAGGGAGGAATGTGTGAGAGGTAGATCTCAGCATTAGGAAAGGTTTTCTTCTTCTCCATCCCCATAATGAAGCAAATGAACAAACTCCTGAGTCCTTCATCTGTGACAGAGGACAGGAGGAGCAGCTGACTAGCCCCAGGGCCCAAAGACACTGGAGAGATACAAAAAAAAAGAGTGGAAATTTAATAACAAGGATTTCAAGAGGCATGAAAAGGATCTTCCAGCTGGACCGGCTTCTTAGCTTTCCTAAATTTTTGCACTAGGAGTCCTGTGGCCCACGAGAGGTTCTTCACCTCTTCTAAGCTGTGTCCCATGTTTTGAGGTTCCCCTTTGTCCTCCACAGTTAGCAGAGCTTGAGTTCAGTATTCAGGGTGTGTTTCCCTCCCCACTGTAGCCACAGCTCAATCCAATTGTGACAGACTCATAAGGAAGGCCTTCAAACCTATATTTGCATTGGATACTCATCTGTAGGAGTCTCACAAAATCCTCTTTTAGTGCCTGCTTATCAGTATGGATCCTGCAAGTGTTCCTGGTCATTCAGATCCTACAAATCTCCTTGAAGACAGAGACAGGGACCTTCCACCCCACCAAGGCGCACTCAGGCTCCACAGAAGACATCAAGGCCACGTCATAGATCTACAAAGACATCACCAACAGCAACCTGGATAACCAGCATCACACTGGTACCTGCTGATGGAACATGTGGTGTCCTCTCCCATCGTCTCCTTGGCTTAACAGGGCCTTCAGTATTGATTTCACCAAGAGAGCGTTGACTTCCCCTGGTGACCCACTCCTTGGATATGCTTTATCCTCATGACCGACACAGCTATAGTTTCAGCAGACAGGGTGTGCCAAAAGCACCTTGCAGATCACTAACATCTGTGTTCCGAGTTCTCCAACCAGATGGAAGAAACATTTGATAAGTCCACGGCTCGCAGCCTGCTGTACTGGGGGGAGGCAGTGCTCCGGGATGTGGCTGTGCCCACTACAGAATAAAATAACAATAAAATTTTAAAAATAAATTAAATAATTAATTTTTTTAAAAGTCCTGAAAGACTGGGAGTTTTTCAAACCCAGGAGGACACACCGGTTTGTGGATGGCTGCTGCAGAAACCAGAGCTCATCTGAGCCGGAGAGGTCTCTAGGGCAGGAGACAGAGCTGCGAAGAGGGACTGGAAAGAAATTAAAGGATATGACTAGTGGAGATGAAGTATGTGAACGTCTATCAGTAACTATTAGCCGATATAAATGAAATACTGAGTGGGACAATACGATTTGCTAAACTGTTTAGGTTTGGACAAAAATAGAAACTTCACAGTTTTGTCATGTTAAGTCTACACTGGAATAGAATAAACAAAATTAATTCCTCTCACTCTGGCATAATATCAGTGCTGAGCCTGACTACTCTGGCATACTCTACTGCGAGTAAGCCTGGCGTATTGTGTATGCTTATTCTTCCTCCTATCCCAATGGCACATTTCAAAATAGAAGCACAACTTCTTTCTAAAACCTTCCAATCTTTGCCTCGCATATGGTTATGTTTAACCCTTTGGCAGGCTGCTCCGTTCAGCTTAAAGAAGGGGTATCTACTCTTCTGAATCAAGTTGCAGGTTCCACTTCAAAGTTAGGCCTGTTTTTTAGGACCTCTGAAGAATCCATTTCTGATTCATTACTAAAATACAGCCAAGGCAGTGAAATGCCTTGTGCATATGTGGGATTTTTAATGCGTTTCAAAGCATTTCATTCAACCGGTGCAGAGAAGTTGAGATCAACCTGCGACTGAAATCAACATGATAAACTGTAAAAGGCCATTCCAGCATAGCAGTCTGGGGTGCCAGCATTGTTAAAGGGAGATTCTTTTTTGCCAAAACTGTCTGGTCTAAAGGTAGACTTGCACCCTAGAGGAGATAAATCTAATTTCTAAGCAATGATAAACTATTACCTACTCTCTTTTCAGGGACCAGTTAGGGCTGCCACTCCACGAGAGAGACCCTGTCCCAACATAACAGCCACTTTTCACAGAGGGGAAGGGCTGAAATGAAGGTAACTGAGATGTCACCCAAGTGGGACATGTCTCCTCATCTAAGCACATCTAAACTTTCACCCTGCGTCTTGCTCAAAGTCCCACTTAACCTGGAGTGGGGTGGGACAAACCAGGCGGGCACCTGATAGCTTTTCAAGGCAGAATTTATGGGGTTTAGCTAGCCAATGCCTGTCTTGCCAAGGCATATGCTTTTCCCCAGCACTATCAGAATTTAAGACCATATTGTAAACAGTTTACACAGTGGTTTCACACCGGGACACTGCAGACCTCAGCAAGGGACTGTGGCCTGTGAGATTCCCCACTCTCCTCACCCCAGCAAGCAGGAGATGAAAATCCCACCTTTCTCCCTCGCCTGATTTCATGATGCCACGTAGGACCCACTCGGTTCACTCTTGTTTTGTCAGGGGAGAGAGAAAACGGGAAAACCCTGCAAAAGCCAGAGGAGAAAGGGCTCGGGGAGGCAGCTCTGTGAGGGGAGCCGCTGCCCTGGCCCCATGCCCTCACCCTGGGTCACATCCCAGCTCACATCACACTCAAACCACTTGTGTGTGTATTTTGAGGGGGTGTCTGAGGCACGTTTTTTAGATCAGAGTTTATTTTCGAAGTTTATTTTTTCAGATGGGGGGGTGCTTAAAGAGGGGGGAGAGTTGTTTCTCCATCATCTCAGCGATTTCTGCCTCCCTCCAGTGGAAGGGACGTTGGTACCCTCCCGGGGGGCGTGAGGCACTGCCTTTTACTTCACTGAGGAGAAAAGAAGGATGAGGACGGGAGGAGAGGGGACACAGCACTTGATTTAGGGACCAGGGGCCGGCTCTGTGCCTCAGTTTCCCCTCCCCGCGCTCCTCCCTCAGCGCGGACACCAGGGGGCGCTGCGCTCAGCCTCCCCCCTCCCCTCTCTTAGTCCCGCCCCCTCGTCTCCTAGCAACAGCCCCCTCCCGCAGCGTTGATTGGCTGCCGCCGGCACCGCCGCCATTTTCAAACCGCCGAGGCGCCGCCGGTACCGTCGCCGCCGCCGCCATTTTGTGTCGGCCTGAAGCGGCGCGGCTGAGCCCTCTCGGGTCCCGTCCCCTTTTCCCCGGTGGCACCATGGAGGCCGAGCCCACGGCCATGAAACCCCCTCGGCGGAGACGGGGCAGGGCCAGTGCAGGGCCCCGCGCCAGCCGCTCGCCCCCGGCGGCCAGCACCCCCGGTGGGGCCGCGTCGTGCAGCCGGTAGGAGCCGCGATCCCTCCCCGTCCCCCCTCAGGGGCTGGAGCCCGCCCGTGGGTACCGTGAGGGGGGCATCTCCTCAGCCCTCTGAGGGCTCTGTCCTTCAGGGCACCCTTCTGTCTTATGGGTGATTCCCCACCGGTTGTATGGGACCCCTGCCCTCCTACCTCATGAGGGGAGTTCTGGATCTAGGGGATCCGCTGCTCTCCCACCCTATAAAATAGGGATGTAAGGACGCTTTCTTCCCTCCTCCTGCTGGCCTTTTGTCTTTTCTTACAAAGTGAACTGGGTTTAGGGGATCCTTGAGTGACCTGTAATTGGGCATGGGGTATCCCAGTGCCACATCTTATACTGTAAAGTGGGGGGGGGATGAGGCTTTTCTCAGGTCATAACTGGTTTCCTTGCCTGTTTCTGCCCCATCAGAGGGGTAGCTGGTCCTGTTTCCCTCCTTGTGTCCCAAACTAGGCTTCTGTGAAAGTTTTTCTCCTCTCCCTATTTTTGGGGGGTGTCTGGCGGGTTATTTGCAGCACCTTCACAGCCCTTTGGGAGCAGGAAGAGAGGGTCCTTGCTTCTCTTCAGGGTGGGCTTTGGTGCGGTTTGGAGGTGGGGTTTCTTCACCCTCTCCCATTTCTCTTGTCATACAGCCCCGTGTCAGGGGATTGAGCTCCCCCTGCACCTCTGTCACCTCTTTCGGGTGCTGATTCCTGAAGGGCTGGAGGAATTGTTAAGGATGATGGAGCTGGGGGCTGCTGTGTTGGGTCTGGGCTCTCTGGGAAGGCCTGGAGTGGGGCAGGCCCCCCTTGGAGGGCTCAGCCAAGCCTCAGGCTTTGACTCTGACTTTTAAATCCCTCTGTGTGTCATCTGTTACTGTTATTTCAATGTGTTGGACTTGGGAGACCTTTCTCAAGACCACCCCATGGCGGAAACCATTATGTCATAAATTAACCCAAGATCACCTTATCTGCGTTGACCCTGATAATGAGACCTGGATGTGTTCGTGGGCAGCTCCTGCCCTCTCAGCAGTTGACCCGGGTGACCCAACTCCTGCTGACTCCTATCCAGATAAACCCAGGGTGATCAGCAGAGATTTCTGCTTTTTATTACCCTCAAGGTTAGGAAATGACTTCACCAGGTGTGCAGGTGATGTAGAAAGCACACTGCTATCAGGACACTCCCAGCTCTAGAGGCTGTGATCAGGGTCCTTCACTCCCTGCTGTGGTTATTTGTGCCTGGTGTGGAGCTCCAGCTCAAGCCTGGCAGCTGCTTTTTGCCCCATCTGTGCCCTGGGGATAACAAGGAAAGCAACCTGGGCAGCTCCGTGTTTGAAACCTGTTAAAATTCCTCACAGACCGAAATGTCTCTTCTCTGTTAGGTGACTTAAATGAAAGCGAGGTGAATGTTGGTGAGCTCGGTTTTTATATTGGCTGGTTTTTGTAACCGTTTTGTGTGTTCTGGACGGCAGAACGCTTCAGTGAACTTTAAAAATAAATGCTTTTTGTAGAAATAGGCTGCATTATCATCGTGATGATCAAATTGTAGCTCCGTAATGTCCGCACTTGAGAAGCGTAATTGAAGGCTGCGGTGTCTCGGTGAGGTGATGAAACACACCGGCTCGGTTTCTGGGATGGTCAGTCGTGCATTCCTTCGTGAGGCTCGTGGAGAGGCCCAGAGAGATTGCAGTGAAGCTGGGGAAGGATTTCGTGCAGATAAGACATTTCTGGATTAAACCCTTCATCCTGAGAATCTCTCACAAGCAAGACGATGCCAGCTCAGCACCTAGAACGTGGTGCTGAGACGTGTGTAGAGCAATTCAAGAAGTTGCTGGCCTGAGAATTACAGGGAGGCTTTGCCAGCAAGGGCTTTAGGAGGTCTCTAGTCCAGCCCTTGCTTAAAAGATGGCCAACTTCACATTTAGGTCAGGTTGCTCAGGTGAGTTTCAGAAACCTCCAAGGACAGAAGATGTCTCCGCCTCTGGGGGTCTGTGTTCCACAGTTTAACCACCCGGTCATAGCACAAAACCACTTCTCCTTACATCTACTGGGATTTTTCTCGCTGCTGCTTGTGCCCGTTGCCTCTTCCCATTCTGCTGTGCGTTTCTGCCTTCTCGCTGCCCCCTTTTCAGCTGGCTGTAGGCAGCGGTTGGATCCCCCTTTGCCTTCTCTTCCTCAGGCTGAGCAAATCCTCATCTCTCCCTGTTCCTCCCGTGTTCCAGCCCCACCACCAGCTCGGTGCCCTTGGCTGGGTGTTCCAGTTGGTGGTGGCTCCTGTACTGGGAGGTCAAAAGCTGGACCCAGTATCCCGATGGAGTCGTGCAAGTACTGTTAGCCCTTAGCCTCCTTGCTGTGGTTTTGCCATCTGAATAGTGGAGAGTAAACCACTTGTAACATTTAATTGAAGTTGTTTAATCCCTTCCACTCTGGAGAGCTGGCAAACTGCAACAGAGGGAGAGAATAACCACCCGGGAACAGGTTTCACGGCTTTTTAACCAGATGCACAAAAATGTGTCTTATTTTTGAATGGTCCCACTGCAGGGCTGGATCCCCGAGCTTGAAACCAGGCAGACCTTGTGAGGTTAGTGGGTCATTTTCCCCTTTTGGCTGCGACTGCACCTATCCACCTGCTGCAGCCAGCGCGGGCACCTCGGACTTGGGGCTCCTCTGGATGGAAGAGCCACAAGCCGGGGTGCTGGACGCTGCTGAGTCCCTGGGAAAACCCCACTGAGCACTTCAGCAAAGGCCCCTGCTCCCCAGGCGAGTGCTTCTACGCTAGAATTTAAATCTATTTAAACCTATGCACGATGGATTACCTCTCCCCCTGATGATTTGCAGCACTTGGGAGTGCGAGCACACCCAGGCATGAAGAAGCCCTTTGTCTTCAGCCCTGTAACCTGACCGCGGAGGAGGAGTCCCCTGCCCACCAGGCTGATTTTAGTCAAATATCTCTCCAGGCACAAGCAGCTCCAGTTGCAGGCCTGGGGCCTCTGGTTGAAAGCCTGTGAAGGCACGAAATACATTCAGCAGTGTTTGAGGGCGAGGTAATATCCTTTATTAGCCGTGTCCTCTCACACACGCTGCCTTGCTTTTGTACCCTTAGACCCTCACGACTATGACATTCCTGAGCGGTCTCAAACTGGCTCAGTTCGGTTTTTTTTAAGTATTAGTTTACCTTTTTTAGCAAGCAAGTTTTGCTTCTGTGGTGCCAAAGAATTGCTAACCCTCGCAAAAGAGGGGTAGACGGCCAGGGAGGTGCGAAGGGGACGGCTTGGGCAGCATTTGGAGCCGGCCACTTGTCTGTGTAACCTCAGAGCTGTGCCTAAAAAGGGAGGAGACAGTCGGTAACATGCTAGACAGTGACTTCATGCAACTGGGAATACTTCTAAGAGCTGTGATTTGGGGTCTGCTTTAAAGTCGTCTTTTCCCTTTGTATCTTCCCCCTTCAGCAGTACCACTGTGGCTGTTGCGTGACAATGTTAATCACGTTTAAAATGCGATCAGAAGAGGTAATTTCTCTGAACAGAGAAATGAGGAGTGTGCCCAGAGCAGTCCTGAGGTGGGAGAGGAGGATGGATTTCCCAGGAAGACTTTTTGCTCAGCTGGCAGCTGATTTCTGACCCAGAATTAGGGGCAGTGTTGCTCTGAATCTTGTGTCCCTGGCTTTGGTAGCTAGGAAGTGGCAAACAAACTGCAGGTAGGCTCCTGGGATGGGTGAAAGAAACCTTGTTGGGGGTTTTGTTTGCTTTGTAATCTTGTTCCCAGCTTCATGTATCTAGTGCTGGGGTGAATCCAGGTGAGGCTGACAGCTCAGGGGCATGTTTATCTCTGCTGAGGTAACACAAATAAAACTGAGTCCTCTCTCCTGCCCCAGATGTGCTACCTAACCCCAACTTGCATCTCGCATGAATCTCCTGCCAGGCTGCAGGAGGCTGGCACTGGGAAGGAGCAGCAGGGGTGACCCAGCAGCCCGCAGGACGAGACAGGTACCTCCAACCCCAGGTAAACCCATGAAATTTTCTTGTCCTTTGTCCCCAGTTTAACCATTCAGAAACGTTCTGCAGCTTTCATACTGCAAAAGCAGCCGGAGGTGGTTGTGCAGGGCTGAAATTCTGCTGTGCTGAGCTGTGAGGGCAGATGGATTTTCATGTCACCTAGCTTCAGCTCCCCTTCTCTGGAGTCTGCGTCTTGTGCTCTGGTGCCACAGCTCTTTGATGATCCTGGGATTCTCACGCAGCGTTGTGCCTGTCCCGGGGTCCCAGACCTGCAAAGACAGTGCAGTTCTAAACAAACGCCAGTGCTGTGTTGCTTTGAGACAAGCTATCTGCGGCGGGGAGGGAGGAGCTGGATGTTCATGCGCTTGTAAACATCGTAATCGCGGCCATCAGTTCCCAGGAGTTATTCAAACGGGATTAATCTCAATTAACTGGCTGACTTGGGACGGAAGGATGAAAGAAACGTGTTTTTATGTGGCTCACGTTAGCGTGGAAGATGGAAAAGATGCTCGGCTGTGTGAACAAGGGTGGCGTCGCATGAAGCCCTTGAGGTCTGAGGCAGGCTGGATGGTGTTGGGTAGAGAGAGAAAGGCAGGACAAGCAGCTGCTGCCTGGCGTGATGAGCAGAGGAGGCTGACAAAGGAGCTTGGCAGGGCAGCAGCAGGTGCCGGAGGAGACTGACAGCATCACTCTGTGCTTTCCCATTGATGCCAGAGGGGTGGAGGGGGCCTGGATTCCCCAAACCACCTCCCTGCTGCTTTCCTTGCAGTGCTCCCGCTCACGCTGTGGCTGCAGGGTGAGCTGCCTGGCTGAGTCTTCTGTTGAACCAGCACCCGAAAAAGCAAAGCTTTGCATTCAGGCAGTGGCTAAACCGTTTTCCCCATGGCCACGGGGTTGCTGCATTCAGCTTGCAAGGAAAAGGACAGATTTTCTTGGTGGCCTCTGGCTGGAGAGGTGCTGTGCAGAGCAGGATCCCTCACTGCAGCCCCCGTGGGATGTTTGTCAGGAGGAGGCTTCCCAGGCAGCAAAGAATCTGCTTGTCCACACAGAAAGATGGGGCTTGGAAACAGCTGAAGAGAGTCCTTCCCAAAAGATGTTTACATACTTAAAAAAGCCCTTTAAACCTTCTGTGATCACCCACTTGTTCTGCGTGGTTTACTGCGAGCTCTTCACTCGGCTCGTATTTATTCAGCGCGCGCCCGGAGCCTGTTTCAAGGCAGTCGTTTGCTGGCCTGTGACCTAACGCTCCGTGGAAGGCGACGTGGTTTTGATGGCGATACCTCTTGCCTTTCTTCTCCCTAATTATGGCTTTTCTGCAGTGAGCGTTTGCTTGCTCTTGATCTCTGTTGTGATTAAAGCCTGTATTCCATCAGACTTTCTTGGGCTGGTAAAATAATAATGAGGAGCGCAAACCTACACTGCTCCTTACCATTATCACTTCAAAGTTAGCACAAATGGAAACTTTTTTGCTCCACTGAAGAAGGCAGTCATTAAAATGCATCGCTTGAGCATAATTGGAAGCTACAGCACAGCTTTCACAAAATGTCTAGAGGCTCTCGTGTTACCACTGTTTTCTTCCAAAAGCAGGCCGTGTCTGGGTTTGAGCGCGTTCAAGGCACGGTATGCAAATATGCACCCACTTGAGTCGCCTGTGCTGCCGCGGGCCCTAAATCAGAGTTCACGGGAGATGGGCAACGCTGCAGGAACACACACCTGAACCGTGTCCGGGCCTCAGCCTGAAGTTGCTTGATGAGAATGCTGATAGTGGGACAGCAGTACACAAAAATCCAACCAGGATCGTGTTGTTTTTAAGCTTAAGGTCTCGCTTGTGCGTACTTTGTTTCTTTTCAGCTCTTCTTTGTGCAAGAGCTCTGCAACATTTCAACAGCTGGCAGAGGGCTAGGAAGAAAGCACCTCAAAAACTGAGGGGCTTTACATTTATAGTGGTAATTTAGTTGCTGTTTTCTTCCTATATAGACTGTTTTCAGACTTCCTTTAGTGAAGTATCTAGAAGCTTTTTATGGTCACTTTCATCTTTCCCTGTGCTCAGAGTGTCTGAAACCTTATTAAGATCCAGTATAGTGTTCTTGTAGCAAACTGGAATGAAAGCCTGACCCCAGTGGGCACCTACTAACCCCTGCTGGTGCGAGGGAACTGTCTTGTAGCTGGTGTTTTCCTGCAAGGAACAAAGGCTCGGTTCCTTGGTGCTTGGAGGTGCTGGAAACGAAGGACGTTTCTTAAAACTTGCTTTTTTTAAAAACACAGCTCTGCTGCTTTCCCAAACTCCATGGCAAATGCCACCAGCCAGTTATTAAAACCCAGGGTAGCTTTCAACCCTCAGCTTCCCTTTATGTGAACGTTGATTGGGAGCAACACCAGTCTCTTAATTCTCTTAATTACTACGTGCTGATGATAGCCTGGCTTGTTATTGTCTTGTAAAACAGAAGTCGTGCTACACTTAGCAAATAATTATCTTTACTCACAAATGATTATCCTCGGCATCCATTTGCTTAATCCTAGCTATTAGCGCTGCAATTAATATTTTCAGGGCAAGCTCATGGCAGATGCCTTGCAGAAGGCACCCATCAGATAAGTAGCTCGCGGTGGAGGAAGATGAAACGTTTTGCCGAGCCCAGCCAGCTTCAGGCCTGTGAGTCGAAAGATAAGGCTAGCATCTCTCCTGTTCACGTGGCCCCTTGATGATAATGATCCCTTCAGTGCCTTGGCACCCAGTGAAAAATTCCACAATAAGGGATGTTCTTAACTCTAGGAGATACTCTAGGGATCTCTTCTGATCTTGGTGTAGGCAAAGGTTGGTGTGAGCTCACAATAGTGGCGTGGTTTGGTGTGATGGGCCGAAAACCTCACTCTTCTGGCCCTTACTTAAAAGTAGGTGCAGTTTTTCTGAAGGAAGAAAACACTTTATCAAATGCACTTGCAGCGGAGATAAGTATCCCTTTCCTGGCATCAAAGAGCTTGTCATTTTGGAAAGAGCACTTTAAAAATCTTTCACACCAATTCTGTGTGTGGATAGGAATGCAGTAGGGGCATGGTTCTCTGCAGCTGCACGCCACAGTGCAGTAGAGCCTACAAAATGTCAGCTTCGTGCCTTCTTGCCACAAACCACGCTTTTAACAACTGCTGGTTGGGATCGTTGATCTGAAAAGAGCTTTATGAAACAAGCAGCCCTGCTTCTGCAGGGAAAGGCTGAGACAAACTAATTCTTACAGTCCTGCTGATCTGGTCAGGGGAGAGTGGACTCCAAACGAGGAGAAGCATTTTACTGAACCCTTACAAATGAGATGCAATGCGGGCATCCTCTGCAGTTATCTTATGTTGCGGAGGAGACTCTGCATGTCTTGACTGCATCCTGGGGGCTCTCTGGTGCATCAGAGACTGCGACAACATAAAGATGCTTTTTACTTTACATGAAGTCAGGGAAAGTGTTAAATCAGTCATAAAGCAGACAAAGGCCTGGTGTATCCAAACAGTGAGCAGAGTTTAGCTGTTGGGAAAGGCTCTATTTGTTTCCCTGAAGACTTTATTGCAAGAAAAAGTTTTTGACACATGCTTAAACGTGAGGGCCAAGTCATGCCGAAGTCGTCCTGCCTCCTGACTTGTAATCTCCTCACCTCCAGGGTAGCAGACCTTGTACTCGCATCTCTGCTGGGTGAGAAGGGACTGTAAGAACTTGAGCTCTATCCAGAATGTGGAGCCAGTGCTTCAGACCAACATCCTGGTGCTTTGGTGCTTTCTGTGGTGCCAAGTGGATCTAAAATCAACATGGACTCGGGGTGTAGCTCCTTCCCTGACTACTCTAGCTTCACACACAAGCCCAACAGTTTCAAGGCTTGAAATATTCACACCAGCTCCCAGTGCTTGCCCTTCCCTCTTGGAAAGAGTTTAAACATCCAGTTTTGCTTCTAGAGTTCAAGAGCTCAGACTGAAAAGAAGTTAGTTTGGCTTGATAAAGCACTTTCTAAATCGAAGTAGCAATGGAAAATGGAAAAACTGCCTGCAAAATCCTTTCCTGCCCAGGTGGACCCCTAAAGCTTCTGATCATCAGGTCACCTGGCATTCATTTTCACATGCTGGCATGCAAGTTTCCAGGTGGTAGGCAGCAAACCTCGTGTTCTTGTTGGTGTGCCTGCCAGCATCTCAAAGCGTGCCGCAGGACCAGCGGGATCGATGTCTGCCTCAGGTGGTGCTCCCTCCTCGGGTGTTTAGCCAGCTGCTGAAGGGGGCAAGGAAAACTGACAGCCTCAAAGCCCTTCTGCTTCTCCGCAGAAATGGGATGCGAGGGAGTTGAATGCAGTGCCGGGCATGTCACGTAGAGGCAGGATTGTTGTTAACCTACGAAATTGCCTGTCATGGGAATAGGCGAGCTTGTACGGGCTGAAGAAGAGGCGTTCCTGCGTTCGGGAAAATGAGACAGAGCTGCTTTTCCACTAACAGAATTTATGGGACATCAGCTTTCACCGTGAGGTCGAGCTTCCAGATACCAGATCTGTGCACACCTCTAAGGGTTTGCATCATTCCCTTCCCTGTTTGGCATAACAACGGATGTCAAGGCTTCCAGTTGCTGTTATAACACAAAGCTTTTGCTTAATTCCTTTAGGTTTCAATTTTCTGGGCTGTAAAACCCAGCCCGTCAGTCTTAAAAGCTTTCTTCTTCCTCAGCGCTGAATTTTGAGAGCCACTGACATGCGGAAGGATGTGAGCAAACCTCTTAGACCATTTTTGAGAAGCGCCAACGCAGAAGTCCTGCACTTGCTGAAGTCCCCTTTGGCTTTTCAGAAGTGATAAATCTGCCAAGCTGTTCCCGTTCACAGGAGCAGTTTCTTTTAATGCAATAATACAAGAGGAATCTAAAATAATTACTGACATCACAAGTAAAGGAGACATGGTTTGGATGGCTGTAGTGGGCATGCTTAGTGGTTGCAGCCCGTGAATCTTTCTGCAGGAAGACGATCATTGTTTGAATTAGTGCTTGCCAATTAACTTAATTTTATAAATGCAGGATTCCCAAACAGGGGCTCGTCTTTGCCGGAGGCTTGGAGGAGTCAGCTGGGGCTGTCTGATTTTCAAGTGTGTGTGTAAATATATTTATATAATAATCAACGTAGATATTTTATATAAAAATTGATTCTTATATATAAAGTATTAGGTGGTAACTGTGGGAGTGGTATCTTTTGGTGGTTGTAGAGGGGGTTGCAGTTTGTGGCAGTAAGCAAACAGCTCGGGAGCCTCTCAAAGCACCTCAAGTAGGCCAGCTGGTGAAAGCTTAGGCTGTAAAGCTGGGGTGGACCTAGAATTTCACCTATTTCCCTCCGGACCTTATTGTACTGAGTTGTTTTCATTGTCTGATTTCTCCACTTTGAAAAGCCCACTAAATATTTCCAATGCTTTTCTCTTTAAATCTTACCCCCTTTTTTTAAAACAATGTGCAGTTAAATATACGACCTCGCTGAAACTGACGGCAAAATTCCTGGTAAATTCCAGGATTTTACCCTAGAGTGCTTCGTCCAACGGATTCACTTCAAGTTCCAGTCCATTTGCAAGTCACAGTAACTTCACATCTTGGCTGACTCGCAAGGATTTCCTCTCTGGATACTGGAAAATCTTCACCCTTACCATCAATGCTTGTTTTCTAGCTCTGTTATCAGTTGGCTGAAGATGCTCCTTGTCTTCATTTTTTTTTCCCCTTCCTCCCTTCTCTTCCTTTCCTGTCAGATCTGCCGGTTTATTTTATGCTTTCGTTTCTGCATCAGCTTTGAATCCGCTATCATCTGCGTGCTTGCTCTGAAGAAACGGCAGGAAGCGCGGGGTTTCTGGTGAGCGTCAAACCCCTGCAGCGATGGAACTTAAAGGAAAATTTCGAAATGCCTGAGAGAGGAAAGCGGTGATAAGGCAGCCCTGAGAATAATTTGTGGAAGGAAGAACTCTTCCCAGAAAGGAATGCGATAGCGAGAGATGAACAAAGTGGGAAGTAGCGGGGTGAGGGAAAGAAAAACATTTTATGAAATTTTCCCTAAATAATTTGTGAGGAAGAAGCACCTGGCGATGCTGCTGCTGAGGTGAAGCGGTTAATGAGGATCAAAAAGCTTTTTCCACCCCCATTATAAATCAGTAGAATAAAGATTAGACAGTACTTAAAAAATCACATGGACAGTTCCTGGGGATCCTGATGAAATTTCATTACTTGTGTTCCTTTTATACTGGTAATGCTTGTCTGCTTTTTGAGAGTGGAAATAAGGACTCGGCGCATTCCCAATGCTTATTTGAATTTCAAAATTCTGCACTCAAGTAACAGGTATCCGTGTTTGCATTGGAGCTGTTCCTGAAGATAGTGCACTTTACACGGCGTGGGTCCCTATTTAGTGCCCAGAAGGCGAAGCTGGTGCCTTCACTGCTGTAATCGAAGGGTCTTCTAAGAACCTGACGTGTAAGTGAATGCTGGAATTATTTTATCTGTTACGTGAAGCTACAGACAGCTCCATGCTAAAGCAGAGCTGTAAAATACTCTGGATTAGGAAAAATAATCCTTCATGCAGTGGAGAGCCATGGAGAAGTGAGCCTTTGGTAAATGTGGCAGAAGAAAACCGATGCTTTGTGCTGGTCCTCGCAGCCGCGTGCGGGCAGCGGTTTGAGCGTGACTTTGTCACCTCCTGACAAGCCCTGAACACAAAGGCTGCAGGCGTGAGCTGAGGAATTAGATCGGTCTTCCAAACTAAACCCTGACACGCCGTTAGCATACTCAACGAGCTGCAGAAAACAGCAGGTGATGGTTTGGGGCTTGCTTCCAAATCTTAAAAGGTCCCTAACTTCGTCCTCCTAGCTGCGCATCTTTGCTTCCCGACATTTGTACTCAGCAAACTTCAGCAGTTCCTGGAAAGCAGCCACAATTTCACACAGTATTCACATAGTATTGACTTGCCTAAACACTTACCTTGTGTTTTTAACAGTTTAAGTTTTGCAGCTTTGTTGATTCGGTCGTACCTCCTCCCTTCGCTGTGAGAAGCGTGAAGCACTCTGCAGTTCCTCCGCACCAGGAATTACAGGGTGTCAGCAAATCTGTTCAACGCCGCAGCGCCGTGGGGTTGGTGGTCCCCCGGTTACCGCATCCTGGTGAGAGGGGGAAGTACCTTATTAAATGGTTAATGTAATTGCGAGCAATTGTCTGACCAAACCTTCAACTTTACCTGCAAATGGTCAGGAAGGCAGGCTTGATCACAGGCCTTGGCTTCCTGGTGCCTTGTCCTCCTCGGGCAATTTCATTTAGGGTTACTTTGAAGTCCTCCCAGAAATTAAAGCTGGGACGGACACCCTCCCAGTAGCCTTTAAACAGGGAGGGAAAAGGTGCAGATTATCTCAGACCTCTCAGATGCTTGGAGGGGTCCCAGGTGGACGAGACAGTTTTTGTTCCTTGCGCAGGACCCCATGCTTGTCAACAACTTCTCCAAAAAAGTCATTTACACCCGCGAGCAGGGGTGTGAAGCACATCTGTGCAGCCACGGTCTTGCAGGCTTCGTGTTGCAACCCTCATCCCTGCCCTATTTGGATGCTTTGCTGCTCACCTTTATTCTCGATGTTTGTTTTGGTGAAGCTGTAGCAAACAGACACCAAAAAAGGCTTGAAGCTAGGAACGTGATTAGAATTGCAAATCTGGGGCGGCCCTGCCTAATGTGGAGGAGGAACAACAACCGTGGCTACAGTTTCCCTGCGTGTTGTAGCAAGTTGTTCCAGGGACTGGCGGTGAAGTTGCCTGGCTTCCTTTGGAGCTGGCCTGGACTTGGATGTCTTTTTATCCCCAGCTCCGTGGCTGAGGCAGTTCTGGATGTGTAAATTGGAGAGGGAGAGGTTGAAAAAGATAAACGTGTGGGGTTTGAGTCTGGGGAACTCAAGGCAAGGTCGATTAGGAAAGGTGTGAACCGGCTTATCTGCTGCTGGGGGGTCTGGGCCCTCCCGGGCTGCCATCCCAGACGCAGCTCAGCACCATTTGCATCCCCCTGGTGCTGTGCAACATATGTTCTCTTCTCCACCAGGAGCTTTCTTCTTGCTCTGTTGTCCTCCTGTGTTGGAGCACACACGGGAAATGCCCTAGCATGGAAGCAGGGACACCAGAACCGCTGCAAATGCTGCTTCAGGCAGAGCTTTCTGTCTCCTTTTTCTGTCTCTTCAGGAAGTGCCAAGCACGCAATGAAACCCTCTTCCTCTAGGTGTCACCTCTGCATTGGGAAACAGATCTCCCTTTGCTCTCACCCCAAGGCACAACCTGGCTGTTTAAATTTGAGCTTAATATTTACAATAAATCGACCTACATTTGGAATTAATTTAACTTCACTGAGTCCAATGGTCCGGTGCTTCCCCACCCAGGATAAAGGGAAGTAATTTCTTGACTGCTGCTGCTGAGTGTCCTTTTTCCGTTCCCCACACAATTAATAATCGTTTCTGACACGCTGTCTGCTGACAGTGTCCTTTTCCTAAACCATTTGAGCTCGGTGAGCTCTAAAATGACTCGGGGGGAGGAAAGCAAGCGGGGAACCGAAGCACGTGAACGCATTTGGGCACGTGGGTGGTCTGGAGCAGGAACACAGCGGGGCCGGGAGCGTTCATCACCTGTCTCTTCACTTAAAAGCTCTTCTGTGAAGTTGCCTGGGTGGGTCCAGGTTTGTTGCTGACAGCCCAGGATGTGTTAGTCTCAGCATCAGAGAGACCACAGAAGTCTGCATAGAGTTAAGCTCATTTCCCACCCACACACACATTAAAAAAAAAGGCCTTAAGATTCTGCAAGTGCTTCCATATCAGTTTAAACCTCCAGCTGCGAGGTTTCCGAGCGAGCTGAAGTGATTGAATTTCCACAGTTGTGTTTTTTAATGGCATTTGTCTTCAAGAGTCCCTTAAACCGGCTGGAAAACATCACCCGTAGCTGTATGGAGCATTCGCTAATTAGTGGCCCATCCTCAAAGTCCTCCACAAGTCTCGTTTGCGTTGGTTTCGTGGGACTTTGCACTTCACACGGCGATCTTTCGAAAGCTCCACAGCGGGTCCGAGCAGCTGATGTTGTAACTGTTTTACAGAGGGCTCGGCCCCGAAACTCGGAGCAGTTCACGACAGACGGAGGCTGCTGCACAAGCGCTGACTTTCAGCGAGATGTCTGCTAACCACAACACGGCCCGGCCTCTGGCTCGCCCCCCCAGAAGCCTGCCAGCTGCCGGCGCTGTCACGTCCCCTTCCCCGAGGTGCTTTATATCGCTCCGATGGGTCGGTGTTATAACTTGTGCCGTATCACCAGGTGGAGAAGTGCTCCCCGTAGCAGGGAAGCGCTGAGATGCGCGGTGCTGTTGCTGCACCGGGCCTTATCGGTGCATCAGGCCCTCTTCACTGAACCCCGATTAAAAACACAACGTGGCGTGTCTCTGCCTCCAATTTCAGCTGACTAAAGCATCTCCCGGGTGGTTTTTGACATTTAATTTGCTCGTGATCATCTCTTTGCATCGAGCGCGTGTGGTGGGGCTGTTGCAATACCGATTCATGCACAGAAGGGGGCGGATTCGGGATTGCTCTGGAACCGATCTCAACTCCCTTTGTGCAAAAAGTTGCTTTAGGATAATCTTCAGGAGAGACACAGTAATCTTTGTACTAACTGTCCAAGAATGTTCTCCAGAGCATGAATAACCACGGCTTGAGCCGAGGGAGCTTTAATAACGGGTTTCCTGTGGTCGTGTCTAGCAGACTTTCTCTCCTCTAAAGGCCGGCTGTTCTTTCCAGCGAGGTGCTGTTTGTTTCCCTTGCACTCAGAGGTTTATTTTGTGTGTGGGTGGTTTGTTTGTTTGTTGTAATAACTGGGAATGGCTACAGTGCTTCTATTAAAACCTCACTCCTGCTCTGCTTGAGGCTTGAAGGCAGACTTCAGGTGTATTTGTACTTCTCCTGTGGAAAGAGATTAGAGACTCGTGTCTGAGCTCTCCTCCCCTTCTCATCGTGCTAGCTCCTGTGTCTGCCTTGGCCGCCGAGCAGCGGCCTTTCCCTGCCAGCATCCATAAAATCATCCCTGGAGGCAGCGGTTCCTTGTCTACTGCAGCATCTGCATTTTCCCTGATTTCTTAATCCCTCGCTGTATTGTGTTGTCTGAGTTTCCAGCTCTCTTCCTCTCCTCCCAGGCCTGTAATTAACTCTGTTCCTTATCTGCTGCTGCCTCTACAACTCCCAGGGCCGCGTACGGCATCAGAGGCTGTCATTTCCACCAAGAGCACTGAGGTCTAACCCCGTCTCTGCTGCCGTACGTATGCAAGCCGAGCTAAATCGGCCAGGTGAGGAGGAAAAGAAAAGATCTCCAACTGGAAATTGCCTTCCAGGACTGGAACAGAGTCACTTCAGAGCTGATACTCCCCTCATGCTTTCCCAGTGGCAGAAAGGAGCAGAGGGTGAGGGTACAAAGCATCGTGAAATGTGCTCCTCGACACCTCCAGGGAGGACTGAGGAGCATCGTTGTGGTTTTATGGTGGGAGCTGTAGGTCTACAGGCTTAGGTCAGGCACAGGCACCAGCCTTTTGGACCCATTTCAGCTGTGCCCCGCTGCTGAAGCTCCCAAAATGCTGCGTGAGAAGCGAAGCTGCAGCCTCCAAATTCCCCGAGGGGGGAAGGTTGTTAAAGGTTAAAATAGTTTGAAGAGAGGTGGTCTCCCTGAAAGGAGACGAGTGCCTCGCCTAAGCGCAGAGGGTGCGCTAGGTAAAGTGCTTTAAATGAATTGAATAAAACACTGCAAGCCTTGTTTGTGAAAATAAATTCTCCCGGGGTGGTTCCTGGCCTGTGTCAACTCGGCACGGGTCGATTTGTTACTGGCTTGCAGAGCTGCCTGGGCTATCAGAGCTAAATGTGTTTACTTCTCCTTACATTTAGTAAGAAAAGAATGAAAGGGACTGCCCCCTTCAAAAAGTAAAAGCATTAAACAATCCCTTTTGTAATAGCAAAGTACACCTTCAAGCCCTTGTAATGTTTAAATATTTAAAATGTGAAGTCACTCAGGGCTGCCTTACCACCCACTCGCTGAGGTCTGTTTCTCTTACAGTCTTACCCTTAAATTGTGTAGACATTACATTACGCAGCTCCACCCTGCAGCCATTTCCTGCCCAGCTCCTCACTCCTTGCTATTTTCCCATTATTTTCTCTCTTGTCTCCCTTTCTGTTTTTCCTACAGCTCTAATTTTTTTTTTTTTTTGGAGTCTAGGAACTAGGCTAGCAATTCCTAGACTGCTGCTGGCTTTACCCTGCCCTCCCCTGGGTCTTTTTCTCCCGCGTGGGATCAGCGCTAATCGCCTTCAGCCTCCAGAGCAACGCGGGGCATCTTTTTATAGCCCTGCCAAAGATGAGGAGGAGGAGGAGGTGAACTTTCTTAAGAACATAAGAGCTGGTTCAGCCCCAGTGTCCCTCTGACCTAATGCGCTGTTTCTGGGCACTGAGGGGTCAGGACTGTGTTTATGATGCTCCTTTTTCCCATAACACCCTGATCTCCAGCAATTTTGGGGTTGTCTGCTTAGCGGCCCCCTGTAAATCTCTTCCAAGGCTTTGGAAACTTTATTTCTAGTTCCACCTTGTAGCTCTTGGCAAGGATTGCCGTGGGTTAGTTGTTCACACCAACTCCCTTCCTCCAAAATGGGGCGCGCATCGCTCTGTGCCCACCCCAGCTGTGTTGCAGCGCTTCTGCAGAACTGGAGCAGGCCAAAAAGTGCTGGCTTCGATTAACTCAAGCCAAGTCCTGCGGTTTAGTCGGTTTGCTCATCTCGTGAATCATAAATAATGATGAACACATCCAGCCAGTGCTGGTGAGTCCCCGCGCGGGCGCCGTAGCAAAGGCTAGGAGGCTTCCTTCAAACACACACGTGGCGCTACCACCGCTGCTCTTACGGGTCCCCTGCTCTCGTGAGAGCCTCGAGCCGTGCTGGAGTCCCGTAGAACAAAAAAAGCTGTGCTGCTACAGGCAAGCGACCCCATTTCAGCTGGCTTTTAGTAACATTTTTAGATGCACGTGTGCAGCTTAAGCAGGTGATTGTGCTCGATGAAACGCAAGCCCACCTGGATCACCAGTGGGACCAGCTCGTGGGGACAGCGCAGTGACTTGTTGCACCGTGTTCATTGCCGTTCCTTGGGCCCTACAACGGGCAGAACTCACACCAGGGGCTGCAAAGACACGGGTTTGCAGCAAAAAACATACAGCAGAAACGTTTGTTTGTATAGCCGCTTAGGGGTTTTTTTTATTAAAAAAAAAGAGAAAAGTTTGTGCGTGTCAGCATTAAAATGTATGTTTTCTCGACTGTTCTCTCGTGATGACTTGAAATATTTATCGGATCGAGCTTGGTTCCCACAAGAACTCGAAATAGCCGTCTGGATTTGAAGCGATGAGGTCCTCCTGGGCTGGCACGGCTCGCTCCCATGGCTTCTGGGCACCCGCAAGTCCTCTGTCCCGACCGGCTGTCCCCTGGGAGCGTTCAAAATAGGTACCGGAGGGGAAGGGGCTCCGGGGGCGATATTAAGTGGAAATAGTTATATTTTAAGCGCAGCTGGTTTCAGCTGATCTTGGAACCTTTTGCTCCCTGCCTGGAAACGTTCGAAAAGCTGAAAGTTCACTTGGAGCCCTGGGGAGCGTGGTTTTGTGGGATTAAACATCAGGTGAGGTAATGTGTAAAGGTCTGCGCTTCGTTAAGGTGCGCAGAGCCGGCGACCTTGACTTTGGTTCATAAAAACACGGCGAAAGCGTCCTTATCGTCGGGTCTAGTCCCTATGACACGGTGCTCTTCTGTAAACATTGCTGTTTACATTTCCTTCCTTTCCCTTTCCTCCTTGGCCGTGATCTAAACGTTTATTTGCGTTGTGTGCTCGTGGTGTGTCACCTGGTGACATTAAGTTTACGTCTCTCTACTGGGAAGTCCACGTTGATTTTTCATGGTGGTGGGTCCTCCGGGAAGCGCAGGTCCTGAACTTAGGACCAAAACTGCTGAAGGAGACGTGAATTATTTAGATTAAAGCCCACCTGAAGGTATCTCTAGGAGTTCAGAGGTATGTGCTACCAACCCTACAGCTAGGATGACACGACTGAGTCCAAAAAGTGTTTAGGACTAATCTTTCATAACCAATATCCCTTTTATTTGAGCTCCAACGACACACTTTGCCAACCGGTACCTCCTAAACACCTCACGGGAGCTTCATTTCCCCTAACTGCGGTCACCTAAAAGCCAATTGCTTAAACCTGAGCCTCACCCAGGGTTCTCCTGGAGTCACGCAGAAGGAGAGGCACCTCCGGGGCACGGCCGAGGCAGCTTAAAATGCCTGGCCGGAGGTGTCAGCCCCCCGCAGGAGTGACAGGGGAGCCTGGGCGGCCGCCTCCCATCAGGGGCTGACAGATGAGACCTGGCTACACGCACAGCAGGCAGAGGGGAGCCGAGGTTCGGCATGTGGCGGTGGGGCGCTTGTATTTCTGGTGCTGCTTTTTAATTGCGAGGATTATCTGATTGACAAGAGCCCGGTGCGTGAAACCCGGCAGCTCGCGAGCTGGGGCTGCGATGGCCGTGCCACGGGGTGCTGCGCCCTTCTGCCACAGACAGTCCCGCAGCGGCCAGGGCGCTTGCGTGGCTGCTGACAAGCAAAATATTTTGTCGGCAGCTGCACTGCTTCTCCCTGAAGTCTTCCTCCACCCCCCCCGTTTAAGCATTTACATCATAGCTCTGGAAAGGAGAGCGCAAATAGCTGCGTGCTGCGGGCAGACGGACTTCACGCCGCGTGTGCTTCATCATGCGGCGGGAGACGGTTCTGTCGGGAGCTCTCACTTGGCCTTTATGAAGAGGAATGCAAGTTTTCTCCTCCTAATGACAGCTCCTTGCTTTAATCCCCCTCTGACGTGCTCGCAAGCAAGAATACCTGCGTGCAGAGCATGGATGGAGGCAAAGACGAGTGCGGGGCTGAGGAACTGGCCGTGCTCTGAGGCCACGAAGGTGTTGGTGCCGCGGGCTGCAGAGCTTCCAGCTCCTTCCCATGCCCTGTAAGAGCCATGCCGTGCTGCTCTCTGTGCTCTCAGCGTGGTTGTGGCAGCATGGGCTCATGTAGGAGGTTGCCATCAGCTCCTCGCCACCTTTGTGCGAGCCTTTAGGGGTGACCTTAGGCCACGGCTGCAGGTGGATTGAGCAGGCGCGGAGCGTCGTCTCGGCGCGCCGGCTCGCAAAGCAGACCAAAGGTTTTCCTCGCCAGGCTCGTGATTGCCATCTCCGTTGGGCCAACGCAAATGTTTGCGCGGTCACCTGGTAAACTCAGTGGTTGCGACAGCGCTCTGACAAATAACCGCCACAAAAGGCTATTGTGAAGCATTTTCATTTCGGTGCCCCGCTGATGGGGCGCTGCAGCGCGTCGTTCCACCAGGGAAGCCTTTGAAAACGCCCCCACGTGCCGAGCACGAGCGTCGAAGTGATCTCGGCAGCTGGAAAATGGTTGGGGTGGGATTAGGGGGAGACGAGACCCGGCCGCGTTCTGCCTTGTTCGTTCTCCCGCGGAAAAGTTGTAGCGACAGCGCTGGGAGCTTGGCGTTCGTGGGCTTTGCCGGGGAGCAGACGCGCGGCTGGGGCGGGAAGTCTGGAGGCAGGCTGGGAGGAAGATGCCTGGGTCATAAGGGAAGTCTGTGGTGAAAAGATAGCGCTTGGATCCTCAGATGAAACCAGGCTCTGCGGTGTTGGCTGCAGAGAGCCGAGAGCGTGCAGCTCGGCGGAGGTCAGACGTGTGATTATTTCAGGATATCAGCGCCCGGGTAATCTCCTCGGCGCTTATCTGCTCGCGTTCAGCGCTGCCGTTGATTGCTTCTTCAGACAAATGGCAATAATCCGTCGCGAGCTGCGAGGAGCCAACGCTTCCAAAATGGAAAACCAGGCTTCCCCTGCAGTCTGCCCTGAACTTCATAAAACCGCTTACGAATTAAATGTTCTTTGTATAGCTCGAACCTGCCCGGAGTGTGTCTGGAGGCGCTTCCTTTAGGGGCTGTTCCAACATGAAAGAACGAAATAATTGCTATTCCAGAGCGTCTGACAAAGTACAAGGAGTTCTCGGCTGAGCAGCAGCGGGGCTCGGTCCCGTCCAAGATGGCTCCAAGGGGCTCCGATTGCCGCTGCGCTCGCTGCCGGCCCTGCATGGCTGAGGGGTGCTAGAGTCGCTAATTACACCGGCGTTGCAAAATGCAATGCTGCAAGTTCTTGCAGCTTGCTAAACCTTATTTCCAGACAGCGAGCCCGTCATCGTGGTGCTTAGGGCATCGTGTGATTAGGGCTGCCCGTATCCCCTTCCCTTTGTTTAATGTCAGAGGAGCAGGCTGCGAACTTGAACTCCAAACACAGAGTTCGGAGTTCACCGGCACCGTTTCCCTCGCGGCCATTGAAGCAGGGAGCTCTTCGGGCTGGCTTTTTAGATATTTAAAACGTCTGTCAATAGGTTTTTCTCCAAGTAAGGCTTTCGCCCTGGAGCTTTTCAAGATAAGGAACCGTGACAAGCAGTGCTGGAAGCGCCCTTACTCAGCGTTTGTTTGCACAGTGCTTGGGAGGCCTCTCGCTCTGGCCAAGGCCTCTGGATATTGTTGAAGTGGAAATATTAACTATATTAAGTTGGAAATCCAGAGGCTTGCTTTTTTTTTTTTTCCTACAGAAAAGCTTTACATTAACATTCAAAAGGCTCTTTGTGGAGCTTGCTGTTCTCGTCCTTCAAAACGGGGTCCAGCAGCAGGGCTGGCTCGGTTGGCGAGAGGCTTTTAACCCGGCGCTGCCGCGTTCACCACCTCAGTGCTTAACTGGCACAAGTGGGTTATATTTAAGAACAGCTTGCACCAAAAACACAGCAAAAAAAAAAAAAAAAAGGAGGGAGGGGGGTTGGAAGTCAGAGGGGGAAGGAAACACACGACTGCTGCCCAGCCTGAAGAATGTATTTTGGAACTTCAGAAAGTGAAGGGAACTGCCAGATCAAAGCGTTTCTGCAGTTTCCTGGAGAAGTCATCAAAAATAAGTCCAAAAAGAGCGCCGGCTGCCGAGCGGTGCTGACTGGGCTGTGCGGATTTACAGTAACAAGGCAGAGAAACGGCTCAAAGAGCATTAATGGGAAGTCGCCCTAACCTGATGAGTGAGGCTCCTCTGTGCTTTGTCCTCTGCTCTGACTAATGGGCATCATCTCTTCCAGCGCGCCCTTTGTGTCTCTTTTGTCTCTTTCTGTCTGCCCCGCAACCTCATTTATTCTTCCTCAAAAAGCAAAAGTCAAAACTCAAAGCAAGAAAAATCTGTTGCTGCACGAGGCGAACAATAAAAAGGCATCCGAGAAGCCGCACAGCGTAAACTGTTTGACAGGCACGTTGGCTTTTTTGATGAAGTGATTTAAGACGAGGTGGTTTTTTTCGCTGCTGTTTGCCTCCTCTCCCTTCCGAACTCGAAGCAGGATGAAGCTCTGGAGGGAACCAGCAACCACGAAACGAAGTTGTGCGGACGGGTTCAGCTGCCTGCCTGCCGCCCTCGCCGCATCCGCGCGGGGCTGTGCCAGTGAGAGGCTCCTGGTGTTTATCCAAGGAAGGCGGCAAACAATGACTTGTTTCCTGAGCCTGGCCTCGCTGTGAAACAATGGAGCCTGCCCGCTCGCCTTTATCAAAACGTTATCTACTAAATCACCCAAACTTCCTCTATTAAGATTATTGGGGCCTCATCTCCTTCCCTGCTATGTCGCCGAACAGGTTTGGGGCTCAGCAGTTTCCAGCAAGAAGCTGCTTTCCTAAATCTCATTGCAGGCCACCTTGAGAATATTATAAATTACACGCGCTCTTTTTTTTTTTTCCAGTTCAGAAATATTTCATAACCTCTTTATGGACCACCAACATGGCAGTCTTGATTTTAGCAGGCTGTGGAAAGATTTACTCTTGGCACGGCGGCTGTATCATCGCTTGCTGGTAAGCAGCCTGGAACATTCATTTCTCAAAGCAAACAGAGGGTACCCAAACAGAATTGTTTGTTCTTTCTGTACAGTCTCAATACTTTTGCCCCTCCCCTGCTTTTGGCCCGGAGAGGTTTTCTTTGCCAACGTGTTGCCGCAATGTTTTACATCTAGAAAATTATTTTCGGCTGTTCGCGCAATCTTCATAGCCCCGAAGTTCTTCGTCGCTGGAAGGCATCAGCTAGCTACAATTAACTCTTTCTGCTTGCTTGAGCCCTGGTGAGATAAGGACCCAACCCCTTTCCTTGTCTCTGCTCTTCCTGTCATAAACAAGAAAACGATGCTGGGGACGGTCTGTCAAGAAGAATCTGTGTTTTTTTTTTAAGAAACCCAGGAAATGACAGAGCCCGACTTGAGGCTTCGTTTGGGTGACACAGCAGGAATTTCTGTGGACGTCCCTGCAACGGGGCTGTTGCAACAGCTTTGCTGTAAACACGGCAATTAACTACATCCAAGCGTTGGCACCGGCGCAGCGCTTTCTTCTGCTGTCTTCAGGAGCTAAAACATTACATCCCGGCCACTCTGCGCTTCTTCCAATTAATCATGCGGTGTTTTGAGCAATGCCCGACGGCGCAGAGCTCCGTCACGCGGCCCTGCTTCTTTTCACGTTGCGCTGTGCGATGCGCTAGGTGAAACTTCCAGGCCTTCTCCTGCGGTCGTCGCTGACCTTTTCTCTGACCAGAATCGTCCTCACGTTCAGGAGGGACCTTGCAAGGGATGCCCGGCTGAGAGCTGCGGGCGTGAGTCATCCGTCTGCACGCGTGGGTTGGCTCTGTGCTCCTGGAGAGCTTTGGAGGCTGGAGCAATAAGCTCCAGGCAGATCCGGAGGACAAAATGGAGCGATTCTGCCTGCCGTCATCACGATGGTCTCTGCCTGAGTGGTGCTTCGAGGCTTGGGTAGCAAGCGGTGACTGGAGAGGGGGTGCCACGATGATGCGTGATGAGGCTTTGGGGGCCGGTTTTCCTAAAGGACTTGGTTCCTAAATGTCTCTTCCCCACTTGGTAGAAGATCTGCCGCCCTCGACAGCTGTCCGTGTGTCACTGTGGACAGTTCCTGGATCGTAGCTCCCTGCTTGGCCAAAGACCTGCCAAGGAAGGAGGTTCAACAAGGGCTGTTGGCACCACAGGAGGTTCCTGTTAACAAAAGATAGATGGGAAATGGCTGTGATACCAAGAAATAAGGGAATTCCGGCTCCCAGACCCCCAGAGGTGTTGGCATCCCGTGGGAAGAAGCAGCTTCTGATTTCCACTTTGCCCCCTTCCCTTGAGTGAGTCCTCTTAGTGGACATCGGAGACGTTAACGCCCGGCTGATCGTCTCTTCAGGCTGATTTTAGGAGGTGCTGTCAGGCGGATTCCCAAGAGACCCTGAGAAAATCCTGTTCCAAGGACACCGGGGAGGCCGGGGTGCATCTCACACAATCAGCCTGGCAATTCCTACCCCAGCTCGAGCAGAGGGGGGAATGAAATGCCGCGTAGATAGGCAGCCCGGTGAGGGACGCCGCCTTGTAACGTGCAGGCCAAAACAAAACACTGCTTCGGATTAAGATCCTATTTACTGGCTCTCTAATTGAAATGAGATGTGTTGGACGGCAGCTGGAAATCTGCAGTGATCGTTAAAGCCGTGAGCGCCAGAGGACACGATGATTGTAGGGAATATCTTTAAATCTGAGCTTTCTTGAAAAGATGGATTTGATTAAACCCTATAAAATCCCTGTTTGGTTGGAAACTGAGCGCAGGGGCACAGCCAGGCCAAACTGTCCCGCTTGTCCCCAGTGGCAAGCCCCTCTGTCACCCACAGGACAGCAGCAGCACCCCCTGTCCCTGCTAGGATGAGGTCTGCGAGCCTCACGTGGCTTCCAGGCCACCGTTTGGCTACCTCTGCTACCAGAGATGGAGATTCGTGGCATAAAATCATGCTCCTGCTTCCCAGCGAGAAAGCACACACACCTTCGGACTGAGCCTGGTGGCTCTGTCTGGCTGCGCAGGGCACGGGTTTGCAGACCATTAATTATCCCTCTGCTTTTCTAGCTGCAGTCGAGGAAGGTTTAATCAAGCTCGTAAATTTGGGTCTGGGCAGCTCAGCAGGTTGGGATTAGACAGCGAGGATTTTTCTTTCTCGTGAGAGAAAAACTCGCTTTTAAACTCTAGTTGAAATTTCAAAGAAATCCAATGCTGCTTCCCAGAGATATTTTTTTTTTTCCTCCCCGAGCGGTATGTACTCTTCTAAATCCCCAGGAATGTTCCCTTCTAGAAGATTCTTCTCCATCCGGCGTCCTAGTATGCAGCTCTTGGAAATGTCACCTTCCTTTCTGGAGCGCTCTCACAGCCAAAGCAATTGCGTTAAAAGCTTTTGGCTGCTCCAAAGGTACCGAAAGCGGCGCGGTCTGAGGAATATTTTCCTCTGGGTTTATGTAAATCGTAATTTGTGCGTGTGGCGTTTTGAAAAAGCTTATTTTTTATATATATTTCAGGTATTTTATGTATATATCTAGATATTTATGGTGTATTTAGTATTCTAACCGCTCCCAGTGTTCCAGCTTCCTGATTTTTCCACTGTGGATGCTGCTCGCTTAGCACTTTCACCTCTCACATTGCCGCTGCCTCGCACAAACCCTTGGCACAGGTAAAACGCTCCCTCAGCAGGTCCCGAGGGGACGTTGGCCTCCCCCGAAGCCGCAGGGATGTGTTCGTTGCTCCTATCCCACGCCACCTCCTCCGGGGGCTCCCTGTCCGGATCAAAGCACAGCGTTTTCTGCTGACGTCTGCTCCAGCCTGTTAGGACCAGCAGCCCCATTCCTTCACCCCGAACAGGGAGGGAAGACAAGAGGCCCTTCTCGCACTTCGTCATCTTGGTTCCAGGTGCCTGATAGCAGTTTAGGGTGGTCTCAAGAACCTAAATCTGCTGCCTTCCCGGGGGCAGCAGCACAGAACCAGCTCGGGCACTCACCACTTAGTTAGATGTCATCTCGGACAGTAAAACACGGTGTCACTTGTATTAACAGGAGTATCCTGAGCAAAGGGCCAGCATAAAAACTCGCTTCTGGGGGGGGGCAAAGTGCTAAAAATCTCACCCGTGTGATGTCCATGGTGTACAGCTGCCTCCTAAAATATTTGCCTCGTCACCAAAAGCATCCTGTACTCATTTCACATCTTCCTTGGAGTCAGATGGACCTCCCAAAACATTTATCTTGGTGCTCTTCATCGGCTGCTAGAAGTGCAAAAGTATTTTCTGGGCAGTTGACTTGTTTTTTTCCAAATACCAACCCGGAACACCGCACCCTGCACAAACCTTTTACAGACAAGTGTTTCTTCTCTCCTGATACGGAAAGCTGCTGACGTGAAGCGCTCCTAATACCCCATGAGATGAATTTTCAGCTATGCTGGTGTGTAAGTCCTCTGAAACTCGGAAGGATTGGCATTCCTACGTTACTTCCAGGTTTTTGAAAATCCTGGGGGATCTCCATACAAAGAAGAAAGGTGCAGCTGCCGGGGAGGTGCCTTTTCCCTCTGATTTTTTGACAGCAGAGGGGAAATCTTCTCCCCGTTCGGTGCTGCAGCTGGCTGCCTTTGGAAAAAAAAACAAAACCTGTGGCCCATTTGGGACTAAAATTCTACATGCAGAAACCCAATGACAGACAAAAATGCTTCTCCACGCTAGGGCCAGAATAAGCTTTAAAAAATTGTTGCTGGAAACATACCTTAAGTCCACCAGACAGTGAAAGCTGGAACGTAGCTTGTTTGCTTAACTCCGTGCTAGCACAATAAATGACTTGCATAAGGCAATTCGTTTACCATTGTTCAAAGAGCAAGGATTAGACAAACGGCCTATTGTATGTATTACTTGCTGGTGGTTTGACTTTCTTGGATTGAGAATGACTTCATGAAAGACCACGACTCAATTCCCGCTTGTAATTTTATGGGAAACTACAAGGCTGCATTGTCAGAGGTGCCGTTTGTTGCTTCCTTTCATTTCAGCTTCATTAACCTTGGAAAATGAGGTCGCGATACGATTCGCTTTTATTATTATTATTATTTTTTTATCCTTCCTCTTGGTCAGATTTAAAATAATTGGCAGGTTTGTGGTCGGAGAGGGAGATTCTTCCTGGCCAGCCTGTGTGACCCGGTGGGAGGGTTCTGCCTGCCTCTCACACAGTGCTGCTCGCTGTAATAAATTGGGGTTTTGGGGCCAACACCTGCAACTGTCCCACTCTGGCGACCCTTTGGTCTCCCCTTCCCAACCACCACGACCTCATTGTCTTCAAGACTCCTGGGCTAGGAGCTGAAGGCCTCCGATACCATCGAAGCTGTGCAGAACAGGTGTAGGTTATCGATTAATACAGCACCCACCCCATGCATCGTTTACCTTAATCCTTTTTTCCACCCGCAGGTATCCCCTGAGGCGAGGCAGCTCTTTCACCTTCCTGACTCCAGGCCCACACTGGGACTTCACCCTGGTGAGTAAAACCCCTGCTGGTGCGTGCGACAAGAGCAGGAATGGGAACATGGAGGTCCCTCTGCTTGGAGGGGGAGGAAAATCATCCCGTTCCTCTCCCTATCTGTCTACAGATACTTCCTGAGCCGCTGCGGCTGTAGCTGGAAGGTGCTTTTTCCATTTTTTTTTTCTTAAATACAACAATCTGTACTTTATTGGTATGGAGACTACCTCGAACAAATGTGTGGCCTTAGTGCTGAAAGCCTTGGGCTCTCCATCCCGTAACAGGCATCGACAAGGGAGGTGGTTCCCATCTTGCTTCGGCCTCTAGTGCTGGTAGAGAACCTTCACTGGGTTTCTGTTCTTAAATGCTTCTCTGTGAAATCCATCTTCTGAGGATTTGGAGGTGATTACTCAGCTGAAGGAGGCGCTGGGCGTATAAACGTTGGCCTATCTTAAAGCTCATTTTCGTGAGCAGCCTAAGCTGACCTGACCCCGCTGTCCTTGGAGGCGGTGATCCCATTGTCAGCCAGCAAAACTGATCTGGCTGAAAAACTTGCTTTACCAAAAGGAAAACAAAAGTGTTTTGGATGAGCCGAGCCGGCTGACTGCACAAGCTGTATGGGTGCCAGCGCCGGCACGAGGAAGGGCGTGAGAACGTCTGGGGGTGGGGAAAAGGACAGGAGTACCTTTAGGAAGGAAATCCCATCTCAAATCAGCCGGAGCTTCTTGTGAGGGCATGCGTTGGGACAGGCTCTTTGCTGCCTGTGCCTTGAAGGGCAGCCATGTGCAGATCTGAGGCTGCACGAACACCGCTCCGGTGTGGGAGTGGATAAAACAAAACCGTAAGCTCTTGTGGATGTTTCTTGCCTTATTTTAGAAACTTTCATCTGGTGACTACGGCTACATTGAACTTACTCATTTGAATATTACAAAGCCCTAGAAATTATATTATTTAAAACATGAAAACATTGTGCTCTGTCATCAAAGGCATCTATGGCCAAAGCTCTGTCTTTTGGCAGCAGCCCGCAGGCAACCAAGACGTGAACTTTTCCTGGTGTTGTTTCTCCCAAGGGCGTCGCACGAGGGGCTTTGTTCCCCGTGCCCACCGACTACTCATGTGCCAGTCACCAACAGCAGCTCTTCGTGCCGTAGTTTGTGCAGCTTTTCAGCCCAAAGCCTGTAAAATGTACCTGGCCTGAGTAGATAGCGGGTAACGGGGCAAATATCCTTTTGGGGTGGTTCAAAGAGAAGGAGCAGTGCCTGTTCTGCACAGTCCTAAGAAAAGACGAGCACGATTTGGGTTCAAACATCCTCCGGATGGCTTCTGACTGGGAGCAAGGTTACTCCTGGTCGCTTTCCTTTCTTCCTTTGCGTTAAGGAGGATGTGTTTATGAGAAACAGGCACTCGATCGTTGTTGATTTAACAGTCCTGATGCCGTTTTGGTGTTTTATGACTTCAGGTGAGCAATAAGCAGCAAAAAAAAAACCAGACTGACTCCTAACCAAAAAAAAAAAAAATCCTCCTTTCATGCAAAAGCCCTTAATATGCGTAAGGAAAACGAGCTGACGGGAACTGCTTGCAAACTGAAAACCAAGCTCCTGGAGCTTTAATCGAAGCCCTTGAAATGTAATTAACTTTCACATTTGTGGGGTTGTTTAGGTCTCCTCAAGTAAGTCACAAAATATTTAGATTCCCCCTCCCGATTAGCATTTTTTCTGCTTCTCCTTTACAATACCTCTTTGAGAGCTTAAAATCAGCTCTCATGGTTTTTACGGTGTAATAACTTTCCTAGAAGTAACTTTTTCCACACGGCTTGGGTTTCGTGAGGAGCTTAACGGGCCGCGTCGCCGATTGCGACCGTCTCAAAAATGCGAGCGAGCGGTACCGTAGCTCTTTCTTTTCCGTCGCGTGGCTTTAAACGCCCAGGTCCGAGCAGCCTGAAGAGGCAGTTTTCCTGGAATCTGTTTTCTCTTCTGGCACCGCGCAGGAATGATACAGCTGGCTCCGTACTCAAAACGTCTACGTTTTTGTATGAAACTATATTGGGCAAAGGAAATGGGGTCCGGCCAATGCAATACTTCTTGCATAAGTCTAGCCAGTTGAAAAACAAAACTTTGGCCTCCCTTTCGTGTCTGGGCTTTGGTCTGGAGCTTTATGGTAAAGATGTTAATGTACTTGCCTGCATACGGAACGAATAATACTCCGACCAGGAGGGCGTGGTGTCTTTGTCTTTATTGCGAGCTGCCTTCTGTTAAATAGATGGTAATATCCTCGCCTTACATATGGGAAAAATCAGCTGCAGACCAAAAAGGTGTGGTTATAGCAGTCTTTTATCGTAGGGTTTGGTAAATAACCAACTCCGCATGTTTTACTAAGCCTAGAAAACAAATGTCTGCGTTTGCATATGTTCCCGAGCCTGCCAAAGGTCTGTTCAGAAAGCGTGGAGTGTGCTGGGCCGTTAATGCAGTGACGGTGCTGCACATTTGTCAGCCATAATGCCTAACGGGAGAGGTTTTTTCCTCGGCAGTTAGCAAAGGGGACGCAGTGACATGACAGGGGCGCTGTCCTGTCTTCTCGGCTACAAGCCAGGAACGCTGCTTGAAGTCATCGAGGGACTTTGAAGTTGAATCCACTTCTTTTAGCTCGTTTGATCAGTTAGAAAACAAAACAACAAAAAAAAAAACATAAAAACCCCAAATATAAGAAACTAGGGAGTGAGCTTCTGTATCTCATCATTACATGCGTGTATTTCATTTAATAAACGGTGGAGTCAGCGTAACGTGGACAGGTGAGAAGACTCCTCGGAGCCAAAAAATGCTCAGTATGAAAGGACGAGCAAACGAGAACAGGTTTCTGAAGCCCTCCAGCAAGGCTTGACGTCCCCTCTACAGCATCAAATTTTCAAAGGAACTGTGTAAACTTGGCTGGTCAGCACTTAAAAATAATTTGAATGCTTGTATTCAAACATTTTAAATACACTTACAGTGATGACAAACCCCTATTAAAGCTGAAACTTTCAAGTTATATGAATAGATGAATAAATTCTAAGAAAAGAGGAATTGCTTCTGACAGAAAGTCAAGCTGCTGGGCTAACAAAGCACCAAAAAAGAAATGTTTCACGGTTTTCAGAATAGACTTGTGTTAGTAGTTCCCTCTGCAGCTGCAGAGAGGTGGGTCTTCCCATTTCAGCTCAATGTCTCGTCTGCTAAACAAGTGAACAACGTGTAGGCCAATATGAAACACCAAATAGTTTGGTTTTCCTCTGTTCGTAGCGAAGTGGAAGAAGATGGACTCTGCTCGTTCCCTAGTTTTGAACAACAAGGGTCAGGCACGGGATGAAAACCGAGTGCTTGTTTCACGGGTGACCAATTTATGCTCGGGACCCATGTTTTTTTCCAGGCTGGTACTGGCCAACAGGATGAGTCCACGCTTAGTTTTCCATTATCTGGGTAATGCAAAAATAACGCAGAAGCCCAGATAGCACAGAGACAGGGGGAGGTACCAGGAAGCTCCATGCAGATCATTGTTCCACTGACTTTTGCTCTTCTTTGGAAAGGAAAATAGCTGAGAGCTGCCCTGCCAAAAGCCTCATCTTTCCTCCACAAACACGTGTGTTCTTTGAGCCCGTTGCCTTCCTAGCAGGGATGCCTCAGCCACTGCTGGCCACTTCCACAGCAGGTGATCAAATAAGTGACCGAAGTGCCCTCACATGCGTGCGTACGGCTGTTTAACCCAGTGCAAAACTGCTTTCTGCTGAAATATGGTATCTGCTGGTGTCTCCTTGCAGACATGAAGTCCTACCCATCACCGTGCCTGACCGCCTTGGTGCTTAACTCCTTCAAAAAGCCCAGCTTCAGTGCCGGATTGCTGACCTGAGACACCCTACTGGGCTAAATGAACCTCGAATCATGGCACAGTGGTTAACTGCCACGTTCTGCCTTCTTACTGAGGTTTCCGACTTCAGACGTTACTCGTAGTCCCAATTAGGGGAGTGCAGAGAAACAAACGTAGCATATAGCTGTGATTACATGACAAACCTCAAAATAGCATAAACATGCTGTGTATTTGTTGCCAACCTTTAGATTTTTTGAGTTATTTGCTGGAATAAAGTTAAAAAAAATATGCCTGTAGACCACTTGATATAAAAACAGCCTTCCTTCAGGTTCCAAATCAAGTGCACAGCTAAAACTTGGTTTCGTTTCTTACAGAAAAGGAAGCGCCGAGAGAAGGACGATGATGTGGTCAGTCTCTGCAGCCTTGACTTTAAGGTAATGAAAACATTTTGCTCTCTGGTATTGTGCAAGCATCCCCTCGGTGAGCTGCGGTGGCTTACCCAAGGGGAACGGCGTTCTTTGTGTGTTTGCGTTTCCCCGTCAGCAGCACAGAGCCGCGTACAGCTGTGTTTGCTCTCGGATACACCTCTGGGGTGGGCCGAGTCCTGCTCGGGATATCCATAACACTGCTTGTGAGCCCCTGTTTTAATCATCTGGATCCTAAATGCGCCGCAGTTGTGGTGGTGTGGGAAATGAAAGCCGGTAACCTGCACTGAGCAAAAAAAAAAGCCAGCATTTTCAAGCCACAGGGGGGGGCAAAACCGTGCAAAGCCCCCTTCAAATGCACTTCATTGTTTTGCAAACAAGCTGGACAGGGTGGGTGGTAAATTGTTCTTAAGGCCGTGGATTAAAGGGACTTAAAAAAAATGGAGGGTGGGGAGTTGCAGAGCTGTATCTTGGGGAAAGATACGAGCTAGGTTTTCTGAACGGGGATCTGCCTCCCGCTCTCCAACTGCCCCGAATTCTCGCTGTCAGACACTTCTCTGAAGAGGGGAACGAGATAAATTGTTTGGGTTTTTTTTTCCCCTAGGAAGTAGCTATTGAGTTGAGAGCTAACAAGTGGGTTTTACAGTTTATTAGACTGGGTTTAAAAGTAATTTGCTAGTGGGGAATTTCCTGTTTGACCTAACGACCAGCGCATCCTCTGTTTGTTGCCGCGCACTCTGCGTTTGTGCATTATTTATGAGCCTCGCTTAGCCCAGCTACTGCTGGATGCTTGCCATCGCTGGTTGTCCCGTCCAGCAGGCTGACTCTGGGCTTTGACCTCTCCAAACTAGATCTCCTGCTCCAGATAAGGCCATCCCTGTGATTTCCTACTAGGGGAGGGAAAAAGAGCAAAAAGGATTATCTGCCCAGGGCTGTGTGACACAGCGGTGCTGATGCCTCCGCGCTGACTGTGTTGTGGGGCTTGTTTCGTTTCTGAGGGCTTTCTGGTTTTCTGATGTAGATGGGAGTGGTACGGCAAGGAAAGCTGCCCTCAGGGAAGAGGATTTTCTTTTCTTCTCTTCTTTTTAATCAGGCTAAGTTGGGTGTTGAACAAAATTGCGTGAATTAGGGTTTCTCCCACAAAGCAATCACTGAAATATCGACAATAACGTGTTTACCCATTTTTTGAGAGTTTTAGCTGGAATCTTCCAAGGAAAAAGGGAAATCCCTAGGCAATACAGTCAAAGTTCAGACTGCAGCTTTTGTTTAAGCTGACTTTTTACCTTGTTCTTTTGAAAGGGTCAGGCTCTCTGGGATATTTGAGAGTGAGGCACACCCACCAAACATACTCTAGCAGCCTTGTTGAAAGACATTAACAGTACTGATTGGGTTGTAATTTGCAGGCTTTTTGATAACAACCCTCAAGGTTATTAAAAATAAAAATCAAAACAGTGCAATCAACTATTTATAGTCACATTTTCAGAACATATCACCAACGCTTCAGAGTCTCATCACGCACTTAGGCTGCAGAGATTATATTTTGCTCTGTCTAGATTGGACGAGGGTGAATCAACGAGCTAAAATTTAGCCCCATTAGACATGGACGTATCTGTTTCATTAGCAAAACAAGGTCTCAAGGGAATTTCGAGATAATTTAAGAATGTCATGGATAGGTTAGGTCATACGTTGTTTATCCCCGTCGGACAGAGGGGAACTGGTTTTCGGAGTTTGTCAGCATTAAGTGTCAAACTCCACCACGTAGCTCTTCTTTCGGCTCCATTATCTCCCCCAGCAAATATAGCCCGGCTGCCCAGCTGCTGCTTTGTCACCACGCTTGTAGTAACAGCGGAGTTTTGCCAGCACGCCGCATTCACACTCCTATCAGACACACTTGTGCTGACAAAACCACCGTGTAGACGGTGATCCTGTGAAGAGCCGTTTAGGAGCAGGCACCGTAGCATCCAAACCTGGTGTCCTACCCAACGTATGTTTTTAAAATAAAGGTAAAGGAGAGTTTATTTAATTTGGGCATGTACCTGTCTTGCTGAACATCATGCTAAACATCTTTCACGATGTTTAAACCTTTGCATATTCTAGCTCGTCGTTCCACATGCCGGGAAGATGGTATGCAACATGGCAGGGGAGATCGCGCCAGCCCCGACGGCCCGCAGTGCCCAGGCTGTGCTTGTTTGTTTTGGTTTGTTAACCTCCTCCTTGCCCGCCAGAGCCCTGCTCAAAAATGAACCGGATCTCTTAGGCCTGTTAAGCTTCTTCCTTGACGTACAGCCTAAAAACCGTCCAAACATTGTCAAGATACGTGTGGGAAGTTATAACCTGAGACCACAGTTACAGCATCCACTTCCTTCAGCACTGAGCCTCCCCTTCGCATGTGCCAAAACGTTTCCCCCCTCCTTTTGGGGGAAAAGGAGGTATTTTCTCCCCAGATCATTCCTGGAGCCACACTGCAACGTGGGCTACTGATAATTGGGTAAAAAAGAACGGAAAGTGAATCGCAGTGCAAGAACAGAAACAAGAACCTGAAGACGGGAATTTGCTAAGCAGATCTTGGTGCTTCGATACTGAGAGTTACTTTTGCATTTCAGGTAGGTTTGTGAGCGACTTTTTGTTAATTGATCGCGTACAGACTGATTGCATGTTACCCACGGTTATGTAAGGTCTGAAATGATTCACGGGAGGAAGCAGTCCTGTGTGTTTTGAAGGCGTGTGTGTCCTGATGTTTGCTAGCAACTGGATAAATACTTTTCAGAACATGACAGGGAATACACGGATGCGATAGTGTATTTTACCAGAGGCAAAATGAAGCCAAGCTGAGTAATATGTAAGAATCACGTCTTGTCTGGATGATGTTTTCTGCTGGTTATGGGTTGTCTGTGGAAGGCTTTAAGGAAGAGGGATTCCACAGAGGAAGTGAAGTCTTAGTGAAGACCCTTTCATGAACCTCCGTGCTGTGTCCTCTCCAAGCCTTACTCACCTTCAGGGACCAGCTCTGTGAATATTACTCAGCCTGGCCGTGAGAGGAGCCCAGCCCAAACAAGCCCTGGAGTTGTGCTCGTGTTGGCAGCAGAGAGAGACTGTGACGCTGAAGCTGACAGCGACAAGCTTTCCAGGGAAAGCAGATAAAACCCAAATATTTGTACAGTAGAAAATGACTTGGAAGAAAAGAGGAAGGGGGAGAGAGAGAATCCCCGTGTGCCTGCATTCCTGCTGGGCCAGGTCACTCAAAACCATCAGCAAATGTCTTTCCGTGGTCAGAGTCCACAGAAGCAGCTTGGCTAGAGGCAGGGATAACACAGTGTAAAGAACACGACTAAATAATGCAAGAAACTGCAGCCGTAACGTCTGCTTTTAGAATAGATACCCACAAGCTTTAAAGAAACAACCAAAACAGTCCCACCCTCCTCCCTTCCCCCTCCCAAAGATATAACTTCTCCAGAGGACTTTTATGGCAGTTTTATTGGCGGCTCTGATTCATGCGAGGACGTGCCCGTGCATAAGTTACAAATTTGTGTTTGGAAACAGGCTTTGATCAAAACGAGCAGCGCCGGCATTGGCTGCACCGTGCAACCGAAAAACTGCAGTTGGCACGCGAGCAGGTTGGGGGCCGAAGTCAACTGGGAGCTTCTCGTGCCATTCCTCTGTTTTTAGGGCAGATGTTGTGTGTAATAATACCACGAGCTGGGACGGTCCGTGCTTTCTGGTGTCGCGTTCATATTCGTAAGATGGAAATCTCTTTCCTGGCCTGAGCGCCCCAAACTTTCAGCTCGGGGCTGGTTGTGGTGACTCTTCCTCCAGAGCTCTGCAAAACGTCGGCGGCTCTATTTCAGTAAACGTTCATCTACGTTGCGGGTTGTCGTTTTTTCCACTTGTAACTGCGTGATGGAGTTGAATGGCAGCTAATTATAGTGACCTCCCGCCATCCAAAATAAATGCTGGATTCCAGACCGGCTCATAAACTTTTCAGATGACCCAATACTCTCTTGATGGGTCATAGCCCACTTTTGTTCATTTTCCAGAAGACTGCTCTGAATTTGGCTCCGAATATAAATATCTGGGAGTGGAATGTTAAACACAGCTCATGGACGGTAAACAACGTTGTGTACAGCAGCGGGGGGCTGACTGCCTCGGGCCCATGAAAACGGACGGGAGATCCTCCTTGTTGCAGACCTTGAGCACGTTATGCTATATCTAACGTATTAGGAGTAGCTGTAAAGTCAGCTTTCAGTCAGATTTCAGTTCCTAGTGAGCAGGATTTCAAAACGCGCACGCACAACAATGAAAACGAATATGCTATGGATGTAATGGATGCTTTTCGTTTTCCCCGAGACTTCAGGCCGCCAAAGGGATTAAAATGTCGCAGGTTCTTTCTTTGAAGAAATTGAATCCAGATGTCAGTCACGTTGGAGGCATCCGGGACCTGTGAAAACTGGGAAAAGTGCCCGCTGAGGAATACCCCCCTGCCTCCAGGCTGCCGTGGTGCACCAGCTGGGGTCTTTTCCTTCGCAGCCAGCGGCAGAAGCGAGATCTTTTGTCTCTGGCTCCTCTCTGCAGCAGCAAACATCCTTCTTGCAGAGTTAGGTATAAATTAAAGCAACCCCAAGTGCCCTGGCTGATGGCTGGGTCTGCGTAACCTAAAATGTGAGGACATGGAGGGTGCTGGAAGGACTCTTCCACTGAACCTAGGCTGAAAATCACATTCCAGGCCTGCAAGGATTTTATATTAACTGTGTCTGCCCGCTCTTCACGCATGTGATTTGCTTGAGTATTGCCAAGAGAAGAGACAGGATAGCAGGTTGTGAGTGCCGGCTGCCCAGGACACAGGTGCTGGAGGACACGTTCAGCTGTGGGGGCGGCATTCCTGCTGCCCCGAGGGGTCTGCATGCCACGCTTGGCAACCCCTGGCACTAGCCAGATGCCACGTGTTGTTTAAGCAGCTGAGTATTTTTAACTGCGAAAACTTACCGCGGTCTGGAATTGCAGACGGGAATTCAGATGCATGTTTTCTTAGGAATTCCTCGTTTGTTAATCTAGAATGTATCTGATGATGCTTTGGGGCTGAAATAACAAAATGACTTGTCAGTACCCCTGAGAGCACTTCTGTGTAGTAGCAGTCCTACCCGGAATAACACGCAGGAGCAAAGGATGACGCAGGTATGAAGCTGCCCAGGACGTCAGGCCAGCTCAGTGTAACAGCAGTCCACCCTTCTCCATGGAAATGAAAATCCAAACTAAAAGCGAGCATCGAACAATGAGTGCTGGGTGACTGTCACTCGAACTCCTCCTGGCTCCCTAACGCAATAGGAGGATTGGAGTCACCGAGGTATTTCACTCCTAGAAGTGAAAATCCACGTCTGAGTGTAGGGGAGGAATGCTATTAATACCACGGCAGGAGAGCAGGAAGAACTGGTCTGTTACCATCGCTCCGTGCAGAGACCGGCCGGGCGGCATTCTCGGGGCTTTGGAGCCCTGGTGTGGGCCGGACCCTGCCCAGAGGGGTTGGGGATGGCACAAAGGCAGCCAGGGCCAGGGCAAAGGTGTGAGGGGGCACTGGGAACACAGAGGGAGATGCTGGTAGGTAGAGGGAAGCTGGGATTGTGGTGTGGAGTGTGTAGGGTACAACTCCAGAAGTCAGGCTTGGTGCCTTCTGCTGCATGAGGAACAAGTTTCCTTTCTTTTTCCATTCGTTTTGGCTTTCATCAGAGGATTCCCAAGTACTACACCTCCTTCAGGATGGTTTGCCCACCAGCGTGGTGTTTGCCCACCTCCCACCCTTGCCATCTTCAGGCTTCTCCAGATTTATTCCCTTCGTGTGCTCGGCGCTGCGTGTGGGTCATCAACTACCCACACATGCGCATCTCCACCGCGCAGGTGGATTTTACCTTGACACAGTGCTTGATCTACCCAGATGGGCTGTGCAGGACACGTACCCATCGCACATGCTGGAGGAGCAGGCAGGGAGCCCCGGTGTGTCAGGCTTCATTTCCCTCTCCATGACTTCAGCAGGCTTGCATCACGGCGAATGAGGCAGGTGTCACAGCACAGGGATCTCCCCGCGGTGAATCGTCCCTTCCCCGAGGGCTCTGCAAGGAGAGGGACAATTATTTAACTCCTACGTCACAGAAAACACTTTGGATAGCACAAAGTGCTCCGAGACACAGGACATCACGTTCTGGTCCTAACAAGCCTCGTTCAAGAGCCTCCCTTGTGTGTGTGTGTGGCTCTTCACGCCTTCCTCCCGGGTCCCAATTGTTCAAGTCCTATTTTTAGTTGGCTCTGCACATCCCCATCTCAGGACAGGGAGATGTCAGGGTCGAGAATTGTTCCCCTCTCCCAACTCGTGGCCCTTTAGAGCACATTTATCAAACCTTTGTCCTTAGGTTAGAGGAGAAACAGGCACTTAGATACCCCCAACCCCCCGATCAAACTCAGTGATGGGTTTTCCAGAGCCACGGTCCCATTGATTAGTTGTTGTCTTAAAACCAGTTGACTTGACTAGCGGGAAGGAAGGTGACTTGGCTGACCAGGATCCCCCCATCTGAAGGACCTCAAGTTTCTGAGAATGTTGTAAACCTGACCCCCAACCGAGGTCCAAGGGGCCTGGATTTCCAAGCTTTCCACCCAAAAGACACAAACAGGGCCAAAATCAAACCAAAACATGCCGGGGCAGAGGACGACACAACTGGGGCTGACGGGGCACGAGCCTTCTTCCACAAAGAAGGTGGGAGAGCACAGTCAGGCAGCCCTGCAGCCACCCTTCTACCACCAAACAAACTCGGGGTGTTTCCACCAGCACAGGAGACCTTTTTTACTTCAGAGGTTTGTGTCGGTGCCAGGAAAAATAGGACTGAACAAACAAACAAACCCTACAAGCCCCGCTGCATCCACGGCCGGGCTTGCTGGGGCAGGCACCCCTGGGAGGAGAGGGGGAGCGGCTCTGCCCCTGCCAGCACAGCTTTGGAAGCCGAGAACAGACTTAAAAGCACAGGTCTGGACAAGAATTGGGGTTTTTGAACAGGGAGGGCTGAGGCTGGTTAAAAAAATACCACAGTTTGTGGCGGCAAGCGCCTCGCGCGCCTGTGGCGGCAACCAGAGAGGCCGTGAGGAGAAGTGCGTCCCACCGCCAGGCCTGTGGGGCAGCTGGGCCTCAGAATCACAAGTGCCAGCAAAGAAAAAGAGGGGAAATAGCCCCAAACCCAAACAAGCATTTTAATTTGCGTCTTTTTAACCCAAACGGTGAAAAAAAAAAATGGGGAAAAAAAATGTGTGTTTTCCAAACCATTTTCTGTCACAAAAGGCGAGGAACACTCCCCTCGCCCCTCACAGGCTGCCCCCCTTGAAAGCAAAGCCTCCCCAGCTCCCGTTTTGGGGCGTTTTTTAAGGATTTTAGGAGCAAAAAGGCAGGGAAGAGGGATCGAGGTGGGAGGGGCGAGCTCCTGAGGGGGGAGTGGGCGGGGGTATGGAAGGGGGCGGGGCTTGTGGGCGTGGTCATGGCCGTGGCCACGCCCCCGGCGGTGTGGTCGGGGCGCGGCGCAGCGGCGGGCGCAGAGCGGCGGGGGGCGGCGGGGGGCTCGGGGCGATGGTGGCGCCCGGCGAGCTCGGGGGGCTGCTGCCCGTCAAGAGGACGATCCGGGTCATCGACGCCCAGAACCAGGCCTTCAGGGAGCAGGAGGTGAGCCCGAGATGAGGAACGAGGGGGAAAAGAGGGGCCGGGGAGCTGGGTTTTGGGGGTCTGGGGTGGGATTTTGGTGGTAAAAGAGGTGGGTTTGGGGACGGCGAGGAGTTAGGTGCTGTTTGGACCCGCCTTGAGGTGCAGGGTGTGATTTAAAATAAAACAAGAAATCTGACTTTTTGGTAAAGGCTCCCGCAGGAGGGTAGTTCTGAAGGCGGGGGGCGAAGCGGGGCTGCTCCAGGGGTCTCTCTCCATGCGCCGTCTCCTCCTGCTGCCAGGGTTTTGCCTTATTAGGACCTCGAGCCAAAGCCGAAGCGTTGGTGGCTTTTTTTTTTTATATATCTAGAGAGTTGTTTTTATACCGTGTTGTTACGCAGTGAGGGTAATCGCATTCGGGGAGACTATGCACTTCTCCTGCAGGGACTGGAGGCAAAGTTCAGCAGTCAGGCAGGGATCAGTGGTACGGGGCAGGGCGTTACTGCCCCGCTCGGGGACAAGGGGAAGGGAGCTCCAGGCGGCTCTGGGGCCAGCACACTGCACCCATAACCCCCACCTTAAAGCCTCGCCTTTAGAATGGTCCCTTTTGGGCCATCTTCTCCTGCAAAAGGGAAAACAGGTGCTGGGAGAGAAGTAAACTGAGGCAGGTCTTATAAATACGAATAAATCGCCTCTAATTCTTAAAATGTATGTGTTTGGTACTGTATAACCAGTGTGCTGGGTACCAGGTGCGAAGCTGTGGGTCAGGGCTCGAGCGATGCCCCCTGAGCAATCTTCCTGGCGGTGCCGGGCACTCGTTTGGTGTCGGGAGCCCCCAAATTTGGGGGCCGAACGCTCCCATCGTGGCGAGCAGCCCCCTGAGTTTGGGAAAGGCTGAGGGCAGGGATCTCGCCCCGAGGTGCCAAGCTGCAGCTGGGGGATTCGCATCGATCACAGGCAAAGGTGTCCAGGGCAGAGGCCAGCTTTGCCCAGCTTTCACGTGGATCTTAAAGATAGTCAGGTGGCGATGATCTCTGGCAAGAAATATTCGACTTGGGGACTTAAACCCTCCCCCTGCATACCTGGTTTAATTAATCCAAGTTCGGCTGCGCGCGGTTTGTCGATTTGTCACCGAGTTCGTGTGCGTTGGGACGGGGCTGGCACGGCGAGCGTTGTCCTCTGCTAAATGAGCCCTGTAAAACCCCACTAATTATTACCCAACACGGGGGAAAGGTTGCCTGCGTGCGTGCTGCTAGGGGGAAAAAAACTGCTCTGCTCAAAAGTTGGGTGGTTTTCTTCCGAGCAGCGAGACTCAGCGCCTGCACAACGTGAATTACCCACGCTTAAAAGAGAAGCCTTTGAAGCGTGGTAGCCTCGCCTTCTAGCCACTGAGACAAAGATTTACCTCTTGCGTGGAAGTTCACGACGTATTCATATTCACTCCTAATAAAGAGTTCCCCTTGGGGGGAGAAAAATAAATGTGAATGGGAGTAGGAGAGTGAACCCCCCAGGGTTTTAATTGCGGGGGGGGGGCTGTAATGCCTTACCGCTGCTAACTTGTCACGGAAACGTTGCAGACTTCGTTCTAATCTGGGCTCCCGTAAGGAATACAGCGTGGAGACAGGCTGATCGTTGTTTGCAAGTACAGAACTAAAAAAAAAAATAAGGACTGAGCCAAAGTTATATCCCTAGCGTGAGCTGCGCCGAGGCTCAGCTTACACCGTGCCTGAGTCTGGCCGTAAGCGGAGGACGGCGGTGCGTAACCCCCAGCTGAAAGGGCAGGTGAGGCTTCTCGGAGGGAGGCTGTCTGCCTTGGATCGAGTTGGTGCAGTCGGAAGGAGAAGAAGAAGTCTTCTTGCCTGAGACGGGACAGAAAGTGGGGTTTCTTTTGAAGAGAGGGGAAGCGGCCTTTTTGCTAAGCCGCATTTGTAGCGCACGGAAGTCTTTCCGTTGGCCAAACGCCCCGAGGAGGCGCAGGGCACGGACAGCAAACGCTCGGGTCTTGCCGACCTGCCAAATCCCTCCCTCTGCGGAGCTTTTTTGCTCCCCAGCCTTGGTTCCTACCAGCTGCTGGTCCAAAAGGTGCCAATTTACGGTCCCGCAGGGACAGGGAGCCCCTTTGTGCCTCCTGGCCCGAGCCGAGGCAGGAATGCCTGCCACCAGACCTAGTGCATGTGTCGCAGATGTGCGGGGAAGGCATCCGCACGTGTCCCTTCGCGTAGACGCCGTGTCACCGTATCTCATTTCTGGCCAGGCTGCCGAGCCGACCCTTGAACTACCGAAATACCGTGCGAGCATCCGAAAGCACCGAGGTTATCGTTAATTTCCAGCGTCGTGTTTTTCCTTTCCGTGCTATTTATATCCCTGGCCTTGCCCGAAGCTGTGTGTGGCTCGCGCCTCTGTTTTCTGCTCGCATTCCTGTAGTTTCTTTACGCTCCTCTTGGCTCGCGTCCCTTTATCCCGGCACGCGGAGACGTGGCTTCACAGAACTACGTTACCTATCCTTGCGCTCCAGCCAGAAACGTCTGTAATTAATTAAAGTTTCCTCGTTTCCTGAGCACTGCCTGCCTACCCAGCCCGCTGGATGAGCCTTTCCCAACCAACATTCCCGATGGCTCGAGGCTGGCAGTGGGGACAAGTGACTGCAGCGTCCCCAGGGCTGTGCCTAAACCTGCTGAGGGCCGGGGGCCAGGCTCAAAGGTGCCCTCTCGGAGCTTTCCCCTTTCCCGCAGCGCCTCCATAGTCCTGAGGTTACCCAAACGTTTCGATCAGAACCTCAAACACCTTTTTTGCGATGCCCAGAGGTCTTGGTGCTCCGCATCAGCCATAGATCGTTGCGTTTCGTGCTTCTCCCTGCGACTTTGAGGGCTTAATTCAGCGTGAGCTCAGTCCTCTGCTGCCTAACGCCGCTCGCAGGCTCCTCGGGTCGTGTTGCTGAGAACAGATCCTGCGTACGTAGCTCTCCGGCTTCCTCAGGCTCTCTCTGCGGGTTCCTGTTCCCCTTTGCTGCTTTCAACTTCTGTCCCATCAGTGCCATGTGAGCAGAGGGTTTGGGCTCCCAGTGCTGCGACCTCAGGCTGGAAGTGGAGATGCTAAAGAAGGCCTAAACAAGCCTTCACCTTTTAGCCTTTGATACACCAGAGGAGAAACTTAATTGTAATGAACCAAAAACTCCAATAATGAAGTTTTGGGAAAGTTTCTAGGGAGACAGAGTCAAAAAATAAATAAAAGCTTCCATCATCTTATCCTAACGAAGAAACTTCCTTGTGCTGCTGAGTCACACCACCGCCTACCAGATGCTTAGGAGCACCAGGAAGGTGCCCTGGGCCCGATATCTTGATCCAAAACCCGCAGGGTCGTCGGCGTGATGTTAAAAACCGATCAGAGCTCGAGCACCGGTGGGTTTCCTTGGGACACTTCCTCATTTTTTTTGGCAGCCTTTGGGTCAGGGCAGCCTCGAAAATGCTCTGGGCTCCCGGCGTGGATTAGTGGCGTAGCAAAGCAGAAGCTCTGCCTTTCAAATCTAAACACGCAGAAGAAAAATTACGATGAGTTACCCCGGGGGGGGAAGGCAGAGCAGGAGGGGGAGGAAGCTTTGTAAAACTGAAGGTTTTAAACTTCATCTGCTTCGAGTGTGCGTAGCCCTCGCAGGAATGTTCAGCATGCGGTCATTTGCCATTTGTTAGAGGAGCTGCTGAGGCTGTCCTGGGCTCCGGCTGCCACTTTTCTCTCCAAAACCAAATTAAAATGGAAAAAACACATTCCTGAGACAAAGGAGAAAACATGATAAAAGGGAGAAGCAGATCACAGCTCCATCTTTAGATGAGTTGCCTGCCCTGTAGAGCGGCAGAGTGCTTCGGTCTATTTCTGTTCCAGCCCTAACGGGCTCTGTTTGAGCCTCATTCTGAATTCTGACGTGGGGGTTATCTCACCTCTTCTACTCTGGGCAGAGTTTTTGCCGTTTTAATTGTAGCCCTAAAGTTCAGACAGATATTTACAGCCTCTGCTTTCTGTCTGAGATGAATGGCTACTTCAAAACGCTTTCTCTGCAGTGTTTCCCATTCCTTGAGGGTGTTCATGCTTTTTAAACCTGCCTGGACGGCTTGAGAAATGAAGTGGGAGTCCCAGCCAGTACAATTTGTTCTCTGCTTTATTTACAGGAGCCAAGCAATAAACGGGTTCGGCCTTTAGCACGGGTCACGTCCTTGGCGAACTTGATCTCTCCTGTAAGAAATGGTGCAGTTCGGCGCTTTGGGCAGACAATACAGGTAAAAAGCAGAGGGTTTTTTAGTCCTCTGTGGACGTGTGGGACAGTACTGGCTCTGAGGGGGGTGGGAAACAGGCACTGGGATTTCCAGGCAGCTTCTGATGAGCTGCTGTAGGATCCATGCAAGGCCAGAAAGCTTGCTTGGGGATGAAGAAGAGTTCAGGAGTTCAGACGCGGCTCTCTAGGTTGTTGAGGGCTTAGGGAGGGAAGCAAAAATAAACTTGAGATAAGGAGAATGGTGTTGGGGAACCGTTGCAGCACTTGAGATATGTGGATTGGAGCTCGTGTCTAGATAGAAGCGAGCTGACCTTGCTGATCAGCGATGATGTCAGGGACGTGTTGCCTGAGGAACCGCGCGTGTCCAGGTGCGATCGCTGCTCTGTCTCTTGCAATACCCCCACAGATCACAAGAGCAAAGTTCAACTAGCGTCTGAGTAACGCCATTATAAGCAGTAATGATCCTCGTTTATTTACTTCCTCATACCTTGGAAATAGACCCAAGCTTTATCTCCTTGTTCTCCTCCCAAGCTCCGCTGCTGGCTCGGCGCAGAGAGGCACATGGAAAAGATTGCCAGGCTCAGGGCTCTTGGGCCCTGCTCAGCAGCTTGATTAAAGTGTTCCTTTATCTGAGGAAAAGTGTCTGGGTGTGTTTTCCTGCCCTGTGCAGCAGAGGAGGATGAAGGGCTGGGAGGGGTGTGGGTAATACTTCTGCACTTCTGAACTGTAGGTTTTTTTTAACTCATTTTTTTTCTTTTTTTTTCTTTAATCCCTGTAGTCGTTCGCTCTTCGCAGCGACAGCAAATCCCCTGGCTGTGCCCAGAAGTCATGTAGCAGATCCGCTGCCCCCACCCCTCCTAAAAGAAGAAACAGCGTCCTCTGGTCTGAGATGCTAGACGTCAACATGAAAGAATCCCTGAGCACCAAAGAAATCAAGCGCCAGGAGGTAAGATGTCTGTTAAACAACAGCACTGGCAAAGGCAGCTGTTTCTTGGTCCATTTCCTCAGTGGGAAAAGGAGTAGCGAGCATCCGTGGGCAGTTGTGTCTTCCTGTGCACCTTCATTTCTAAACCACTAGATTTATTTCGCTGCCAGGCATGGGAAAAGGTAGGCTGCTCTCTCTCGAGTCGCTAGGGAGCTCATCTCCCCAGTTCGACCCTTCAGAGATGCCAACCGCTTTCCACGGGGGTGCTCGGCACTTCTGAAACTTGAGACCCAGCCACGCTGGTTGCTTTGCAGCAGACCCAAAGTCGGGTTCCTTGTAAAGCCAGCTGTCTTTCTCTTCGAGCTCTTGACAATTGGTTGAAAGCCAAACAGCGAGGCCTTGGCTTGCCTTTTCCCTGCAGTTCTTAGACAAATCTTCTCATGACAACACAGAAGCTGACTAAAGACGCCTGGGATTTGACCTCTGCGGTTTTCTGGGTTTTGTTTCTTTCGCGCTTGCCTGTGTAAAAGCAGTGATTTAAAAGGTGCTAATATTTAATTTGGCTTGTGAGTGAGCGTCAGAGCTTTCACACAGTTGGAAGTAATGGAGCTTTCTCCAAGCTGGGAAAGCCAGCAGATTGACTCGGGGTCGTCGTGCCCAGGTGGCGTAAAGCGAGTCCGGTGGCAAAACCGCCTCATCAGGCCGAAGAGACAGGATGTACATTATGTTAGCTGAAAGGCTCTTTCAGAGGAAAACAGGGATTAAAAACCACTCTCAATGCTTTTATCCCCCTCCTCGCAGGCAATCTATGAAATGTCCAGAGGAGAGCAGGACCTAATCGAAGACCTGAAGCTTGCCAGAAAGGTGAGTGTGTTTTTTCCGGCAGTCGGTAATCGCCCTGCAGATAATTAAGTTTACTTACCCCCTGCAAACATTACACATCAGCTTTGTCAGGCCCAGAATCCACCTTTTGGAACCTCTCCTGGAAAGACGAAGCGAGCAGTGCTGCCGTGCTACCAGTGCTGCTCTGGGTGCAACAAACTCTGCCCTAAATCGATTGCTCTTTGCAGTCCTGCCCTGCTAGCCGGGGAATTCCTCTCCCAGAGGAGAACAGTTCAGACAGGAAAGCCCTTCCCCTCTTTAGGCCTTGATGCCTTCATCCGGAGTTGTTGATACAATGTTGTAACAGCGATCCAAATGGATGTTACTGTTTCTACCGGCTTCACTTCCAATCTGTCCTGCATTTGATACATCCCCCTGGTTTATATTGTCAGCTTGTAGCTGTGGGAGATCCAAATGCATTTTTAATACCGACTTCCTTTGACAGGCTTATCACGATCCTATGCTGAAACTCTCCATCATGTCTGAGGAGGAACTCACCCACATATTTGGGGACCTGGATTCTTACATTCCTCTGCATGAAGGTAAGAACAACCGGATCGCTTTCGCATAATGCGTTGAGTAGGAGTTGCACTCGGTGCCTTCTCACATCAGAATAGTTCACTGGGGCGTTGTGGCGGTTTCTAATTCTGTGTTTCAATTCCAGACTTGTTGGCAAGTTTAGGGGAAGCAACAAAACCAGATGGAACAGTGGAGCAGATTGGGCCCATTCTGGTGAAATGGGTGAGTACATAACTCGCGGACACCAGGCTGAAAATGATTATGAGCTTAAGGAACATTTAAAGCTAGAAGCTGAAAAGCTGTGGGCTTCTGTGGCCTTGAGTGAAAGATTGAAGCGGAAATCCTGACTGCCCTGAAAACAATGGGACTCTGTCAGCTGTAACGGGCCCCAATTTCATCTGGGAGACTTACACTTGTGCGACTGCAATTACTTACTGATTTATGGTTGAAATGTCTACATTGTCCGGGCTGTTAGCAACTGATGTGATCTCAATAGTGCTGTTGCTGTTAATCTCAAACATCTGAACTTCAAAGGCATTGAATGTAGGACGCCCTTGTTCTCCTCACAAAAGACTAGCTACATACACAGGAGAATCCGTTAGCTTTTTTATTGGGCCCAGATATCTCAGTGAGGGAAGTCGAACTCCCCGAGCTTGACATATTAATGTGATTTGGTCTTCCTGCATGGAATTTGACTCTTCAACACTATTCTTCTCCTCCTGCAGTTACCAAGACTCCATGCCTACAAAGGTTACTGTAGCAATCAGCTGGCAGCCAAAGCGCTTCTGGATCAGAAGAAGCAGGACCGGAGAGTGCAGGACTTCCTTCAGCGCTGCCTCGAGTCTCCATTCAGCCGCAAGCTGGACCTTTGGAGCTTTTTGGACATTCCTCGAAGTCGGCTGGTCAAATACCCACTGCTCCTGAAAGAGATCCTGAGGCACACTCCCAAAGACCATCCTGATATCCAGATCCTGGAAGAAGCCGTAAGTAATCGTGGTTTCATGAGCGTTGTTCTGACAGAACCATGTCATTCTGGAGCTCCAGAAAGCTTTCTTAAACCCTCAGTGGTTTTGTGGGGTGGCTTTCTCAGGACATAAATCTGTGACTGTAACCCCTTCTGAAAGCAAATGGCAATCGGTCCACATGGACTCCATCAGGGGGAGGATTTAAATAACCATGAGATACGCAAGCATAGGTCCCTATTTGATCGCTTGTAAATGCTTTGTTTTTTAGATATCTATAATCCAAGGAGTCCTCTCTGACATCAACCTGAAGAAGGGGGAGTCGGAGTGCCAGTACTACATTGACAAGCTGGAGTACCTGGATGAGAAGCAGAAAGACCCGAGGATCGAAGGAAGCAAAGCTTTACTGTGCCACGGGGAGCTGAAGAATAAAAATGGGCATGTAAGTCCCTCGTGGTCATGGTAATTAATTCTCAGGTTTGAAAACCTTCCCTTAAAGGCAGTTTGAAACTCCTTGTTAGAGCAGGACCAGGAGCCTTTCCATCCTTAGGGTCAGCCTAGACAATTACCCACGCTTTAAAAAGCGGAGGAAAAAGGACCTGATGGCAGGCTGCATTGCAGGCTGTAAGGGAAAGTTTCCTGCTGACAGTTTTACAATTGGCCTTCAGGAGCTGAAAAATAATTAGCACAAAATTACCTTAGAAAGCGTGCTCTGTGCCCTAGCACTCCATCAAAAGGGATTTCCTGCTGCCTGTTTACTTTCAGGTGCTCTGACATTCCCCATTGTGAAGGCTGGCGCGCAGCTCTTCCAAACAAAAGTGTTCCTGCAAGAGCCTGCTTGGCTTTGAGATGAACTGCCGGGAGTTTATCTCCTGCTGCAGCAGCACTGAAAGACCCTGCCGTACTCCAGGCTCTGCTGCCTTTTGTCCTGGCTTACAGCAGTAACCTCAGCTTAAACATCAAATCTTTGTGTTCTTTATTTTATTTTTCGGTTGTTTTGAGGGTTTTTTATTATTTAATTCAGCCATTACGCTGCCGGACACACGAAGCATTTTTGTACAGTCAGAAAACAAACTGCTTCTCATTATCCTCTCCTTGCCTTCTGCAAATCATAAATCAATTTCTTAATCACAAAATAATCAAGCTGATGATGGAAGTGATGTATGTGCCACCGCTGTCAGGGTCCTAAGTTACCGTAACCAGCAATTGTCAGGAAGCTAACGTGGGCGTGAGACTTGAGCTAACGCGGCCTTGAATTCCAGAGGGTGTGGAACCGCTTTGCATAGAGCACAACGCTTTGCTCATCCTTGGATGTGTTTTCCCTTTCAGAAACTCTACGTCTTCCTCTTCCAAGACATCCTGGTTTTGACCCGGCCAGTGACTCGCAACGAGCGTCAGTCCTACCAAGTGTACCGCCAGCCGATCCCCGTCCAGGAGCTGCTCCTCGAAGACCTGCAGGACGGCGATGTGAAAATGGGAGGATCCTTCCGAGGAGCTTTTGGCAATTCGGATAAAGGTACGGCCCCACCCCATCACCTGCCTGGGGATCGCTTGGTGAGGAGAGCGGGAGATCTCCGTCGGGATGATCCCGGCGCGCGGCAGGCATGCGACGTGTCCGCATCCACCTTTAGACTCGCCGCTGGGCCTTGCAGTGTTAGATCTGGTGCCCAGAAACTTTCACACGGCGCCTTGCAGTCGGAGCTAAAATTAGAAAACATCTATTTCGGTGCGACCGGGCTGGGTTTTTTGGGCAGAATGTTTGTGGGATTTTTGAACGCTTTCCCCGAAGCACAGCAGGTCAGGCAGGGCCGTTTGCCCCATGATGGAATCTCTAAATACTGAGCTAGGAACTGATCTGCTTTTTCCTATGTTTACCTTCAGCTAAAAATATCTTCCGAGTTCGTTTCCAAGACCCCTCCCCGGGCCAGTCCCACACGCTGCAGGCCAACGACATCTTCCACAAGCAGCAGTGGGTCAACTGCATCCGAACCGCCATCGCCCCCTTCCAGCGGACTGCGGCCGCCGCGGAGCTGCCGGAGCTGCCGGAGCTCAGCGAAGAGTCGGAGGAGAACAACCCCTCGGTGCCCAACGTCAAAGCCCAGCGGAGGCAGTCCGCCGCGTCCGGCGTAACGGAGATGGAGCTGGACGAGAGCGCGGCCGAGTGCGGCTCCGTCCTGGACTCGGAGGAAGCCAAGGGCGTGAAAACGCACAGAACGCTGGCGGGGCACAGGAAAACGAGGGAGAAGCAGCTGAGCAGCAAGCGGAAAGAAACGCTGGTGTAAAGAGGAGCCCGGTGACACCAGGGCGGGACTGTTTATTTATAAATAACGTGTACATTTTTCTTGTCATGTGAGCACGATTGGATTTGCTCTTCTGAACAGAAGTGTCTTTTTTTTTTTATGTTGCAATGGCAGCTACTGGTATACAGTTAACACTGTTGAACTGGAGTCTGTTTTTCCTAAAAGCAACCACTCTGACCCTGTTTTGATGCTCTTAGTCTGTGATTCAGAAGCCCTCGCGCTTTTGACTGCTTCCGGCAGATTTGTTTTTGAAGAGCACACCTTGGTTTCTGAAAGATTGCCACGTGGTGATTGAGGCTGGGAAACGGTGAACCTAAAGCGGACGTTGGTGCCGTCGCCGCCAGCCTGCTGGCGTCCCACTGCAGTGGACCCGTTGGGATCCGTGCTGCGGGAGCCACTTTTCGAGTGGGCACGAAAGCTGAAGTCACGTTTTCTTTTTGTCTCGAGTAGTGCATGCTTTGCAGTGCCTGGTTATCGCCACCCGTGTGACTTTCCATCCTTTTTTTTTTAAAGAAAAGAGAAAAAATCAGACCCCAGGTTCAACAGGTCCTCAGTTCACCTACTGGAATCTTTCATCCTGGTGTGCTCCTTGTACATTCCTCATTTTCACTCAAGTAACCTGCCGCATATTTAATTTTTGTGGGTTTTTTTTATTAGCTGTTTTTGTTTCAAATACTTGTTTGGGGTTTTGTTTTTTTTTTTTTGTTTTCTTCTCGTTTGTTTGTTGGTTCGTTTTTTTACTTTTTTTGTATTTTCATCACCTTCAGTCCTTCAGACTTGGCATTTCCTTTCAAGTACTTGATCCTTCTTGTTCGGAGGCGCGCGCGTCTACGTGGCGCTGAGCTCCGGGCTCCTGAAAGAGAACTGCGTCGTACCGGGGTGTAGGAAGGTTTCGTAGGCACGTTGCAAAGGGTTTGGGGAGGGAAACAAGAGCAGCAGCTGTAGAGGGAATAGCAAGGGAGTGAAAGTAGCTTTTGTAGTTACTGTTTGTTGAAAAATGAAATGCCTTCCGTGGGGGGAGGCCGGGCTGGAAGCAGCCAAGAGGATATTGCATGTGGTAGAAAGGTAGAGAAGAGGAAGCGTCTGCGGCAGAGGAGTTGAGGAGGGGGAGAGAGAGAGAACTGTATATACACGTAACGGCGACACTGCCGCCTTCTAGCAGTCCAAAGAATTCGTGGGAGAAGCCAGCTGGGAACCCGTGCTGCCAAGCGTCGGGGGAAACGAAGCGGTACCGGCTCTGATCCAAGCCAAAGGGTTGTTCCCGCACTGCGGCCGGGGGTGGCGGGGCGAGGACGGCGATCCCACAGCCACCAAGGTTCCTCGGGGCAGTAGCACGGGAGGTGGGAGGAAGGTGTACATAGACACAAAGCCCTGTGGTTCTCTGTAAATGTCTTGTACAGTTTCGATTGCCAAGTACAATTAAATCTGTGACAGCTTTCTGCTTGTCTTGTGTGTGTTGTTTCCTGGGCAGGGCCCCCTCAATGCAGGCGGGGTTATCGGGCCGCGATAAGGGGAAGCGGATAAAGCCTGGGCACCTGGCTGTGCCCCGGAGCCCCCCGTGAGGAAGCTGCGGGTTTATCAAAATCCTCTTCTTGGTCACGGTTCCTCTTTTTGCCACCGGAGGCCGGGCAGGACGCGAGCCAGGGGTTTATGGCAGGCACCGGCCGCCCTCCCGGCGCGACAGGCGGGCGCTGGGAGAGGGCACGGCTCCCTGAGTCACCCCGCGGCTCCCCTGGGTTTTCAGGGGGAAAGGGGAGCAGGGATGATGGTCACTGCCCTGCCCTGCTCCCGGCACACCGAGAAAAGTCCCTGCTGGGTGTTTTGCACGTTGTTCTCTTCATCTTTAGCTCCGGTACCAAGTCAAGCGTTGGTTGCGCTTGTTCCTCCCGTGTGCTGTGAAGCGGTAAGGTGAAAAGAAACCAGATCTATCCACAACAGCCCACACTTCTTCCACCACAGAACTAAAGGAAATCAGGTGTGACCCCAAAAGCAGCTCTCAAACCACCCCATGGCCCTGACGGATAAAAAGTTGTCCCCATTTAGTGAACGTTTAGAAATCCCTGATCTGAATTACAGCTGGACAGGCCTGGGGAGCACCCTGGGGAGCCTCTCCCAAGGCAAACTATGCGTGGGGATGATGAAATCACCCAAAAATCTGTGGGCTGCCCTACACGGGCAGCGGCTGGGTGCTGGCTGTCCGTGCTGGCTCCCCCAGCTCTCCCAGAGTGTCCCCAGGGCCCCTGTTTGCCCCCATTTTTGACCTCAGAATTTGTATTTTATGCTGGAGGGGGCTCAGCCCTCCCCACGCAGGGGTTAGGAGCGAGGCCATGTGGAAGTGAAGGCTCCTTTTTCAGACACACACACACAAAAAAAGGCTTCAGCGAGCGGCGGGGGCACATAGCTCGGCCTCAAAGGAGAGGAAATCCTGCGGCCGGGCGCCTTCTCCTCCCGCGCATCAGGCCGGGGACAGACCCCGCTCCGGTCTTCACACAGCCGACAGAGCTGGCCACGAGCCTCGTTTCCCCCGCTCGGCGCTGGTCCCGCGCGCTCCCGAGGACAAATGTGCCGACCGCAGCCAGCCGCCGCCTCCACCCTCGCTCTGCTAGACTAAACACGCCGGGCGTGCCTGGCTGCCAGCGGGTCCTGGCCCTCTTCTCCTTCTCCTTCTCCTCCTTCTCCTTCTCTTCCTTCTCCTCCCTCTCCCTCTCCTCCTCCCCTCCTTCTCCCCTCTTCTCCTTCTGTCTCTCCCTCTCCTTCTCTTTTCTTCTCCTCCTCCCTCTCCCACTCTCCCTCTCCTCCTCCTTCTCCTCCTTCCCCTTCCCTGTCTCCCTCTCCTCTCCTTCTCCCTCTCCTCTCCTTCTCTTTCTCCTTTTCTCCCTCTCCTTCCTCTCCTCCTCCTTCTCTCTTCTCCATCTCTGTATCCTCTTTCCCTCTCTCCGTCTCCCCTCTCTCCCTCTTTTCCTCCTCTTCTTCCTCCTCTCCTTCTCCTTATTCTTCTTGTCCTTCCCTTTCCCCTTCCACTTCTCCCTCTCCCTCTCCTCCCCTTCTCCTCCTCCTCTCTTCTCCCTCTCCTTCTCCTTCTCCCTCTCCTTCTCTTTTCTTCTCCCTCTCCTTCTCCTCTCTCCTTCTCCTTCTCCTCCCTCTCCCTCTTATTCCCTTCTCCTCCTTCTCCCTCTCTTCTCCCTCTCCCTCTCCTTTCTTCTCCCTCTCCCCCCTCCCTCTCCTCCTCCTTCCCTTCCCCTTCCCCTTCTCCCTCTCCTCTCCTCACACCCCCACAAGGACCCAAGCAAGCTCCGTGCCCCCAAACCCCCCCAACCCCCCCAAAATCCTTGCCCACCCCAGCCGTAGCGACGTCCCCACCACGGACGGGGCAGGGGCAGGGATCGCGGCCGTGCCCTGCGGGCTCTGGGCACCTCCACCCTTGGCAAGCAGCTCCCCGGCCCCGTATTTACCTTACCCCAGCCCCGTATTTACCTTGTGGGGTTCCCCACCCAGCTCGGCGCTGAGCAGGGCCAGCACCACTCCGCACCCCCCTGCCCCCAGCACCTCCCCAGCACCCCAAGCCCTTTCGCCACGGGGACAGGGACCGGGATCCCTTTGGGTTAGAAAAACCCAACTTGGGGTGCGCAGCCCCGCAGACCCCGTTGTTTGCCCCCATTTTTCAGAAACCTCACTAAAACCTCAACCCCAACCCATTGCTGCCTGGCTTTCACACCCGGCAGCTGCCGGCCCCCGGAGCCCTTCCCAAAAATCCCAATTCCTTCCCTAAACCCCGACACGATTTTTGCTGCGTTTCGCGGCCGTTCCTCCCCGACCTCCCCGGATGCCCCAGCTTGCGCGGGGCTCGGGGGCCCCACGGAGGTTTCGGTGCCGGAGCCGTTTCCTTCCCCGCCTCCAAATTTCTTTTTTTTTCCACCAATTTCTCAGCCTCCCCCCCCCCCAGCCTTCAAAAAGCAAACCCGGACACATCCACGCACACCTGGTGCAAGCCACGCAGGGTCAGGATAATTCATCTGGGTGCTTCTCACCTTTCATTTTTTAATGATAATGATAATAATAATTTCATTTTTTAACCATTTTATCATTTTTTTAATCTGTTTCTGGGGTCAGACCGCCCTAAGGCAGAGGTTGGGGTCGAGCAGCAAAACACCACGCAAGGCTTCAACGCCCAGCAGCATCCTCGCCCCGCTCCATCAGGGTTTTATAGGCCAGCAGGCGGGTCGAGGAGGTTAATTAGCCTGCCGTGCTAACGAGGTCGCAATTAAGCATGGTCGAAATCAAGGGCTGGCCTGATCTCCTCCCAGGGAAGATCAGGGGAAGGCGGCGTGGGATGGTGCTGGGGAGGCAGCGGGTGCTGGAGGTGGGAGGGGAAGGGTGGGGGTGGCTGGGAGAGATGGGGGGGTGCTGGTGGGTGCTGGTGGTGGGAGGAGGTGGGTTCTGGG
>CM021731.1:1509802-1521458 GCA_011075105.1 Heteronetta atricapilla | reverse complement strand
GGGAGATGGGGACGAGCAGGACCAGGAGAGGGGACGTGGGACCAGGCTACGGGGTCAAAGCCCACCCAGGACCCTCAGAGCCCTCGGGTGGCCGCGTCCATCCTTTTGTCACTCCCAGGGATGCCACCTGCGGGTGGCACCTCGGGACAGGGCCAGGATTTGGGTTTTCTCAGCCCAAAAATGACGACGAGCAGCGCCGCGGGGGCTAACGGGGAGCAGGGGGAGCCCACGGCCGGAGCTGGTCCTGGCTCCGTCCCGGCACCCTCGGGGTATTTAATGGGAAATAAATCCCCCCGTGCACGGGCTCCCCAAATCCTGGGATCCCCCCGGGACCACAGCCCGGACAGGGGGGATTCGGAGCCGTTTCCCTCCCCTGCTCTCTGGGCTTTTGCTCAATTCTTGTTGTTTTTCCCCCAAAACTATGCCACGCCCCCAGCTGAGATCAGAGGGGATTTGGGTGCCGAGGGATCCCAGGAGCTCCAAAAAGCTTTCGGGAGGCGGCGGGTCGGAGCCCGGAGCTAGAGGAGAGCCCGGCTGCTTTGTGGGGGCCGGGTTGTCGTTGCCCTCAATTTTCATGCAGGATGAGGAAAAACGCAATTAAAGGGGAAAAAAAAATATATAAAAAATGGTGAAGTGGGGCCCACGGGGGCAGAGCTCAGAGCTGGAAGAGCTGGGGGGAGCTTTGGCAGCCACGCGTTGTTTCGGGGCACATCGGTGCAGCTCTTGCAGGATTTCTTGGTCGGCAATGAGGCAGCTGGGTGATCCCGATGGATCCTCGGAGATCCCGATGGATCCTTGGTGACCCCAATGGATCCTCAGTGATCCCGATGGATCCTCAGTGACGGATCCTCGGTGACCCCGATGGATCCTCAGTGATCCCAATGGATCCTTGGTGAGCCCGATGGATCCTCAGAGATCCCAATGGATCCTCAGTGATCCCGATGGATCCTCAGTGACCCCAATAGATCCTCGGAGATCCCAATGGATCCTCAGTGACCCCGATGCATCCTCGGTGACCCCGATGGATCTTCAGAGATCCTGATGGATCCTCAAAGACCCCCATGGATCCTCAGAGACCCCCATGGATCCTCGGTGACCCCAATGGATCCTTGGAGATCCCAATGGATCCTCGCTGAGCCTGACGAGGGAGCAGAGTTGCTGGGGAAGAGGTTTCCTCCATCCCAGCTCTTGAGCAGGGATCGGGGATTGAAACTCCCCCAATATTGGGGGAGGGGATTTGAATTTTGGGGGGGGGGGGTTTCATCATTTCCTCCAACACCCCTTCCAAGGCTCAGCTCCCAAAATCGCGGCATCCCCTCTGCCAAAAATAAAGCTAAAAAAAAAACCAGCGAAGCCAGGAGCCCGTTGTCCACGCAAGCCTGCAGAAAGCCACGAGCTTCCAAACGCAACGGTTGCCCCGGGAACCCTTAAAAACCAGACAATCCGATAAAAACCACAAATCACACCTTCGTGGCGTGCCGAAATCCTCCTGGACCGAGGTCAGAGCTTCCCAAAGCAGGGTCTCGGTCCCTAAATGCATCGGGGCGTCACGTTTGGAGGGCACCCGGGGCTGCAGATCGCCAAAACACGAGCGGCGGCTGTGCCGTTGGGTGAAAAGCGACCTTTTTAATTATTATTTGCAGGAAATGTGAGGATTTTGACCCGCTGCAGCCAGGCTGAGGTGCTGCAATTAGCTCCAGGCCAGGCAAGCCACGCGGGTGTCATTTCAGTTCGGTTTTTCGGGTTCTGGCGATCCCAAAAAAATCGGATCCCTGTTTGTAATTTTCGCCTTCCCTCCTGCTTCTTTACGCCGGGGTTCAGCAACGTCTTCCCCGTGCCCCTCTGCAGCCAGGGGCACAAATCCTTTATTCGGGGGGGGGAAAAGAGTGGCTCCCTCCTGACTTTTCCATTAATTCTGCAGGCGGCGAGGTTTTCTTCCTCCCGAGGCCCCAGCTTTACTCACACCTTGTTTTTCCTGGCGCAGCTTCACACATGGTTTGGGGGAAGCTGCCCCGAGCTGGGGCCAGCAGCAAGCAGAGCAAGGCTGGGTCAGAAGCAGCCAGGCCCTTTTTGCACCCGGATTTCCCAAATACGATGGGAACGGGGTCATTTGGGACGGCCGGACCCGTAACGAGGATAAATCACGGAGGGAAGCCGCCCGGGACTGGCAGCAGATAAATCCCCAACCCGGGGCCCTTCTTTCTTAGCCGTGTTCAGAGAAACGAAACCCCAAAATAACCAGAGGAGGAATCTCCTGGGGGCAGCTGCTACTGCCCTTCCCAAGCCGCGCGGCTGCTGCCGAAGGGGGGAGGCTGCACGTTCAAAGCTTCATCACAGCTGCCCGAGCAGCTCCGGGAAAATACAGTCCCAGGGTTAAAAGCAAATAAAAACCACCCCGGCTCGAGGAACCCGTCAGCGAGGCAACTCGGAGGGAAGAAAAGAGAGCAGAGAACGGAACTGGTCGCTTTATTCTTGGTGGTTGGAAGAGCTTTTGGGTTCGGTGTACATTGGAAACGCGGATTTGGCCGTTTCGTTATTTCAACAGCTTAGGGGATGTTGAAAAAGCAGCCTGGCAAAGGGGCTTGAGTTTGAACCAAGGGGATGGGTTTTTCATCCCAGCTCATGGTAAGGTGGGCGCTCTCCTAATACTTACTGAGCTGTAAGGACAAGCGTTTTGGGCAGGGGAAGCTGTTGGCGAAAGATGCAATACAAAACCTTTGTCCTAACAAAGCCGGGGGGTGAATCCCACAATAAACATCTCCGGAGCTTCCCTGAGCTTCTTGGCAATTTCACATTTCGGGTATTTCAGACACAAAAGAACCCAGGTAGAATAACAAACAGCCCTATAAAAAGGAGATCCTCCAAAGCTTTCGGGCGCCAGGGTCTATGCGACGTCACACTGAAAACAAAGGGGCGAGGCGGGGGGGGGGAACGAGCCTAACCCAAAATTAAAAACGAAGCGATTTAGTGGTCAACATTAAAGTGCATTCGGCTCCGCGGCAGCTCTTTAACCCCGTGCTGACAAGATTTTCCCCTCCGTTGTGAGGCTGAGCCCTGTCAAGGGGGCACGAGGGCTCAGAAGCAGCGGGCAGGAGGCAAGCTGCCTTTTAGTCGCAGCATTACTTCCTAGCGTGAAGGATGGCGAGAGCCCTGAGTTAGCTGGGTACTTCGGAGGGTTTCTGAACACCTGCAGTCATCCAGGGGAGGAATTTGCTCTCATCACAGTGCTCAGACTTGCCACGGGGGCATCAGGGAGCTTCATCCCTTTGCTACGTCTCCTGTAGGTTGCTGCCTTGCGGTGACAGGTAACGTCTCACCTGGAAGGCCGAGGACAATTCTGGCTCTGATCAGAGAATTGTCACCCTGGAGGTTTCAATCTCCCAAGCTGCGCCGGCGTCTGCTGGAGCCAGGGGACGTGAGCACAGCTCACAGCACCAGACTCGGGGCCAGCTCCCTCTGTCAGCCCCTGGAGAGGCGCCAGAAGCCAGAGACAAACTCAGCGGGGCAAGAAATCTCCAAACCCAGCCCTGCCGTTGCCTCTCGCACGTGGGTAGGTGCCCCGGGGACCTGCTGCACCCCTGCACGAGGGAGGTGCCCTCGCCACGCAGAGTTCAGGCAATGCAGCCCTCAGCAAGGAAGCTCTGTCTCGTCCCGTGGCAGGAGGTGGCTCTCGGTGGAGTTATTAACGCTGAGGCTCCCCTTTCAGAAGCACGGACACCGAGCGTCCGAGTGCTATCGCCTCTAAATCCCTTTGCAGGCAGCGGAGACGGGCGCTCCAAAGGCGCCGCGGATCGTCCCGGCGCGGCCGTCTAAAACAGGCCGCATGAATCACGCTCGCCAAGTATCCATTTCCCTCCGCCGACTGCAAAGGGAGCCCGGCTGCATCACCCGGAGACGCGTTTAAGGACGGAGAGGGCTAAAATTAGGCGAGGCTAATCCCGTGCCAAGAGTGAGCGCTGCGGCCCCGGAGCGCGGCGACAGTCTCACGGATCCCCCGGGGAGAGGCCGGGACTGCAGGTCGCTGCTGCACCTCGCCTCGAGTCCTTCTGTGCCCCAACACTCGCAGCGAAGAGGGAGGGGGGTGAAGTGCTGCCTCAGAATTACTATTTAGGTGGGTTTCTGCTGAAATTAAAATTCATTTCTTGTGGGGAGGTAGAAGAGAAAGAGACGGATACTTCACGCTGTGCGAGTTAAAGCCATCGTCACATTGTCCTTCCCGGTCACCTTCAGCCCCGTCAGTTGTAGGACAGGTACTGGATTAATCGCTGAGGGATGTTTAGCTTGGCGATCTTCTCCAGCGCTCGCTGCCCGGCAGCTTTCCTCACCGTAACTCTGCAGAGCTGCGACAAGCTCAGGGGCGTTTCTATGAGGAGAAAAAAAGAGGACGCAGGGTTATCGCACGCAGACCTCCCGGGAGAGAGACATTTAAGCACTGCTCCCTCCCTCATCTCAAGCTTACGAGCACCTCCCGCGACAGCCAGGGCCCGGGCAGCGGATTATCTGCTCCGCTCTGATGCCCCCACAGCCTCAACAAGCACCAGCCTCCAAGATGCGCATCTGTCCCGGCCTTAGTCTTGAATTTAACCATAAAAATTGAAAAAGAAATCCTATTATAGTCAGCACGGTGTTGTTACAACGGTCTGCATTAAAAAGGGGCCACGCGTGCGGCTCTGCCAGCTGAGCTGAGGGGGGCAGTGAGCCCCGGGGCAAGGTGTCACAAATATTTATGGCATCGTAAGGCTCAGCCTCTTCACCCAGCTCAGCCGCGGCCAGGAGAGCGCCCTTCGCTGCCGTCTGAAAGCGATGAATAATTCAGAGAGACTCCTACGCAGAGAACAGGAGGCAGGGAGAGAAGGGGCCGCAAGGCGCTCGCTGCGCAAAGAACCGCAAAGCCAGGAAGGATTTTTTAGGATCACGCGTGCAAATGCACAGAAGGGTTTGCGAATTTCTCCTCGAAGACCTGAAGTCATCCTCAAACCTCAGTCAAATGTCTCCCCCAAAATTTCAGCTGCATTGGCTGGCTGGTTTAACACGATCCCTGCCTCCATATAGAAAGGATTTTCATCAATTTTTGAAATTGAGTGGTTTTCTTGATCCGAATTAAGGCCCCGAAGTGTAAACGCTCACGTTGACACATGACCTGAATTCAGCGAGGGCAAGATCTGGACCATCTTACCTCTGTCATTCAACCACAACTAAGCAGAGCTAGCCTAGGGCCAGCTGGCTTACGTTTAGCACCCAGAACTCTACACCTTCCTAAGATGATCAGGTATCCACGCATCAAAGCGGACTGAGAATCCTGATACGGTGCAATGGAGCCGGCAGCCACTGAATTCCCAGGGCAGGGGATCGGAACTCACTCACTTTCGTAGTACTCGAAGCACTTTGCTGTGGGACTGCTGCTCCAGGTATAATCTGACGGCTTCTTCCCCCGGTTGTCCCTTGCGTAGATGTTTCCTCCAAACTCGATCAGCATTTCCACCAGATCCACGTTTTTCACTTTGGCCGCGTGGTGAAGGGCCGTCTCGTGGAGTTTCGCGGCGTTCACGTTTGCCCCTGAGAGCAGAAAGAAAAACAAAACCCGTTGACAAGAGCCTCACTCGACCCGAACGTAAGGAGGGGTTGAGGTGGAGAGAAAAAACAAAGATGCCATTAACACACGTACGAGCGGCGAGAACGAGATCCAAACAAAACAGCACAAACAGGAAACCAAACCGCTGAACAAGTTCTCAGCGCTGGCAACGCCTGGGTTTTCTTCTCCGGCTTTTATGTTTTCCTCGTGGAGAAAGGATTTGGGTCATTTGCTAGGTAAATAAGGTGCTGAATGTGAAGTTCTGAGCTCCTTCCTCAACCTGCCTGAAAGCAGCAGAGCCATTTCTTAACGGAGCGCCTCACACTCGAGGCGAACAGGAGCCTCCCTGTGAACTACTTGGACAGAAAACACGAGCCCACAAGCTGTGGAAGCTCACCAGCAGACGTTACCGAGGCTTTGCTTAGGTATTTTGGCTAAGACAATTGGGTTTTTATTAGCTGACAACAAAAAGGTCTTTCTGACACCTCCGGAACTCGTGACATTTTCCCTGCCAAGTGATTTGCTCAGCACAGGTGAGCTGAACCTCGTCAAGTTCACAGAGCTGACTCTTGTGGTTACGTCTGAGCTAGCCACACTCCTCCGAGTTAATGGGTAAATGTCTCAATTAAGTCTAATCTGAAGATGGGTGCCCAAGACCAGGGAACTGGAGGGGTAAGAAAACAAGCTGGCTTAGCTGCCTGATTTCTAGACAAGTGACGTTCAACCGAATAAATCGTCCCCGGGCCAAATCACTTCCTGGTAAGCACAGGCAAAAACCAAGCTCAGCTCCAAGCTCCCTGCAAACGAGCGGCAAGAAAGCTGGGAGGTGAAAGCCGGAGCACACGGCACTGACGTGGAATTCAGGCAAGCTCCTCTAGGCGTGACGCTAAGCAGATCTCCCAGAGGCTTGAGGTGACTTCACCTCTGCCTTTTTTTTTGTTGTACAACATCGAACGCTAACGTCTAACACCCAGGCAAAGCCACTGAACGCACGCGCACCAGCTGGTACTGCTGGAACGTGGAGCCAGGGGGGTGAAGATTGAGGATTTTGATTAAAATGGGAGAGTGAAAATATCGCTGGAGTCATCACGGACTGGGTAATGACAGACATCTGCCAAAAAACGGTTAAGCGTTAGGTTTTGCTCAGCTAAAGATGACCAAGGTGGAAGGTTTAGGCTACGTCATGCTGCGAAGGGGATAAGTTCTTGCCCAGGAATGTCGCTGCGGAGCGCCGGGAGGGAAATGCTGCACGTAGGCACCTCCGGATGCCGCAGGTCCCCGCGGCTGCCGTACCTGCCTTGAGCAGCAACTTCACGCAGTCCAGATGCTCCCTGGCGCAGGCCACGTGGAGGGGAGTCCCGAAATGGCAGTCGTGGGCCTCCAAGTTGGCACCGACGTCTATGAGGAGCTGCACGCACTCCGAGCTACCTTTGGGAAGGGAAGATCCGAGTCAAAAGAATTCCAGCTCAAACGGGAGAGCGCCCGGCACGCCGGGATCGGCCCGAGCCACGAGCAGCCCGGTCAATATCAGAGGAAGGGGAAGGGGAAATAGGTTTTACAGCAGGACGGAGGCTGAGAAAAGAGCACGAGGAAGTCACAGCCTCGTGGCAGCAAACTAGGGCTCGCATTTTCTGCGGGGAATCAGCTCAAACGAAGCCGAACCCGAGGGCTGGCCCTGAACAGCCTGTGGTTTGTAGGGCTGGATGTGCCCCAGGTGGGTTAGATCACCTCCAGGATGGCTCCAGCCTTGTTTTTTCCAGCGTTAATAACGTGACTTAAGAGAAAACAGACGCTCACCATCGTAAAGAGACTTAGGAAAAAGGCTTAACAAGCAAAAACCACGCGGGAGCTGGCAGCTCCGTATTGAGGTTTCTACGTCCTTGCCATAAATGCTGTCTTCCCGCCCTGGGAAGGGAGGGGAGGTATTACATCCTACACGGGGGAAAGTCAGGCACAAAATAATTAAAGAGATTTGGTCACCATCATCTAACGAGGACACTGCAGGGCTCACTTCCAGGCTTTCCCACCGCTGCGTCCGTGCACGTGGCAGTTTGGGGTGGAATTAAATGCACAGCAGAGCAATTCAGGAAGACACTTTCCCCTGGGCAGACCTCGGGGACAATCCCCGTGCCAGCTGAGATCACCCCCGACTTCTCCTGCTCTGGGCGGCCAGCTCAGGATGGCTCAGGTTGCCAACACTGCTACAGGGAAGGAGTCTCAGGGCTCGGAGCAGCGGCTGCGTGTGAAACACCCCTCTGAAATACTCCTCTGCTGCTCCTCCCGCCTCTGCTGCTCTCGCTGCCATCCCTGACGCTTGCTCCTGCTCCACATCTCGGCTCCAAACGTCCAGAAGAGGCCGAGCAGAAGATGGGGAGCAGAGAGAGGCAGGCACGCTCCAGCTGGGACATCGTTTTGGCCCCTGCAGCTTTCTCCTGTCGCGTGGACAGACCCTCCCGCTGGAAAAGACCGTGAGAGGGCCAAGGAGCAGAGCAGGCAGCGGTGCTGGCCAACAGCCCCTGGCACCACCTCCCTTCACGGCCTCCTCCAGCCTCTCTCCAGCCCCAGAAGCTCTCGACAACCACAGGGGGCTGTGACAGCACTGTGGCTGAGTCTTAAAAGAGTCTTCTGCCTGATTCCTTGCTCGCAAGGGCAAAGCAGCTGGTTCTGCTCAAGGTTTACTAACAGAGCGTCAGGGAGCTGGTGTTTTACCTGCCTAGGATCCGGTGCCACGTCTGCCAGGTGGGATAAAAGCCCCCCAAAACGAGGGGATGCCTTTATTCCCCCCCCAAAAAAAACTCCCTTTGTTTCCTCCAAGGGAGCGGTGCCCACGTAAGGAGGACATTTTCAAGCCCTAACGTTCCGCCGAGCGACGACGGACTTAGAGCAGATTTAAGATTTCTGGGAGTTGTTTTTTTTTTGTGTGTGTGTGTGGTTTTCTTTTGACAAATAACTGCACAAAGACCAGGCCCGGCTTACCGTTCATGCAGGCTTCGTGGAGGGGGGAGGCGGTGTAGAGGGGAGGGTTCACCTTGGCCCCGTGGGACAGCAGCACCTTCACGCACTCGATGCTCCCCGAGGCGCAGGCGTCGCAGAGCGGGGTGCTGCCATCGATATTCCTGGCGTCCACCTTCAGGGCAGAGGAAACATTAATTAAATGCCCACGGAGTGTGCCAGCACCCCTGTTTTTATTTCTATTAACCCTAAAATCATTCGGAGCTCAGGAAGGAGTTGGTCGATGCTGCCAGCAGCCTGCCTGCTGCTGTTCCCAACGCTCCCGGGGCTCAGATACACCCTAATATCACGAGCAGCTGCTACAGCTCAGGATGTTCCCTCCCTGCTAACACCTCTCCAACGTTAAAAGCTCTGCAGGTTAACACCACCTACAGCTACTCCCCGCTTGCTCTAGTGCAAAGTTCAGCTCCGTCTGAACCCGCTGACTTTGCGGCGAGGAGGAGCACAAGGCGCACACGTGCTCCCTTTGTCTTTGTCTTTGCCTAATGGAATTGAGGGTAAGAAACTTCAGAATAAATACGAATGCCCTCGAGAATCTACATGCGCCCTGCTCCCCTTCTGGCCTTGGTTCATCCCAGCCAGTTTTGGATTACTTGAGTCGTCTAAATTTCATCTGTAGTCACCCTGGGCTCTGTCAGTTGTCAGCGTGGAGAGAGGGGGACGGGGAAATACTCCCACGCTGGTTTTTTTTAAGTCCTCCTCGAGCCCAAACACCTCCTGAAGATGCTTCCCTCCCTCTGCTGACGGTCAAGAAAGCCCAGACTGACTAAAGCTGGCTCTTCACACACAAATGAAGAGCCCGGAGCTAGACAAATTGAATCCAGAGCCCAGAAATAAGCTCAGCCATCACGATGAAGTGCACTTCACCTTGTTTTTCTACCTTAGCCCAAGACCCTCCTACAACACCCAAGTCCTCCGGGATCCTCTTGACCTCAGCGCAGGACGGGAGTGCAAAAAGAGCTCTGGAGCTTCAGCCCAAAGGCTACAGCAAGAAGCCAAGCACCGGGGCTTGGTTTCCAGCTGGAGCCCGACCGAACACGCACCTGGGCTCCCGCGGCCAGCAGGAGCTTGACACACTGCGTTTGGCCCCGCAGGCTCGCCTCATGCAGCGGGGTGATGGAGTCGTAGGTGACCGCGTTGACGCAGGCCCCGCTCTCTATCAGCTGCTGCAGCTGCAGGATCTCTCCCCGCCTGGCTGCCTCGTGAACCGGCGTTCGATCGGCCCAGAAGCCTGCAGGGGGAGAACGAATGGATCTTTAAAAACGCACGTGAAGAGAAAGCGGGTTTCTGCGCCGGGGCGAGGCGGCTCTGCTGGAAGCTGGGAGAGAGAGCTGGGAACCAAGAAGCTGGTTTCTCGCCGCGCCCCCAGCCCCGCAGGGGATTTTAAACGGGGTGCTTTGCATCTGGGGGCTCTCCGTCGAGCAGCCCTCGCTGGGATCGTTCACAACGCGGTTTCCGAAACGCTCTGCGGCACTTGCTTGAAGCTCTCATCCACGTACAGACCCCTAGCAGCATTTAATGAGGTCCAGATTCAGCCCAGGGAGCCCACAGCTATTTAGCATTAGGAGCCCCGTCCTTCCTGGCTCCAGCTAAAATCCCTGGAAACAGGCACCTCCGGAAACCTCCAATCCACCTCAAAACTGCCCTCCAGAAGCACCAGTCCCTCCCAGAAGTGTTGACAGGCAAAGCTGGCAGCTCAGGCCATCTCCCTAGGTACCTCCACCTACAAAGGACAAGCCTGGGCTTCACTTCCCAGCACAAATTAAGAGCATCTCCTTCCAGACGTGCTGTGCTGACTTGCCAGCAACGGGCGCAGAACAGCCTCGTGTATTTTGACATCACCTTCAGCAAGAGGAACCCGTTCTCTCTCTACAAACATGTGCAAAACACTGCACAAAAGCAGGGTTCATAGCATGGTCTGCTCCCACACAGGTCCTGGCAAAACAGACCTCGAAATCCAGCTCCTCTCCCTTCTCTTTTACACCTCTGTAAGACCCCAGCTCCAAGGCAAGCCGTGGAGCGGGAGAGAAAGGGCAGAGATGAGCAGAAGCCTTACAGTTTTGGGGTTGATTTGCCTTTTTTCTTTCAAAGTACCAAATAATACGACACGACCACAGGCAGCACTATAAAATATGGCCCTTTTATCGGCATTTTTGTTATTTACTCGTTAGCTCCTCGTGCCCTTTGCCTATGTTCCTGAGCAGGGCTTTTTGTCTCCGTCGGGGCTTCTCCTGGATTCGGCAGAATCCCCCATGATAACCGAGCCCTGGGACTGCCACCGAGCGGTGTCACTGTCACCAACGGGACCGGGAAAATTATGAAAAGCTCCAGCAGCATTAATTAAAGGTTTGCCCTATCTATCACCCTCCAGCACGTGTGTTGGGGGGGGGGGGGGGAGCAGCGAGGGCTCCCCACAAGCATCCTCCCAGCCTTTTCCTTCAAGAAGCCACTGGACCCCAAATCCCCCAAACCTCCCAAATCCCCAAATCCCCCAAACCAGCCCCAAATCCCCCAAATCAGCCCCAAATCACCCAAACCAGCCCCAAATCCCCCAAACCAGCCCCAAATCCCCCAAACCAGCCCCAAACCAGCCCTAAATCCCCCCAAACCAGCCCCAAATCCCCCGGGGCACAGCCCCCCGACCCCACGCACTGATGTCCCCCCGCAGGGAGCCGCTGCCCACGGGGCTCTCCATGGCCCGGCCCCGAACGGCCCGGAACGGAACCGGAGGGGACGGGACGCGACGGAACGGGAGGGGACGGGACGGAACGAAATAGCCGGGCCCGCCCCGAAGGCTGCTGGGAGTTGTAGTTCGCCGGGGGGGGTCATACTGGGGGAACTGGGGGGGGGCAAGGGGGACTGGGGGAACTGGGGTGGGGAGAGGGGGAACTGGGGTGGGGAGGGACTGAGGGGGGAGAGGGAATAGGTGTTGGGGGGGGACTGGGGGAACTGGTGGGGGGTACTGGGGTGTGGGGAAAAGGGGGACTGGGGGAACTGGGGGGGACTGGGGGAACTGGGGTGGGGGAAAAAGGGGGACAGGAGAGACTGGTGTGTGTGGGGAGGGGACTGGGG
>CM021731.1:1452410-1509702 GCA_011075105.1 Heteronetta atricapilla | reverse complement strand
TGTGTGGGGAGGGGACTGGGGGAACTGGGGTGGGGAGGGATACTGCTGCATGGGGAAAGGGGGACTGGGGGAACTGGGGAGTGGAAAGAAGGGGTAATGGGGTGGGGGGAGAAGGGGTACTGGTGTGGGGGACTCGTGGATGTGGGAAGACTGGTATGCATGTGGGAAGGGGACTGGAGGAACTGGTGTGGGGTACTGGTATATGGGGATGGGGGAACTGGGAAGACTGGTGTGTGGGAAGCTGGGGGCACTGGGGGGGGGGATTGGGTTCTTGCAGCAAAGAGAGGTTTGGGGTCTGCTGGAGGGGACTGGAGACAGCACTGGGACTGGGAAGAACTGGGGCAACTGAGGCGCGGTGCTTAAAATGCAGTGGTTCTGGCAGCGAGTGAGCTGCTCTTCCAGCCACCAGGACCAGAGCAAGTTCCTTGGTAATTATGTCATTGATTAGATTACCTCCTGGAAACAGCACGTCACCCGTGCAGAGCAGGGCGCCGCGCTCCTGGCCTCGCTGCTGCTGGCTTTAGTTGCTCGTACATGGCGTGAGCTCACTGTTTTCGCTGGGCACCCAGCGTTCGACTCACTGGGCTGCCCGGCAAAACTTACACGTAGATAACACAGTCAAAACAACAGCACAGAAAGGTGAAGTGATTTTTTTTGCCAAAGATCTCAAAAAGAAAGCGGAGCAAAGCTGAAAAGAAACCCCGCATCCCTTGATTCCCACTTCACCCAGCAGTGCGTGACCCCCCCTTTACCATTTCTGCAGTTTCTACCCCAGATCTCTGCCCTCTCGGGGCAGCTGCTGGGGGAAGCTTGCGTTCCTGGAAATCTTTATTTTAAAGCTTCCAAAATGACTGTGCCCACACGGAGGCAGCAGCAGAACTCGCAGAGAGCGGCCACGCAGCCGGCTGACGAAACCACCGACAAATTGCAAACGCAAGGAGACAAATGCAATGTCAGCTTCCCCCGCCGCAGGGACACAGCTCGAGCACGTCGCTTTTCTCAGCTCGGGAGCCCCTGTGCAGCGACTGCAGCTCATCAGCAAATTGCTGGATGGGGTTGCAGAGCAGGAGAGAAGCCTCAGCGACCGAAATTACTCTCTAAATTACCGCTGTTTGCGCTGGAGATGTAGGAGAAAGGAGCCGGGCTGTGTGGTTATCTGCCGTTCATCCTTGGCTTTTCTTCCTCTGAGAGCGAGGTTCCCCTCCCTGCCCTGCACTTGTGCAGCCACAGCCAAAAATACAAAGCGTTTGCTGCCCTCATTCCTGACAAGATTATTTAGGTGGTTGAGTAACTCTGTGAGGGCCTCGTAAGAGGCCTCGGTGCCTGTATGTTTGTTTTGCCCTGGCAAAGCAAGTTACCGAAAGAGAAACCAGACCCGTGGGCCGGCACCTGTGGGGGTAAGGAGATAAATTTGGGTGCAGCTTTGACTCCCCGCTTCCTGCGCTCTCCGAAAGGTGCTGCACGCTCAGAACGCTGCCGCCTTCGATTTGCTAGCGGGGCCACGATCTGCCAACAGCTGTCAGCAGCTCGGGCACCCGCCATGCGATAGCGCCGCCGACCTTTTCCCATTTGCATCCAGGTCTTGAAAGAGGCGCTGCGTGTCAGCTGTCCTGCGTGTCCTACTCTCCTTGCGCTCCCATTAGTCTTCTCCTGATGTCCTTCACAAGTAAACAAGGAGACATGGATAATGGATTAAAAACACATAAAAAAATCCCTCTCACAACAGACTCTGCAGGAGCAGATGTGCAAGGAGAAGTGCTCCCTCTGAGGGCAGACTTTGCAGGATTCCTTCATTTACCTGTCCAGCCACACATTTGCAATTGCTGGTCATGTTTTTCCTCTGCCCACCTGTTTTGCGTTTTGTATTGGGTTTGTGTGGCAAGGTTTGGGTAGTGGGGGCTGTAAGGGTTGCCTCTGAGAAGAATCCAGCAGCTGCCTCATGTTAGATAAGGGCCAGATTCAGCCAGCTCCAAAGGGCCCTGCTGCTTCCTAGAGCCGAGCCATTAAGTGACGTTGTTTGAGCCTCTATGAGAGCAGATTTAAGAAAGAGAAAAAAAAAAAATGCTGTACAACAGCAGCTGGGAGAGAGGAGTGAGCACCAGCCCTGCAGCCCCAAGGTGAGTGCAGGAGGGCAGGAGGTGCTCCAGGCACACAGCACAAATTCCCCTGCGGCCTGTGGAGGGGCCCCTGGTGGAGCAGGCTGTCCCCCTGCAGCCCACGGGTCCCACATGGAGCAGATCTCCACGCTGCAGCCCGTGGAGGAGACCACGGTGGAGCAGGTGGATGTGGCCTGGAGGAGGCTGCGGCCCATGGAGAGCCCCCACAGGAGCAGGCCCCAGGCCAGAGCTGCAGCCTGTGGAGAGGAGCCCACGCAGGAGCAGGGGGCTGGGGGGAGCTGCTGCCCATGGGGGACCCGTGCTGGAGCAGTTTGCTCCTGAGGGATGGACCCCGTGGTACGGAGCCATGTGGGAGCAGTTCTTGAAGCCCCCACAGGATCAGTTCGGGAGGGAACCCACATGGAGCAGGGGCAGAGAGGGACCATGAAGGAGAGGCGGGGGGTGAAGTGTCAGGGACTGACCGCAGCCCCCCAGTCCCTGTTCCCCTGCATTGCTCGGGGGGAGGACATAAAAGAGGGTGGATGTGGGGAAGGTGTTTTTAGTTTGTCTTTTTTTGTTTCTTTGCTTGTTTCTCAACAGGCTTGCTAGTAATAGGCAGTAACTTTTATTAACCTCCCTGTGCTGAGTCTGTTTTGCCTGCGACAACAACTGTTGAATGGTCTCCCTGACCTTATGTCAACCCTTCAGCCCTTTCCATCCTATTTTCCTTTTCTTTCCCTTTGAGGAAGAGTGAACAGTTGAGAGAACAGTTGTGGTGGTGTTCAGCTGCCCAGCTGGGTAAAACCACCACACGTTTATATGTGCATTCCCCAGCTGTCTGGGAGCTGTGCTCAGGGTACACCGCGAACTGAGGAACACCTGTTTCCCCCTCCCAGCCACAGCAGCATGGTCTGAAACCATCAAAAAAATAAAAATAAAATAAATAAAAGACATTTTTAGAAAAATAATCTGTTGCTTACTATGCTGCAGTGACTACTCGTATAAAATGGAAGTCTGTCCTGGGCTTGTCCCCCACTTGGACAGGAGAGCAGCGGAGAGGTGTGAGGGTATGGGTCCAGCTGGGTTTTTGATGGTTAGGTAGGGAACAAACACCACAAGAAAAATCTGTTTTCCAGCAGTGGATGTTTTTGTTTTAATTTTGACATCGTAGGAGAAAGAACTAAGTCCAGCGAGAAACTTCCATTCAGCACAGAAGCGGGCTTGCTGCCACTTTCATGTAGTGAGAAAATCAAGTGTTTGCACTAAAAACATAAAAACTAAAAGTGCTTTCCTTTCAACTGCAACAGTGCAAAGATTAGCCCAGGATGGGACCTCACAAAGCATGAGATGTTATCCTTTCTGTCCGTATGTTGCAGCCATCCATTCTGCCTCAAGGGCAGGATGTGATAGCTGCAAACTTGTTTTTAGATTTATCAGGGCCTCCAGTCGTTATTTAAAGTTGCAAAGAGCTGGCATTCCATTCATTGTCACCGAAACACCAGCAGGGCTGGAAGAGAATGTGGAAAACCAAGCAAATTCGCTCACCTCTCGCCCCAGGGTTTGTCCAGGGATGACACTAAGTGGAAAAACTACTTTGCTTAGCACCAGAGAATTGCAGGTAGTGCCAACAGAAATGGCCATACTCAGCTAATACCTGTGTGTAATCCCAGCTGCAGTTCCAACGGGGCTGGGGGTTGATCAGCTGTAGATGAAGAAATTGTGATACAGACGTGTGTGAAGAGAAAAACAGTGTCTACCTCAGTTTAATAAGATTGGGAATAAGCATTCCTGTTTTAAAACGTATCCATGTATATACAACACCTGAAGGCAGCTTGTTAGAACAAAAGGCTAGGAACGATTGTGTTCTAGCCTTGCAAAATTCTTATCTGGCCTCCAGCAAAGCACTCGTTACCTCAGTTTTCTCCTGTAAAGTACAGATATTACTGGTTTATAGCACCTGATGGGAGGGTTTAAGCATCACTGCATGGGCCGATGTGGCTCAGCACACAGCACCTCCAGAGCTTCACATGCCACTTCGCTGGGGAGAAAGCAGGATGATATGGAAGGAGACAGAGGCTGAAAATCACTCAGAGTGGAATAAAAACAGTTCTTAGGGAGGGTCATGGACACAATCTATATTTCCATCTAGGAGAATATAATCCACTATAAATGTCACTTCCCTGCAATTGCAGATAGCCTGCAATAACAGTGGTACAACCTACTCCAGCCTCACACAAGCAAATACTGGCTCTGAAGCATGTTAACAACTCTGAAGATAATAACAATGATTGCAAATGCTCCCTCTGCTTAATTATTACTGCAGGAACAATCACTGCAAGAGAGGAAAGAGAGGTTTTGTTTAGAAGATCTGGAGTCTCATACACGTAGTCCCACATTTTGCCATGGTCAAGCAGTAACATTTTGGTCACAGAACGAGCTTGTGTCCCCTTGGCTCCAGTTGTGTGCCTGGTAAGGAGGAATAAGTAATGTTTATAAAGCACTACATAAAACACTCTGTCTTTAGAGACTGCCAGGTTTACATTGCAAATAATAGGGTAAGCAGCACAGCTATTTTTTAAGAAACTACACTGATAATGACTGGGATAAAAAAGGGAAAAATGGTGAAGGGACTTGATTTAAAAAAAAAAAAAATCACTTGTTCATCACTGAAAATGCTAATCTGCACTCATCATTTTTGACTCATTTCCTGACTGGACTTTGTAGCTGCCTGTGCAGTGTGTGGTTTTATAGTCATGAAAACACCATAAAGCAAGCTGGGTTTGGACAGAGGCTTTCGTAGGGGGTTGTTTGTTTGTTTTCGCAACTTTGGTTCTGTTTCCCCCAGTGCTGCTAGAACTATTCAAATGTTTGTCATCACAACTTGAACAAAAAGTTGGTTTCTTAGGAAGCTGCAAGATACCAAAATAGCTAAAAAAAAAAAATAAATAAATCTAGAAACTGAAAATCTTAACCGTGTTTTACTACAGCAGACGTACACTGAACAAATACACCACGAGCAAATATTGGAATTTAATCACAATGAAAATACGAGGCATTTTCCAACGAAAGCAAGAAGCAACATGTGTTGGGTGTGTCAGGAGGTGAAGAGTTATTTGGGCTGTCTTCAGAGATGAGAGACTCTGGAAAGCATCTGTAGGCTTGGAAAATGTGCTGGCCTACCTAGGTAAACTTATGATGGGATCATGGGAAGGAAGATTTCAATGGAGAAGACTTAATCATCTATTTCTTGGGTGGAATAAGCCCTTGAATTTGATCTCAATCCATTACCACAGACTTGGAAACCAGGTGATAAATGTTAAGCTCATGCTCAGAGAAGCCACATATACATAATGTAGTGCTGGAGGACTCTTGGATCTGTATACAGCTGAAGGTGGCATTTCCTTGGTGTTTTAGAGGACTTCCCCTAATATTTTAATGAAAGGATGAAAAAAAAAATAATGATCTTAGGCCAAATTTGGTTCTCTTGCTGCAAGATCCCAAAGTGATTGCGGGAGTTTTGCACAAGTTGAGTGAAGGATGTGGCAAGACAGCATTAATAGGGATGGATGACACGGTTCACAGCACTGTTGAATAAAGTAGACTTTGGGGTCAAGAAATGCCTGACTGCGTTTCACCTTTTTCCTTGCTGTTTGGTTCAACACTCATTTACAGAAAGGGAGTGGAGCAGAAATGGGTGGGAATAAAGCTCTTTCTGTCCAGCTGGATTAAACCAGGAGGGCTCAACCTTTGTGTTGCTGTGTTTCAGCCATTGATGTGTTAGCTGCCTGCTCCCAACCCTGCTAAGATGCCCAGAATTCTTCACACAAACTTTCCATGATGCCTTTAAAAATATAAATGATTTTTCTTTTCTGGGTGTATCAGCAGGAATGACCAAACACAATGGGCTACCAAAGACATCAACCATGTCCACGAGCTCTCCTCTCCAGCTTTCTCTTTCAGTTAAGGTCCTGAGCCAACACTTCCCATGCCAAATGTCACTGGATTTGCTATTTTACCACTGCGTATCAGAAGTTGCCCAAACAACAGATATGGGGGCCTGTGCAATTCTTCAAATTGGTTTGGTGAGGATGCATCTAGGGAGGCTGCTGGTTGAGGCTCATTTCTGTTCAAAACCAGGCAACTTCTTGGTGCAGACTTGTGCAAAATGTTAGGCAGACTCCTGCTCTGCTTCATTCTTGGCAGCACCCCCTTGGTGGGGAAACATGAAATAAAATTATGCTAAAACACTGTGACATAACCTCATTTCACCTCTTCTCTCTGCTACAGCAGATTGCCTGCTTTAATCTGTCCTGACAGCTGTGCCAGTGAAAGAGCAGTTGTGCTGGGCATCAGCAGGGCCAGCCAGCCATAGGGTGCAGTATCTCTAATATGTTTGGCTTTGAGGTCCACAAAAATGCAAACATTTATTCAGAATTATCTTCAGCCACAAGCGACCTCCTCCTATCCAGATTCCCCCTGCAGCAGCTGAGTGGGCAGTTCACGCTTCGGATGTGTTCACAGGCAGGAGACAAAGAGGGTGATACAATCAGCCACAGATTTTCTAGAAAATTGAAGAAAGGAGCCTATGAAACCACCATGTCACTGCCAAATTGGGCTGATACCAGCTGATGGCTTCAAAAGTTAAGAGAAGAGGCAGACAGAAATAGCTGTCAATCATGAGCCTCATTTTCTTCAGAAACCAAGCGAAAGCCAAGCTTATCTTCTTTCCTGACACCTATAAAATAAAAACTCAAAGTTTCCCTGTATTTCTGTGTCATCTGCTGTCCCATGATTTACACACGACAGGAAACGGGGGAGGGAGCCCACAGGTCCTATGCCATTCTGTGTTTGCAGGCTGGGTCTGTGCACTTCACACAGCAGCTGGGAATGCTAATGCTGCCCCGCACAGTCAATAATGATCTCAAAGATAATTATTTGCTTTATCTTTGGCTTGTTGTCTTTACACGGGAGGCGACTGTCATTTTCAGGAACTGCTGCTTCCACCTCCCAGCTGATTCACTTCATTGCAACCATTTTCTGTCTCGTTTGAGAAAGAAATGACTGACAGCATCTGCATGTATCATTCATATTTTATTTTTTTCTGAATAAAAGAGGAAGCAGATCTTCAGATGACTACTTTATTTCAGAGAAAACGTTATGAGTCATTCTTTCAAAGAAGCCAAAATAGTGAATTGCCAGGAAATAGGCCCACACCAAAGTCAGACCATGGGCTTTCCTCTTACAGAGACCACACGTGTCTCTCTGCCCCACAAGGCGTGAAGAACCACTGACATAAAAAGCCCAGGTAGAAATGGTCCAGTCACTACTCTCCTCGACCAAAAATTGATGACAAATTCCCTCAAATGGGACAACTGGGGACACTAAACTTGCATACATACGACCCAAATATTGCAGCATGGGGACGCGGAAAGCCTTTTTTCTTACTCCTTGGGTAGCTACATTTAGGACCAGCAACACCAACAAGTCTCTGACGTGTCAATAGGATTTAGGAGGACTCAGACAAATCGTTGAAGCACTGCTACATAGTCAGAACACGATTGCCATCCCTGCCTTCAGGACACAGGAAAAAAAACTCTTACTCTTTCCCACACCTTCGTTTTTTCACTGGTTAATGGCACTTTGCACTCTCTGCTGTTTTGTTTGTGAGGTGTTAAGATGGCTTAATTACCTCAACAGCATGCTAACGACCTGCAGCATCGCCTTGACTAATAAGTGAATGCCAAGGGGGCTGTCACATGATCACCTCATTATTCTTTTTTTTTTTTTTTTCTTTTTTCTTTTTTTTTCCCCCTCCATTTGCTAAGGCTGTGACTACCCCAACATGTAAAAATACACCTAAACCGGAGCTAAACCAGAGCCAGGGCAACCCAACGGCACAATGGTTGCTCAACGCTTTGCGTAGGCGGTCGGCTGAGCCCAGATCACCTTGTTCCTTGCACCACCTATTGCAACAGCTTGTAGAGACACAGCCTGGTCTGAGCAGAGCATGGACGACTGGGCACCTACCGATGATGGCAAGGGAAGAGAGGAGTGAGAACAAAGCCCCGCAAGCCGTTTCTGTGATCCCAGGTAGTGGAGGGAAACTGGATTATTTATCTACTTTTTCTCTTTAAATGTTCATTCTTGGAGTAAATCCAGCCCCAGGCCACACACTTCCTTATTTTCAAGGGGAACTTTCCTCATTTTCAAGAGGAACTAAAACCACGAGTGCCTGGAGGTGAGCAGACACTTTGAAACACGCTGGGTAAAATTCTGTTTGAGCGGGGCAAACGTGCAACCCCACTGCATGGGGACCCTTCCCTGGGGACACTGCGGAGCAGGGCCCAGAGCCACCCTGGGACTTGGGGGCACGGGGACAAGGAGCAGCAGGGACAGGGCTGAGGGGATGAAGGGATCGATGAGAGAAGGCCCCACCTGGAGCACTGTGTCCGGTTCTGGGCTCCCCAGTGCAAGAGGGACATGGAGGTACTGGAGCGAGTACAGAGGAGGGCTATGGAGGTGATTAAAGTATTGGAGCACTTGTACGAGGACAGGCTGAGAGAGCTGGGCCTGTTTAGCCTGTAAAAGAGAAAACTGTGGGGAGACCTCGTTAATGTGTATAAATATCTGAGGGGAGGTTGCTGAAAGGATGGAGCCGTTGTCTTTTCAGTTGTGCCCGGTGACAGGACGAGAGGCAACGGGCACAAACTGAAGCACGGGAGGTTCTGGCTCAATGTGAGGGGGCAATTCCTTACTGTGAGGGTGACAAAGCACTGGGACAGGCTGCCCAGAGGGGTTGTGCAGTCTCCTTCTCTGGAAATACTCAAAACCTGCCTTGGGTGCCATCCTGCCAAAGAAAGGTGCTGAGGGCATGAGGGAAGGATTGAGGTGAGGGAGAGGCCCCGGGACATGAAGTGAGGACTGGGGGGCAAGAGGCTGAGGGAAGGGGTGAAGAAAGGTGCTGAAGGGATGAGGGATGGGGCTGTGGGAAGGGACTGAGGGAAGGCACCAAGGGGCTGAGGGGGCTGAGGAAAGGAGTTGAGGGAAGGGGCTGAAGAAAGGTGCTGAAGGGATGAGGGAAGGGGCTGAGGGAAGGCACCAGGGGACTGAGGGGAGCGGGGGGACGACGACTAAGGGAAGGCATCAAGGAGCTGAGGGAAGGCTGCGGGGGCCTGAGGGAAGGAGCTGAGGGAAGGCTGCTAAAAGAAGGCACCAAGGGGGCTGAGGGGGGGACTAAGCGAAGGCACCAAGGGGCTCAGAGCAAACTGCGGGGGGGGGGGGGGAGCAGGGGGAAGGCCCCGAGGGAAGCCCCCAAGCCGCCCGGGGAAGGGGCTGGCCGACGGCCGGGCCAAAACCCCCCCCACCCCCGCATCCCCTCGGCCGAGCCGTGCCCGGCTCGGTCCGGCGGTGACCCGCGGGAAGAGGAAAGCGGCGGGCGCGGCCGCGCTGTCTTTCCGGTTCAATTTTCACTTTCTGTTTTTCTCTCCCCCCCCCCTTCCCTTCCACCCCCCTCCTTCCCCTCCACCTCCCTTCCCCTCCCCGCAACTTCGCCGCCGCCCGCCCTCGGCCCGCCCTCGGCCGGCTCCTTCCTCCCTTCCCCTTCCTGGGGCCGGCGGATGGCGGCTGCCCGCTGCCCGCCCGCCCCGCATGCCGCCCCGCACCGCCTGAGCCCGCCGGCCCGCCCGGCCCTCGGCACGGCTCCGTCCTCGGGCCGGGCGGGCGGGCGGCGGCGGCGGCGGCGGTGGTGGTGGTGGTGAGGAACGGAGGAGAGGCCAGGGCCGGAGCGGAGCGGCGAGGAGAGGGGCGAGCCCCGGCTGCTATGGGCGAGAGGCGGCAGGAGGCGGCCGGAGGGCCGGCCACGGGTGAGCGGGGACCGGCCCCTATCCCTTCCACCGGGAAGGGTAAACCCATTACCCCCCCTAAGATCCCCTTCCAGGGACCGGGGCCCCTTAACGCCCCCCTCCAGGGACCTTTTTGGGGTCCCCCCAGCCCTCCGCAGCAGCCCCCGGGGGAGAAGGGATAGAGGCACCTGCTCGGCCCTAAGGACGCCAGCCCTATGCTTCCAGCAGGCCTTCAAACCCATTTTTTTTTTTTTTAAAAAGCCTTTTTTTTAATGTCACCTTGGTTTCTCGGGGAAGCGAGGGGCTGTCCCGCCTCCCGCTTGCAGCCGTGGGGTGGAAATGGTTGGGAAAAGCTGCGGTCGTTTCTGGGTTTCGCACCTCACGCTCCCTGGGGCCGTCCTTGGGAGCTGGGTTTTGTCCCTGCGGGTGCCCTTCAGGAGCAGGAGGTGGAAATACAAACGGGTCGTGGCATGCGGCCCCTTCCCTGCGACATACGTGCAGGGTGAAGGCTGTGAAGCAGCCTTTTGGGGTGGAAATGGTGTTTCTACACCGGTTTTGCACAATTCTGCTTCAAGATCATCCTCCCGCCCCAAGGCTGTCCCGCAGGTGCACTCCTCAACTGGGGTTAATCTGGGTAGGAGCGTGAATGGCACAAAAGTAGTTGTAAAACATGTTCTTTTCTGCGTGGAAACAACGTTTTTGTTTTTTTATATGCAAGAAAGCCTGCGTGGTGCAGAACAGTCGGCAGCCCAGGGGCTTGGCACTCGTGGTAGATGCAGGAGATGGGTAAAGCTCAGCTCTGCAGGACTCAGATCAGACATTAACCCGGTGGTTTTACCCCAAGGGTTTGATCTCTGCTTGTTTCGGAGTGGACGTTTCTCAGCGTTGCTCGGTGGATCTCGTTAACGGTGCGTACATTAACGAAGGGGGTGACGAGCACGGGTCTTCTGCTGTGCAAGATGTCTTATGGCTCTGCCTGGAGATTGCACCTGACCGGGTTAGATCATGCTGTCAAGAAAATGACTGGTTTTGCAGAAACTGCTCTTTTCCAACTTAAAACGATGTTCGGTCGGAGAATTCCCTATCTTCTCTGATAAGAAGAAAAGTAAGTGCTTGCCCAGGACTGGAGATCGCGTTACGTGGCACTGAAACTGGTTTTACGTACTGGTTAGGTCTATTTTTAGTGTTCCTGTTAAACCTGGTGTTTTCTGCAGCAGCAGGGCTAGCTTCAGCGTTCCCCGTTCCCAAATTCTGCCCCCCCCGATGCTCCCTGCCTGTGTCCTGCCAGACTCCGAGCTGCGTTGGCAGATGCTGAACCTATCTGGATTAAAAGTGGCCTCTTTGACTTAATTTTCTACGGCAGTTTGCTGATTTTCTTCCTTACTCAGCCTTGACTTTACCAGCAGGGGAAGACAAGGAGCGCTGGGGCAAGCGCTTGTGATGAACAGTGTAGCCAGCAAGAAAATTGCACGTGGGATTCCAGTTTGGGTGGAATTGGGCCAGATTTATTTACACGAAATACGCACGTTGGTCACTTTGGCGTCGGCTAAAGCGCGGCTATTCAGTGGTTAAAATCCCTTTGAGACGAGCAAGCGAAATGCTTGTCCTTCTGGGTAAATGCAGTTTGGGGACTCTTTTGGCTTTTTGTTCTTTCTGGCGGTGAAATTACTACCCGAAAGTTCTGGTGGATGTCTGAAGCTGGCATGCACGTGGGGTAGATTTTAGCCTTTGGCTTCGGTTCTGTTTTGCACTTGAAACTGGAAGTGTGTCGCGGTAATTTTCGTAACCAAAGGGTGGGCAGAGGTTTGTTGCCAAATCGAGCGGAACAAGAAAGTCAACTCGAAAAGCAGAGCATCCACGGTGAGAGCAGAAGCAGCAAGCCAAAGGAAGGTTCTGGCCCCATTTTGGAGGTTCTCAGGCTCGCTCCAAGGCAAAAAGAAGTAAGTGGCTGGCAGTTTTGGAGGAGCGTAGCTGCATTTTTTTTTCAGGCAGGGTAACTATAAGCCCGCTTTTCCAACCACAGGCACTTTTTAAAATTCTTTCCCCGAATGGAAAGTCAGCGCAGACACCTGCAGCTGAATGAATCCACGACAGTTGGCAACACGTTCGAAGGTGACAGAAGAAGGGGAGCTGCAGCAGGAGAGGCCTCGGAGGAGCATCTGCCGGGATGAAAGGCAGCAACAACTGCCTGCGTGATGTATTAACGAGAGAAAACCCTTAATAACCACATCCTCCATTAACGTGAGCGGCTGAAGGTAACGGGAGGGAGGCTATAAAATCGAAGAAATGTTAAAATCAAATAAAGGTTTCTCTGGAGCGGGGCTCTGGCTCTGGGGAGATCGTCACCAACACCAGACTGGGGCAGCTGTGGCTTTGCCCAGCCAAGGACAGGGCCCCCCACCTCTCTGTGACCTGTCCTAAGGCTGCATCACCCTCCAGGGGAAAAACTTCACGTGGAGCTGACTCTGGAAAGGTCGCTGATCCTCTCGGGCAGAGAGGTAGCCCTCCTGAGAGGCTGCCTCAGCACCCTGCAGAGCCCAAGTCCTAAGAGGTGATCTCAATAAATATCGTCCGTCTCCGATACTGAGATGAAAAGCCTTTAAAAAATGCTCTTGCAGCCCAGGTGTCTGCACTACCTGATCCCAGAGGTGATTTTAAATACAACCCCGAGAGCTGTGCCGCCCGAAAACTTCCCCTTGCCGCAGCAATTTGAAAGCTCAAACCGAGCGTTTCTGGGGGAAAACCTCACGGTTATGAGGCTCTTGAGCTTCCTCGCGAGCCCGTGGCTCTTTTTGTGTGGGTACGAGGAGACATCGACTGCAGAGAGGTGCTTCGTGGTCATCTGTTGCTGCGATTCCTGTAGCAGCTGCAGGATAATCGCCTCGATAAGCTGCTGCTCTTGCCCACGAAAGCGCCGCGTAGAGTACGAGGTGCGGCCCGCCGTGGTCGTGCTGATGTGGCAGCACACGTCCATCATCTGGATCAGGGGGTAAAACCTCGTGCTGATTCACTGGGATATCCCAGCTGAGCCCCCGCATCTGTCTCAGCCGGTGCCCCGACTCCAGGAGCCACCCATTTAGGAAAAACACACCGAGGAGACACATCCAGCACTCCTTCGGAGCGCTCGTGCTGCCTGCCAAAGGTTTGTGCCTCGGGGGCTTCCCGAGGAAGAGCTGGAATCGGTATTTAATAGATTATTTCCCCCCCCAACACACACAGATCTGATGGGATTTTTTTTAGCCTGTTTCCAGCATCCCGTGGTGAGACCTTCAGAAAGGGCAGCTTGTATTTGGAGCCCCTCCGTTCCCAGGAGGCGGGTTCAGCCAGCTCTGCTCAGTGAAATCCCTAAAAACACGAGGTTAGAGCAGTTGCCCGCGTCTTATGGTGGAAAGAAGGGGAAGGAAAAAGGCAAGAAAGCAAAAGAAAAAGGCACTGGGAAGCAGTAAAGCTGGAAATTTGCAGGAGGAGCAGGAACGAGGCGCTTGGCCGGTGTAGGAGGGCATATTTTGAGACTGGAAGGCTTCGAAGAACCCACGTTAAAAGGCAAGAAAAGTCCAAGAGGCTTAAATAAGCCGAGGCAAATCGTTTCCTGCTTCAGTGCCATGCTAACCGTGCCGTAGAGCCTGGACATGGTCTCCACAGCGGGGAGCGCCCTGCCGTGCCACACGGAGCAGCCTCTGGGGTCTGCCTTGGGTGATGGGTTTGCAAATGCACCTATTCTGGCGTAATTTGGCCCGATTTTGGCCTCGCAGTTTGCAGGTGAAGAGCTGATCAGGCAGGTATTTTGTAAAGCTGGATTAAAAGGGACGGCTCGTGTGATTGTCGCGGTAATTACCGCGTGCTGGGGGCGATTAGGAAGTAAAACGAAGCGACTGAGGAGCGAGAGCAGCAAAATCGGGCTGGGAAATGAAAAAGGAAGAGAAAGCGGACGTCAGCAGAGCCAAAAAATGACGGGAGGATGGTCCCAAGGTGTCTCAGGTGGCAGTACGTGAATCCCTGAGCTCTGTGGCTGTGTTCAGCGAGCGTTGACCGCGCTGGGTGGCGGATTTTTGGAGATCTGACAGCATTTAAATGCCTTCAAAAAAAAAAATATGAAGGCTAAAAGAAAAGCAAACCCTGTTCTCTGTGCAAGTCTGCGCTAGCAATCGGCTCAGGAGCCCTGGGTTTTCCTGCTGGGCTGGCTTTGGAAGTGGTTGCGTGGTGGTGAGGCCGTCCAGAGGTCGCCTGAAGGTGGCTGAGCCAAACGAGGATCGTGTCGGGGAGAAGCGTGAGCTGCTCGGCCTCGGCCGGCCCCGCTGACCGGCATCCAGCTCCCTCCTGCAGGAGCCCAAAATCGGGGAGAGGAGCAGCGGCGCGAGGCTCCCGATTTACGGCGTGAGTAGCTGCAACGGTGACCGCTCCTCTCCCGCGCTGCCAGGGTTGGAAATCCCCAGGACAAGCTGCGAACGCCTTCCCGAGGATTTCAGGGCGCGGATAACACCCGCCGTGGGTTCGCCTGGTCCTGGCCGTGCTGGGCTCCATCCATCCATCCTTTTCACCGCGTGTCCGTGCTGTCCCCGTCCCCGGAGGATGCCGGCTGGTGGCACGTCCAAGCTGCTCGGAAGGGAAGCCTTCCGCTTTCGCTTTTGCTTCTGCTGCAGGCACTTTCGTTTTCACCCGCTCAGAGCCTGCGCACAGACCGGCGAGGGCCACACGAGATACAGCCTGGGGTTTTTGTGGGCGTTTCTGGGGTAAAAGAGTCTTCTTTGGGGTGAGGACAGATCTGGAGGAGCTGCTGAAATCTGGAAGGGAAGGTGGAGGTTGCAGCAAGCCACCGGACTCGGTGCCACGCTCTGTGATGGTTTCAGCTCGTTTATTTACGTATTTCTGCAGCAATTTTTTTGGGGGGGGGGATTTCCTGGCCTTTCGTTTTGACTCAGCAGCCGAACTGGCAAGGAACGGGAGGAGCAAACGTCTCACAACCCGCACAACTGCCGCTTGTGCTGCGTTTCCCAGAGCTCCTCAGGCTTTTCAAGAAGCCTTTCGCTTTCACCCCTGCGAGAATACCCGACGCTTTTGCTGATTTAGCACCTCGCGCCCTCCACGTTCTGCACCTGAAGGGGTTTTTAACCCCGAGAGCTCCCTGGCCAGCTCGGTGTCTCGGCGTGGAAACGCACAGCGGGGTTCAGCCGCGGCCTTTCTCATGCTCTTCCCGTCTCAGGTCTTTCCCCAGACTTGCCGAGGACGCGGCGTTGCACGGCGGTTTCAGCGGGAGGAGCAGGAGCCACGGGATTAAATGGCACCGGTTCCAACCCGGTGCTTTTAACAGGAGCGCTCGAGGGAGCCGGGCTTGTTTCGGCTGGAGAAGATGCTGAGGACAGGTCTGTCGCCGCTCCGCAGCTCGGGACGTGGCTCTGGACACGAGCTTTGCTGGAGGCCAGAAGCCGAAAGCGGCGTTGTGTTCGCTCCGAGCCCTTTGTGTGGAGCTGGGACACAATTCCCCGCTCCGATTTACGCGGGGGAGGCTGAACTCGCCGATCGCCGCCTTGAGACCCAGCGGATGCAAGAGGGAGTCGGAGACAAAGCAAAACAAGAGGCAAGCGAGGAAAAAGACGAGCAAACATATCCCTTTCCTAGCCTCGTTTGGCTCAAAGAGAGGAAATAATGCTGGCAGAGGTCTGCAAGACCTCTTTATCTTATATTTTTCTGCCCGGTTGTGTTCACCTCCTTTTGTACCGCTTCCATCTGGGTGCTCGCAGGGGCATCGCCTGAAGCCGGGACTGCAACGAGGAGGCACGAAGGATGCGAGCTCGGGGGTCAAAAGTACCTTTAAAAACTTCCCTTTCCACGCTCCCCATTTCCCTCCCTACCTCTTTCTGGACCTTGGCGTGAGGTTTGGAGGTTCCACACTTCTCATAGACGATTGCTTTTATATATATATTTTTTTTAAGCTCCCGGGGTCGTAAGCAATAAACTTTTTCAGCGTGCCTGTGTTGCAAGCTCGGCTCGAGATCTGAAATCCCGTAGGTCGTGAATCAGCACCAGCAGCGAAGCTTTGTAAATGTGCAACAGGGACCGAGCCCGGGATTTCCTCTGTTTCTACACGGCTGCTTTAATTGATATTTGGGTGTTAGCAGCTGCAGGAGTGTAAAGACTGCGGGGCTTTCCTTCGCCTCTGCACGCGTTGTTGCATTTGCTGACTGCTTTGGGGTCTCTTCTCGGTGAGGTGCTGTTGGGAAGGGTTTCACGGGGACGTTTTTCCTTCGGAGATATTTGAGGGGGGGGGATTTGGGCTTCGGGAAAGCTCCGTGCGATGAGGCTGCGCAGGAGGGCTTGCCTTTGTAGCACTGAAAACCACGTTCGTTAAGACCCGTAGGTCTTTAGAGCGAAACCCCAAGAAACCAAGGTGACCATGGACCAGTCGTGTGCAGACGTCAGCTCTCGCAGCCTGCAGGAGCTCACCACAAATCTAAGCAACTTTTTAGCGCCAGAGAAAACTCTGACCCAGCTCAGAGGTCGTAAAGTTAATTTGCCAGCAGGTTTTGCTTCTTTGGCAATTGTTAACAATTTCCTTTTTTTTTTTTCTGTTGCAAAGCAAGAAGGTTTAAGAGCTCGCTGGCCAGCAGGCAGCCCCTTTTCCTCCTGGCCGAGGGCAGTTTTGCTTTCAGACCAAGACCCAGGGGCTGCGTGGCTGGAGGGGAGCTGCTGGAGACATCCCAGCGGGAGCCTCGGAGCTGATAGATCAGCTCCGTGGAGATCTGGGCTCGTTAAATCAGCGGGCTGGGAGTCACAACCAGCTGCCACCCGGCTCTGCTGAGGCCCCGCACTGATCTGGGAACGGGCAAGGATTAATATTTGCCTTTTCTTCCCCAAGGTTTTCATCCGGAGTCACGAGAGTCGAGTTCGCTGCTGCAGACAGCGGTTTCGGTGCTGCAAAGCTGCTGCTTGGATTCTGCATCTCAGGATGGGTTTCAGTACAGCCAAGCAATTCTGGTGGAAAACGCTGTTTTTCTGAACGAGGTAAGACCCCTGGGAGAGTGGAGTGCTGCCGAAAGCTCGGGAAAGGGTGACTTTTTTGGGGGGATCCCAACTGTAGGGCTGTAAATTCTGGTTTATGGGCACATCTGTCTTTCCTTTGTAGCGCGTGGCTTGCCTTGTAGAGCTCCATTGGTAGTTCCTGACTGAAGAGAGCCTTTTCTTTGCTTTCTTCTTCTCCGTCCTTCCCAGTCTGGTCAGGAACAAAAGGCCAACGTTGCCCAAAGCTCAGCAGGAGCTCCTGGAGCTGGTTGAAATGCAGGTGTGATGCCTGGTGGCGGAGCTGTGATGGCACTGCACGTCACGTGTAGTTCTGATTGGCAGCAAGTCCACGTGGTATTTCTGCCCTCGTACCTGTGCAGGCACCAGGTTTAACCCCAAATATCCCTTTTCCAGCTGTCTGGGGTCATTTATGGACCACTTTTAAATGCCTTCATCCCTACAGTCCTGTTGTCGTTGGCATGGAAGATGAGCTGCCTCCTCTGAGGGCAGGAGCTGACCCAAGCTTGTTGTCGTTGAATTAAACAGAGCTTAGAGATCTTGGCTGCTTAGATCCAGGGAAATCACTGGCTGAAAAGCTGGGAAAGCAGGAGGCAAGTCAGTTGTTGATTTGCTTGTGAGTTCTAAAGTCAAAATAAGCAAAAGCAGCGATGAGGCTATCGTTTTCTTATCTTTTAATCCCATTAAAAACCCAACATCCTTCCCCAACTTCTTTTATCAAAGCCCAGAAACATCACAGACACAGCTCTCTGTTTGCTGCCAGCACTGGGAACGTGTGCTGCTCTAATCGTCAGACAAAAGCAATGTGAGAAATGTGTGAGCTGGCAGGAGCCAAACCCTCTGAGCTGTAGCTGCATGGTAGCTTCTGCTCTCTAACCAAATAATTCAGGCTTCCCTGGTCAGTGGAGAGAAACATCTCCAAGAATCCCTCCTCGTGTAGGCATCCGTGGTTGATTTGTCCTCTGATGGCTGCAGCTGGCCACTAAATGCGATGCTTGATCACCCCACGTGCTGTTCAGGGAAACAAGCTCCCCAGCAGCCTGGTGATAGGGGCAAGGAGAAATAAGGCTGGATTTCCTCGGGATGTGCACAGCCACGGTCACCTTTGTGCCACAGTGGGACGCTGCGGGGCTGGATGTGCCTGCTGTCCCTCGGAGGATATTAAATGCTCTTCTGGGGACAAAATAGAGTCAGAGAGCTGTACGGATTGGGGTTCCTGTGGGATGTGGGGTGTGCGTGTGCCTGGGGAAGGGGATGCCCACGCAGCTGGAGGTCCAGGAGGCATGCTGCCCTGACAGCACACTTTCTCTGTACTGCTCGGTCACTGGGATCTGGCACGAATGGGCTAGAACGAGGTGTTGTTGTGTCTTCCGTAGCTCAAAGCTTTTGTCCAAGCAAAGGAAGCCGCCGGATACAGCCAGGAGGAGCTGGAGGAGACCTTCGCATTTCTCCTGTTTGACAATGAAGAAGAGGTAACCTAAAACATTTACTCAGCTTAGAAGGTCGATGCCAAGTGCCTGCGCGTGCGCGCTCCTTCCCACAAAAGCCCAGCAGCTCTGCTGACAGAGTGTCCTGGCTTTTCACACCCTGGTTACCTGTGTGAAGCCTTTCACACACAATTAGAAGAGAAAAACGTTTCTGTGACGGAAGGCAGGAGTTTATCAGGTGGTTTTGGACAGGTTCCCTTGGCTTCCCTATCTGGAAATAGTTTTCTTGCCCATTTTTCACAAGGATGCTTTTGATTTTGTGCTTGCCTACGCAAGGGTGCTCAGGGAGTCCAGTGGGTATTCACTTTTAACGTTCTTCAGTGATGCCGTGGTAAATCCCTGCAGGGATGGTTTGATTCAGGATGAGTGGCCTGAATGCAGTTCAGTTCTGTTCAGTTTGGATTAAGGTGTAGCAAAACAAACAACATTCAGTCAATTTTGGGGAGAAAGAACCGTCCCGCTTTAACTGTTTGGAATTCAGCACAGCCTGTGCCAAATGACCGGGCTCCTTGTACAGGAAGGAGGGAGCTCAAGACCTCATCTAATGTAGGCACCTAAAATCCTCGAGCTAATTTGCTGTCTGGAGATTCCTCCCTCTGTTTTTCAGAGGAGGAGTCTAGCTTGATAATCTAGTCCAAACACTTGGCTTTTAGGAGGCAGATAGATAAGTTGCTTATAAAGAGGCCGAGTACAGTTTAACCAATTTGCTTTTATTTCTCACCCGTACTGAGTTCAAATTGGCTGCTCCTCTTGTCACTCTGGGCAGCATACATTTGGTCTTCGCCTGCTTTAATGAATCTGCTCTGGAAGTGGATTAAACCACAGTGGGTGAGGCACTCCCAAGGCAGCAATTGTGCCCACGCGTGTGTGAGCACGGAGTAGGAAGTGTCCTTGCCGTTCACGCCAAGCCCATTGTGGTTATCTTTCAACACATTTCCTGTGCACATAAAGAAAGTGCAAAGTCCAGCCGTATGCTTGCGCCGCTTTCTGGAGACGCTGGGTTTTCTCCAGGTTTTCTGAAGCTTTTTCCTCGCCCCACAGGTGTAGAAAAAGCTTCTGCTTCCGTGGAGGTTGTTTGAGCAGTCCTTTATATGAATGCTCAGCATTTAACACCCAGAATGACACATTTTCTTCCTGTTGGTTTTGGTGGTTGTTGCGTTTAGGAGTGTTTATGCTGCACGTGCTGTGGGCCTGCAGTGATTTGTAATTGACTTGCAGCACGTTAAGTGCCCACTGCAAGTATTCTGCTGACTGCTGTACTGCAGAATTTGGTAGCTGCTCCCCTTACATCTTGAAAATAGACAGTAAAAGAGGCTGTTTCTTCTTTTGAAGGCCAAAGAAGTGTGTCAGACAGGCCTCCGAGTTAACAGCAGCTCCATTTCCATGCTTGGTGATCCAGCGAAAGGTAAGATTTCCGTTCAGTTCACTGTTCTGGAGACACAATCTCCTTTGAAAACAAAACCAAAAGCCCAGATAAAACTCCTGGTACTGCCTTGCTGTTTACTGCAAAGACCCACAGAGCCCCACGTGTTTCTTACCAGAGAAACTGCATTTGGATTGAGGAAGGAGCACTGTTTTCCTTCTGTCCCCTCAACCAGATGAGGATCTTCCCCAGCAAATATAATGTCTCTCCTCTCCATTTCAGGCTTTCTTTCCTTCATTAATAACCACCTTTGTCACCAAAGTGACTTTTTGGCAGCTTTGCACACCGGTTTGCTCTTCAGAACCGATTTGCCGAGCTTTTGCCAGCAGTCCTGTTAATAACTGGAGCAGATCGGGGTGTGCCAAAGCCCTTCACAGCCCATGCTTGTTCTTTGCCCAAAGGCCTGAGTTCTCAAGACATGCAGTGTCCAGAGAAACCCTGCCAGAAGCACAGTGTCTGTCTCCCAGTGCTTGTCCTGGAAGACTTCACCAGCCAAGACACCTAATTATTGAATGCTTGATAGCCCTGAATGCAAAACCAAGCAAGACTGGAGCTGGTTATTCACCTGTGTGTGTATTGTAGCCCTGAGGGACTGAGATGAATATTATGGCATGTCTCTTTGTAACCCTCCCATGTGCAGTCCCCATATTCCCACAATGTGCTTCAATACCCATCTTGTCTGCAAATACAGAGCAGGATTGAAGGACCAGCCCTTCCATCCCACAGTAAATCCACACGTGATATGCCACGGGCACATAGAAGGGATGGTAGTAGGTCATGTCAGAATGGGCCTGCCCTGCTTCCGATCAGACCTGGAAGCTCTTTGTCACATCTTCCTAGGAGACACAAGCCCTTGCTTGGTACGTTTCCATGCACTGTCATGTGTTGGAGACAAAACTGAAACTAACTGGGCTCGTGTCCCAAAAGAAACCCGAGTGAACGGCTCACTCCTCTCCTAGAGCTGACCCTGAAACGTAAAATGCTGTTCCACACCAGCAGGCAAAATAGGAAGAGAGTCAAAAAGAGTTTCACCCTTTTAATGGCAGCAAAGGCCAAAGAGGTTTGCAGCGCTGGCTCTTCAGAGAATCCCCTTCACAGGAGCTTCCTCTTTACAGCTTTTTCAGCACTCGGCATTACTCGACAGACCGTTCACGCTATCTTGCATTGCTTTGGTTTCACAGGGGTGTATATTTCCAAGTACGCAGACTGTCTTCTTCCGAGACCCTGGTACCACGGAAAATCAGGCTATATTGTCATCTGCAAGCTAATTAAGGTAAAACGCAACTTTTTACGCGGAATAGGTTTTCTGAAATCATGTATACGATGCAGGCAGTTTTTAAGGACATGTTGGTGCCCGTCAGTGTGGTGGGGCAGGGTGTAAAGTCAACTTTCTCAAGAGCTCTTTGGGATTTTTGACTATGGGATGTGCCATACTGGAAAGCAAGACGTCAGGTTGGGCTTGGCTGGTGGCTCAGGGGTGCAGAAAACCTTCCAAATCTTACCCCTGCGATCAGAAATTTCCAATGGGGTCACTTTTTTCCCCAAACTTTCATGCATTTTTACAGTTTGAGGCAGGGGTCTTAAGGTAGTTCAACTTCCTCCTTAAGGAGGAACTCCTTTCCTCCATGGGGCTGGCGTAGGGCCCCTTTTCCACTTCCCCACCGGTTCCTGCTGTCTGTAGCAGGCTGTGAAAACCCATTGCACTTCTTGGCTCTCCTCGTTAGAGCTGGTTTGTCTGCCACGCCAAGCTCACACAAGTCATCCCCTCCTGTTTGGAAGGATTCAAACACCCTCAAACAGCCCCCTCAAAACAAGAACGCTTGTCTTTGGGGAAGAGGAAGATCCGGGGGTCCTTCAAAATATGTTTCTGCAAATGCTTTTGTGTATTCTTTTTAAAATTATTACTAAATTTGCTTGCACAGGGGAAGGTCAAGGCGGTGTCTGAGAATTACACAACCAGCTACACCTGCCCCTCTCCCGGCTACGACTGTCATGTCGCCGTGAGCAAGAACCTTGTACCGTCAAAGGCCAGCCCCTGCCAGGCCTTTGAGCAGAGCCAGGTATGGGGTTTGTAATGGAAGCACCGTGCAGACGACTCGCTTGCAGGCAGCAGGGGAGCACGGCGTTGGCTGAGGTGCCTTTATTCGTTCTCCACTGTTTATTTTCATCTGTTTCCCTTCTCCCCCTAGTATTACGTGTATGAAGTGTCCAATGGCAGTGCCGCGGAGCGCCCCAGGCAGATCTGCCCGTACATAGTCATCACCTGCCAGTACAGAGAGCCAAAGGAGATGCCCGTCTTAGCAAGAGAGAGCCTGTAAGCAGCTTGCTGTCCTTCCAAAACACTGGGTTATTTGTGTGGGCTGTTTTCCCCCTTCCCCATTGCTCAATATTTCTCTTTTTCTCCCTTTTCTCTAGACCTGAGCCTAACCACAAAGGTAAGGGCACCTGTCGGTTGGATTTGTTTGATAAATGTACCTTTATCTGTTTGCCCTCCTCTTTTTTTTCCTGCTTTTTCTGAGCCATTCTCTCTTTTGCCTGTAGCGTTTTACTGTCCGTGGAGGGGGCAGCTCTCCATCCGGGGCCAGCTCTTGTGCAACATTGCCCTGAGGACCCCGTACAGCTCCACGATTCCAGCACAGCTGTAAGTTTGCCCTTTCCTCATCTTTCTGTGCAACATTTGGAGTGTGCAGCATTGCAGCCACTGTTACTGACCCTTTTGGGGTCACCTTTGGGTCCTTAGCAGGCAGATTGGCTTTCCAGCAGCTGGGTATCCATGCAGCAGTGAAACCCAATTTTGTATCTCCTGCCCCATGCTTTTTTTGATCAATAGCTGTGCCAGATTACCTTATACACAGTCGGGGAAATCATCAGTGTGTCGGGAAGGGATTTGGGGCAGCCAGCAGTATGGTGTCACACACAGTGGCAGCTGGAGGAGGACACAAGATCAGGCTTTGTGCTGCAGCTGGAAACAGCTGCGTTTTGTCACCACATTGTTAGGTTAACTGGCTGGGGATGTTTATTCTGAATCAATTATTCCTGCTGGGGATTATTTCTCCTTGTGAGAAGTGGGCTTCCTGGCAGCGCAAATAAAGTTAGCCAATTGTGTTTACAGATTGGCACAGTGGCAAATAAAGTATTGAGGTGACTAGCGTTCAAAAAAATGAGGTATTTAAAATCTTCATTAGTCAGGGGCCATCCAGCAGGTAGAAATTTGGAATAGCCAGATATCAGCGTTTGGAGTGGTTCACAGTGACTGACAGGGCTACCTGGGCTCTTTGCTGTGCTTGATCCTGTGAGCCTTTTCTTCATGTGAGCTCCACTGCTTTCTCCCCGCAGGCCTCCCAACCTGGACATCAACCATGTCATGGGTCTGTCCGACTTGAAGAAAAAGCTACCAGAAGCTGCGTTTGGGAAAAGAAATTACATTGAGAATGAAGGTGAGCGTAAAACCCGCAGGGGACGTTTGCAGGTAGGATCTGCAGGAAAACTGACTTTTGTACGTGATTCCCCAGTGAGGTGAGGGGACATTGCACCTCTCGGGGTCTGACCCAGCACCTCCTGCAGCTGGGCTCATGGGGCAGCTGCCAGCCAAAGCCAAAAGCTGTGGCTGCCCGCAGCAGCTCAATTTTGCTGTGAGATTCAGGAGCAGGTAGGCTGGGTCTGAGATCTTTTTTAAACTGCCTTGGGCGTTGCAGAATAAAGATGCTTCTTAGCAGCACGTTAAAATGAGGTTTTTCCCTCCGAAGGGCTCCCTGTGTCTGAATCACACAGCAACATCACTTAAATTGCTTTCCTTAGCTGCAGAGGTAGGATAGGAAACATCTATGGACCAAGGGTCGAAGAGGAAACTCACTATAATATGAATGCATATGCCTTACATTAGGAAATCTTGGTAGCAGGTTTGTTTTTTACTTTTCTTTAAAAAAATAACAAAAAAACAGTGCTTCTATTGATCCCACACCCACCTTCCTGGTAAGGGAGTGCTTGTTTGTTTGGAGTTGATGCAAGAGACGTTACTTCAACCTGAAGTTCTCTCTCTTTTGTCTGCAGTCTGCTTCCAGGGCGTTTACTTCAGTCTATATGAAGTGGAAATAGCAAATAAGGATCAACATAAAATGAATCAATTATTAGAAAATCTAAAGGAAAGGGACTTGGTAAGTATTTTAACATGTTTTCATTCTGGCAGGAAAGTATTCTTTTCAATAATCGTTTGAATCTTGGGTCGCATTATTCACGGATTCTGAGATAATGCAAAATGGAATTAATTTCTCTGCTTTAAGTATTATTTTCATGCTTAATTATTCTCCAGCATTGTTTAGTCTTCCTGTTAACTGAAGACTGCTCCCTGTGAGCTGGGAACTGATTTCTGGGGTGAGCATGGCTTGCAGCAGGCAGACCTCTTTGGCTGTCTTTGTGCCAGATGAGACTGATTTTTTGGGTTGTCTTTCATAGCAAATGCCGTAGTGGACAAGGACTACAAGGGGATCTTATATATTAACATATGAGCAATACTAGAATGATAATTACTAAGCAAAAGACATAAGCTGCCACGTGCCTGCCTTTCTTCCTTTTTTTTTTTCCTGGCTGAAAAATAATCCCCACTTGGCTCCTCACAGCTACGCTGCTGAAGCCCCAGGGGCTTCCGAAGATGTTGAGATTTATCTTTGCTCTAACAGAGAATTTCCCTTCTGTTCTTGCTGAGGTCTGCTTGCACGATCCGACCTGATAACACTTATTCCAGCACAATGGGGTTTTTTGGCTCCCAGCTCAATCTTCGTGTCTCCTTTTGACTCCGGGGGCTGAGCATCACCCCCGAGGAGCTCAGCACTTGTGTGTCTGCTGGGATTCGTGCTTGGGGTTTGGCTTTGCCTGCTGCTGGTTGTGCTGTCCCATCTGACACCTCCTGTAGATTCAGGGTTGTAAATTCTCAGCTGAAAACACACAACCGGCTGGGCACATCCTCCCTTCAGCACTCCACGACCTGCCTGGAAGGGCTGCTGCTGCGAGGCACCGCTCAAGTGCTGCCCGCCAGTGTGCTTCTGCCTGCATGTAGCATACCAGAGCAAGTGTTTGCAAGAAAGGCACTTGGCCTCCATAAATCATTGACGAGAGACTGCCTTTTATCGGTGACAACAGGAGAAGTGAAGAAGGAGATAGCACAGACGAGCTAAAAATCCCCTCTCGTGCTGGTGATCCTGAGCTGTGCGTCATCGAGTGGGCGTCTGGTTGTGGCACAGACCCATCCACGCTGAAGTTCCTCTGATGCTGCACTGCTCAGGGTTCCCAGCATCTGCAGGGACGTAAGCTTGTCCGTGCTCATTTTCTTCTAATTTCTGCCAAGCCTCGCAGAGCTGGACTCTGCAGAGGAGCTGGGGAAGATGAGGTGGTTGAGTTGTGGCCGTGAGGAGCTTGGTGCTGAGAGCAGCAGGAGCACTGTTTCCCTAAAGCTTCCCTACCTTCATATACCTGTAAACCATCTCCCATATCTCAGCGAGGACACAATCACAGCCACTTTGGGGGTGCTTTTCCCTTCCCAACCTCCAGCTGAAGGGCTACAGGTGAATCCTCTTTGGCAGCCGCCCCCAGAAGCCCAGGTGAAAAAGGCCCTCTGTTTCCTTTCCCTTTCCGTGGATTGCGAGCCTGGCACCCGGCTTGCAAGTGAAAATGAAAGAGTGCCTGGGAGTGAGTAGGGCTGCTCGAGGCCAGCTGCACTCCTCCTCCAGAAGTCACCCTCCACCGAGGGTGACTTCTCTCAGCTCTGTGTCAGGCAGCTGCTGACTTGTGGCTTGCCTTTCCTCCTCGTGTGCCTGAAAATCGCCCTGCTGGTGAGAAGTGATGGCTGTTCCGCTGAGCTGGGTGACAGCTTGGCTTTTATCCGCTCTGCTCGGCTGGCTTGAGACCGTTTGAAGCGAGGAGCTACCGTTCTGAAGAGCGAATATCACGCTGAAATTGTTCAGCATTTCCAAAGCTGCTCTGTTGCCGTGCGGGCTGGGCACCGGTCCAATCCTCTGCTCTGTCTGCATGTGCCGAATGGGATCGGCGAGCTTTCGCGGAGCGTTAGGGGTCCTAGAGTTCCTCATGTCCTGGAAGTTCCCCTTAAAAGCCATGTCTACACAGAAGAAAGAGATCCAAACGGGTGTCCTCATGGAAGAAAAGGCAGCCCGAGCCCAGCTCTGAGGTATTAGGCAACACTCAAATCCGAGAAAAACCTCGGTAAGCCCACGGATCTTTGTAGGCATGCAGTCATCCACTTCCGAGACAGTCACTGCAGTCTCTTAGGCTCGACAAATGTTTTTTTCTCTAATATTTATTAATGCTGATGCTGCTAATAAGCAGGCTGCGTGGACTGAACTCAGCCAGGCTTGTGGCTGGGGCTGTTGGCTTTGTAGTCAGACACTCGTGTCCAGCTTTGCTTTCCCTTCTGGGAAAGCCCTCCCCTTGCGCTGCTGAGAAGTGTTCGTGGCCGAGATGCCCAGGGACTTTTGAACCGGAGGGGACTAAAAATTATTAACCTCGATCGTTCATTGTTCCTAGCAGTCAGTTTGGCTAAGCATGAATTTTGTTTTGAGTAACAGATGGGAGGACTTTGAGATGAATAACGGCCTTAAATGGAAGACTTTGGGTTCCAAGCCCCGGTGACTCAAGCGGCACGGCGACGTCCTCGGCGGGGGTTGAGCTGGTGCTGTTGGCACACGTTCACCAGCACTCGGGGCTTGTTGACAGCGGTGCTGAGTGACATGAAGTGTGCTTAGGAGGGAAGGGAGAGGCTGCTTTAACTGGTGTTTGTTTCTTACAGGCGATCATCAAATATTTACAAGACCAAGGAGTTCTTATCCTCCTGACCTCCTCTGCGTTGGCACGAGATGACGGTAATGCGCGGCCACGTAGAAGCCAACACTTGGGCTTAAGTGACCTGCCCTAATTTAGAGGACGGGCACTTTGTGGGTTTTTTTTTTAAACAAAAACCTGTCGCTTTACTTCACAGGATTCGACCCCAAGGAGCCTGTCAGCCTCCTGGCCCTGTTTCTGTTCACCTCATCCCGAGCAGTGTGCTTGAGAGGTAGGGAAGTTCTCTTTGCTGGCTTCAGATGCTACGTTTTGGGTGCAGGATCTTCTGTCTGAGGGTTCTAGCAGACATGTTCCTCTTGAGAAGCTGATTTCTCGGCTCAGCTCCACCTACAGCTTTAGTGCAAAGGGTGTTAAAAGGAGAGAGGAGTCCCATCTGTTTAGCTACGCTGCATTTTTAAGCTGATGTAAACCAGGTCACCGTGTTTTGACCCTTCTGCACATCTTGGCCCCTTCGCAGGAGGTTGATCCGAGTGAAAAATAATTGCTTTTCTTCCTCTCAGTTGGTTTTCAGCAGCATCTGCTCCCTGCACTGACCTCCGTGTGTCATGTAAGGGGGTAAAACATCATGGCATTTGCTGGACCTTGCGTGGAGGTGACGTGTCTTGCTAAACCAGTGGGGAGAAAAGCCTAAAACACAAGTGAATTCTTCTCTGCTGAAATAACAAATGCAACAGGTTCTGTGAAAGGTCACTGCTGGCAGGGGGAAGAGGGACAGGGAAGGGGACTTGGTCCCTTCAAGGCAGCGAACGTCTGAGGGAGGCAGGGAGATGCTGTCGGGCAGAGCCACGGTGCTTCGCTGCCATCGAGCTGAGGCACAGCTCGAGATGTTTGAACGCAGATCTCCAAATAAGAATGAGTTTCAGCATCCGTGGTGTTTGCATTTTCTCTGGATCTTCTGGTTTGATGCTGCCCCGTGTGGAAATATTCGCTCTGCAGTTTCCTCTTGCGGACGTAAAGTTACCGCCCGGCTGCCCCGGACGGCTTCATCTGTGCACCTCTCACTTCACGCTCTTCAACAGAAGTACTTCTGGCCTTGCAGATCCTCAAGCAGGATATAAACAGGGGCCTTTTGCTCCGTGTAACTTCTGGCTTGCTTTTTGTTGAGTCATCCTAGGGCCGAGCCAAGAGAGCGCTCACGCCAGCACACCCTGGTATTTCAGTCCGCCCATGTGTGCGGTGCCTGGCATTGCCAGTGGAGCTGGACAGGACATCCCCATCTCCCCTCCCCGGAAGATAAAATCAGCAGAAACGTCAAGAGAACGTGCCAGCACTTCAGAACGTGAATTGCTTTGTCCTTTTTGGGGTTTAACCTCCAGCTGTAAACTTTCTCCTTCAGGATCTGCACGCGAAGTGGGCTTCCAAGTCTTGTGAAGCCGTGATGGTAACTTGGCAGTGTGAGCTGCAAATGTCTCTGAGGCCTGAATTCAATCAGTCTGACTTTAAGGGCATGCTGCTGGTGGCTGGGTTAGCCTGGCAGCATTTCTCTTTTCTTTTTTAGGCGTAGGAGAGAGACAGGCATATCCAGAGGCGGTCTGAAAATCCAGACTGTCAGGACAGACCCGGGATCAGGAGGTTTTTGCTGCGATGCCTGAAGCGAGGGCATAAAGTTCGGTGAGGCAAAGGGGGAAAACACGTGGGGATCAGACTGGAAATGGGAACTGACCACTGGGACATCGAGATCCTGCTGACCAGCCCCTCGGCGGGGAGAAAATACCCTCCAGAGCAGAGGGGTTTAGTTAAACAGGAGCCTCCTGAAGCAGAGAGGGCACGAGCGGCTGCTTGGTAGGAAGGTCAGGGGCTGTGGCAGACGTTGCCCGGGGCTCACGTTGAGGAGGCAAAGTGTGGGCAGCCAGGGAGCAGCTGGCAGTGAAGGGAAGAGGCAGGGGGAGAGGATAATGTCGAGCAAATGCTCCGTGTTGTTACGTGACACGGTCTGAGCCTTGATGGCTTCCAGATGTTTTCCTTCTGGTGCCAGCAGCACTCCTGCACGTGCTGTCCCGTTTCTTCCTACGCGAGTGGCGTAACCCCAGCCAGCCATGACTCTCCTCTGGGACCGAGAGCTCTTCTCGCTGGGATTATAAACAATTCTGCTTTGTGGCTTCTCCTTTCCGCGAAGATAAATATGTGAGGGTCTGGGGGACAGAAGGAGACGGTGACTGAAGACAGCAGGGGGACGCAAAGAGAAAAGGAGGCGAAGTAGAGACGCGTTTGAAGTCACCGGGCTCAGACTCGGATCCTCAATAATGTTTCCCATTTTGAAAGGAGCAGCCTCGGAAGGCGTTTTTCTTCCTGTCCAGACAGCCGCCGGCAGGAATGTAGGGCAGGGATAACGAGCCCGCTGTGCCGACGTGCCGCAGCGTTCCCGAGCCAGCGGAGGAGGCGGGCTCGCAGGGACGGCTTGCCGGTAACGAGGAGCAGCAGTGCCAGCGCCAGGCAGCAGCAGGGCCGATAGCCGAAGAAAACCAGGCGTCTTCCAAGGTCCCTTCCGATCCCTAAAATTGGGTGGTTCTGTGACATCACCGTGCCAAGCAGAACCCATTCCCACCATCTGTGAGGCTGGGCTCCTTCGAGCCTCGGGGCTCGTTCGTGTCGATCCCGGTGAGAGCTAAACCCACGGCTTGGGCGACACCACACGCTGCACATTGTGGGACGTTGCTCCTGCTGAAATTCGTCATACCCAGCTCCTTTCAGCAGGACCAGGCCTCCAGCTTTATAAAATCACCCGGGTGTTCGTACCGTCCCCGTGTCTGCTTCTTGCCTTTCCCCATCCCGCTCTGCGGCTTCGTGCGCGCTGCGTCCACCCACGCTGGCAGCAGGTAGGGATCTCACTGTGATTTCCTGCAAATGGGGCTAGCAGGTACAACAGGAGTCTTTTGTCTTCATTTAATTCCTTTTTGACTCCCACACGCAATTCTTTTTTCACCTTCAACGGTTACAATCAGCTCTCAAACCAGGACGTTGCCCACCGGGGCTGGCTTTTTGTAAGTTGGGGGCCCTTTCAGACCTTTCATGTTCTCTCAGCATCTAACGGTGAGGCGATTCGGGGAATTTAATCCTTTTTTTAATACAAGTAAAATTCTTTTCTTGTCCTTTCTCAGCCGAAGAGCGCGATCCAAAAGATGAAAGGGAAGGCAGCGACGTCTCCTTAAAAATTGCCTCGGTTTTGCCCGGACTTCGCTATGCCTTGCAGAAAGCCACCACTTCTCCACGGGGGGACACACTCAGTGCCGACGTACGCATCAAACAGCACTTCCAGGAGTATGCAAAGCTCGAGCAAAACGCACAGCACGCCTCGGGCCAACGCGACGCCCTTCCCTGTCCTTCTCAGCTGCCACCAGCCAAGGATGAATGTACTAAATCCCCTAAAAAGCGCCCGGAGCCGTCTTTCTCCCAGCTGCAGCATTACCTCTCCGATCCCAGCAGCTACACTCTGGAAATGTCGGCTGCCTTAGGATGTTTGGCGGGTGCTGTTCAGTCTCTCTGCTGCAGCTCGGAGCCCGCTCGTAAAGCAGACTGCCCTTTAGCTCTGCCACCAGACCCTATCCCTCCTGACATACCAGCAGAAGTCGAACTCAAAGGTGAAAACCCAAAACCCACCGTTTTGGGGCTGGACCGGAGTGGTGAAGGCCCCCCAAAAGACGTGAGCTCAGCCAGCAAGCTTTGGATGCAGCAGAACAAGAGGAAATCCAGCCAAACCACCGTGACCAGCACGGGGAAGAAATGGTCACCCCTCAAGATGCAAATACATACTGTGGGGGACAGCAGCAGGGACAGGAAAGCAACCAAGAAGAAAATCACCTTCTCTTTTCCTAAAAAGCCAGGGCTTACGGCCAGCTCGAACGAGCCCACGCTTAAATTAGCCAATTTAGAGTTTCCGCACAGAAGGAAAAGAGGTGAGTGCTGTGTAACTGGGACTGGCTTCCTCCTGCTTCCCCAGGGTATCCGGCTTGGACACCGAGGCTTTATTAAGAGCTGTCCCACCTCGTGTTCCTCCCGGCTGCCCAGAGCAAGCAGACACCTCCAGGGAGCATCTGGATAGATCCGTAGCAACGTCCCTGTGCTCTCTGGTTCAGCCTGGAAAGAAACCCAGGGCAATGATGGGGGATTTCAGTGAAACTGCCTGAAATTCAGGGCCGGCTCTACCTTTGCTTGTGGGTACGGGGGAAGCAGCTGGGCTGCAGTTATCCCTTCCTCACGGGGGAGGTTGGTGCTTCAGGCACGGAGCAGTTGGCAAAGCCGCGGTCGTTCCAGACGGCCTAGGTGACCACGTGGGGTGGCTGGTTGTGTTGTTGCTCCCCAAGGGTCAGCTTTCTCGCCGGGGCCTCGATGAGACAACAAGTATGACACTGATCCCACCCGACTTGCTCTGCTGGGAGCTGCTGTCCGGCCTGAGCTGTTCATGCAAGGGGTCCGGGGGGGGATAAATTGTCCTCGGAAAGCTCCCTTCTCCCCGCAGAGGGTAGGCGAACCCATCCTTTTGAGCCAGCCCCAGTCTCCACCTGATTCTCAGAGGTGCTCTGAGCGGGTTGAGGTGAATCCCAACCTTGGAGCCACCTGCACAGAGCTGGTGTCACACACGACGATCTCCCCTGGCACCTACGCACGTCACTGGTGGTGGCGGCGGCTCCGGAGACGCGTGGGGATGCGCGGGGGGCGCACAGGCAGCTCCGATCCAAAGGCCATCGGGATCAGCCCTGCCCTGCTCCTGGTGACATTGCTGGTGGATCTGCGAGAGGTTCTTGGAGAGGTAAATAAGCACCCTAGGGGTGCAGGTGTGCCAGGCAGGAACTTGAGTGGCTTATCCCTGCAGATCACCCATTCTAGGTCAGGAAAATGGGTTTCTAATGAGCTGAAGAAGCGATGCCTGATTTTAATAAGCGCTTTCTGATCATTTGCATTAGTAACCTGCTGGATCAGGAGCATAAATCAAGTTAACGGAGACTGTTCTGCTGCTGTTGATCGCTTCTAGAGCAGTCCTTCCACAGTCATCAGCTGAATATTGTGTGATTATTGGTTTTTAATCTGAGCACGTTCTCAAACGCAAAGAAATGCCCTCCCTTTTCCTTGCCCCAGGTGCAGAGGTCCTGTCTGCAGAATTCGTGCACAATACGCAGTCTGAACCTGCCCAGAAGGAAACCTCGGCCCCCGACGACCCTGGCTCGGAAACCAAGAGACCGAAGACGCTGAAGAGCTCGGACGTGAAGGAGGTTCCTGCTGCTGAGACCGTCGCAAAGCCGCTGAAGAGTAAGGTGCTAAAAGGCGTGGCGAGCAGCCCGCTGAAACCTGCAGCCAAAAAGGCAGCAGAAAGCGGTAAGAACGCTGCGGAAATGTTTAATGTTTACTTTAAACGTAGAGCCATCAAACGTCAGGGGCAGGTCGCGACCAGGTAGGAGGTAACAGCAGCAGCCAAAGGGTTTAGGTTTAGGGCTTTAGGGACTGGGGTCTGCGTTGGGGTCTGCTGCTGCCCCGCAGCCTGCAGGCTCCCATCACACCCTCCCAGGAAGCACAGACCAAACTCGTTTGAGTCCCTTTTTTTTCTAATTTTTCTTCCTTTTTCTAATTTTTTGAGTCCTTTTCTCGTCTCAGCTTGCAGCCTTGGCAAACCGCTCAGGCAAAGTGCTGGCTTTTAACTGCTGAGCTCTGAAACTGTCGAGGCAGCCGACAGGCAGAGCGTAACCCCCACTCACGGCCAGCGTCTGCCCAGGTTTTTTAGTCCCTTTTTCAATCCGGATGCTTTAAAAAAAAAAGAGGGGAACTGTCAACGCCCCTCGCAGACAGGCTGCGGCGGATTTGGGAGGCAGAGTCGGATTGTCCCGGAGTGCAGCGTCTGCAGGTGCTGGCTGGGAGTCCTGCTTTTAAACTGAGAGCCAGTATTAGGGTGCCAAGATAAATGGTGGGACGGCAGAGCCAGTTTTGGTTAATTTGTCCTGTTTTTTTCTCACACCCAAGCTTTGATGTCCTTTTTGGATCTCTGTCTGGGCTTTCTTTTCCCTCCTCCCGGCGAAGCGGGAGGCTTTCAAGACTGGTTCTGCCACCTCGGCTCGGTTTGTCAGCTCTTCTCGCTCTTTTATTGCCACGTTGCTGTCAGGCTTCCTGATACGTGGCGGTTTTCATCGGCGTGCCTGTGGGACGCTGCTCCTCGGGGCTCCTGGAGCAGCTCTTGTAGGATGGGTCCTGAACTGGGTTTATCTCACCCACAGGGCTCTGTCCACGCTCTCCTGTACCTAAATCCAAAAGGCTGAACGCCAAGTCCTGCCAAAAATGCAAAATAAGAGCGGTTAGCAGTAAAAAAACAACCCCACTCAGTTTATACGTCCTGCTCTGTGCTTCCCGAGGAAATGAAATACGACACATAGGGCTCCAGCACGGTTCTTTTTTAATAGGGTTTCGCTTGGAGAAGCTCTGTGCTGGTTTGTAGAAGCCGTTAACCTTGGTTAATGACTTGGTGCTTTACGAACGCGGCCCCTGAGCCAGGGCAAGGGGTGTTTTTTGGTACCAAAACCGAAATGAACGCTTACTCGCTGTGCTCCGGCTGCCTCCGGGAGCCCCCTGGGTTTCTGCGCGTGCCCCTCGGGGACAGGTGGTGCTTTTGAGGGGGCGTGCAGGGGGAAGCGTGAGGCCAGGGCAGGTTTTCTCTGTGTTTTAGAGGGTTTGGGGGCTTGTTGTAATTATGTGGGTTATCGCAGACACGGCACAGCTTTCTTCTGTGGCGAGGGGTGCAAGTGTTCAGGCTAGAAGACAGCAGAAAGGAATAAAAAACAGATTAATGAAGCACTTCAAAATATCTCAGGCTGTGCGTAACTGCCCAAACTACCCTGAACACGGAGGCCAAGGGAAGTTTTCTTCCCTCCCGACCCCGAGCCACTTATTCAGGAGGATAAACCCCGTTCCTGCAGTCAGCTGGGTCCCAACTCTGGATCCCTCCGTAGCAGCCGTGGCTGGTGTGACCGCAGAGCTCTGGGGGTTATTTCTGTGTGTGCAAAGTCTGCGTAGGAGAGGCGCCTTTTTCCTTGAGTCCTGAATTAGCTGAGACTTGCCGAATGCCCCAGCCCCTGTCTGAATGCCGTTTGTGAGCTGTGAAAGCCTTCTCTGAAGCCCTCCTCGATGCAGAACTGCGCGGCCTTCATTTCTTCTCCACTTTTTTATTTTAATGCAGAGGGGAAGGAGCCGTCCTCCGCCCTTCCGAGCGACGTTTCTTCGCAAAGCCACGCGGCCGACAGCCAGATGAGCGACGCCTACCCGGCTCCTGTTGCAAGCCACGGTTTTGATCCGAAGGGAAACGACTACGAGTCCCATGCCCTGAACCTGCTGGCTGACCTGGCTCTGGGTTCCTGCATCCCTTCGTTCATCCCCAGGGACAGCGGGACGATCTCCTTGTCCTGCAGCCCGCCCCGTGACCCTGCCAAGGAGCAGCAGGGCCTCCGCAAGCAGAAATCCTCACGCGCTGCCTCCGACCACGAATACCACCGGGTAGACAAGCTCGCCAAGGGAGCTGCCTTGCCCGGCAAAGCGTCACCGAACCAGAAGCTTCCTCCTGCTGGAAAAACAGACTTGAAAGACTCCCTTCCAGGGGACAAAAGCCCCGCTAAGAAGAACAACCCAAACCCCAACCCCGCGAAAACCCGCGCCTTGCCTCTGAGGGAATCTCAGGAGGCCGCCGAGGCCAACAAGCCCTCCTTCATCTCCTCCGAGCACTCGTACGCCTCGCTGCTGCCCGAGCACCTGAAGAAACACCCGTGCCCCAAAAGCTCCCCGTCTTCTGGGCCGGCGCCTGCCAAAAACGGGACGAGGAGCGCGCGGGCGGGACCCCTGGTGGGGAAGGTCCTACCTTTCCGCCACCAGCAGAGCAGCGCCCACCCGCAGCGTCCCGCCGAGGCGGCGGCGGCGCGGTGCAGGAGCTGCCTGCTCTCCCCCAGGCTGAAGGAGGACTTCGGCAAGACCCGCACGGTGAGGAGCCGCGGCGAGTCCCTGGAGGTGACGTGCCGGTGGGAGGCTGCGTACCTCTTCGGCTTGGACAGCAAGTACACCAACGACGAGCTGGAGAAAACGGTGATCCGCGCCCTGCATGGGTGAGTGAGTCCGGAAGACCCTCTGCAGGGGACAGCTCTTGCTAAGCGTCTAAAGCACCTTTTGGAATAGGTTTTCTTTGCTCTTTTTGCTTCGCTTCTGCATGATTTGCTTCGCTTTTGCATGATAATTGCCCTTTTCTCCGTGCTAAGTGCCCCGTTGGGTTGTGCTGAAGCTTCCTGTGGCTCTGGTACCTACAGCCACGCACACACGAGTGCTTGTTCCTCTTCTTTTCAACCCGTTGCAGGCCACGTCGAGTGATCCGTGACGCAGCTGGGCACTCGCAGCCCTCCCGCGCTGGGGCTTAGCACCTTGGGGAACCAGGAGATGAGTGCCCTTGGTCAGCAGGACGGAGGAGGAGGAGGAGGGAGTTTCACGCTGTGTTTGCTTTCTCTTCCAGACCCTGGGACCCTGACCTGCCCGACGACGTGGAAGAGATGAAGCTGATACTTCACATGTGGGTGGCTCTGTTCTACAGCAAGCCCAGCAAGGTCCTGAGCAGCAGGAGGAAGGTGGTGGAGCACAGCAACCCCAAGAAGTTCGTCTCGTTGAACAGCACCGGGGACTTCCTGGAGCTGAGCGATGACGGTGACGATTGTTTCGGGTCGGAGACGTGCCCCGTGGACTCCGGGTCAGACCCCGACCAGACTCCTAGCAGCTCTCTGGATCCCAGCACACCCTGCCAGGGGCCCTTTCGGCCAGAGGAGAGCCCCGCAGACTCTCAGACTGACGCCGTCGACAGTACGGTGTCGTCTTCTTCAGGGGAGCTGCCCCCCGGCGAGGAGGAACCTTCCTCCACCAGCTCCGAGAGCCCTTCCCTCGCCGAGCGCTCCGCTCGGAGCAACCTGGCGGAGAAACGCGGGCGCCTGGACCTTCCCGAGGAGGAGCACGTGTGCGATGTCTCAACAGCCACGGCGGTAAGAGCCTGGGGGGCACACACCATCCCTTTTGTTCTCGGTCCCTTTTGTGCTCGTAGGAGTGGGTTCTGGTGAGAGAAACGGAGCAGGCGGGCTTGGAAGCGGGTGGTGGGGTCCCCAAAGCAGGACGCAGGGAAGTCACCCAACAGTTGGCTGCCTCGAGTGACAGGCATGCACACATCAAGAAAAAAAAGGTGTCTACTTCGGATGTCCTCGTGGACTGAGCTGGCATTCCTGGGCTCTGACGGGAGTTATTTATCACTGATCTCGGGAGGGACTCAACGAGGAGGAATCCCAAAGAATTAGAGCGCTTACAGCGCTGACGTTCCCAAGACAGCACAGACACAGGTGTCTCCTCTCCTTCCTGACTGAGAATTAGGGTAAAACTAAACCGTAGGTGCCTGCTGACGTTGCTCAAGCCTCAATTCTCAGATGAAAATAATTCCTTTAAGAATTCTGCTCCGGGAACAGGCGGCTGCCATGTCGCTGCAGCTTTTTTTTTCTGCCGTCACGGCTTGCTTGGGCGGATAAACGCAGCAGAAATCAGAGCTGACTTCTGCACAGCTTGGTCTATCTTTAAGCCATTTCACAATAGGGATGAGGTGGAAAGCTTCATACCTTCCCCTGGCTGTCCGTGGGCAGGTTGCGGGGCAAGGACTCAACCTGGACTTATTTTAGAGGCAAACTTGTCTCCACAGATGCTGTTGGGGTGGTTGCGCTGCCCTCTGAGCCTTTCAAATAGTCCATCTCCGTCCCTGCCTTTGCTTCCCTTGAGGTTTAACCTTTAAATTGTGTTGTTGCAGGTGGAGGCGCCCAGCGAGGGACAGCGGGACGCTTCTGTCACCCCCGGCCCCTCCGATGAGCTCGGCGATGCCCCCATGCCCCCGCCTGTGCCGGGCAGGGAAAAACCACGCAAGCAAGGCCTGAATTTCAGCTCGACTCCCCAAAACCACGCCCCGTGTGTGCAGCATGGACGTGGGGAGCAGCCGGAGAGTTTGTGGGCAGCAGGGTCTGGAGGTGGCCCCGGTCCCCCCGAGGAAAGGGGGAGCGTGGGAGGCGCTGGGCACGGTGCAGAGGTGGAGGACAGCAGCTGGGGCACCAGGGACAGAGCACGACGCGGCTCCCGTTCAGTGCCCTCAGAAGCAAGCCCCAAGGGAGCAAAGCTCGATGGACTTGGTGGAGAAGGGAGGGCGTCACAAGACCCCTTAGGACGTCCAGAAAGAGAAGAGGAAGAAGTGGAGGAGGGAGAAGCAGAGAAAGAGGACTCTGAGAATGACGGCACCATGGTGGGGCCCGTCGGTTTGGAATTTTCTGGAAGAGGCGCCGCCGACGTGGAGCAGAAGCTGGTGAATTTGGCACGCCCAAGGGACTTTGGTGTTCCCGGAGAGGGTCCCGTGCCCATCCCTGCTGCCTCAGCGTTCCCCTGTGAGAGCAGATCGATGCCAGCCCTGTCGGATGGGACCGGGGCTGGCTCTCAGGGGCTCTCCGGTGGCGCAACCCCGGTCGTGGGCACGCCGCAAGAGCCCCGGGGGGCTTTGGTCACCCCAGGTGCCGAAACAAAGAGCGTCACTTTGGCACACGAAGCCAGCCCAGCCGACGTGGGGGACAGCAGGTCGGTGCCACCGTTACCACCAGCTCCGAGCGCGCACCCTGATGTCCCCGCAGCCAGCTCTGGAGCCGCCGGAGAGGCGCTCGGGGATGGTTCGGAGCAGGAAGATGAGGATCGTGCGCCCTCTGCAGAAACCCGGCTGCTCGCTGGGAGCAAAGCTGCTGGCACGGCTGGCCTCGAGTCCCAGGGACCGCCGCTAACCTCGTCCCGTGGCTCCAACTCTGCCTGCCGGGCGTTTTTTGACGGAGCAGCAGCTGTGGGGGCAGCTCCAGGGGTCCAGGTGGCCGCGGCGCTGGTCCAGGCTCCGTTGCGGAGCAGCCCCGGAGGGAGCAGCTGCTTTCCCCAAAGGTGTGGAGGCAAAATTTGTGCCGACCTCGCTTCAGGGAGCTGTGGGGATCCGAGACAAGAGCGGAACAAGGGTTTGGTGCAAGGGCGGTGTAGCAGCCCCCCTGCCAGCCACCCCCATGTTCTGGGGGAGTCCTTGGGAGCTGGTGATGGCCGCGGCTTCGCCTTTGACTGTGCAGCCTGGGCAGGGGACTCCGAAGGCTGGAAGAACGCTGCTGTGAGCCTCGGTGCACATAAGCCCCCCAGGAGCAACGAAAGGAAGGCTTTGATGGTGGCTGAGGAGCCAGAGACCTCTCTCCACGACCTGCTGGGATCAGATTCCTTCTCCTCGATGCGAGAGGTGGAGCTTCCAGGCAACAAATCTGCTCCCCCCGAGCAGGATCCTCCCCGGGGTGCAGGTGCCCCTCGCTGCTTGTTAGAGCAAAGCGAGCCGGGGCCGCTTTGCCCCCCTGGGAAGCTCCACGAGCAAGGAGCTGCTGCAGAGCTGAGCGTGGCCGCCGGGAGCCCAGCACCGGACGGCTCCTCAAAGCCTGGATTTGCAGAAGAAGTGAAAAAAGATCCAGGTCTGAGCCGGACTGAGCCAACAGAGAGCTCCCCCCCGGGTGTCCTCGTGCCTGATGAGCTGGAATCTGATCCTTGTCCTCCTCCGCACGGCCACGAAGCAGGTGGGCACGGCGCTGAGCCAGACTCGGTCCTTGCTGCGCACCCCGACACGAGTCCAGCTCCGCGTGGTGTCCCCAGGCCCTGCTTCGTGGGACAAAAGCCACCAGGCGCCTGCCACACGTGCACCAACCTCGGGGCCCGGGCAGCAGGCGGGGTGGGCAGCCAGAAGGAAGAGTCCGAGGGAGGAAGCAGCGTCCCTCTTGCCAGCCCGGAGTCTTTTTCAGCAGGATTTGTGCCGCGGGGAGAGCCCAGCTCCACGGGTGGCCACAACGAGTACGAGGCCGAGGAGCCCGGCGCGTTCACCGATCCTCATCGTGCTGATGTGGAAGTGGAAGAGGGAGCAACCCCCGTTCTCCCCATCCCATCTTTGCTGTTACATGCCCGAGGGGACTCTGGAGGGAGCCCGGGGCTCGGTGCCACGGGGGACGGTGACGCTGGGGACGTGCCGGGTGCCGGCCCGAGGGCTGAACGCTTCCCCAGCGCGGGCTCGAGCTCGGTGGATCTCTCCTACGAGTTTTACTCCAGCGACTCGGATTGGCAGCGCTTCGCACGGACTTCCCCTCCCCTGCTTCCATCCAAGGGCGCAAGGACTAACGGCAGCTCCTCCTCGGCGAGCTCGGGGTGCGCCGAGGGGCGCAGCGAGGCCTGGGGCTCCCCGAGCTCGGAGGAAGGCCTCTGGTGGGCCGAGCGCGGCGAGCCCGGTGGGCTGGGGAAGGCCGGCGGCAGGCAGGTGCCACCTTACGTCAATATTACGGACAGCCGGGGGGTCTCCAAGGGCTACCTCAACTTCACGGTCACCAAAAAAAGCCGCGGCAGGAGGGGGGGGGACGTGCAGCCTTCCGAGAGGCGCCGCCCCGGCGCGGGGCAGCCACATTTGCTGAGGTCGCTGCTGGAGACGTGGAAGGGCTCTGAGGAAATCACCCAGCGCACTTTGGACATGGAGCGTCTCCGCTTCCACTGTAAGCTCAAACAGATCCTGAGGCGTGGGCAAGCGCCCATTTCTACCTCCGAGAGCATCTTCCCCCGAGACTGCTCGCGCCAGGCGATGTCTGAGACGTTGCCCCAGCAAGAAGCTCCCGTCCCGCTGCCCCCGAGGAGCAGGAGCCCTCTGCAGGTGACCATCGTGCCCTCGGACCCGTGGCCGGGTGGCTTTGGGTCGCGCCGCCGGCACGGGGACCCTTCCCGTCACCTCCCTTGGCACGAGAGGAGCGAGGCCGCATCCCGGCCCCGAAACCGCGAGCGCGCCGCCCCCTTCCACCTCGGCAAGCTCAAATACGAGAACAAACCCCAGGACCCGCCGGGGGACATCGCGGCCATCCTCGACGAGTTCACCGAGTTCAACAGGCTGATGCTGAGCGGGGTCGAGACGGGGGGAGAGGACCGAGGGAAGGCCCGCGGGGAGGCCGCCGGCGGCGGTCGGACGCGGCCGTGCCAGCCCTGGAGGACGGCGGCGTTCGGGGACTTGGTGGCGGAGCTGTGCGGAGCGCTGCGGGGCCGCCTGCGGAGCGTGGCCAAGGGGGCCTGCAGGAGGCCGGGGATGTTCTACCTGGTGGAGACGGGAGAGGAGCCTTTCTTTGCAAGGGTGAAGGTAAGATTGGGGCTGGGGAGGGCTGGCTCTGGGTGAGAGACCCATCGGCTGGAGCAGCCAGAGGGCTTCAAGCCCTGATTTCATGCCCCACGTCGCAGCCGGCTCGTATCCCACCTGCTCTCCCCATATCTCCCCCTCTTCCTTGCACACCCCGCGGATGCAGAGGGCTTCCTCTCTCCTTTTTCATCCTCTGCGAGCAGTCGCAGCCCCTCCTGTCCTCCAGGAGCCACCGCCAGCTCCTGGCTCTCACCTGGCTCTGAAGATACCCCTCGTAGAAACCTCAGCGATTTCTCTTTCAGACCTTGCTGAAGAAAGACGGCCACGTGGAGATCGAGCCCCTGAGCTTCTGCAACGCGCAACGCCCGCACAGCGACCGGCTGCTCGTGGTGATCAGGAACGAGGACATTTCCTCGCACATCCACAAGGTAAGACCCCAAACTACGTTTATTTATTTATTTATTTCTACCAAAACTTTGCAACATGCGTGAGTACGGGGATCCGTTCTGTGGGTTTTTAAATTCGGAGCTCCCCATGCCACAGCTTTGGGGTCGGGCTGTGGAGACGGGATACGGACAGAGCGATACGGACAGAGGGACGAGGAGGATTCCCCGCCTTGTCCCCGAGCGCGGCGCCCGCGTGGTCGAAGCAGTTGGCCCTGACGTGTGTCTGCCCCGAGCAGGTCCCGTGCTTGCTGAGCCTCAAGCACTGCCCCAACGTGGCGTTCGCCGGCGTGGACAGCCCCGAGGACATCACGGTTCACACCTACCAGGAGCTCTTCCACACCGGTGGCTTCGTGGTGTCGGACGACGAGGTGTTGGAAACGGTGACGCTGGGTGAGTCTCGCTGCCGCCTCCTGGGTGCAGTTCCCAGCTCGTTTCCTGACATCTGCTTCCAAAATCCTCCCGTGGGTGTCCTTTTCCTGCTCTAATGGGGGCGATTGTTCCCCACGAATCGGTGTCCAAAACCCCGTCTGGATGGCGGGTCCAGGTCAGGGCTCCCCAAAATATTTACCTACCGGCGTAAGCGCAGTGGGGGCCAAAACCACGAGGGGCTGGAGCAGGGGGTGGATGCCCCGGGGATGTTCAGGGCAAAAAAGGAGAGAGCCTGCTGCTGGCTTCGGCTCCTTCGTGGCGTTCAAACAGCCCCACTCCTGGAGGTGCACGCAGATGGGACAAGACCCTATTATATATTAGGGGGGGAAAATTCACAGCCGGTGTGTTTCCAGACCCTAGGACACCATCCCAGAGAGGCTGTGAACCTCCCTGGAGATATTTGCAGCTCACCTGGACAGAGCACCCTGTGGTGGCCTGGTTTCGAGCAGGGGTTGTGCCCGAGGCCTCCTGGGGCCGGTTCCCCCTCGGTTACCCTCCGGCTCTTTGCTGTCTCCCCAGGCCAGCTGAAGGAGGTGGTGAAGGTGCTGGAGAAGCTGAACGGGAGCGGACGGTGGAAGTGGCTCCTTCACTACAAGGAGAGCAAAAAGCTCCGAGAAGACGTCAGGTGATGGCTCTGGAGCGGCAGCTCCCTTCTCCTCGCTGTGGCGGAGCGTGGCATCCCCGTGGCATGGGCGCGCAGGGAGTCGGGTGCCTCTGGTTGGGTTTTGGCCTCTGACAAGCTGAAATACGAAGATTTTTGTTCCTGTGAGAGCTTTCCCCGTCAGGGAGGGACCACAAGCGTGGAATCGTCAGCGTCTGCACGCTAGCAAGTAATCCTTGCTGGATTTTTGACACCCGTAAGAGAGGGAGCAGCGGGACGCGGGACCTGGAGAGGATCAGCTGGCCCCGAGCGCTGCCTCTTGCACGTGGTCCCGGATGAGGCAGAGCTCTGGCAGCCGCCTCTTGCACCCCGCCGTGCCTCCAGAAGGCAGCTTCCCCCTCTCTTTCAGCAGATCCACGCTCCGTGTGCGTGGCAGCCTGCGAGGGGCTGAGGAAAGGCACAAATTCGGCTTGAGAAGCTGCAAACCAAGCTTGCCCCAGCTACCCTGCCTCGTTCACTCAGGCACCGGGGAGCTCGGGGTGCTTTCCCGGGCCTCTCTCTGCCCCTCCGCTTCTTTGCCATTTCCTTTTCTGCCCCATCACTCGCGGGAGAGCTCTGAGAGAGGCCCCAGGATGTTGTGGGGAGCGTGTGAAGTCAAACCTCGCTGGGAAAAGCAGAACTTCTCCCCGTTTAAGGTCATCTGCAGCATCTTGGGCGTTTAAATAATGCCGGTAGAGAAAGAGAAGACGGAGCACGGGGTGCTCGTTAAAACGTCCTGCTTTTATCCCGGCTGAGCTCAGAGAGGGACGTTTTTACGAGGCAGGCTGCCTTGCCTGGTACTAAACCGCTTGGCCAGCAAGGACAGCTTTCGAGTAATAACCTCGGAACAAAGAGGAAACCAGGCTGTTCTCACCGAGCTGAAAGTGTGACAGCAAAGGGGGAGGAATCTCAGATCCTCCCCGCACTAAGCAGTTGGTGATAAGCCCACAGTCATTGTTTCGAAGACGTGCTTTCCAGTCCCCCAGGTGTTTCCGTGAGCTCAGAGCAAGAGTTTTCCTTGTGCTCATCGCCGGCACGCGTGTAGCCGTCTCTCAGCTCCGTTGTGGTGGAGGATACCAAGTAGAGAAGTGCCCACGAGGCCGGAAGAAGAAGAAGCACGCACGGGGGGAAAAGCCGGTCCCGTCGCGCCCGCTTGTTCTTGCCCCGTGCTGCTTCACCTTGCCCCTCTCCCCGCAGGGTGGACGCCAATGCCCACAAGAAGAACTTGATCCTGAAATCGTGCCAAGGGGCCGACCTCATCGAGGTGCTGCACTACCACTCGTGCGACTCCCGCTCGTCCCCCACCTCCGAGTACGTGAAGTGCTTGTTGAACCTGCAGGTCCAGCACGTCAGCGCCAGGTTCGCCGTGTACCTCACGGGTAAGGACAGGCTCCGGGAGCCGCTGCTGCCCTCAGCCCCGGGCATCCCCCCAAAAACTTGGCGGGACGGTGCAGCGCAGGTGGAGGGGGGACAAGAAACACCTTTATTTTAACTCCCATTTCTGCCAGAATCACTGATTTGAGGCGTGGGTGCGGTGTGGGCAGTCTCACGGTGAGTCAGTGCGGTAAAAGGCAAAACGAACAGATTTTTTTTGGAGGTTTGGTAAATCCTAGGTAGTTTTTCGAGCCCGTGGCTGGCTTTGCGTCACACTCTAATTGTGGCCGGGCTTGGCTGAGGCTGTTTGCGAGGCGCCGTCATTAAATCTGCTCCCATTTGCAAAACAAAATAACTGCAGTGGGATTTCACAGAATCACAGAATTTCTAGGTTGGAAGAGACCTCAAGATCATCGAGTCCAACCTCTAACCTAACACTAACAGTCCCCACTAAACCATATCCCTAAGCTCTATTTGGGGGTGTTTTCTGTGGCTTTCGGCACAGTTCCCTTTGTGTGCGTGACTTAGTGCCACTCCTCCTCTTGCAGAAAAGCCCGGTGTCAGCAGGGAGGTCTTCGAAAGCAAAGGAATCCTCGTGGCCGACGTCAACACCTTCCTTGGGACAGTGCAGAAAGTGGCTGCCCCATTTCGGAGAAGCTACTGGTAAGGGAGAGGAGGGGGTGCTTGGGATCGACCCCCTTCTTCTCCCGAAAGGCAGCGAATTGTTGAGAAACGGGATGAAAAAAAAACACCCGGAGCAGCTCCTGGGGGGCTGCGGGGAGCCGGGGTCCCAAGGGACCGCCTGCAGGACCCCTGGTGCCGTAGCGCTGCTGCCCGGAGCCACGAGGGGAGCAGGGCAGTGACAGTGACAGTGACAGTGCCACCTCTCTGTCTTGCAGGTGACAAAGCTGTGCCCTGGCACGGCTCCTCCCCGGGTCCCCGCAGTGCTGCTGGGGGGGCGTTGTGTGGTCCTCTGCAGGTCGGCCCCCGCGTCCTGGCGCTGCACGCGGGAGCCCCGTGCGCGCACAGAGCAGCGGCAGGGGCAGGTTGGCTTGAGTTCTGTATATAGAAATTATTTAAAGACGGCTAATGCAAATCCTCTCGGGACTTTGTTCCCTGCCATCGAGCTGGGTGGAGGCCGGAGGTTACGTTCCCGTTACAGTTTTAAGTTATTGCCGTGGTTTTTTAAGCAGTTAGCGCAGCTGACAAGGGGGAAGAAATAGGAACAGGAAAAGAGAAGCAGCTTACCTGCAGGTTAGAGCAATACTAGCCAGCTGTAGTAAAAACGTTTTCCACATGACCATTGCTGTACACACTGTACACGAGATGCATGCGTTAGAAGCTGGGGGGGCGGGGGGGGGCGGATGTCTTAAAAGCTGTTTGGGGACCATTGCCCAGCTGTCGGGGGAGTCTGCAGCCTCTACACTACATTTTGAGTCAGCCGCGTTGTCTCTCGGTACCATTGCACTGCTGGGACTTGAATGCTTTCCAGCATAGGGAAGGTTTGTAAATGCTGGAACAAAACCCTCTTATTTATGGCAGGTCAAACGAACACACACCACCAAGAACAACAGCACGGAGGACCTTTGTAAGATACCCTCCGTCTGCACGTGGAGGACGCGGTTGTCCTTCGGTGCTTTGTTTTTTTTGCTGTGTTTTTTAAAAATGCAACGACAGAAGAAGCTGTGTACAGGATGACTTTGTATAGAGTTTGTCTATTAAAACCTGAAAAAACCTCCCTTTGGGGCTGTGTTCCGGGTAGGGTAGCCCTGCTCGGCACGCAGCCTTTCCCCCAGGGCAGGGGCAGGCGGAGGGGGTAAGGATGGGAAGGGGCTGGAGGGGCAGAAGGGTGAGGAGTGGCTGAAATCCCTTGGAGTGTTCAGCCTGGAGAAGAAGAGGCCGAGGGGAGGCCTCGTGGTCTACAACTTCAAGAGGGGAGCGGAGGGGCAGGCGCTGAGCTCTGCTCTCTGGGGACAGCGACAGGACCCGAGGGAATGGCATGGAGCTGGGACAGGGGAGGGTCAGGCTGGGGGCTAGGGAGAGGTTCTGCACCCAGAGGGGGTCGGGCACTGGGCCGGGCTGCCCTGCTGGCAGTGCTACACCCCCTTAATCCCTCCAGCAGTGCCAAGAGGAGAGAAGTCGGAGAGCAGCAGCTGGTGAGAGAAGCAGCACAGGCTAAGGGGGAACTTCCCCTGCGGCAGCCACCACAACGAGCCTGGTGTGGCGATGAAAAGGGCACCGTGCTTCCTGGAACGGGCGCGAGCAGCCAGGGGAGGAAGTGCTGAAAGCCCCGAGCAAGGGAGGAAGGAGCCAGGTTGAGGACCACTGGGTGAAGGAGCTGTGAGCCAACAGCCTGCTTCCCTTTTCAGCAGCAGCTACAAGCAGAAGAGCTGCGGAGGAAGGTGGCTCTTCCCCAGTGCTGTCCAAGCACTGCTCAGAGCAGGGGCAAGCTGTTGCAGGGCATTTTCGCTGCTCCTGGCCGGGCACAAAGCAAGCCCTGCACCTCAAGATGCAAATGGAGCACAGGAGCAGGATTACGTGCTACTGCTGCAAGAAGTGCTGCTCCTAGAGGCAGGCACTAGGGGGTGGCTGCGCGGAGAGCACACACACACGCCTACAGCGACAGGCCCTGTGCTGCTGCATCATCTCCCCTACTAAAAGCCACCCTCAGAGCAGCAGGGCCTGGGAAGCCAAAGCACAGAAGCCTGAGCCCCTTCTACAAGGAATTTCACCCTGGTAAGCAGAGATCCAAGGGATCTCGGAGAAGAGAGGCTGCTCGTACAACTGAAGTGAATCAGACCAGAGCCCAGGACTGGTTTTCCAGAATTTGGCTTTACTTCGCAGTACAGAAATCATTTGGAGCCTTCAGGAGACACGAGAAGCACAGGCTCTGTCATACCGATACCGCAGTGCCGTTTGGTCCGTCTGAGAAGCCACCAGGGTACAGAAAATACTTCCACATCTTGCCTGCTCTGTAATTTGTTCTCTCAATTTTATTAAGATTAAAACACAAAGGAGCCTTAGGCACAGCTGTGTCCCAACCGATGTAAACAGTTTGAGAAGCTTAAGTGGAGGTTAAGTTCTGTGCCCAGAACTAAGCCAACATTTGCTGCTACAATAGATGTGGGCTTTGTCCATAATACAACTTGCCACAGAGTTAGATTGATGGGAGAGACTTTAGGGATGCTGTCCACAATAATGGAGTGCTCAGTTTCTATTTTCCTTGATAATCAGGTTTGAGTGACAACTGTCACATCTACTAGCTCACCAGAAGCACATAATTGTGAAGGATGTTTACAAATGATTAAAAAGACAAGGTAAGACACAGCTGTCAATGAGTTATCTCAATCTGCACCAACATCTACGTCTGCAAAAAAAGGTTCAGTCTGCCTTTCACTTACGAGGTTAGTCGTTAAATCAGTCAGTAATTTGCCAGATTCTGGACAGCAGCCCTACTAGAATGAAATAATTAACACATGATATCCAAAAGGGGAACATTACCAGTGCAGTACTCTTCAATCTCTCAGAGATGGGATTACAAAAGCAGGCCTTACAATATTGAATTTCATACAGTGTTCATTAAGTTCCTTATATATTCATATTAGCCGATTTAATTTCTCCTAATTAGATTCTCATTACTGCTGCTCCTCCTCCCCGTAGATATCGTTCTTCTTGCGTTTCATCTCTTCAAAGTCAAACTCTGATCCCATCATCCTCTTATAAATATCCTTGATGTCATCGCACGTCGTCTCAAAGTGAGTGGTAGCGTCATAAGTGCGAGAAATGAAGATCTGGGAAGAGAAGCAGCGGGTTAAGCACGGGGCCCGGCCCCTCCACGCGCGCGCGCTGCCCCCCAGCTCCGCGCCTACAAACCTGGCTCTCGGTTCCCAGGTCAGTTGGTGCAAACAGGTCGCTGATGCTAACGAACCTGGAAGAAGAAGAAGGAAAAGGTTCCTCAGCGCGGTTTTAAAGCATCGCCGAGCGTCAGCATCAGCGGGAAAACAGCCAAATTGGAGGCCGTCGCATTGCGTGATCAGACAAGGTGCAGAGGAAATGTGGATTTTCGACGCCTCTGCAGCCCAACAACAGCCTTTGGGTCCCCCGCTGCCTCCGTGCCCCAGGCTGAGCACTCGTAGCAGAGGGGTGATGTGAAAGGGGGGTGGAAGGAGCTCGCTGGGCACTTACTTCTGCTCAATGGGCTCCAGGAGGTCCAAGGCCGGCTTGATCTCTTTTTCTGGGTCCGCGGTTTCCACGGTGGTGCTGGCGATGGCGATGTACTTCCCCTGCGCCGCCACGTTGTGCGCAGAGGAGATCATGCAGACGTAGATATCTGGGGAAGGGCAGCACAGCGGCGGGTCATCAGGTGATCCCAAACCTGAGTCGGGCCCTCCTCGGCCCTAAAGGCTCCTCTCCCTCACATACTCACAGGCCCCTTTCTGTTCCCCTGACTCTTTCTACCTCCCAGCCTTGTTCAAGACCACGTTTGAGTCCAGAGGGGTCTTTGCCCTGCCTCGGCTGAGGGGCCTGGACACGAGCAGCCCTGCGAGATCCCCAAACTCAGCTTCTTGTAGCCATGACAGCTCCTGGAAGCCAGCGGGGTGCCCAGCAGCAAGCTCGCCCCTCACCCAGGACAAGGAGGCGGTTCTGCAGGCCTAAAGCAACGCTGCTGCCTTTCCCCTCCCGCCTGCACGCTCCCTCAGCCCCATCCCACGGTTCTGAAGGGTGCCAGCAGCTCTGTCAGGCAGCAGCAACACCAAACAAACCCTCGAAAGCGCACCCAGGGAGCAGAACACATCCAGGGAGCCGACGAGCAAAGCCACACGGGGGTTAGAAAGCTCCATGCAAGCACCGTATGGCCCAGAAGGAAGCCAGAAGGCTTCCCCCGAAGGCAAAGCGCGCTGAAAAGGGCAGAAAAAGGGCACGGAAACCGCCCCAGGAGCTGCAGTAGGTGCAGTCTGTTTGCCATCAGACCGTGCATTGCGAGGCCATCGCAGATCTGTGCTGCCTCAGCCCGAGCGCAGAGACCTGCGCGCGCCGCGGCTCCCCACGCACCTGATTTCCGGTTGACCTGGTTCTGTGGAATGATGATCTGGCACGAGTTGGCGTCGTTCGTGTTCTTGATGGGGTGGCTCAGGATGCAGATGACCCGAATCACCTGGCCAACCTTCGTGACCCGGTCCGAGACGTAGCTGGGGTCGCAGATGAGCTGTTTGCAGCGAGCGACCTGCGGAGAGGACAGGCAGCGAGTGAGCAACGCGCGGGCGGGCCGGGAACCTGCTGACTCGGGGGGGAAAAAAATCGAGAGCACTACGAGGTGGCCGTCCCTGCCCCGGGCCTTTTAAAGCACGAGGCTTTTACTTCACAGCACGGCTCAGACAATCCCAGTGACAGCACCCGCTCCGTGAAGCTGTGTGGCTGCTCACACCTTCCCCTCATCGACACCCATCCCCTCAGGACACCAGGCACACTCTGACCACCACGGAGCCCGGTGCCTCCAGGCCAGGACCATAACTCGCTGCGCTCGAGGCTGAAGCGAGCGGGTAAGGACCGACCACTTCACACGAACTCGTTATCACGGCAATATTTTAACATTTGGCCCATCCGAAGCCTCCGGGCAGCCCCCACTTGGGCACATCAGTCTGTAGCGTGGATTATCACCTGCTGCTAGCCAGGACGTGTCATCCATACCCAGGAGGGACACGTTACCTTACCAGGGAGGGCTAAGCTGTCCTGCAGAGCTCACGCTGCGCTTGGAAGCCCATTTATAGCTTCCCAGCAGCTTGCAGCGCTCTTACTAGTTAGTTTGCTACTGCGGGGTTGAGAAGAAGCCGTGGCAAAGGCAGCAGGCTGAGCAGCTAGAACTTAACGTTAAGGGCAGAATGGTTTTGTGCCCAGGTTAGACACACCACGCGGCTCCTTCCCAGTTCTGCCAGCCTGATTTGTTTAGGAGACAGCCTTGCCACTCCCTCAAGCCTCGCTCCAGCTCCGGGATTACTGCATTGTCCTCCTCACCATCGAGGTTTCTTGGTGAACGAGCTGGCACGGAGCAGAACTCCGCCAGCCGAGCCATTTGGCTTTACCGAGCCTTCGTTCAGCCCCGTGGCTGCCAGCCTCAGTTCTGAGACGTGGGGTCGGGGGTAAGGAAAGAACCGGAGGGCACCGTACCTCCCCTTCAGACTTCACGCCAACCACTTTGCCGTTCTCGATCACAATTTCTTCAATGGGCTTGTTCAGCATGTAGGTGCCTCCGTATATAGCACTTAGCCTGCACGAGTAAAGCCAGGTGAGCACGTTCCACGATTTATTTCTTTCCTTTACCAGCCCCTCCCAGCCCCTTCTTTCTGTTCCACCTGGATGAACTGCACATTGGATTTAAACCTCCGCAAAACACGACTTAGACAGCAGGGGAACCATTAACAACCGCGGGATTTTTACGCAGCCAGCGCGTTCTGGAAGCCTGACCCCCAACCCCACACATCCATGCCCCCCCTGCTGGTGCCACAGCGGGGCTGAGGTAAGCCCGGAGCCCAAAGCCCAAGTTCTCACCTTGCAAATCCCTGTGGCAGCTCTCCGAGGCCATAGAGGGGGTACAGGTAGGGGCTTTTCCCGTACCTAGCCAGCGACTCGCTGTAGAGCTTAATCCTGTTGATTGTTTCTTGGCATGGTTGGTCTAGATAGCTGGAGAGGGCAGTTAAAGGTTTGCAGTGATTCACCAAAGCAAGGCTCAGAGCAGAATACACTCAGAAAACTGCAACTTTCACTTCCCACGACGTTCCCTTCCCCACCCTCCGGCTGCTCCAGGCAAGAACTTCCCCAGAGGTGCCCTTTCAGAAGGGCTTCACGTCACGAGGGGTTTCACTGGGGAAGGAGATGCCGCGTTAACCCCAGGAGCCCACAAGGCATACGTAAATCCCCCATCAGCAGAGGACCCGGTGTTTTAAGGTCCACGCGGCACCCAGGGACAGACACTGCAGGGTATTCCCCCCCCCCATCCTGCAGGGCACGAGCTGTGAGCCCCAAGGGAACCCGCACTTACTCGTCAGTCCTGTACAGCGCGAGGGCGTGGCCCGTGAAGTCGATCACATCCTGCCCCAGGTCGAACTTCTTGTACACGTCCCGCATGGTGGTCTTCTTGGGATCCACGCCCTCAAAAGTTCGCGGATCGTTCTCGTCGAAGTTGGCAACGTACACGAGGAATTTCCTGAACCGGCGTTTCTCAAACAAGCCCATCAAGCCTGAAAACGAGAGATTGTTAAAGTCACGAAGCTACTAAACGGCTCCTCTGGCTGCCACAGCCTCACCAGGCGGCTAGCAACCGCTGCTGGAGTCAAACTTTCCTGTGCAGGATCGCACGAGGCACCCTTTAAGCGTTTTCATTCTCTACAAATTGGAGAAGCAAGACCGGGCCTGCTGAAACGTGAAGGCGAAGGCGGCACCGAAGGCACCTCCTCCTCCTCCTCCTCCCGCCAGCCTCAGCCTCCGATGAGGCTCGTCGGAGGACGGCGACGTGGCCAAGCTGAAGAACAACCGATTGCTTCACAGCAGCACCAGGGCTGTCTGTCACGAGGAGGGCTGTGGTGTACAGACGAGCTGCACACAGGGAGCCTTATTTCCAAGCGCTGCCTGACCGCTCGATGGGTCTCTGCAAGTCACGGACTGCCCGCTGCTAGCTCCTAATGCACGGCACTGAGCTATTACGCAGTAGTTTTATCTCCGGAGTGGAATTTAAGGAGCTAACAGTAATTAAGATTGGCAACAGTAATCAGGAAGCCCAGGACCCACACTGCAAGCGGTGCCTGAAGTCAGATGAGATGTAGGAGAATCCTACACTAAGCATTATCGGGATGGAGCCTACGCACAGCATCACAGGAACGGCCTAAAATCTTTCTGACACGAGCACAGATTAAATATTCTGGTATTTAAACCCGTTTAGGGACGATGGCCTCAGCAGGAAACCAAGTCAAGACTACTCACTGGATGCCAAGGCTTCTGCCTCAGTGGAAGGAACTTTGTAGATCTTCCCTCCCTTGTAGACAAAGCTTCCCTCGATGACCTTGAAGTCTAAGTAGCGAGTGACTTCTGTGTAGAGCAGCATCTTTACCAACTGACCTGTGGAGGGAGAAGTCAAGGGGTTGTTCAGGAGGCAGAAGATGAGAAGAGGCCAGTGATGCAGGCAGTTCTTCCAGCTGCTCTGCTCCCCGCAGCTTATTCACACTCGGCACGACCAACGAGGCCGTGTCTTTGGAGCGCAGCAGCTTCTCATCCTCACTGTTCGGATCTAGCACATTAATTATCCACTGATTTACCCCAAATTAGTCCCTGGTTTACCCCCTTACCTGTCGCCACCCAGTCACCTCCCCAGAAGGATGCTGTCCCTCAGGAGCACGCCTCAAGGGATTTCTAGCTAAGTTAGAAATGAATTGAAACTAGGATGACCAAACCTTGGCCCTAACCAACCATTCTTCCACTGCACTAATCCTGGAGCAGGGCTGGCCCTACAGAACACACCCATCCCCTCCTGCTTCAGGGATGTGAGATTCCAGCAGCCAGTGCTCAATAGTTGGCAGCGAGCTGCCCCTGAACTGATTTCCACTGATAAAAAAACCTAAACTGATCATGGATTTGGTCTAGGAGAGCTGTCTCAGCACCAGAACTCTCAGATTAGGGGGTTAGTAAAGGGGATTCCTCCCTAAGCTATGGGATAACGACAGCGCAGGAGCTCACGGCGTTAACTCTGCCTAAAAATGCTGACATTTCAGGGGAGGATGCTGGAAAAGGGCCGTTGGAACCCAAAATACAGGCTATGACTGAGTGCTCCAAGCTGGAGCCATCTCCCAGGTCTGAGAGGTGCGCAGCCAAAGGCAGGAAGAGCAGAAATCACTAAATCCTGCCCACGTGCACTCCAAGTGAAGCGAGCTTCCAGCACCTCCTTAATTAGTGGTAATTTAGGGCCCTTTATTTGATTCCAGCACCCACCACGCTGACCCCGGCCGAGGGTCCCAAGCTAAGCTCACGAGGCAGATCTGGGAGCCGGGCAGCGCTCACCGTTAGCCATAAGGAATTTCGGAATGAGGTCCACGTTCCAGTCCCGTCCTCGTCCCATAGATTCCGGTGGAGTTCCTGGTAGATTAAACCTTTTGTAGAGCTTGGGAGAGAACACAAAACCCATTGTAGCAGAGGAAACACACACGGGTGGGCTTTCTCCCACACGTGCACACACTTTCCGCCCCCTCCTCTCCCCAGCAGGGACATAAGCAAGCTGTTGGCCAGGGTTTTAGTTTAACTTTCGATGCAAGTACACAAAGCGCATCCAGTGAGCTCTTACGGTAAGAACCAGGCAGCGTTACTTTGCTCACCCATCCTTGCTTCCTCCAAGGCTTAAAAAGCTCGGCAATTTACGACCTGCCGAACCAAAACACCGTTTAACTCGGCTAAAGGGAACCTGAGCAAAACGCCTGCTTCAGCAGAGGGCAGCCTCCGCCGTAAACTCAGAGCAGATTCCCCAGATTTAATATTTTAAGTATTGTTATCCGGCTCGGGGGCGTCATAAAATGTTCTTCCTCAAAGGGAACCCTTAACGAGGAGTTGTTTTGGATCTGCCCCGGGGAGGACGCGATAGCTGGCGCCGGCCTCTCCGTACTTACATCCTCCAGGGGTGTAATGGACGCGCTTTCCCCTCCGTAGTACGAGTTACGATCCATGTGCAGGACTTTCTTCCCGTTCACCGACATGATCCCGGAGAGGATGCATTCCTACACGGAGAGGGGACAAAAAGAGACGAGAGGTTATTGGCACGAGACTCCTCGGCTCGCTGTCTGGAACGGGAAGCCAAGCCAGGTGTCACAACTACACAACCACCGGCTCCCCTCAACGAGCTCACGTGTTTCGGTCAGGGAAATCGGTGCTCCTAAAGCGCCAGCTATCGGGTTAACGACGTTCATCCCCTTAGAGGGGCAGCGCCAGCGTTTGCAGGTGACAGCAGGAGCAGGAGATCCTGGGTGAAGGGCTTCAGGAAGCTCCATCAAGAACCCAATCTTTGGTATTTGCCACGCGGGACAAGCAGAATTGCTCTGGGAGGGTGCGGGTAGCACCAAGAGGGAATTTAAGAGCTTTAGCATCTCAGCGGACACCCCGCTACCCTTGCCCTGTACCCCCTGGGATTACACCCGCCCGGCTCACCGAGCAGGGGATCAGCTGCTACGTCTGAAGGCGACACCGAGAGGCTGAGCCTAATCTCGGAGGGACGCAAGCGGCAGCCCGCAGAGCCAGCTGAGGGCCAGCACAGCCAAATCCCACTTAAAAACACAACCTCGGGGCTAACCCGGTCAGCAGCTTTCTCAAAAACCTACGGGATGAACAGAAACTCCGCTGCCTGCACGCCTGAGACTGATTATTGGGGCTTTACTGAGCCTTCCTGATCTGCCTCAGCACGAGGGGGGGATCCCGTGGGGATCCAGGTCCCACGGAGCAGAGCACGAGCTGCTCGCGCGGCGCCTGCCACGAGCCGGGATTGATCCGGGTGATTTCCAACGCTTCACCCCCAAAGCTTCAGGGTGACCACGCAGTTTGGGAGCAGAAATCAGCCACGGCACGCCCCCACAAAACCAGCAGCTGCTCCTTCCCCACACCACGGGATCCTCCACGCCGCCGGATCCGTCCTGTCCTAAAGCCCCTCCACGTTTTCCAGGCACAGAAGCAGGCAGAGAGACCCCTCCGGGCAGACAGGGTCGCATCAAATCCCGTGTTACGACACTTCCAGAGAGCCGTGAACCCTACGACGTGGAGGAAGCACAGGTGGCGTTTACGGTGCCAGATAAAACGTTAATGATTTACCACAGCTTTTGGGGCTGCTGCACTGCGGGCATCGCCGCCAGGCCAGCGCGACTTCCTCGCCTAAACCAAACCCAGAGCCCGTTGTCTCCGCTAAATCCTGGGGTTTTCTTCCCCAAAACCCCGGTCCTCACGGCCGGCATCACCCCCAAATGAATCTGGAGAAGACAGAAATGCTCTCGGACGCCTTTTCAACCTCGTTTCACGCTGACGCGGGGATTTCGGGGGGGCACCACGATGCCATTTCATCCGTTTGAGCTTCAGGGTTCAAACCCGGGGTTTTCTGACCCAAAACCCTGCATAAATGGGTAAAATTGAGCGGCTGGGGGTGGCACAAGAGGCAGCGGGACACAGTAAAAAGCTGGGGCGTTCAGACCAGCTCCAACAACACCTCGAGCACCGGTCGCAGGTTTAGAGGTGGCATATCCTGTAGAAATCCACGAAAAAGCTCACAGGGGAGAAAGGGGGAACCCGGAGGCTTTGGGGTTTCCACGCTTAAGTCCATCGGTGCTTCTCTTTTCACCCCACTGGTCACAGGACGGCCTTTTGCACGCAGAATCCTTCAGAAACGGAGGGGAGAAGGCGGGTCTGTAGGATTTTCTCCCCCCGCTACAACTCGAGGCAGCTTCGTTCAGCTCCTAGGGGAGGATCCCACACGCAACATCCACCAAAAAACCCTTTTTCTCTTGCTGCGCGGCTCCTGGCGCAGCAGGAGCTCCTTCTTCAGCCTCCAGGGCGCAAAGAAACGCAGCTCACGAGGGTTTCTGGCTTCGCTTGGCCGTGCCTGCGTCGGGCTCCGCTGATTTCGCTGCGCTCGAGCAATCCCCCTCGGCCGCCGGGGGATGATGCAAGGGGCAGCGGCGCTTCGCTGGTCTTCGGCCAGGTGCCGAAGCTGGTGCCCGTGCTATTAAAATCAGGATCAGCCTCGTCTCTGCACGGCTTTATCGCGGCGAGCAGGGCGGGAGGTGAGCTCGGAGCAGCGCATCTGGGGGCCTGCAGCGAGTGGAAACCCTGCAGGAAGGCGGAGTTCCTCTGCCAGGCTCGCCGGGGAGGTTTGGGTGAGTTTGGGGTTTGCGTCGGATAACCCGAGCCCACCCCGAGCACCCCGGTGAGGAGGCAGCGAGGGATTTGAGGGATTTTTTTCAGAGGGCGGCGGCGTAAATTTAGGGTGAACCGGAAAGGAAACAAAACCACTGGGTGCTCTCCCGCTGGCCGATTAAAAACGCCCAAGGCGACGACCCTACAGCACGTCAGCGAGCGATAGGAAATGTTTTGGGAGCTGGGAATCCCAGCCCCGAGGCTGCCTTCGCTCTTCGTGGCTGGTTGAGGAGCGTTAACGGCTGGGAAATCGGTGCTGGGCTTCCAGAAGGATCAGGGCAGCGGCCGTCCGCGCGCTCTTGTCACGGTCCCGGTGCAATTGTGCGACAAGGATTGACACCGCAACAAGCCCGCCTGGGTAAACGAAGGCTTCACGAGTTGGTTTGCTTAAACCACCACCCCAATTTCCCTCCGGGGAGAGAAAAAAAGCCCTCCAGGAGAGCTGCCGCTCGCTGCAGCACCCAAAAAGGTGGCACGAAGGGTGCCCAGCCGGCCTCATCCTGCTCGGGCAGCAGCCCGGACCTCGGAGCCATCCGAAGGCCACGGCAGGCTCCGCTCGCACGCGGCTCACCAAAACCAGGACGTTTTGGGGACATCCACCGGCCACAGCGGGGTTTTTCCTGAGTTTCTCGGGTCTGGACGAAGCCCACCGTGCTCCACTTGGTAATTTCGGAGGTCCTGCACGTCGGGAGCTCTCCTGGGTCGGCACATCTTCGAAGCCAGCCGTAATTTATTTCCGTTTAACTCAAGCGCCGGTCATTAGCATGAGCTGGTCCCCAAAGTGATTTCACCAGAGGCCTTTTGTCAGATTTACACGGGGAATTCAGCACCACTTGATAGCCAGCCTCGCTCTAAAGCAGAAATTAACATTTTAATGGGGCTCCCGGGCCATCGGGGCCCCTCGCTAGGATGTTATTGAGCAGCTTTTTCTATTTCATCCCCCAAAAATCTCCTTCGTCGGAGCCAGACGTGGGTTTTAGGACAGGTTTCCTTGCAGGGTTCCCGATTAAAGCTGTCCCTGCCGGCTCGGAGGAGCGGCAGGTGGAGAAAGGGATGAAAGGAAGGGGGAAAGCCGGGCTCACCCCCAGCCACGGCTCGTTTTATTTGGGCCATCCTCCTGGTTCTGTGACGCTCGTGCCCGTGCTGGGAGCCGGCTGATAAAGCAGATCCCGGGGCAGCAAACCCCGCGGGGGGGTAGCGCACGCGTTCCTATTCCCCATTACCACCCAGAGGGGGAAGATGGGGGGGGGAAATAAAAAAAAACCTCGCGGGCAGCCCCGAAGATCCCTCTTTGTCCAGCCTCCTCTCCCAGCAAACCGGAGGAAACAAAGGCAGGAAAGGAGATTTAACGGGCACAGAGCCTCCTCCCCACCATGTTGGATTTTCTTCCCCCCCTCCTTCCCTCCTAACAATGCCTCCCAGCCGCCCCCCAAAACCCTCGCTGCATCCCTCAGCACCACCCAGGAGGCAGCAGAAATCCCCTCCCCGACAAACCTCGCTGCCATTTTATTTCCATTTTTTTGTTGTCGTGTTTTTTTTTTTTTCCTCCCCCCTTTTCTTGCATCCTCCACAACAAGACAAAGCCCCAGCGCCTCGCCCCGAGCAACGCCGGCAGCTCTCCTCGGGATGACCGAGCCCCCCGAAACAGCAGCAGGGGAAACCATAGAAGGATTATTTTTCTTTTTTTTGGGGGGGGGAAATAAGGATTTGTGACAGGCGTGCAGGGCTCGCCCGCAGCCCCATCCCCCTCCTGCTGCAGTCAGGGCTGGCTGGCGAGCTGCAAGGCTGCAAAGGCGGAGCGGTAACCGGCTCTGCCTCCACCCTAAGCCGGGCTCGGCTCCGGGGAGGGCGCGACTCCAGAAGCTTGCATCCACCTCGGCTTTTTTTTGGGGGGAGGCGAGGGAAAAATAATGAAAATTAGAAAAATAATACATTTTTTGGGGGGAAAAACCTGGCAATACGTCCCCGTTCGTCCCCCACCTCCGCCAAAGAACCGCATTTCCTGGGGCCTCCTCCTCCTCCTCCTCCCACGGGTGGTGGAGCTGGAGCCTCCCCCGGTGCCTCGGTCCCCAGAGGGTGCTGAGGGGGGGCTCAGCACCCCAAGAGGGTCTGGGGGGGGCTGTGATAATCCGGGGGGATTACTGGGGAAGGGAGCGTGGGGGGGCTGTGATACCCTGGGGAGATTATGGGGGGCATAGGGGGGCTGCGAGAACCTGGGGGGATTATTGGGGAAGGGGATGGGGGGGCTGCGATAACCCCAAGGGATTATTGGGGGGGGGGGGGGTGATAATTTATGGAGAATGGGGAAATGGATGGATGGGTTGTGATAACCCGGGGGGGTTATTGGGGGGCGGGGGGGCTGTGATAACCCAGGGAGATTGGGGAAAGTAAACGGGGGGTGATAAAATGGGGAGATTATGAAGGGAGGGTGATAACCTGGGGAGATTATTGGGGAAAGGCACAGAGGGGGATGTGATAACCCATGGGGGGCTTGGGGGAGGTGATAATCTGGGGAAATTATTGGGGGGGGTGTGATAATCTGGGGGGATTATTGGGGAAAGTCCCGGGGGGGGGGGGGG
>CM021731.1:1436721-1452310 GCA_011075105.1 Heteronetta atricapilla | reverse complement strand
GGGGGGGGGGGGAGGAGGAGGAGGAGGAGGAGGAGGGGCGGGCTTCGTCTCCTCACGGCCCGCCTCGACCCGCCCCCTCGCGCCTGTCAATCACGCGCGGGAGCGAGCCGCTATTGGCCGGAGGCCCGCGCGGTGGTGAAAGGGGCGGGAAGGGCGGCTGGGGTGCCGCCGGGTGGGCGCGCGCATGCGCGGAGCTTTTTCCCCCCCCCTCCGCTACCGAGTAGGAGGGAGGGGGGGGTCACGTGGGGAGGGGGAGAGCGGGAGGAGGAGGCGGGGGGGTGGCCACGTGACGCGCGTGCCAGGGGAACGGTGCGCGTGCAAGGCGCCGGTGCGCGTGCAAGGCTCGTGCGCGTGCAAGGCGCCGGCGCGCGTGCAAGGGGGGCGGGAGGTGCGGCGGGAACCTGCGGGGCCGCGCAACGGGCACGGCCCCGTGCAAGGCGCGTGCACACTCGGCGCCGCCGTACAAGGCGCGTGCGCGGGCGGCAGCCCCCGTGCACGGCGCGCGCACGCGTGGCCGCCCCGCGGGGCGCCCCCCCCCCCCCCCCCTTTCTCCTCCCCTGGGGCTCACAGCCGTGCCCTTAGGGCACCCACAGGCCCCCAGTGCGAGGAGCAGCCAAGGTTTGGGGAACTTTGGGCGGTTTCGAGGCATTTTGTGGGGTTTTTCCCCCCCCCCCATTCCCAGCCTCGCCCTCAGCGCGAGGCTTCCAGGCTGTGCAGCGCGGTTCCCAAAGGCGCCCGTGGCACCGACGGGGCCAGGTCCTTCAGAGGCAGAAAGAAAAAATCACGGCCGCGCCTGGCCGGGGGCTGCTGCGGCTCCGGAACCTTCCAGAATTTTCTGTTTTGCCTTCAAAGAAGCAAAGAATCGCTTCTCACAGAGAAAAACGACAGGGCGAGGAGCAGGGTGACAGGGCGAGGAGCAGGGCGAGGAGCAGGGCATCACGGACGTGCCCCAAAATGCCTCAGGGCATCACCGAGCTCTGCCTCTCCCCCTCCAAGCCCACCACCTTTTTTTCCCTCCCGTAAGGGCGATTTTTCACACCTAGGCCAGCTTTTTTTTTATTATTTTATTGCCATTTTACCTGAGCTGCGGCTACAATCGCTTGTTACATCTTGTTTAAATCTGGAGGGATACAAACTGAGCCAGGCAGCTCCTACCTTTGGGCTCCAGCCCCAGGCTCGGCGGCTACATTAAATCCGAAGCCGTTTCCCCTCCGCCCTTGGAGGAGAAAAGTTGTTTCACTGCTGGTGGGAAGCGGCCCCGGGGCCACCTGCGCTAACGGAGCCCCCTTTTTCCCCTCGGATCGCTTCCCATGGGAGCAACACGGGGCCGTTAGGGCTGGAAAAAGGCCCCGGGTGTTGCCTTCTCCTTCGGGACGTGCTCTGCGCTGCCACGCCGCACCGCGAGCTGCGCAGGAGCCGGTGTTTCCATCCCTGCGGGTCCCCGGGGATCATCCGCGGGACACCTTTTTTCTCCCTTCCTTGTGGTTTTACCCCAAAAAAGCCTCGGGTGCTGCAGAAGGAGAGGGGTAATCCAGCCCTGGAACCTGGAAGGGAAAGAAGGGCTGTGAATTCGCAGAGAGGGGCTCGGTGCGCACAGCCCACGCCCACCGTGACCCTTTTCTCACGGTGACAACTCCCCTTTACACGCATTTTCTCCCCAAAACGCTTCCCAGATGCCAGGACCGGCTTCTCCGCTCGAGTCCCCGGCGAAAAAAATCCCCCCCTCATCTTCCACGGGCTCCATCAGAGCAGTCGCGAAGCAGGAACAAACGTACCGCGCTGAAACGAAGCGCCTTTCTTTTTCCTTGGCTTCCTTTCTTTTTCTCCTCAGGCGCTGACGTCCTTTTCTTGGAGAACCTGGGCAACCTCCGGCTTCCTGGCGAGGTGCCGTGCCAGGGTGCCCGCTCCATCCGGGCCGTCCCTCAACCCGGCGTCGAGCAGGATCCGCGCGGCGGCCGCGTGCTGCCCGGCACACGCCGCGTGGAGGGCTGGGGGAGGAGAAAAAGGACGTCGAAAAGGAACCGAGAGCCCGCCGGGTTCAGGCTCGGCGCCCTTCGGATGCGAGCCGTGGATCCCCGGAGGAGGAAAACAGCAGCAGAAGGAAGGCACCGAGGGAGAGAAGCGAGTTTGTGAGTTGCAGAAGGCGCCCAAGCCGCCACGGTTGTCCCCGAGGGGCGGCCGGAGTTTGTTTGGAGGCATGGGGAGAGGGAGGATGCGCGAGGGAGCAGGCAGAGCAGGAGGGCCTGCCCGGGCCGGGGGCTTCTCACCGCTCTGATTTGAATCACAGAATCACAGAATTTCTAGGTTGGAAGAGACCTCAAGATCATTGAGTCCAACCTCTGACCTAACCCTAACAGTCCCCACTAAACCATATCCCTAAGCTCCACATCTAGACGGCTTTTAAAGCCCTCCAGGGATGGTGACTCCACCACCTCCCTGGGCAGCCTGTTCCAGTGCCTAACAACCCTTTCAGTAAAGAAGTTCTTCCTAACGTCTAACCTAAAAATCCCCTGGCGCAACTTCAGCCCATTCCCCCTCGTCCTGTCCCCAGGCACGTGGGAGAACAGACCAACCCCCACCTCGCTACAGCCTCCCTTGAGGTACCTGTAGAGAGCGATAAGGTCGCCCCTGAGCCTCCTTTTGGGGCTGAACCCCCCCAGCTCCCTCAGCCGCTCCTCGTAGGACTTGTTCTCCAGGCCCCTCACCAGCTTCGTCGCCCTTCTCTGGACCCGCTCAAGCACCTCCACGTCCTTCTTGTAGCGAGGGGCCCAAACCTGACCCCAGCACTCGAGGTGCGGCCTCACCAGAGCCGAGTACAGGGGGACGATCACCTCCCCAGCCCTGCTGGCCACACTGCTTCTGATACAAGCCAGGATGCCGTTGGCCTTCTTGGCCACCTGAGCACACTGCTGGCTCATATTTAGCCGACTGTCCACCATCACTCCCAGGTCCTTCTCTGCCTGGCAGCTCTCCAACCCCTCCTCTCCCCGCCTGTAGCTCTGCTTGGGGTTATTGCGCCCCAGGTGCAGGACCCGGCACTTGGCCTTGTTGAACTTAGGTAGCGACGTGCCAAGAGAGGGGCTGGAAAAGCCTCCGGGTGAGGGGAGACTCAAACGGCCCAGCTGGGATCCCTCCGACAGCCGGCACACTGAGCCAGCATGGTTCTCCTGGCCTAATCCCGCACCGGGGGCAAGAATCAGGTGCTGGGGGGGCGTTAGGTCCTGCTGCAAAGCTCGGATTTACACACGGGGGGGGGAAGAAGGGGGTGGAGGGAGTCCAGCAAAGCTCAAATTTACTCCGAGGGGGTGGAGGGAGAGATGCAAGACCGCTCCCGCTCACCGCCAAAGCGTGTCGTTGAGCAGACCCGAAGGCTGGGGAAGTTGCCGATTTTGGCAGTGGCCGAAACGGTGTTTATACGCTTTTTTTTTTGAGAGGTGCTGATGCAAGAGATGCCTCCTGCTCTGGCAACGGGAATGCCAGCTCACCGCATCGCTACAGCGGCTCTAGTCAGCATCCAGCTCGCTCACTGTCTGCTCCCGAGCCCTTCCCAGGCGGTTTGAGGCTGAAAGACTTTGGGTGGCGTCTCTCCGCACCACCCCCGGCGGCCCCGAACCGCCTCGTTTGCGACCGAATTTGACGGCGAGGCGGGGAGGGGATCGGACATACCGAGCTCCTCGGAGCTCAAAAATAAGCAGCTGGGTAAAGAGAAGCCCAGATGAACACCTCGGTTCTTCCTGCCACAGCGGAGGCTCATGAACTAGACGTCAGCGAGCCCAGCGGGACGAGCCCGTGAAGCAAAATGGAGCCGATCTTACCCGAGCGGCCTTTCCCGTCCTTCGCCTGGACGTCGGCGCCGAGGGCCAGCAGCGTCTGGATGGTTCGCGCGTGTCCTTCCTGCGGGGGGTGAGCACGGGGGTGGGGGTTAGTAATTCAGCACGACCAGCCCTGTCGTTAAAAGAGATCCGCAGCCCCTGCGTGCCCCTGCCGGCAGGTTTTGACCCGGAGGCTGTAAAGCCGGCACGAGGCGTCCCAGGAGCAGACTCGCAAGGCGATTTTTGGAATTAAAAGCGGTCGATTTGAGGCCGGCGGCGCTTAAAATCCCGCTACGGCGCAGGGCTGCGTCTGGCGGGGACGTTGCAGCCCGGGTCTGGGACAAGGATCGCGTCCCCGAAAGGTTTTCCTTTCACCAGTGGCTGCGGAGGAGTTAATGCAGAAATTATCCCGGCTTGCAGCGGGGTGAGGTGACCTGAAGATGTTCCTTAATAGCAAATTAGTGCCCTGAGTTGTCAAACGATCCCACCTTTTCCTGTCAAGTAACTCAATTAAACCGCTTTTAACTTCGGCTGGCCGCCGAGCCCTGCCTTCCCTTTGATAAATGAGAGGGAAGAGGGCAAACCAGCACAAAGCCGCGTCTCGTCCCGAGCACGACGGAGAGCAGGAGCCGCTCTTCTCGAGGTGTGTTTGGGCTCAGGGAGGAGGATCCGCTGCCGACGGGCTCCGTGGTGCAGGTAGAGCGACCCTGAGGCCCTTGGTTTTCCAGAAGGATGCCCCCAGCGTCTGGAACGCCTCGTGAGGAGACGCCCAACGCCACGCTTTGAAAGGCTGCAGGGGGAAAACGCGGCGGGAATAAATCCTCCCCCCGTAAATAATCGTAGCATCGCCTCGCCGCCCGCTCCAGGCTCCCCGCCGGCGAACGAACGGCGCTGTAGTGACACCGAGCCTCGGGAAGGGAGGGAAAGCCGTCGAATCGCTCCCCCCGGGGCAGAGCTGGGAGCTCCTCCAAGGCGTGTTAAGAGTCCCCTTGGCAACCAGAAGGGCTTTCAGCGGGGTCGCTCGGAGCTGGGAGAAAGGCTTCCTTTGTGGGAGCCAGCAAACCAGGGGGGGCTGCTGGAGGAGAAGGCTGCTGCCAGCACTCGCGGTGTCGTCGATGTTTTTGTGGGAAGGAGGCACGGGGACGCTGCTTCGTTCCCCCTCCACCCCCCCGAGCGCCTCGCGTTAAAGCTGGCGAGGTTTTAACGCGCCGGGGGGGCGAGCAGGGAGCTTCCCTCACCTCGGGTAGCGAGGAGCCAGGAGGATTCTTGGTCAGCGGGGAGGTTTTTGGGGTCCCCCCCCTCTCTCTCCGTGTGCCCTGGGAGCGTTGCGGGACCCGCAGCCCTCCAAGCCGAGCTCCCTGCGCGGACACGAGACAAGAGGAGGCGAAAACTCAAACAACTCGGGCTGGAATTCCAAACAGCTCCGGCTCGAAGGACGCCGATAAGCGCCGGGAGCTCCCTCCACATCTCCACGTCTCTTTTCTCACGTCTGGCCACGGGCAGAGTGGATTTGACCTCCGGGGACCAACAGCTCCCAGCTCAGCAGCCTTTTTCTGCCCAACGAGCTGCTGGCAGAGTCCAGCTTCCGAGCCAGCAGGATGGAAATTAGCGGGACAGAAGGAAAAAAAAAGGGAGAAAAATCGCAGAGGTTTCATCATAGTGGGTTTACGTGGCAAGGTTTTGGGTAGCTGGGGGGTATTGGGGTGGCTGCTGTGAGAAGGATCTAGAAGCTGCCCCATGTGTGGTAAGGAGCCCACCGCTGACCAGGGCTGAGCCAATAAATGATGTTGTTTTGTGCCTCTGTGAGAGCAGATTTAAGACGGGGAAAAAAATGTGCCACGCAGCAGCTGGGAGAGAGAGGAGTGAGGAACTGCCTCGCAGAGCCAAGGTCAGTGAAGAAGGAGGGGGAGAGGTGCTCCAGGTGCTGGAGCAGAAGCCCCCTGCGGTCTGTGGTGAGGCCCGTGGTGAAGCAGGCTGACCCCTGCAGCCCACGGAGTACCACGGGGGAGCAGGGCTCCACGCTGCAGCCCGTGGAGGAGACCAGGGTGGAGCAGGTGGGCCTGCACCGATGGAGGCTGTGGGAGACCCCTGCCGGAGCAGATTCTGGGCTGGAGCTGTAGGTCGTGGAGAGGAGCCCACGCAGGAGCAGTGACCTGGCAGGAGCTGCTGCCCGTGGGGGACCCAGGTTGGAGCAAGTTTGCTCCCGAGGGATGGACCCCGTGGTGCGGAGCCGTATCTGGAGCAGTTCTTGAAGAGCTGCTGCCTGTGGGAAGCCCACGCCAGATGAGTTCAGCAAGGACTGCATCCCGTGGGAGGGACCCCACGGCACAGGGGACGAGAGTGACCGAGAAGGAGCAGCGAAGAAGCGCCACAGACTGAGCATAACCCCCATTCCCCTGCGCCGCTCGGGGGGAGGAGGTGGAAGAGGGCAGATGGGGGGAAGGTGCTTTTGGTTTCTTTCCTGTTTTCTCGCTTCTCTAGCTCGTTAGTACTAGGCAATAAATCTTCCTGTCTCCCTACGCTGAATCTGTTTTGCCCGTCACAATAATTATTGTGCCATCTCCTTGTCCTTATCCCAACCCCTGAGCCCCTTTCATCGGATTTTCTCCCTTTGAGGAGGGGGAGCGAGAGAGCGGTGTGGTGAAGAGCTGGGTGAAGAGCTCTCCACACCCACAGCTCCCACTGATGGGCAGGGCGGGCTCCCTCCAAGCACCACATTTTGGTCCAAAAGGGGATGGATCGGAAGAGTAAATCCCACCAGAGATGCGGGTCAGGTCCTGGCACGGCCAGCCGAGTGAGTGGCAGAGGGAACCGGGCCCTGGTGCCACCTCCCTCTGCCACCAGCGGGATGTGTGGTGAACAAAGCGACTCGGACACCTGGCCCCGCTTCTTAAGGGTCTAAAAAACCCAACAGGGCACGGGGCTGGCCAGAAGCAGCCCGTGACAGAGGATGAGGCAGGAACGTGAATCGTCCGTGAGCGGAAACATCTGGAGCAGCTGTTTTTAGGTAGTTTTTTTTAAGACCGTGCAGAGAGAAGCACGAGGACGGGACCAACCTTGGCCGCGTAGTGCAGCGCCGTGAGCCGCAGGGCCGTCGCCGTCTCGTTGACCCCGACGCCCAGCTCGGCCACCAGGAAGCGAATGGCTCCGTCCTGAGCCGTGACGGCCACCCGGTGCAGCGGCTGTGCGCCCAGCGCGTCCACGGCTGTGGGACAAGCCTGAAAGAGAAGGGAGAAGGAGGGGGAAGCGATGAACAGCTCGGTCAAACCTTCAGGGCCGGTCACCGTCGGGTTTCGGTTCTTTAAAGAGGCAAGAAAAGCCGTCTCCAGCCTTGGTGGCAGCGGAGAAGAATTTGGACGCAGGTAGAGGGAGGGAGAAGGGTGGAGGAGCTCGTGAAATCTCTTGTGCGAGCCTCTGAACGCGACCACGAAGGACACAAACCCAGGACGGGTAAAAGAAGCGATACCCGGTGAGCTCATCTGAACGGATATCTTCCAGCCTCTCGGCATGACTCGAGGTTTTTGAAAACCTAGAAAGTTTCACTGCCATTTTACGCTGCCATTAGCGCTCCCAGTGCCGGCTCCCTGGCTGCGAGCCACGGCCCCAGGACGAGGAAATTAAATCATCTATTCCATCTTCATCGTCTGAAAACGCAGGCAAGGATCTTGTACTGTCAGGACCTCAGGAGCGAAGACGAGGGCCAAAACGTCTCCTGAAATTAATGAGGATTTACAAACACAAACACAACCCGGGCATCAAGACGTCTCTGCTGCTCTGTGTGAGGCTCACAGCTAAGTGTCCACCAGTTTATGACCTTGAAAAGCGTGGTTCCACCTTTCCTTCTCCGGGCCCGCTCCGTGGTGTCCCGAGCAAGCCCTGTCCACCCCTGCCACTGCCTCTCCATCCTCCTTCACCTGCCAGGGGACTTTATCCTGTCGCAGGGTGCCCGGTCCCGCTGCCCTCGCTTGGCGAAACCTCACCTGCAGGGAATTCTCCTGGCTTTGGTAGGATTTGGTTACGAGCGGCCTGCCTGTCCTGGCAGCCCCAGCTCCTCCCGGAGGAGGGAGGCGAAGTTTTTGGCACCTACCCGGTGTTTTTCCAGCAGCAGCCGGGCGATGTCGACGTGCCCGTTCTGGAGGGCGTCCGTGAAGGGAGTGACTCCGCAGTTGTCCCTGCTGTCCGCTTTGTAGTGGCACCTGGGAGAGGAGACAAAAGCGGGGGAAGTTTCGGTGGTGGTTCTAAAACCTTTCCTGTCCCAGTCGCTTTGCCTTGGCGCCAAAAGGACAAAAAGCCAGCCCAAAAGCCACGCACAAACCTGCCTCGGGGCTTTACAGCCCGGGGGCACGGGCCCGATGGGGATTTGGGGCTCGGAGACCTGGAGCAGCTTGCTCGGGATCTGGAGGTCGTTTACATTTCCCCTGCCCCCCGAACAGATGGTTCTGGGAGGAACAAGGTGCGCACAGACCTCGAGATGGCAGAGGGGAAAACCCGATCCTCGTAAAGCAGTGCCACAGTTTAAAAAATCAAAATCCAAGCCCGCGGGTCTCACCGAGGTCAAAGCTCCGCTGAAATGAGAGAGGAGCGAATTAAAACGGAAAGCCTGGCTCGAATCGCGGGGCCAGGCGCGACCAGGAATTAGCGAGGCTAAGACGAGGAGGCTAACGGGTGCCGCGATGCTCGGGGAAAGCTGCTCCGGCTCTGGCAGCAGGTAAATCGGGTTGGGAAAGCACCAGGATGGCTGAGGGCACGGGCTCGTTTAAAGCAGTCTCCTAGGAGCCCAGAAATAAAACCTGGAGGAGCTGCAGCCCCCTCAGAGCGAGCTGCCAGGAAGCTTTTCTCTTAACGCAGGGCCTCGGCCACGTTGGAGGCAACGGGGATGAATCAGCAGGGAGGAAGAGCCGAGTTATATAAGCGGGGTTTTACGGCACCGCCAGGTCCGAGCCCTGCCGGGGAGCGGGCTCGGTGGAAAAACCCAGCAGCGGCCGGGGAAAAAGCCAGGAGGAAACGGAGACGGCTTCGGGGAGCAGCTGTGCTTCGAGGGCAGAAACGCCCTTTGTGTCCGGGTGGAAACCAGGTGGGGGAAGAGAGGAGAGGCAGAGCCAGCAGCAGGCGCCGGAGGAAGCTTGCTTACCGCTCCAGGAGCAGCTCCACCGCGCCCCGACAGCCGTGCATCGCTGCAAGAGAGAAAGGAACCGCCGGTAATTTGTGGTTTCGCGCCACCGGCGGCCTCCGGGGGAACGCGATCGCGTTTCTGACCCTTCGTGATGAAGGAAGGAGGTTTCGGGAGGCTTTTTTACGTGGAAAGCTCCTGATTTCTGGTTGTAATGAAAGCATTGCCTCCAGGTCTGGAGCCTTCCTCACCCCCGTTCCGACAGGGAAACGGGAGATAAAGCAGGGAAAAGGCAGGCGTAAAAGCTCCGTCTGCCTCTACCTGCAGACTGCACGCGCGAGGAGCGTAATTAAGCTGACACAGAGATCGTTTCTCATTAAGGGCTCGTTAATCCCCGCAGCGAGATCTGGGAGAAGCAGAGGGAACACAAAGCCGGGAGCTGCTGGCATTGCCCCCCCCCCCGCCTTCCTCAGCCCCTCAGGCTCCCCGTCGCTCCCATCTCATCATCCTAACGAAGCATCCTCGCCGAGAGCCGCGGCTCGGAGGAAAAACACCGACAGTGGGGGAGGATCTGAACATCAAGCCCTGAAAATCTTCCTCTTTTATTTTTTTAAAGATGATACCAACGAACGGACGGCTTTAATGGGGCTTTTTTTTTCGTCCCGCAGGTCGTTTTGCAAAAAGAAATTAATAAATGAGAGGAAAAAAAACCTCTCAAGCCAAGCTGAGAGCTGCAGCATCAGGCTACAGAAGGAGAGCCCCCGGCAAACGCCTGTTCGCGGCGGTAACCTTCAGACGGGACCACAATCCTCACCGTGAGGATTTCTGAAACGGAGGCTTTAAAACACCCGAGCTGCCTGGAAAACAAAACGAAAAGCCACCCGAGCGACACAATTACACCTTTTAACAGCGACAGAGAGGCGAGAAAGCTGCGGCGCTCGGATCCAGCAGCACTCCGCTTCCTCTCGTCACATCTCCCCTGCTCTCTCGCCTCGGGCTACGGATACACGAAGCAGCAAATCCCCGAGGAATCGGCCAGAGAGAAAAATCGGGGAGAAAATCACCCAGCGTCTAGGCAGGGATGAGCGTGCCACGAAGCCAGCTGGACTGGTCACGGGTTAACGCGCTCATCTCCGCGCCCGGGGATGGAAATTCGTGGAGGGCTGTCGTGATTTCCCCCGGCAGCTCCAGCATCGCCTCCAGCCCTCGTCCGTGCCCCGTCCTGGAAAGCGACCCAAATCCCGCAGCGCTGGCTTTGGGGTGGGGGAAAAAATCAAGTGAAAGGGTGGAGAAGCCTCCAGGTGGCATCACACCGCCACCCCCGGCCCCAAATGCTGCGAGGTAGGAAGGACTTGAAGCTCCAGGTGTTCCCCAAGAGGGTCCTCAGCCTGCCGCTGATCCCAAACCCACAGCCCTAGAAATAGGGAGGAGAGGGGCCGCGCGCCCACCCCGCTGCTCCCAGGCCTTGGGAGATGAATTTAGGCTTCGAACTCGGTGCCTCGTGCTCAGATCATGATGGAACGAACGAGACAGCCACGAAGCAAACGCAAATGCCTCCAGGTTCAGGTAACTGTGGCCTTCCCCCTCCCGCCACGCCTACAGATAACGTTTTCTGCTGGTTTTAGGGCTTCTAAAATGCCAGTTTGTGCTCGGAATCTTGTAGGATTTCCAAGCACAGCCCATGGTTCTGTAGGCCAGCGAGGCGAAACGTGCTGCAAACGTCCTGAGCTGCGGGAGCTCGGGTCTGTCACGGAGGGAGGGTGGCCACGAAAACGCTCCTGGCCTGGATGCGGCGCTCCCCGGGGTACCCGAGCTGTCCTTCGCCACAAAAACCGTGCTTTGGGCGCAGGCAGAAGTCAGCGGAAGGGGGAATCAAGGACCCGACGACCTCCCGAGCTCTGCCGCGTCATTAAGAAAGGTTCAGCCTAATTATTCCTGCCATTTATTTCCCTCAAAGCAGCTCAAACGAGCGTCTGTCCCGAGGTGAAACCCCGTGCGGATGTAGCGGGGCGCTGTTGGCCAACAGAAGCTCGGCGAGGCGAGCCACCAGAGCCCCACCACTCACCTCACCCTCATTTAATGCCGATAATTTAACCGTTTCTCCACGTTTTCGTATCAAAATAGGCTCGCATCACGCTGGGATGGAAATAAGGGCAGCTTTCTGCTCTCCAGCCCACTCCCTCCCCTTCTCCCAGCGCCCCTTACCCGCCGTGTGCAGAGGCGTCCTCCTGGTCGCGCTCTCGGTGTCCCAGCAGCTCGGGGCCGCGGCCAGCAGGTAACGCAGGACCCGCACGTGGCCCTCGCGGCTGGCGATGTGGAAGCAGTTCCAGCCGTCCTTGTTCTTCAGCAGCGGGTCGGCCCCGTGCTCCACGAGCTCCTCGATCACCTCCAGGTTCTGCCTGGTGCAAGCCATCATGAGGGGAGTCCTAAAGGAAAGGAGAGGCGATTAAAACGGGGAGAGAGACGGAGCGCTGCACGAGCCCAGAGGCTTTTGTTCTCACAGCCGAGCACGAAGGGATGGTTTGAAGCCGTCCGTAGCACCTGCACTCACTCCTAGCTGTCCTCTGGGGAGCTACCCAGAGGGAAAAACGCTGTGTTAAAACCCCTTTGAGGTGGGAGACCTCGCTGACCAAAACTCAAAGACCTTTCCCAAGCAGAAGCTGGGCATTTTATTGGCTGGATTATTTTGGGGTGTGTCGAGCCTGGCTGGAGCCAGAGCAGCTGGTTTGAGAGGGAAGCTTTTCCGAGGTTCGTCCTGTTTTCTGTTTCATGGAGCGACCTTTGGTGTTTAAGGAGGCTTCCACAAGCTCCCCAGCAGAACATCTGCTCCATCCCACGATCTTAGATCACGTGTGGGAGGGTCAGCAGGTCCCTCTGCCAAATAAACACGGCCAACAGCCCGCCTTGCCCTGCCTCCAGCCCCAAATCCAGCAGTGGCGGTGTTTTCACACCTGTAACCCACGTTAACGACCACCGCAGCTCCTCCAGGGGACCGGGGAGGTGGGCATTGGCTGAGGGTTTGCTCCAAAGGCAAAGGGTGAGTTCCTCGAGGCGGTTAACTCTATTTCAGTGACTAACTCTGCCTAGCACCAGGGTGTTTTCCTTAACCGCCACGTTATCTGACCAGCAGGGTGTTAGGAAGGATCGAGGTTTAACCGCCGCAAGCACGAGCTGCACTCTTGTTTTAATTATTTCATAACTTCATCTAATCCTCTGGGTGTGCACAGATCGGGCAGAATGCTGCCCCAGGAAGGACAAAGAGCTCTCCAGCACGGAGATGCTCCATCCCGTCCTCACTAACCCCCCTAAAACAGCTGAGAGATGAAATAAAGCATCATAAAAACCAAAAAAAAAACCCCTAATTCAGAAAAACAACGCGAGAACTCCTCCCGCTGAACAAAGAGCTCGTGGGCCTAAGAAGCTGCGACAGGTTTGGCTTCGACGTGAGGATAAACGTCGCGATTTTACGGCCAGGTAAGCGCTGAGAGAAGGAGGGGAGATCTCCAGCGAGGGGGATTGTTAAAGGATCAGACACAGCCGCAGGCCTATCCCAGCGAGCCCGGTTTGCAGAAACGTCTGCGAGCCTCTCGTGAAATCTCCGCCTTCCTCCGCTCCCCCTGATGTCAGCTGGACGCTGGCACAGCCTCGAATTAACGAGAGCAGGACCCCGCCTTCGTGCCCATCGCACGCCCGCGGAACAGAGCTTGGTTTTTTTTCTTATTCCCACTGCTCCTTCACTCATAATTTTCATGGTATGTTACTCACAAGGCAGGCAGGGAAAAAAAAAAAAGAAGCCCTGAAGGAACGAGCTGCTTCTTGGGTCACGAGGTTATTGTTTTATCAGCAGCAAATCTGACCCGAGATGAAGAAATTGAAATAAAACAGCTTAAAAAAAAAAAAAAAAAAATAAATCTTTGTGATTGTTGTTACAGTTTCAGAGGAAAGGGGCTCAAAAGAAGCGAATCGGTGTCGCTCGTTCCCATCAAATGGGAGAGCGGGGAAGAATAAAAGCTTTCGAGTGCGCCTCTTTGAATTAGATCTGCTAAGGCAGCAGTAATTTACAACCTCAGCGATAAATGGGGGGGAAAAACAGTGAGAGGGCTGGAATTAAATCACAAAAATCGCACCCCTGGAGGCATATCCCGAGTTGGATGGGACCCACACGCGTCATCGAGTCCAACCCCACAGAGGGCCACCCAAAAAAAATCAAACCAGATGCCTGAGGGCGTTGCCCAGCTGAGATCTCCCCTCAATCTCCTCTAAATTGAGCAAACCGAGCTGCTCCTCGCGCACCTTGCCCTCTAGACCTTTGTTGGACGGACCAAAATGGTTTGGATACAGCTCCAGACGAAGCCCAGCGCCCACCTACCAGTCTCCCCTTTTCAAGGGATCCACGCTGGCGCCCCTGGCCAGGAGGTAGGAGACGCACTCCCCGTGACCCATGGAGGCGGCTTCGTGGAGGGGCCTCTTGTAATCGCCGTTGGCCGCCTCCACGTCCAGCTCCAGCTCCTCCAGCAGCCAGGCGAGGAGGCGGAGGTGGCCGTGCCGGGCGGCGAGGTGCAGCAGCGTGTCCCCCGAGCGCCCACAGCGCTGCCCGCCGCCGTCCCCGCTTCGCAGAGCGTCCTTCAGCTGCTCCAGCTGCCCCCGACGGGCCAGCTTGAAGAGACGAGGCTCTTCCGTCATGCCTGGGGACCTGGAAGAAGCAGGGGAAAGGCAGGGTTAGGGATGGGAGGCGCTGGAGCAAACCCCCCCCGTGCCAGCCCCTCGCTGAGGGGTTTCGCTCAGGGAAATGGCCGCCGGCGGGGAACTGAGCTTTCCTCCCTCTGAATGTCCCAGAAAAGCAGAATTCGGGGTTTTTAGAGGACATGGGGATTTCATTTTTTCCTCAGGGGTACTCAAAGTTTTCCTCAGGGAAATCTGAGGTTTTTTTTTCCCCCAGGTGTTTTCCTCAGGGAAACCAGAGGCGTTATTTTCCCCTCAGACGCTTCCGTCTTCCTCAGGGAAAAGGAGAAAGAAACCAACCCAAAACAACCCGAACCAGAAACTTTCCCTCCAGGCAGGGACACCAAAACTTCCCTTTTTCCTTTAGGAAATAAAAAAATTAAGCAGGATTTCCTTTCCCCTCGGAAAGGACCCAGAAAGTTCCTTTTCCCTCAGGAAGAATGCAAATAACAATAAGCCCTTTTCCTCAGGAGAAGACACCTTCAGGTTTCCTTTATCCTCAGGAAAAAGAAAGAATTCTATTCCTTCAGAAACAAAAATACCTTGAAATTTCCTTTTCCTCGAGAAAAATAAAAGTTAAAAATCTTTTTTTCCGCAGAAAAAATACCTTGAAGCTTCCTTTTCCCTCAGGAAAAAGGAATAAAAATGCTATTCCTTCAGAAAAAAATATACCTTGAAGTTTCCTTTTCCTCAAGAAAGAATAAGAGTTAAAAGTCTAAAGGTTAAAAATCCTTTTTCCTCAGAAAAAAATACCTTGAAATCTTCTTTTCCTCGAGAAAAAATAAAAGTTTGAAATCCTTTTTCCCCACAAAAACATACCTCGAAATTTCATTTCCCTCAAGAAAAAAAAATAAAAGTTAAAAATCTGAAAGTTAAAAGCCATTTTTCCTCAGAAAAGAATACCTTGAGATTTCCTTTTCCTTAAGGAAGAATAAAAGTTAAAAATCTAAAAGTTAAAAATCCTTTTTCCTCAGATAAAACACCTTGGAATTCAGAAAAAAAATACCTTGAAATCTTCTTTTCCTCGAGAAAAAATAAAAGTTTTAAATCCTTTTTCCTCAGAAAAACATACCTCGAAATTTCATTTCCCTCAAGAAAAAAATAAAAGTTAAAAATCTGAAAGTTAAAACCCCCTTTTTCCTCAGCAAAACATACCCTGAAATTTCCTTTTTCGCAAGAAAAAATAAAAGTTAAAAGTTTTGAAGTTTTAAAATCTTTTTACCTCAGAAAAACACACCTCGAAGTTTCCTTTTCCCTCAAGAAAAAGAAAAGCCACCAAATTTCCCTTTTCCTTCAGAAAAACACCAGGAACGTTTCATTTTTCCTCAGGGTGAGGGGGGTGGGGTTCCTCTGACGTCAGAAACGCCAGAAATTTCCTTTTTTCTCAGATAAAAAACACCAAAACCCCAAATTTGGCCCAAATTTAGTGTTTTTTTGGGACCCCCCCCCTTATTTCCCACAGGGCAGGCCCCAGCCCTTGGAGCCACGCCCCTCCCCCTCCCGCGCTCTCCTGAGGTGCCGTGATGTCACGGGCAGCAGCATGACGTCACCCCTCACCCCCAGCCCCACGACCAAACTCCGGGCAGGTTTTCTCTCGGCCCTCTCAGCGTTTTCTCTCACTCGGCCGAAACCCGGAAGCGCCGCGCTATTGGGCGGTGCCTCCACGGAACGCGCGCTCTGATTGGTCGGCGGGGATGAGGGCGGGGCCCGGCCTCCGGGTGGCGCGCGGGGAGCCGACCGAGTGAGTTTGGGGAGGGGAGGGGGGACCCTACCCTAGCAACGGAGGTGTTGCCATGGCAACAGGGGGGACCTAGCAACGGGGGAGCGGGGCGGGGGGGCCTCGCCAGGGGAAGAAGTTTGGGGGGGAGGGGGAAGAGCTGGGGTTGCCGTGGCAACGGTGGGGGGGGTCTCCGGTTTGAGGGGGGGCTTTGGGGTTGGGGGGGGT
>CM021731.1:1408728-1436621 GCA_011075105.1 Heteronetta atricapilla | reverse complement strand
TGAGGGGGGGCTTTGGGGTTGGGGGGGGTCCCTTGGGCATGGAGGGGGCTTGGGGGACTGGGGGGATCTTGGGGGTTGGGGGTCCCTTGGGGATGGGGGGGGCTTTAGGGGATGGGAGGGGGCTTTAGGGATGTGGGGGGGGCTTGGGGATTGGGGGGCCTTAAGAATGGAGGGGTCCTTAGGGATAAGGGGGGGCCTTAGCAATAGGGGACCCTTTATCTATAGGGTCTGTGGCAGTAGGGTCCTTGGCGAGGGGAGGAGGGGGCTTCACATTGGGGGGGGCTCCTTTGCAGTGGGTCCCTTAGCAATAGGGGGGGTGTTTGGGGGGGCTCAGGAGGTCCCTTGGCTGTGGGATGAGGAGGGGGCACCCCCCAAAGCCAGGGTGGCAGCAACGGGGCCTTGTGGAAGAGCAAAGGCAGGGAGCCCTTTGCTCTTTGTCTTGGCTGTGGTCCCGACAGAAAAATGTGGGGAAAAGGGGAAAAAACGTGGACAACTGGAAGCCTGGCGGGGTCTCATCTTCTGGCCCTGGGTTTCTGGGATCCAACCTCACGCCGTGGTCCTGGCACATCGGGGTTTTGATGCCCAAGGCTTGGGGAGCAGAGGTTTTGCCCCCGTCTTTTCACGAGACCGTGTGGAGTCCGAGCTCCCTGGCTCTGCTGTTCCGATATTCGTAAGAGAATCGGGCTCCTGCCGTGCCCTGCGCCGCTCAAAATGTCCCAATTTCGAGCGACGAGCACCAATTTTGAGCATTCACCCCCCCCCCCCCCTCCTCGCTCGCGGCCTTCCTCGCCTTCCGTCGTCTTCCTGCTGCCCTCGTCCCGTTGTGGGGAGCTCAGCGCCGGCCCCGCAGCGCTGACGTGGATGGAAAGGACACAAACCCCCTCACACACAACCCAGGAGCTTATCCCCTGCAATCCAACGAGGCAATAAAGGCAAAGCGAGGGCAGTGAGAGTCTCATTGGGAACCCTCATATCAGGAGGAAGCCCGTCCACTGCGGTGCTTTCGCTTTCCCTTCGTGCCTTTTCCATCCGCGTTGTTCGGAGCCCGACTCCAACCCGCCCGCCTTCGCTCCTTCAGCCCGTGGATTTCGTTTTTAGCCCCTCAGCTTCTGCTAAAACTCGTCACACGCTGCGGGATGGAGCCGGGAGGGCGCAGGTGCAGGGACCTCAGGCGATTCAGACTTCGGAAGCTCTGCCTTGCCGGGACAGACCCCCGGCCGAAACGCCGGGGCCGCCCTACAAAAACCTCTGGAAAGAAATTTGTGTGTTCCTCTTTGCTGACCGTTTGCTTTCTCCTTGTTTCTCACGCTGGCGAAGCAGTGAAGCGATCCAAAAAGCTGCACTTCACGGCTGACGACTGCAGAGCTTTCGCTCGGAGCGCCGAAGGTTTGTCCTCCCTGACGCAGCCCTTGAGTCAAAAGCCCGGCGGCCGGGACCTCAGCAGGGGCCTCCAGCCCAGCCAGCAGGGAAGGAGGCATCGGAAGGGTACGTTGGTTGCAAGCCCTCTGAAACCTGAAGGATTTAGGGGGAGAAAAACTTCGACAAGGTGCTAGCGAACAAGGGTTTGGGGTCAGGTCATCGGACTCGTGCTGATGGAGGGTGATGCCAGGCACGGTGAGTTCAAACGGGACTCAGAAATCACTAGGGCAGCTTTTTTGTTTTAATTTTTAAGCGGCACTTTGCAAATGAGACCTCTTTATGAGACCTCTTTCATTCATTTCTTCGGCAGCGTTCCGAAACGAGATGCGTTCACATCAGCAGTAGCTGCTTGGGATTTCTTTTTTTTTATTTATTTTTCTTTTTTTTCCCCGAATTTCCTCTTAGCTAAGCATTGGGATATGTTGCAGACCAGGAGGAGGACAGAAGGCGCTGATGAGTTTAGTCAGTGGGCTACATGGGCTGGCTGGCTGGCAGAGAAGAAAGGGAGAAGCTGCTGAGAGCGTTCCCTTCCCGAGTTTTGCTTTCGTTTTTGCTCTCCAGCGCTTTCTGGCCTTGCTGCCAGGAAATATCTGGCAAGAAACGGCTGTTTATCTCTCAAAAGCCTCAGTACCTCATCCTGGGATAGAAGCAGCCCGATACAGACTCGGTGCTGCGTTCTTCTCGTGGTGCAGAGCAGCAGCCAAACCCCAGGACCCCCAAATCCTTCCCAACAAGACTGCTGTCACTCAAGAGCCCCTCTACTTCACCTTTTCCTCATGACCCCGAGAAATAAAGCCTGTCCAGCTCCCTCAAATCTACCCTTTGTCCAGCCACCAAATCCTTATCTCACCTAGCTGTGAGCTGAGAAATAACTCCTGCCTTCCTCAGCCTCTGGTTTCCTTCAGGGGCAATGTGCTCTGTGCTGTTTTTGATGCTTCGCTGATGCTTTTCCTCCTCTCTCTGTAGCCCAAGGGCAGCAGATGAGCATCACGGATTACTTCAAGATCTCCCAGACACAGCAAGTACGCGGGGAGAAGAACATCAGAGTGAAGGAAGAGCTGCTGGAGCCCGTTTTCGTCGAAGCCGATGAGTCTTTCAGCAGCGTCTCCGCTTTGCTGGAGGCCGGTGGTACTTCATCCTCCTTTCCGGAGGACGAGGACTTTGTACCCGCTCCCAAGAAAAGCTCCAGAAAACGGCCTTGGTCCACCGCAGCTGCAGGCAGACCCAAGAGAGAGCACGATTTGTGGGGTGAGCCCGAGCAGAAGCCAGCAATTCACCCCGAAGGCGGCCAAATCAAGCACGAGCTCGATGATGTCGAGGTGGAGCCGATCCCTGACGCACACTACGGGCTCCTGGGGACTCGCAGCTGGGAGGTACCTCAGGGAAACATCGAAGATCTCCCCACTGAAGTCCTGAGGAACGTCTTCGCTTTCCTGCCGGTGACCGACCTGTTTCAGAGCGTCAGCCTGGTGTGTCGCTGCTGGAGGGATGTGGTCAGCGATCCGCTGGTAAGCCCTGCTGGTTGATTTGGGCCTGGCCTTCTCTGCTGCTCTGTTTTTTGTCAGTGTTGTGGCTTCACAGGTTGCTGGAGGTGTATCCCGGCTGTCCGTCTCTCTTTGTCCCTTTAATTCCCTAATGCCCACATCCTTTCCATCCTTTCTTACTCAATTTTCTGATTTTTTTTTGGCCTTCAGGCCTGCAGTGAATACCTCCCCAGATGACATCTCAATACTGGGGTAACTTTCCTTGATGCATTCTTCCCTTACATGGAAAGAAATCCTGGAAAACTGCCCCCAAATCCCCTTTCACCCCTTTCTGTGCAGCTTTTTTAGCTTGTCTATTTTTTTTCCTGACAGGAATCATGCAGGAAATTCTTCTTACAGACTGGGCCGTGTCCCTTCACGGCCAGTGCACATCACAGTCCCCAGCCTGTGTGCGTGGTGTCTGTTGTAGGTAAATAGTTTTTACAGGAATGGCTTTTAATTCTGTTTTTATGGAGCTTGGTTCATCTGCAGCCAATGCCATCATGGTATAAATCATCACAAACCCTTTGGGCGTTGTTTTGGGGGCAGCAAGGATCTCTGTGCTTCACTTAAAGGTGGCTCAGAGGCAGTTGGCACCACTCAGCTCGCTCACCGCTCACTCTGGGAACCTTCTGCTTGTACAAAAAGGTTCTCTCAGCCTCATTCAGAGTTGCGGGGGGCTAATCACAGCCCGTGTTTTTGTAGGGTGCCAAATTCCTCCGAGAAATCTGAGCACACGAGGTAAGATGCCGAGCAGGAGGTATCCTGCACTCGTTGCTTTTCCCAGCACAGCATGCAAGCTTTGAGCCTGACCGGCCAGCGAGATGCTCGGAAAATGGGTGCACTCAGTTCTCCTTGTGCTCAAGTCCTCTCCCAAGGCTTCCCTTCATTTTGTAACAGCCTAAAAGGCATCGCCCTGTCAGTTTTTACTGAAGAAATCCAAGCAGCGTGGTGTGGGGCTTCACGGGCATGCGGATTTTGAGCGCTGAAACCCCTCTCGGAGCAGCTCTGCTGGAAACAGTGCTGGAAATATCCTCATTCCTTTAACACTTGGACATCTGAAACCAAACTGGTGTCGCCCTGTTCCCATAGCTCTAGAAAAAACAGCCTTTTACAGACGTGTTGGCAGTCAGCGAGGAGCAAGCCCTATGAAAACAGGTGCCCGTTTCCATCGAGCTACAAGGACTTTTTGAAATTCGGGTCCTCTTCCTGGCTTATTACCGGAAAAAACTCTTTTTTTCGGATGAAAGGTGATGATTTCTGTTTCACGTTCCAGTTCATTCCTTGGAAGAAGCTGTACCACCAGTACCTGATGAAGGAGGACGTGGCCCTGCGCACAGTTGAGCAGATCTTGCAGGATTTTGCCATAACAAAGGAGCACAAAGGGGCTGTCCTGGGGCTGATCAGGTAAGTCCACTTCAGCGCCTGACTTTGTAGCTGTAGATCCTCAGACCTCTTTGCTTTGGGTCTCGTCCCATTTTTATCCTGTGAATTGCCAGAAGATAAATGGGTTTGTCTTCTAAACAGGTAGATCTACAGAGACATGAGGAAGGAGGGATTATTTTAACAATAGAAATCAACAGGGGTGGTATAGAATTAAGCAAAAAAGGGCCACCTTCTTCCTCTTCTTAGCTGAGAGCTCAGGTAACGAGCTCGGATGCCAGCACCCGACAGGCGAATCCCCAGCTTAAAAAAAAATCGTGGTGTTTTGCTTTGGAGAGGGCATTTTCCTCACTTAAGGGCACTTTCCTCCCCAGTAAGCTCACTTGGCAACGCTGATTTACACACGCTGCTGCTCCCATTCTGTGCAGGTACGTCTCCGCCGTTCCCTCCAGCAGGAAGGTAGATCCCAGCCTGGTTCTCCCGCTCCTGAGGAGTCATCACCTCTTCTCCAAGGCTGAGGTCTGCATCGCCAACACGCTGCCACAGAGCAGGACGGGGGTAGGTTTTATTCCTCTCCTTCATCCCCAACAGCTGCTGGTGCTTTGAGGTTGTGTCTGCCCTCGGGAAGTTTTCCCTCTGTGCTGTTCAGGGTGACTGAAGAGAATTTAACTATTCATCATGACCTAAGTGTTTTTTTTTTTTCCAGTTTGAAGCGGGATTTGCCTGTTTCTAAAGATTTCAAAGCTTTTTGCTCACTCTTCCTTGTTGTTCCCCGCCCCAGCCTGAGAACGTGTGGGCCGTAATCACAGCTATGGTGCTTTTCTCCGACAACATCCGCGATATCCAAAAGCTGATAGCGTGCCTGCGGAGACCCTGCTCTGGCCTGTCCGTCGTGGACGTGACCGAGACGCTTTACTGCATAGCCACGCTGCTGTATGCCATGAGAGAGAAGAGCATTGCCATCACTAACAGGTGAGGAGTGGAGAGATGCTTCCTGCCACGCTGCCCCCTTCGAGGCACGGCAGTACACGCAGTGAATATATGCTCGTGGGCAATTCTCTTCCTGCTGGTTGGGGCTCTCCAGTTCATGCAGTTTCTCAGGAACGTTGTGTACAACCACAGCTTCCTGCAGGAACATTTGGGAGCGTTGCCTTTAGATTTGCTTTAACTCCTGGACCCTTTCAGAGTCCACTTGTTTTTCAGAAGGTAGCGTTCAAGAAAAATAATTCTTTTTTTTTCAGAAATCAAACCAAGTTTCGAAGCAAGTGTAGAAATTTCTGCTTAGGATTAGATATGTATCAGTTAAAACAATGCATTTACTATTTTCTTGAGACTAGTTACTCACTTCTGTCATCTTAAATGATGCTACAAGTCCTCCAGTGCCTGTGCTTAGCAATCCTCTGGCCACAGAGGCGCTTGGTGATGCAGGTTAGAGCCCACAGGTTGCTTCAGAATTGCAGTGAGGGTGAGGTAAGGATGAAGGACACGCATAAATTTGTGTAAGAAGACTGGGAAGGAACTGCACTGGAAAACAAATCTATGGTTCTGTAAGTTGCCCTCTGTGAGTTCTAGTCCAGCCTGACACGGACACAGCAGAGTTCCTCTGCTTAAACACAGGCCACGTGCTCTTGCAACAAACCAGGATGTTTGTTTGGCCTCTCGGTGACTGCTAATTGCTGGCTAAAATCATTAACTTGAGTAAACATCTGTGGAAGATGTGGCAGACAGAGGGCGTCCCTCACCAGTAGTCAAAGTCACCCACATCCCGTCTCCGTCTCCTCGAGCAACCTACACTAGCAGAAATCCGAGTGACCACCTCTCTTCTGCCATTCTCTCTTCAAACCACCCATGTTTGTGATTGTAAGGAGGAAAAACGTCCTTGAGGAACTGCCTGGGACCTGTCTGCAGCTCCTAGAGCTACCAGTGAGTCTGAGCGTGCGATTCAACTAACGTGAGACCCAAAGTCTGGGAATCGGCCCAGGGTGGCAGCTGGGAGGTCCCAGGAACGAAGCTGCACTAAAAGAGTTCAACCGCAGCAGCATCAAGCCTGACTCAGGACAGGGAACTTGGAGGGAAGTTAATTTAAAGCCACAGAGTCGCCGGGCTCCTCTCTTTGCTTTAACAAAGCCCCATGAAGCATTAGCAGGGCTAGCACACTTGTATAAAAGAATTACCTGACAGTTACTGAAACTGATTCACTTCAGAGGTCTGAATTAGCCCCAGGTTCTCTCTCAGGCCACCTCAGGCTCTTGCTGATGGTCATTTGGCAGAACACAAGGTTCTGCGGACTCTGCTCCCAGCTCGTGTTTCCGTGACAGAGCCTGGAACTCAAACTTTGCAAACCCCAATCAGGAGCAAGGGAGAGGCCACAGACAGAGCTGTCCCCGCAGTGCCTTTGCGGTCGCTTTTCAAGGTATCACCGGCTGCGTTTTGAAATGGTAACGTTGGCTTTGCAACTCCCGAAAGCGCTCGCTGGAGCTTTCCTCCTGCAATTTGTTCCAGCCTTGTCTCAGATCTTCGTGCCGGATGCACTGGGGTATCAGGCACTGCAGAAAACTTTCTGATGAGCTTAAACAGAAAAGCTGTTGGTTTATTCCTCTCGGAACATAGTTGGGGTCCTACCAGATGCAGGCACTTTGCTGGAAAAGTATTCGTGATGTTGATGTCTTTCAGGTGGCTGCAGAAGTTTTCATTCGTTCCTGATGGTTTCCCAGTGATAGATTCCCTTTTTTTTTATCCTTTCCACCAGGATCCATTACAATGTTTTCTACTGCTTGTATCTGATGGAAAACGCTTCTGTAACTACGCCACAGATGACACAAGAGGAAACACTGTCTTCACGGTGCAGGCAGGACTTCTGGTCCAGGTAATGATGCTATAGGTGGTCCCAGAAGGTGGAAGGGTGAACCTCAGGTGTGGAGCAAACATCTCCTGGCCTTATTCCACTTATCCCTTATTTCACTCCTTGCCTTAGAGGAAAAAGAAGAGGCAGACCTTAAATCTGGAAAAATTCAACTACTGAATTCAGAAGTCTTTATTAACCGATGGGGCTAGGTGTTGGTGGAACACGGTGATGGCTACTGAAATTTTGCGCAGCCTTAATCACCCCGAAATGCCCTCCCAGATGGTGGCTCTCCCTGTGGGTAAGAGGCCTTGGAAAGAGGAGAGAATTCATGCTTTAATTTTAGCAGCCAGTTCCCAAGAAGCGCAAGCTGGGGTCATGCAAAATAAGAGCTGGCTTGCCGATGATGTTACTGTAGAGATGTAAAAAAAATGTTTTTTTTTATAAGAATGTTGTTTTCTGTGAATGGGAGGAAGGAAGACACCAGCTGCAGGATATTGATTCAGCTCCTGTTTTCTGGATCCTGTTGGATAACTGTTATTTATTAACTGTTACATACACAGCTGCTATAAATTATCACTGGCTACCTAGGGAGGAAGGGAAGGTAGGAGTGTAACAGTTCCAGGGCCTGCAGAGAACCAGGCTCGATACCCCTTCTCTTGCAGTTATCCTGGGCTGAGTCACTGAGCCTCCTCATCTTCATCCCCAGTAATATCTTCATCCCTCAGGGAGGCCCAGCAAAGATAAACCCTATAAAATCACTGGTGATCTAAGGTGCAGTGGCAATGAGAGGCCATAATGAAAAAGAAACCCAACAGCTGTTTGCTTTCACTGCTTCTTGATTTCCTGGCCCTTTCGCTCTTTCCTTTGTAAGTCTTTTTTTTTTTTCCTAAGCAGAAATTTTCTTGTTCAATAAAAAAATGAGTCCTGGGGGGCTGCGAAATGCCAAGGATGCTGAAAGGAGGCTTCCAGCCCTCACACATCCCATGGGGATCCCTGATGAGAGCTGGTTCGCGCTGTTGGCTGATTACAGGTTTCAGAGCTTTATGAATAAAACAATCGCACTCCAGCTGGAGGTGCTGAATGCCTTTCTGAGCGTTAATCAGAGCTCTCAACTCCCCCGTGAGGCAGGGATAAGTGATGCCCTGCACCGAAGAATACGAGAGCAATTTGAGATACATGCTGCTAAAAGCAACAAAACACCCCAAACCTAAGGTGCTGTTTGTTTTCAATGAGCCCAAGCCAACGAGGTGCCAAATTCAGTTTGGAAGCATAGCTTAGGGCCCCTGAGGAGGTCTTTTCCTATGTAACCTTCCACAAGGTTTACTTTTCAGTTTTGCACCCTCCAGGCTTTTCGTACTCAGCGGAAGGTGCTGCTTGTCTCATTTGCACGACGACTTCGGTGCCACGTTCCTGCGTGTGGGGTGGGATAAATCTCTCGTGGGTTTCCCAGTTAGCCAATTCGGTTTCGAGGTAGGATTTTGCTTCTTGATTCCTTTTGCTCCTTTGTGTTCTTTTTCATTTTTTAGTAGCTTCTCCGAAGTGAAACTGACTCACGAACAGCAAAGGATTTTGAATCACAAAATTGAGCGTGGTCAAGTGGTGAAAATTATGGCATTCGCAGGTAAGAGCCAGAAATTATGCCGTAAGAATAAGTGCGTGGCCCCTAATTCAGCTCCTTCCCTCCCTGCTTCTCCTGTCTGAGGAACCAGGTGGATGTCAGGGGATCGGCCTTACCTTTAATCCCTGCAAAAATCAGAGGAGGCTTTTGCAGAGGAATAGGAACGGTGGCCACCACTCTGCAAGCTGCTGAAATGTCGTGTTGGGGCTCGGCGCTGGAAACGAGCGTGTGGGCACTGCTGATGACTGCCCAGAGCAGGCTCTCAGGAAGGCAGGAGAGGAGAAGCGACTCTCCACGTGTTGCTTCGCCGTGTGCTGAGTCTGGTTCATGGCATTACTCTCTGCAGGCCACTAGACGGAGTTGCTCTTACTTGATCAGACTTAGCACCTCTGTAGGAGCAACGCAAGCCAAGAAATCATTTGTATTTGCACTCTGTTTTGAAAAGAAGAATCAGTAAAAATCAAGGATGTTTATTTAAAGAGAAAGGGAGAAGTAAACCATCTCCCTTCACCTGCAGAGTTCCCTTGAACAACGCCACGCTGGGGGCTCAGAGCTAATTCCTGTTCTCTGCCAAGTTACACCTGCAGCTAAGCACAGTGCGGCAGCCGCTGCTGGTGGTTTCTGATGTCTGGAAAAAGCCATGAACTCTTGACAATTCCTACGTAACTGCTGCAAGGCAGAGCAGTAAAAGAGCTCGAGGAGCTGCTGGCAAGAAGTATAAAGCCTCGTAACCCTCCTCCAAATGTGAGGATCCTCACGAAAGGGTCTGCTAGCTAAACGCAATGCAAAGGATGCTTCGGAGTGAGGGATGCTGTGGCAGAAAAGCTGAAAGTGTTTCTGAATCTATGCCCTGCGTACAAGGTCTTGGAAACACCAGATCCTTCTCTAGTGAGTCCACCAGAGATTCGGTGCCAAATTCAAACAAGAAATGTGCTGGAAGAAATTTACCTTGGTACTCTTCATTTCATGGTCTGGGCTGTATCGCCCAAAAGAAAGGACCCCATGAATTGTTTGAAAGAGCAATTCTAACACTTCATTTACCAAGCTTTCTCTCAAGGGGACTGGTGTTTTCACACGTGCTCAGAATTCTAGAATATTGGGTAGCAAAATGCTTGGTTTTTAAAGCTTTTTGGCTGCGGAATGTGTTTTTTCGAAACCGCTCCGCTCCACGGCTTCTGCTGATTTCATTGGAGGCGGCGAAGAAATTCCCATTAGCTGCACAAAAAGCCCTGCTGTGCCACTAGGACAGCAGCGGAGGGGGAAGGTAAAGCTGCTAAAAGGTGGCCAGGTTCATTCGTTCGTTCCCTTGGATGATTTTTGGTTACTCTCCTCTGTTCTCCAGGTACAGGAAAGACCTCGACTTTGGCCAAGTACGCGGAGAAGTTTGCCGACCTCAACTTCCTTTACGTGTCGTTTAGCAAAGCTGTTGTGGAGAGGGGAAAATCTGTCTTCCCCAGAAACGTTGAGTGCAGGACTTTCCATTCATTAGCATATGGAAGCGTTGGCAAATAGTGAGTGGGGATTTTCGATTCGTTTGCTGAAGACCGGGGGAGAAGGGAATACATGGCAGGAAAGGAAAGTTTAGTTGTGAAGTAATTATCCGTGACTCGAGGAAGCAAAAATAATAGCAGGAAACACTTGATTTCTTTTACCTACCTCACTCAATTAAGACTCTTAATTGCCTTGTGATTCAGTGGCAAACCCACTCTAAACTTGGCTTTTCTTCAGCAGAGAAGGGGCTTTTGTAACCCGAGTTGTTCTAAGGATTCAGTTTCCAGCACCACCAGCCCTTCTGTTGGGGCATCTCTGCTGCAGACAGAAGGGAAAATGAGCCGTGGCACAAAAGAGGAGAGGAATCCTCCTGCTTGGCTCGGGAAACAATCCCTAATTGCTGGGGTGAACGATGGGAATACTTCTCTGGCTTGGCATTTCATCAATGAAAATCTATAAAATGAACAAGTTTTTGCTTCCATCAGGAGCACAGTGAGGATAAATAGGTGCAGATTTGTAAGATGTTCCATTACTAGGTGAAAGTGGGGTATATAAAGCAGCTTCTCTACGTATTACTGTGCAACGTGACCTATCTTTTCCAGTAGGCTTTTCGTGTGTGTTTCAACATCTCTTATTTTCTGTCATCTGTGGCACAGCTATAAAGAAAAAGGCAAGCTGAACTTGTCTAAGCTGACAGCTTACACCATGAGCTTCCTTATCCGGAACCGTGATGGACAGTCTCGGGTCATAAGAGGAAAAACAGTCTTGCAGACCCTCGAAAACTTCTTTTCCTCTTCGGATGACGAGATCTGTGAGGAGCACACTCCTATTTGGTTCATAAACACCCACAGAGAGAAAAAACTTGTCAGCCAAGAAGAAAAGCGAGTAAGTACCCGTGATGAAAGAAGAGTAGGGCTGCAAGGCGTAGAATATTTCTATAGGGGCTGTAGTCATCCCTTAGCTCCCCTAGTATGGGTATTTGTGCTTCAGCTGTCAGAACTGACTGTCAAAACCTATTCTGGTGACAAACCCAAAGGAACCAGGGCCTGATCCATTCACACAGCTGGTCTGCAGTTGTTGCAGCTGGCAGGGAATGAATTGTAAGCCTCAAAACATTAAATACCTTTAAACACCTCACAAGCCGTGCAGAGAAACCCAAATAAATGCAAGGTCTGTGTAAGCGTGCAGAAGGTCAGGGGTCTTGTATCATGCTGCCCTAATAGCTGGGCCAAAGAATTGTTCTTTTCAGGAGGCTGCTGCTGGAAAAGACTGCTATGGGGAGAAGTTAAGTGGTAGAGAAACTAAGGAGAAACAGGAGGAGAAAGGCTTCAGAGAACTAGACCTGGCCAGGCTATATTTTAAGCCAGAAAGAAAAGTTCAATAGGAAGTTGTCTGGAAGGAGGGAAGGAATCTGGGAGAGATATTGCATTTAAATACTGAAGCTGATAGCTTGCCTGTACCAGCTACTCTGCCATCTCAAGGTCTTCTCTGCCTGGACTATTTTTCTGCTCAAAGCAAACTATCCCAACCTTTCTGTTTACTTTTTCTAGATCAACGTGGAAGAAGCAAAAGAGATATGGCACAACATGAAGGACCTGAACGGAGATGTAGAGAAGAAATACAAGATAACTTCTGATGGTAAGAGAGTACGGATATCAAATAGCCTTCAGGTGAAGAGCAGTAATACAAAACTGAACAGATACATGCTGCTTAGTTCTGGCTGTGTACCAGGAATAAGCTTCAAAAAGTACAGAATTCCTGTTCAGCTGCCACTATCTCACCAGGGAGCCCAAAAGCAGGAGGTTTAGGCTTTTCCTAGTTGGCCTCAGAAGTGGTGGAACTATTTGGATCTGTGCGATTGGCAGCAAAATGATGGAAATTCTGTGTCAGACAGAGGGCAGATGAGTGCTGACAGAGGGAGTGCTTCTTGCTGACACCAGCGCATCCTTTCCTCTCGCTTCTTGGCGTCTGTGAGATAGTGCCAGAGGTGGCTTGTACTGGGGAAAACCTTCTTCCTTGTCATCTTCTTCATGCAACTAAGTCATCAGCATAGCTGCCTTCCACCAGTGCAGTCAGGCTGCTTGTTTTTTAAATTTTATTTCATCCTTTATACAGCCAAAAAGGGACAAGCAACATCTGGGAGCAACAGCATTTTGCAACCCTTCTAAATGTCACGCGACTTCCAAACAAGGGCTAGAGCCAGAAGTTGCTTTCCTTAAGAGATCCCGACAAGCAGATGAGCTTCTCACTGACGTGCCTGGTCCTTTCTCGCAGGTTATTTGAAACTCTGGCAGCTCAGTAAGCCTCAGCTTTCGGGATACGATGCCATTTTTGTCGACGAAGCACAGGACTGCACCCCAGGTGAGTGGTGGCAGGAGAGCTGCAGCCTTCCCAAGAACTTTACACACAGCAAGTTCGTGTGCTCAGGAGAGTGGGTGTGAGAAGCAGCACAATTTTAAAAAATTCTGCATTTAAGCATCGACTTGGTCCCAGATCCTTGTAAACTGAGTAAAGGAGCTTGCAGTAGCAGCAGGGTACAGGAGCAGCAGAGGGGCAGGAGCTTTTAATAGCTTTGGGCATCCAGACACGCCATCCAGCCCATTTTGCTAGCGCTTTGCTTTAAAAGCATAGCCAAGGATGGGACTTATGGCAAAAGCAGAGAGAGATTCAGTGTTTCCCTTATCAGAAGAGCAGAGCTGCTCCATCCCAGCCAGGCACAGCGTGTAGGTCTTGGCAGTTCCTTGCACTGCTCTGGGAGTTCCGGAGTGTTGGGGTTTAACCCAGCAGAGAGCTAAACACCACGCAGCCGTTTGCTCAGTCCCTCCCTGCCCTCCCACGTGGCAGAAAAATCAGAAGAAAAGTTCAGGAACTCCTAGGTTGAGATAAGGACAGTTTAAGAAAGGAAAAAAAAAAAGTTTAGGAAAAAAAAAAAGAATAAAATAAGAATTAAAAAAAGAAATGCACGACTTAATTGCTCACCACTCACCAACCAGCGGCCACTTTGTCCCTGAGCAGTGGCAGCCCTTCTGGCCAACCCCCTCAGATTTATTGTTCAGCATGACATCTTACGGTATGGAATGTCCCTTTGGCCAGTTGGGGTCAGCTGTCCTCGCTGTGTCCCCTCCCAGCTTCTTGTGCACCCTCAGCTTCCTTGCAGGGCGGTATGAGAAGCTGAAAGTCCTTGATTCAGTGTAAGCACTGCTCGGCAACAACGAAAACATGGCTGTTATCAGCATTATTCCCATCCTAACCCCAAAACACGGCACCGTACCAGCTACTAGGAGGAAAATTAACTCTGCCCCAGCCGAAACCACTGAGCCATGTAGCAGAAAACCGCTGGCTTTCTTTGCCAGAGGTATGAGGAGCAGCTCTCTGTTGTAAAGCAGGTTGAATTGCTTCTGCCAGGGGATCTAAGCAGACTGAACTGTGTGCCGAGGATCACGGGAGGGGGGATAGAAGATGGTTTGGTGTTTTCAGCAGCTGTTAGGGTTCATCAGAGCATCTCCCCCGTGTATTCTATGGATACTGGGGCTTGGGGGATTTGGCTGTGCGCTCACAGCTGTGCGTGGTGCAAGCATGTTCTGGCAGCATGGCAGAGCCTTGCTCATGCTGCCTGAAGGAGACTGCAGGGCTAAAATAGTGGGAGGATGCTTGCAGAGCTTGTAGTGAGCTGCACAATTAATTCCCTTTGCTTCTCCCCAGCTCGATTTTTCCTGCAGCTGTGCTGACCTCATCTTAAATGCCGTGAGCCGTCATGAAAGAGATCTTGCCTCAATACAGGCACACAATAATTCACAGTTCCCACTTGCTTTACCAGCAGGCTCCCCTTTAATGCTCTGATGTTTTCCTGCAGCCATCGTGGATGTTGTGCTGTCACAGAAGTGCGGGATAATCCTCGTAGGAGACCCTCACCAGCAGATCTATAGCTTCCGAGGCGCCGTCAATACCCTCTACACGGTGCCTCACACCCACATCTACTACCTGACCCAGGTACGATGAGGATCTGCTGCTCTCTTTCTCTGGTCGGATGCCAAATGCAGTGGAAGATGTCTCATGCCCTTCACAAGGCATCTAGCTGCCAGGCTTCTTGAGTTCACCAGCGTGGAGTATTTGCTGCTGCTGGATTAGTGGGGTACCCTTCAAACTCTGCACCCAGTGCGCCTCTTACTGAAGCTTACTGGCTTGAGAAATGGGTAGCGGGGTATTGGTTTTTGGCCCGATGAGCAATGCAGCTACACAATTTTCACAGCTAAACATCAGGGATGAACCTTCAGGACTCTTTGCAGAACGAATCAGATTAAAACAAGACAGCCTGGAATGGCTGGGGGGGGGAGATTTGGGTGCTTTTTCTATGAGAAATATTGTCCAGAAGGTTGCTGGAAGTTGTATTCTCTCTATATAGCAATACTTTTGTAGGTTATAACAACTTTTTCTTTTCTTGCTTTCTATTTCCTTCCCTTTTCCACGTAGAGTTTCAGATTTGGTCCTGAAATAGCTTACGTTGGAGCAACCATTCTGGATGTCTGCAAGAGCGTCAGGAATAAGACATTAGTGGGTGGAAACCAAGAGGGTAAGCTGTGTCAGGGTCAGCTCTCTTCAGCACCTGAGAGTCCCAGAGCTACCAAAGCTTAGAATCGTAGAATCCCAGAATGATTTGGGTCTGAAGGAACTTTAAGATGATTTAATTCCACCTCCGTGCCATGGCAGGGACACCTCCCAGCAGCCCGGGCTTCCCCCAGCCCCATCCAGCCTGGCCTTGGGCACCCCCAGGGATGGGGCAGCCACAGCTCCTCTGGGCAGCCTGGGCCAGGGCCTCACTGCCCTCATAATAAAGAATTTATGGCTCCCCGGAGCCTTCTCTTCTCCAGGCTGAGCACCCCCAGCCCCCTCAGCCTGTCTTCATAGGAGAGCTGCTCCGGCCCCTTGATCATCCTCATGGCCTCCTCTAGACTCGCTCTAATGAGCCCATTTTAGGATTAATCCTGATTTACAAGCATCTTTGCTTTTTGAATACCTGCTTTCCAAGTGCCCTGCCTAACTGGGAATTTCTTTGCGCAGGTGATGTGAGAGGCAGCATGAAAGGGAAGATAACAATCCTATCACGAAGCAATTTTAATGTGTTCGAGGATGCTGTGAGGCTCACTGGGAGACAGAGGCAGATTAAAATACGCGTGATTGGGGTAAGGAGAAATTGCCATTGCACCTTTTATGTCCCCAGACCTGTAGCAGTGATGCTTTTGTAGGTCTTGAAATAAGCGTGGTCGCTGTTGTCCTTAGCACCCGGATTTAAAATTAACACTCAAGGAGAAAGCCTGGTTGTTTGGAGCAGCTGTTCCTCAAACCCATGCAAGCGTGGCTCCCTTTTTAGGATCATCTGTCTGCGCGGTGTGGCCTCTTATTTCATCAGGTTCAAATGGGACGGCAGCAGCTCCAGTCTGCTGGGCAGGGCGAGGGAGGAGAGATACGTGGCCGCAACACATCGCTGCGACTGTTTGCATTAGGTGGAGTGCTGCTAATTGCCTTTGGCTGCTGGCAGCATCGCAGCGATCACGTATGAGGGAAATAAAAATCAGCTCTAATTGCAGGCTGAGCGTAAGCACCCTCCTCTTCTCTGCCAGCAAGGAAAAGCAGGCTGTGCCCTCAGAGAATAAACATTTTTCAAGCTCTCTTGTGAGACAAAGACAGCAGTTGAAGCTGGAGGTGACCCTGGGGCTTGTAGATGCAGTGATCACTCCTAATTTCCAGTCCTGTAGTGGGCTGGTCCCAGGCTCGATATACCCAGGAGAGCCTGGGTAAGCTGGCTGGTGAGGGGAGTTGAGATTTCCAGCAATGCTGAACACTAAACCCTCGAGGAAGCTAAGCTAAGGCTGCACCTAGCTACCCTTCACCTTCCTCTGACTTCTGTCACTTCCATTTCACTTTTATTTCCGCATCAGTTTGAGTGTTAATGTTCTTCAAGCCATGTGCTTCTGGAGTAGTTCAGCATCTGGAAGGTAAACGTATTTGATAATAAATCTGAAACTGAATAAATTGGAGTCCTTCTCATAGGGCCTTTATTAGGAACAGGTAAAATTCCCATCTTTTTAGCTCTGTGGGTTGAGATATCACCTCGGAAAGATTCACTGGAAAGCTGAGAGCATCTGAATCTTCACAGTGCTGAGGTCTGCACTGGATTTTCACCTGAATCTTCGCAGTGCTGAGGTCTGCACTGAATTTTCATCTGAATCTTTGCAGTTCTGAGGTCTGCACTGAATTTTCATCTGCAAAAACCACCCGTCTATCTGAAGCAGGAGCCCGTGTGTGCAAGTCTGCAGAAATCCACATGCTTAAATTGCAGGGAACCTCTAACAATTTCAGAAACATCAGAAGAATCCTTAAGTCTTCAAACTCTGAAACACACAGATAAGCTGTGATTTAATCTGAGATGTTGTTCTGCACCTAGAAATGTGAAAGCACAGAGAGAACGAACAGCTGTCCTAGTGCTGAAAGTGTTTGAGGAAGAACCTGGTGTCCTGAATTTTAGGCTGATATTTTAAGGTTTTTATTTTATTTTTTCCTCTTTCTACTGGGAAGTTGTGTTTTGGGATTGAGGAAACGCTCGAACTGAGTGCCCTGCAGCAAAATTCTCATCTGTCCTTGCGGTTTTAGCGTTGTGGAGTGAGAAGAGTAAGCTAAGACTGAGGCCTTTGAGAGGACAAAACAAAAGAAATTGGGAAACGAGGGGGAAATATTTACTTTCTGAAAGTAAATATTGCCAAAGCGAAGCATTTTGGTTTGGTTTACATTGCTAAAACCATCTACGGGCAGTTTATCAAGCTCGTCTTCCTTGCGGTGGTCCATCACTTCAGGAAAGAGGCTGCAGCTGGCTCCCGCAGAACAACATCAAGTCCGTAGGCCAGGAGCATTTACAGCACAACAGATATCTGAAGTTTGTTTTAACGAAGCAATGCGCAGCTAGTGGAAGCGAAAACGAACAAAACATTAAACTTTTTGCTAGTGAAAATTACAGGAATAGCTTTCCCTCCGCATCTTCAGCACGTTTCCTTTATTCCCTCCCTCTTCACGTCAACAACCGCCGGGCCCTGTTGGCTTATCTAGAAACTCTAGGCAGCACTTTTACTTGTGTATTTTAAAACAAATTGTTGTGTGGGTTTTTTTTTTTTTTGTATTTTTTTTCTTTTCACAGGGGCTTGCCTGTTTTGGCCTGAGCAGGATTCATGATATTTGGAAGCTCAGTCAACCCGCAGATGAGCGGAAGAAAGGTGAGTACATCCTCAGCCTTCTTTCTGTGAGCCTCCCTCCAGCAGCACTGATGTTTTAGGGCAGTGGGAGGCTTCTTGCTGTTTTATTTTATATTTCCTCACGCCGATGTGGCCTGGCTGGTGTTAATACCAGAGAGGCAGGACCTGGGGGGTCTGTGTTACGCAGCCCCTCTGCCATGCCTCGAGTACAAGAGGCCGATAAACTGCTCTAAACTGATAGGTTGGGATTTTTTTCGCCTTTTGTTTTCTGATTTAATTTCATTTTTCATTTGTCAAAAGGCTTTTCCTGTTTGGTTGGTTGTTTTTTTTTTTTATCTGTAACCTAGTTTGTCGAATCCTCTGCCACTTGGTTCCTTTTCTCTCGTGGTTATCGTTTAGGAAATGAGTCATTCATTTAAAATCTCCCCCTGCCTTGGCAGCGATTGGCGTGCATTGTTATGTACAGAGCAGAGAACAACAAAAGAGTTACTGAACTGCTGGGGGCGTGTGATTGATTAGATACGGGTCGTTACTGGTTCTGGAATATGAGACACTTGGAAAACTCCTCGCCATCTGGGTAATAAGAGGGAATAATGCAGGTTGGAAGGGCCCTAGGGCTGTCTCTGGTCTGAGTCCCTTCTCCAGGGCCTTTCCAGATTGCTCGGTATTTCCCCTCAAGTATGCATTTTTTACTCCAAAATGTGATCAGAAATCAAAAATGCCTTTTATTAGATGTGCCCGTAAACTAAACGTGTCGTCTTCTACGTTCTCCTCAGCAAACCTTGTCATAAACGACTACTTTATCAGAAGATGGGAGGAAACCGAGGGCTTCATCGGGTTGAAGGACTACGCAACGCGCATCGATGACAAGGAGCTGCAAGTGAAGATTGCAATAGTGGAGAAATACAAAGAGCGGCTGCCTGAGCTGGTGCAGAAGATTGAGAGCCACCACGTCTCACGAGAAGCTGCGGCAGGTAAAGCCGAGCCGTGTCTTAGAGGAACAAACTCGGGTCTTTTTTCCCTGCTGCTTCGGTGCTGAATCCACCTCATTCTGCGCAGAGGCTGCGTTTGGGTTAAGCCAGCCTTTTAGGGAGAAAGGGAGGAGAACAGCAGCTTTCGGGGTACACCTGGGGCTCCAGGTGGAGTTCAGGGCAATGAATCTGCCACCAAAGGGTTGCTTAAGGCGGCTTCACTAGAGGCAAATAAAGCTTAGGATGTGGCATTTTCTGCAGATGGAAAGCCCCAGGGCTTTAGGCTCTCCGTGTGATTCCTGTTGTAGTTGCCCTGCAGCTTGCTGACTCAAATTTGGGACTGGGAGGACGAAGCAATTGTGCTGAAAACTCATCAAATCGAGAGCGTTCCTGATCGGGAGCTGGGGCTGTGGTTCGGGCTGCTGGTAGCCAGACATTTTCCCTGGCAGGGAAGTTGTCTGTAGCAGTCTGGATTCCTGTTAGCAGTGCTTCGCTTCCAGTTTGTGTTTGGGGAGAGGCGAAATGAACACAGAACGAAACCAATTCCTTTGATTCGGTGCCTTGGGAAACGAAGACGCCGCTTTTGCTGCAGCGACTGATATTTTGCCCTTCTTGTTCCCGCTCTAATTCCTTGCAGATTACATAATAGGCACTGTCCACCAAGCCAAAGGCCTGGAGTTTGATACGGTGCTGGTTGCAGACGACTTCGTCAGCATGCTGTACGGCCTTCGCGACGACAGAATACCCAATGCCCTCATCGGTAAGGGAACGCCTGCTAGGGGCACGCATCCTGACCTGCAAGTGGGCAAGCAAAAGCGTGCTGCTGGTGCTGGTCCTGCACGTGCCTGCTTCTCAGCACTGGCTGTCCTAGTGCTCGCTGCTCTCCTGGTTTCCTCCTGGCAACATAGAGGGGCCGCACTCGGGGAAGACGCTCTTGTCTTTAGGTGCCACGAAGGAAAAGCTTTTGGGAGGAAAAGCTTTTGGAAGGAAAAGCTTTTGGAAGGAAAAGCTCTCTTCCCAGTAAGCAGAGAGGAGCCAGCAGAGCGAATCTAGCTCAGCTGATGACACACAAACTCCCCCAGCGCTGAGTCTGCGCCTGGGGAGGTGGAGAAACGCAGTGAGCTGCTCCTCTGGGCGTGCAGAATCCTGCCCTTACCTCGAGGGGAGAAGGTGAAATGAGGCCAGAGCTATCAGTAGTGCCCAGAACTGCAGGAGGGTGCTGCTCTGCGAGCCCCTGCTCTCCCAAAGCGTGGGGTGTCCTTCCAGGAGCGCTAGCTGAAAGGTCCGAGTGGCAGAGCTGTTCATTCATGTTTTCTAGAGCCATCGGTTATGTTTCCTCCCATCTAGGCATGTGTCCTGAGGACGAATGGAACCTGCTCTACGTGGCGGTGACACGTGCAAAGAAATGTTTGTTAATGTCCAAGTCCCTGAAGCTTATTTTGGCGTCGGCTGGGGTAAGCGAAATCTCTCCAAAGGAAACAATACCTTGAAAAGGGGATTCAGGGCCCTGCTACCTGCGCCTCGTAGCACGCTGCACCACAGCAAGCTATCAGTTTCAGAGCTATCTGCTCGTCTCTGATCATAACATTTACAGGGTCTGTGTGTGGTGGAGGAGCATTAAGTGAGATTCATCCTCAGATTCATGCTGATGGTAGACTTTGACTTCCTGGCTTTTGCTGTAGCAAATAGCTGAGGACACTTTTTGTCCTCAGTTCCCACTGCTCCCCACTGTGCTTTTGGTTGCAAGACACGAGGTTGCAGCGGTGCAGCATTTTTCCACGGTCCTTTGGGGTGTTGTCTTCCAAGGAGTCTGCCTTCCTATCTCAGCACAAGCGTGTAGGTTCCCTTTTCTGTCTGCACTTTTTGCCAGCTTCCTTCCTTTCCAGCTTTCACTTCCTTCCTTGAAAGGTGCCGTGAATTCTGCTTGGTTCTGTTGTCACTGTTTTATTATTATTATTATTATTATTATTATTATTATTTTGTCACTGTGATTTGGGGTGTTTTTTGTTTGGTTGGTTGGTTTTTTAATAAGCCACGTTGCAAGTCACTTCCCAGGGGGGTTAAAAACAAAAACGAAAAACCTGTTCCAGCCTCTCAGCTCCCCAAAAATGTTGTCGTTCCCTTTTTCTTGTTCCTTAGGAGCATTTCCTTCGAGTGGAGCTGTTGAGGACGGATGGGGCCGCAGTCACCTGTTCTGTGCCACAGTGCGCGCAGCCCCTCCAGTCCAAGCTGGTTGTGAAGAGGCTGCCTTTGACTTACGTACGTCTCCTCCGATCTCCTCTCTGCTTCTTGGTCCTGACCAAACCCACCGAGGGCCCCTGAGGCCGCGTGTTGAAACGAGGAGCCTCCACAAGCTGCTCCTTGTCACGGGGTGGCCACGCTCGGTCACTGCTCTGAGCTGTCACAAGGGGAGGGACAACTTCGGTGCTAAGCTTGCGTGGAAGTGAGCAGGGAAAGTCCCGTGGCTGGATCCCGTGGTTCAGCCCCTTACTTCTGCTCACAGCCCAGTCTTGTAACTGGGGACGACTTCCTGAGTGCATGATTCAGGGCGGTGCTGGGGTTCCTGCAGTCTCGTAAGTCTTTACCTCTTCTAATTTTGGTCTCAGGTGGAGCCAGTTGGGGGTTTTGTCGTGTCATGGCCCATTTCTTACTCTGCAGAGGCCATCAAACACCCACCTAGAGATTACCGGGGCACCCTGTGTCCCTGCCAGTTGGCCATACGTGAACTGGCAGGAGGGTGGCAACCTGATTTTTCCGCCCAGTTTTGGTTTCAGTTCCATTTTGTGGCTCTGGGCTTGGTCCTCACCCAGCAAGCTCTCCTAGCACCAGGATCCGAAAGCACTCAGTGAACCTGGTGGAGCTCCACGGCTGGGACTAGAAATAGCAGATGGCTCCAAGCCACGAGGAGGGGATGTGAGCAGTAAGGACAGTGCGTGACCCTAAATGAGGCAAGCTGACTGAGATGGGGCCAGCCTCGGTGTCAGCTCCTGGCTTGCAGGCACGATTCACTCCCCAGCATTGTAAGGAGCCATGCACATTTATGGGAGGAGATCTTAGAACCATAGAATCATAGAACAATTACGGGAGGAGATCACAGAACCACAGAATCTTAGAATCATAGAACAATTACGGAGGAGATGCCAGCTGGCAGCCTCCTGCTTCACCAGAGAAAACCTGAGGAGGGACGTTTGGCTGCAGCTATTAAGCAAACTGTCCCAGAATGGATTTCCTTGCAAGTGAGGTGGCAGGAGAAACTTTAGGCACATCACTGCTGTCTTCCCGGGACAAGGCTGGGAGCAGAGGCTGTGCTCCTCCAGCCGTAGCATCCTCTTAAATCTCTCTTTCCCTTGCAGAGCAATGGCAGCACGGATGCAGGTGGGTACCTTTGCTACTCGTGTGTGCAGAAGCATTTTGGAACCATGACATCTCTGGCCTACTTCCCAGCACTTCAGGAATAACACATCCTGACGTAACGAAGCTTTCCAGCTCCAAGAGCCCTTGCTTCACCCTGGAGCCGTTCTGGCCAGTTTTCACATCTAGGCTCCTTATCGGGTGGACATTGGAGCAGGATTTTGGACCAGCTCCAGGAGGAACCTTCCAGGTTCTCTGCAAGGAGGCGCAAGACTTTTTCTCAAGCCCTCCTTCAGGAGCTGATCAGCATGGCCTGCATCATTGCACAGAAGAATATTCACAATGTAAACTCTGCTGGACAGGACTGCTGGTTTTTTATTTGAGCATTACCATCCATTCCTCTGTCACCGGGAAAATACTCCCAGTGACAAAGCTGCTGGGGTTTTCCTGGCTCTTCCATCACATCGTGCCTCGGGAAAATCCTTCTCACCCAACAGAAGAGGAACGTGATGCCAAAAAGTACCCAGCGAAACCTGTTCCTAGAAAATGAACCTTTTCCTGGAGCCTGCTTTCATGGGAAAGTTTCACTCTCAGCTCTGGATCAGCAGGGAAGAAGGAAATCGCTCATAACCTCTCCCAGCTGAATTAAAGGAAATTTCCTTACTTGCAGCCAAGAGGTTTCCCCAGACTTCACGTCTCCTCCCCGCAGCAAAGCGTAAGGGGAGGAGAGGCGGCAGCTGAAGAACTGCCGTGGTTTGGTTCCAGTCTAACACAGATGATCAGAGCGAAGCTGGAGAGCATTTTTTTAATGCTGAGATAAAATTGGTAACAACAACGAAAGCCTTAATGCTTTTTCTCTTCAGTTAAGAAGTCACCCCAAGCTGTATTTCTTTACCAGCCATCCCAGTAGCAATGGTACCAGCAGTGTGGTGGCCCTGTCAGCCAGAGGGTGGCTTATGCTGTCCGTGTGAAGACATGCAGAGAAGCAGAGTTGGAAGGGACCCACAAGGATCATCGAGTCCAATTCCTAGGTCCCCAAAGGACCACCCCAAAATCAGACCCTGTGTCTGAGAGCGGTGTCCAAACACTTCTTGAACTGTCAGGCTCGGGGCTCTGACCATGTCCCTGGGGATCCTGCCCGACCACCTCTGGGTGCAGAACCTTTCCCTAACCCCCAGCTTGACCCTCCCCTGTCCCAGCTCCATGCCATTCCCTCAGGTCCTGTCACTGTCCCCAGAGAGCAGAGCTCAGCGCCTGCCCCTCCGCTCCCTGTGAGGGAGCTGCAGGCTGCCATGAGGCCTCCCTCGGCCTGCTCTGCTCGGGGCTGAACACACCAAGGCACCTCAGCCATTCCTCACCCGTCTTCCCCTCTAGACCCTTCCCCATCTTCGTAGCCCTCCTTTGGACACTCTCTAATAGTTTCATGTCCTTCTTATACTGTGACGCCCCAAATTTCACACAGTGCCTGAGGTGAGGCCGCACCAGCACAGAGCAGGGTGGGCGGACGACAGTGCCCTGGCTGGTACCACAGCCCGAGCCACGGAGGGATCAAAACCGAAACCGATGCAGGCAGAGACCTCCTGGACATCAGCCTGGAGCCACGAGCCGTGCCTGGCTGGGAAAGCTCCCGCATCCTGTTGACTTCCACATTTAATCGCTGAATGGCAGCTGCTTCGCTGGCTCTTTTCGCTTTCCAAGCCCCAGCTCCAGAAAGGCTTCGTGCTCACCTAAACGTGGGCAGAACGATGCTTGGAAGCTAAATGGAACTGCAGACGCCAGACCAGGGACCTCCTGTGCTCCCTTCCAGCCTCATCTATTTTCTCCCCACCCCGTGGCACTGGGGAGGAGAAGGGGAGTGAAGTGCCGTGACAGGAGGCCTTGCTCGGCTACGAGTGCCTACAGCGGAGCGCACAAACATGAGGCCAAGAGACAGAAGGGAGGAAAGGACACGATTTATGAGACACCTCCTGCTTCCCAGCTGCCTGCTGAAGCCCCTTGTGCCTTCCAGTGGAGCCAAAGGGGTTGTGGCAGCTGCTGCTTTGCCTCCAGAGGACGGCAGTGCCCTTTTGGGGCGGTCACAGGGCCGTGGTAGGGCTGGCCAGCAAGCCCTGGCTGCTGCAGTGGGGGATTTCACCCCAAACCTGCTCCCTCTCCCCATCTTCGTGGAGGCCGAGACACCCAACTAAAGCATCGGCCACTCTGCGTGCATTATATTTTTATATATAATATATACACGTTTTTATATAAAGCGTTACCACAAAGCTGCCTGTTCTGTAGCAAGGGGGAACCGAGTGGATAACGACGGGTAACAAATCACTGGAGAAGGGAAACACCTGCCAAGGGAAATTTTCCCCCAGGTCGTGTTGTCGCTTTCGGGTTTTGGCAGTGTCTGTAGTGAATCGCTCCTGCTTGCGCTCCCCTGCGAGCAGCCGGAGCCGGTGGGCACCTGGGGTCAGTGCCGAAAGTGCCCCCAAAGGATCCCTGAGTTGTGTCCGAGGGGTCCTGAGCCGCAGCGGGCTCGTGCTGGAGCTGGAGCTCTTCGCTGCGGTCGATGGCTTGGGGGTGGCTGAAAAAGAGCAGGGAGGGAGTCAGAGCGCAGCAGAAGGATGCTCATGGGTCTGCAGTGACCGTCAGCAGTGGTTTGGGGGCAGTTTGGGGTGAAAGCAGCTCTAGGGATGGCGTCTGGCTGGCACAACTCTGGCCCAGGGAAGGGGCGTGATGCGGGACAGGGCAGCCCGGTTTCAATGCCAGCACACAAACCCCGTCCCCTTACACCCCAAGACGTGCTGACCACGGTCACCCAGTCTGCAGCAAGGTGGGACACCCCTGGGTGTCCCGCTAACGGTCCCTTGCGTCACGCTCCTCTGACCCGTGTTTCAACACCTCCTGCTTTTTGGCTCCCAGCTCAGGCCACCCACCACCTCCGCCACCCCGGGGTGCTCCCGGGGCTCTCCCAGCAGGATTCCCACCCACCTTCGGCCGACGGAGCGAGCTCTTCCATGACAGTCACTTGGTCAGGCTGGGAAAAGCAGCCGCGTGTCCCCGGGGCAAGGATGCTCCGTGCGCAGGGCGGCTGGGGACGGGGGACGTGCTCTGCCCCGTGCCACCGCCACTTGGGGAAGCATCCGGCTTTCCGGCCGAGCCCCGAGCATCCTCCGGGCTGGCAGGTACACCAAGTTGCCCGGCCGTGGGTGCTCAGCCCATGGGGAAGACGCTGGGTGGCACCGTGTCATCGTCCTCGGTGGCGGCGGCGGCGGGAGCCACCATGGGGATGGCCGTCCCCGCCACCGCGTAGTCCTGCTGGGCGCTCCTGTGGACGGGAGAGGAGCGCCGTCAGCACCCAAAGGGTTCTCCCCCCAGCTTTTAGGGACCCAAAGGGTTCTCCCCAGCTTTTAGGGAAGCTCAAGGGACAACGGTGACTTGTCACTTACGTTTTCATCCTCCAGCAGCAGCAAGCCACAACGCCGGCGATGACCAGCAGCGGGAGCCCTGTGGGAGAGACGTGGCAGCCGGTGAGCGTCTTCCAACGCACGGCCCCGCTCAAAACGGTCCCACAAAGGAGCCAAAAACGTGTTAGGCACAACTTTTCACGGCGTATTTTCAAGGTACCCTCCCTGCCGGGGGAAGAAATGGGGATGCTGCATCCTGCCCCCCCTTGGAGGCATCGCCCCTGACCGTGGCGCAAACCTCGCGCGGCTCTGAGAGCGGCTTTTAGGGTAAAAATACAAATTACATGAGCCCGCGTTTGCCAAAATGAGCTTTTTTTTTTTGCCCAACCCAGCGCTGCTTACCGATGGAAGAGGCCAATATCTGGGCGGAAACTGAAAAAGAAAATAAAAAGAGAAACGGAGATTTTAGCCGCAGAGCTGGGGAAGCCCAGGAAAGGGGAAGATGCCGGGGGGGGGGGAACAGCGTTAAAAAGGAGCTCGGAGAGAAGGGGGAAAAGGCACTGAAATGGTAAAAAAAAGCCTGCACTGACTGAAACGCAGCCCCGCTGGCAGGTTATCTCCCTTGGGGAGGTGAACCAACCTGCGGCGTGCTCCACGGGGGCCGTGGGCAGCGGGGTTGTCCCCAGGGCCATCCCTTTTCCTGGCGGAGACGGCGGCGTGGACGTCTCCGGCGATGGCCCATCAGCCACCGGCGGCACGGGTGTTGCTGCTGGAGAGGGGCCGGAGGTCGGAGCGGCGCCGGTGGTTCCTGCTTGGGGAAAGGGTGTAAAACCCTTCGAATTTGGGGCAGTTCTCAGGGGTGCTCTGGGCAGTGCCCTTACTCCGTGCGCCGCCTCGCACCGGATCCAGGCAGCGGGGGTGGCAAGGGCGACCCAGCCCACCCCAGAGCTGTGAGGTGGTGGAAGGTCACGCAGCTGGGTCACTCGAGCACGGGATCAGAGAATCGTAGAGGCATTGAGGTCGGAAGAGCCCTCCAAGACCATCTTGGTCCAACCATCCCGCTACCACCAATGTCACCACTGAACCAACGTCCCCAAGCACCACGTCCAACCTTTCCTTGAGCACCCCCAGGGACGGTGACTCCACCACCTCCTTGGGCAACCCGTCCCAACGCCTGACTGTTCTTCCCGAGCAGAAATGTCTCCTCATTTCCCACCTGAACCTCCCCTGGCGCGACCTGAGGCTGTCCCCTCTAGTTTGGCTTTCCACAACCCTTTCTCACCGCGCCCTCAGCCGAGGCAGCCCCAACCACGGGGCCGCGTTCACCCCTTCCTCACCTCTCTGGGTCGTCCTCATGGTGGGCAGCGCGGTCGAGAGCTCGGGGCTGGGGGTTGGCAGGGGCAGAGCCGGGTCCCCTTGGGGAAAACACAACGCGGAGACGCCGTCAGCGGCAACGCCACCCCGCGTCCTCCTCCGCCCCCGTCCCCGCGGCGTCCCCCTAGTCCCCGGGGCCACCCGGCGAGAGCTTACGGATGCACTGCAGGCTGGTGGGCGTCCAGACGGGCTTGGCGTTGTGGAGGACGCACTGGATGAGGCTGGAGGTGCCGGCTTTGCGCTTGTAGCCCGGCTTGCAGGTGTAGCGCAGGCAGGCGTTGAGCTGCGTGGTGTTGCCCGCCTCGATGTGCGCGTTGGCCACGTCCTTGGGGCGGCTGCATCGCGCTGTCACCGGGGAAACAAAGAAATGAAGATGGCAACAGGGGCGTGAGGGGCTCTCCTGGCTCACCGTGCCCGATGGTTGGGGTCCCATGGTGCCGGGGAAGGGGTACGGGGCATTGGTGCTGGCCCAGGGCTGGGAGAGCCTCATCCAGCACGGAGCCTGCCAACGGAGGTGGCTGTGCCTGCACGGGGGGCACGGGGAAGAGGGACAGCGGTGTGCCACGCACGGAGCCCCGCTTACAGCCGGCTTCCTGGCACGTTTGTGGTCCCTTCGAGCAGCTCCTTTTAGCAGAAAAAAAAGCCTTTTAGCAGAATTTCTCCCCCCGCAGCGAGCTTCTCGGCCAGACGCGTCCCACCGCCAGCTACAGCGCTCCGACTCCACTCCCCGCCTCCATTCTCCTCCCGTTTTGCAGGACGTGGGAATTCCCAAGCGCTGCACGAGTCCTCCTGCTGCTTCCCGGGGTCGTCACCCCCGCCGCTGGCTGCCACCCACGGCCCTGGAGGTGGCCAAAATCTGACCGCCACGTGGCCAGGCTGCAGGACGGCGGGGATCTGAGTTACCACTTTCCTTCTCCCCAGCAGCGCTCGCGCTTCCCCTTTAGCTCCGACTTCAGGTCGGTTTTGCAAGAGGGCGTCACGATTTCGCTTCCTTTTCCCCGGCCCGATGGAGAAAGTTTCCCAGCGGCTCCTACCCCGAGGTTGTGCCCTCGCTGCAGCGTGGGAAAGGGCTCGCGTGTCCACAACCTGTCCCCACCCCGGCCCGGGCGGAGCGGTGACACCGCCGGGCACGCACCGACACCGGGAGTCGAGGCTGCAGGTGAGGTCCTAACCCCTCCCAGCGGCTCTGGGAGCACGATGGGGATGGAATGATGGTGGCAACGGGATTGGGAACGTGATGGCAATAGGGGACAGAGATGGGAGCATGATGGGGACAGGAGCATGGTGG